>CM029597.1:49959060-50659060 GCA_017311375.1 Mytilus coruscus
AGCACTTTGATCTTAAACTTCTTTTAATTATAGGGACAGAAATTTAGCCTTGCAACAGGTCACCTACGGACCCCTCAAAGAGTTGTTGCAAGGGTTCTTAACGTGCAAAGAGCGTGTCACTCTCTTTACACGAGACATCGGATTTAACGTCCCCATTCTGACCGGACGTGGCTGCAAATTTGTACATCCCGCGCAGCCAAACGGACGCCCCACTTTAGCAAGGGTTTTACTGCCGGTCGGAGGTAAACCAATGGTGACCATACTTCTATTCCCCAGTCACCCTTGGGGGGTCAAGCAAACGAGAGTACTATTTCTTTGTCCGTGAACAATTTACGCGGGTTATTCAGTGTGCACCACATTTTTTATGTAATAGACAGAAAAAATATTACAGTCATTCCTTAAATGAATAAGTGGCAACAGTAGTTTACAAGGGCCTGCTTCAAGCAAACGAGAGTACTATTTCTTTGTCCGTGAACAATTTTAGCAAAGGCAACAACTCTAAAATTATGGATATAGGCTTGAGATTGAATTTTGTAGTTGTTGAAAAAATTAAGGTGTGCATATTTCATATTTTTTATTTGAAAAAACAAAATGGAAAATTGAATTTTCTTTAAAAAATGTATTAAAGTTAGAAAATTTAACTAGAGGCTCTAAAGAGCCTGTGTCGCTCACCTTGGTCTATGTGCATATCAAACAAAGGACACTCTCAAACACTGTAGACGAGAATAGACTTCATGACAAAAATCTCTATTTTGTTGATCTTGTATTACTGATCTTTTAGTCTGTTTAGTTTCTATCTTTTTTAGGTTTTGCTCAAAACATAAAAGAGGGTACAAAAATCCTCATTTAAGGGCAATCACTCCTATGAAGAGTGACAGTCTACTAACTATATCGGCAAAATTTGACTCTTTAATAGATCTTGCCTTGCTTTACATTTATGTGATTTAAAGTGTTTATTTACCTATTATAATTTAAATCATATAAGGCATAACGGAATTTTTTTTTCTCTAAATATCATAGTTTTCATGATAATAGACAAAAATGAAAAAAAAATGGTAAAATTTGTCTAACAGTTTTGACGTTTATGGACAATTGATAGAACTCATTATTCTGAACATTTTTGCTCCTTTCAGATTTTCTCTATTTATAACGGTTAAAAAAATAATAGACAAAACTTGCATTTTACCCCCTATGTTCTATTTTTAGCCATGTCGGCCATGTTGGTTGGTAGGTGATGTCATCGGTCATGATTGTGGCCAGGTTTTGGTTAAATTTGTCTCATTAGTTTCAGAGGAGAAGATTTTTGTAAAAGATTACAAACTTTTACAAAAAATTGTTAAAAATTGACTTTAAAAGTCAATAACTCCTAAAGGGGTCAATTGAGCACCTGAGATCACCCCCAGTTTTTGGTGGGGTTCGTGTTGCTTAGTCTTTAGTTTTCTATGTTGTGTCATCTGTACTATTATTTGTCTGTTTGTCTTTTTATTTTTGGCCATGGCGTTGTCAGTTTGTTTTCGATCTATGAGTTTGACTGTCCCTTCAGTATCTTTCGTCCCTCTTTTTTGACTATTTTGGTCATGTTGACTTATTTGTAGATCCTACTTTGCTGAACATTATTGCTGTTTACAGTTAATCTCTATCTGTAATAATATTCAAGATAACCAAAAACTGCAAACTTTCCTTAAAATTACCAATTCAGGGGCAGCAACCCAACAACGGGTTGTCTGATTTGTCTGAATATTTCAGGGCAGATAGATCTAAACCTGATGAACTTTTTACCCCTGTCAGATTTGCTCTAAATGCTTTAGTTTCAGAGATATAGGGTAAAATCTGTATTTTACCCCTATGATCTATTTTTAGCCATGTCGGCCATGTTGGTTGGCTGGCTGGGTCATCAGACAAATTTGTTAAACTAGATACCCCAATGATAAATGTGGCCAAGTTTAGTTAACTTTGGTTCAGTAGTTTCAGAGGAGAAGATTTTTGTGAAAGTTAACGACGGACGACAACGGACGCCAAGTAATGAGAAAAGCTCACTTGGCCCTATGGGCCAGGTGAGCTAAAAATGGAGAAATACATTTTGAACAAAAAAATCTCCAAAAGTACTGGAACTCAATTTTGTACAATTGTAGAGCTTCATAGGTAGACAAAAAAAATATTTAGAAGACAAAATTGCAAAAACCTTTTCTTTGTTAGAAATCACAATTATGAGTAACATCTTAGGCTTTCAAGAAAAATTAATGTATTCAGTCGTATATGCTATTAAAAATTGATTCAAAGTGTAAACAAATTAAACGTCTCCCAACATTTGCACAATGGCTAAAATAGATAAAAAATTCATACTGCTTGCATTTTCACGAAAAATTGATATCTACGTAGAAAATGATATCCAGAAAAAAAAATTCTGCTGTCAAAGATTTGTTTGCCGCCATTTTCAAAAACGTCACAAAATATGTAAACCAAAACATTCTCGCATTTCAGATATTTGATAACTGTAACCAAAAGTTACAAAACGGTGACTAAAAATTGTGATTTTAGGGCAATGACTGTTTAAAGGAGTCGATTGTGGGGCCGTAGTGGCCGAGTGGTTTAAGTAGCTCATATAATGCCGGGCTTCAAAGTTATTGTGAAATTACCATCTCTAGGGGCAGTGTGAATCAGAATGGATACTAAAAAATTCAAAATATCTGTAAGAGTGCATAAAATTTAACACCAGTTCTCCCTAAGGATCAAACTCATAAAGACATGAATGTTCACAGATTTTTAAAAAATTTTGTAAGAACACTTCATTTGGCAATAGTAATTCAAAAATGTGTTCAGATCTGAAAGAGTTGCTATGGAAACAGCATGTCATATTTCTGATAATGTAATTTAGACTAAAAAATCAGTTTCTTGATGAAAGATACAAATTGCAAAGACATTGTTCAATTAAATGAATATGCAATAAATAAATAATATTGAAATGGTCATATGAAAATATTTATTTGTCTTCATTTACCTTGGAGGTCCGATTGATAGTATGAGAGCTCATTGTATATGATCCTTCGATGTTTTTCTTAAAAAACTTTGGAATTTTCACAGGAAAAATATATTAATTGCACCAAACATCATTAACTGTAGTATTGATATTTTGAAATAAGCAACCAAAGACAATCAATTAAGAAAAAAAAAATTGGTGGGGTAAACATTATTTTTTTAACAAGAACCATTGAAATCTTTCAATTAAGCATCATTTTCTTCAGAGAGTTACTTCCCTTTTATTGCTTTTTCTATTAAGAAGCAAAAACAATCCATATCCATAACAACATAACAGACGACACAAGATGGTAATATGTGTGCACCTAGTTTAGAAATAATCAGATAAGAGTGAAATGAATTGTAGTTTTAGTTTTTTTGACACATCTGTGTGTTGTAGTAATTTTTTCTAGTTATTTATTTTTTTTTATTTTGACCTAGACCTTCGATCTTGATATTTTGAATATGGCAAGTCTTATTTGGATTTCTTTCTTTATAGCAATAAACAATGTAAATATATATTATTAACATTAAACAACAGCCAGGAATATCATTGGAAATCTACAAATTTTGTCAAAATTGTCAATATTTTAGATCTTTGACATAGACCTCTGACCTTGACCTTTAGAGTATTGATTTTAAATTCCTTATCAGTATTTTGATTTCCATATCATCTCATTTGCCTTTCCTTTTTGAACATTTTGGTTAATAATTGAAAGTAAAAAAATAAAAAAAACAGTACTTTGATATGTGTCAAATGCAGAACATTTGCAACTCGGTGGGGGCTTTTTGGGCTCATGATTCACTATGAATACTTCTTACCCCACTATATTTTTTAAATTTTGACAGCATAATAATAATGTTCTTTAAAAAGAGTAATACATTTATCACTGATTTGGTGCATTTTTATATATTAGCCTTAGAAAACCATTCAAAATTTGACATTTAAAAAAAATGAAAAAGGGGGGTGACCTTCTATATTTTTTTTTATCGTAAGGAAATATTGAAATTTATCAATAGATATATTTATGTCATGATTAAACTTTATTAAGTTCATGTTTTTTTTTTTTTTGTTACTGCCCTATCAGTTATGCATAATGAGAATTGAATTACAGAAAATGGCAAAAAAAAGGGTATTTTTCCATGTAAAATTGACAAAAATAAGCATGAGTGGTTACCATGGCAACCATACTGAAACTTTGAATTTTTATATCGTTTAAGTTATTGTACGGTGGTAATAGATTCTGTCTACAAGTATGACCCAATTCTGAGACTATGCATGTCTGGCCCCCTCATTAAAATTCTGGTCCTTACACAGAATTCTTCTTAATTATCCCTTAAATATTTGTCTGAATTTAAAACGTGTCCAATTTATATATATATTGCAAAAAAAAAGAGACAGGTCATAGAGTAGGCACGGATTGCTCGCAGTTACTTTATTTCTGTGCGATGCATTATTTAAAAAGAAATACAAAATATAACAAATATTTAAACGCAAATACAGATCCAGCTATATTGATTGATTGTTGGTTGCTTAACGTCCAGTGGCAAATATTTCATGCATGTTCAGGACGAGAATAAATTAACAATAAATACAATAAGTAGGTCTTGTAATAGAGGCTATCCGGAATGAAGGTCGGGAAAATTTCGACTGCCACTGGAAAATGAGGGTATATTGGATAATGACAGAAATTTAGCCTTGCAACAGGCCACCTACGGAGCCCTCAAAGAGTTTTAGCAAGGGTTCTTAACGTGCAATGAGCTTGGCACTCCCTTTACACGAGGCATCGGATTTAACGTCCCCATTCTGACCGGACGTGACTGCGTACTTGATCCATCCCGCACAGCCAAACGGAAGCCCCACTTCTGCAAGGGTTTTACTGCCGGTCGGAAGAAGAACCTGTGATGACCTTATTTCTATTCCCCAGTCTTCCTTGGGGTCAGATCTAGCTATATACTATATCAATACAATATACTGTTTATAATATAATGCAAAGCTCTGATTCCTTGCCCGGCTTTGGCTATACTTTTTTGTCCCTTTTTTGGTTTATAGCTCTTCATTTTTTAATAAGCTTTTGATTTTCAAATATTTTGGCCTCGAGCATCACTGAAGAGACATTGATTGTCGAAATGCGCATCTGGTGCAGAAAAATTGGTACCGTTTATGTTATTACTGTGGGCAACTCGAGTTTCGGACTGATATATACTGTAGAACCCATATCCGTGAGGTACTGAAAAAACGACTTACAATTATAATATAAACCAAACTAGTTCGACAGGAGAAAGGAAAATCCAAATAGAAATTATAACGAAATGGAAATAAATTTACTCTACTCTTGAACTTCATACAAATTACTCAAATATCGGACTTTTCAGTTTTTATCTTTCGATCACGATATTTTTTCATTCAAAAAAAAAAGTTGTGTAACACCGTTGAGATAAAAGTGTACACTAATAAACACGTATAGGCAACTGGAACACTTCTAGGCATGAAAATAGCTGACTCTGAGTTATGTTTTCGTAAAATGCAAGTTCAGTGGGAGATGTTTCATCTTGAAATTTAAACAATTTCCTACTTACACTAAATTAATTAATTAGGTAAGTCATAGGTAATGAATAAATGAATAGACAAGTTTTACGTATTTTGAACTACATGTAAATATGAACACTAAAGTGAAGTTTTTATTCCTACACTATCAGGAATGTATAAAGCGTTTGTTTACATGTACTTTTAATGGCACTGTATGAACAGTACTGGTAAAAAATATCACCAATCAGCACCTTTCTTATCCATATCTTTTCAGTACATTTAATTTTATGAATGTTTTCAATAATGTTGTGAAAAAGTTGGTTGAAGTAATGACAATTTCAACCGTTTTTCAGTACTGAGAATTTCAGTTATTTTTCAATACTGAAAATTTCAGTCGTATTTGAGTACTTCAAAGATCAGTCATTTTCAGTATTGCAAAGTTCAGTCATTTTTCTGTACTTTATATTTCTGTTGCCCTCAAGGGTGACTGGGGAATAGACGTATGGTCACCATTGGTCTTCCTCCGACCGGCGGTAAAACCCTCGTCAAAGTGGGGCGTCCGTTTGGCTGTGCGGGATGTACAAATTTGCAGCCACGTCCGGTCAGAATGGGGACGTTAAATCCGATGCCTCGTGTAAAGAGAGTGCCACGCTCTTTGCACGTTAAGAACCCTTACAACAACTATTTGAGGGGTCCGTAGGTGACCTGTTGCAAGGCTAAATTTCTGTCCCTATCCAATATACCCTCATTTCCCGTGGCAGTCTGAATTTCTCAGACCATAATCCCAGAAACCCCTATTACAGAACCTACCTATTGTATTTATTGTTAATTTGTTCTCGTCCTGAATATGCATAGAATATTTGCCACTGGACGTTAAGCAACCAACAGTCAATCAATCAATCAATATATTTTTGTCGTTTCCAGTTACTGAAATTTTCAATCATTTTTCAGTACTGAAAATTTCAGTCATATTTGATACCTAATCAAAAAGTTATCTGTTATGGATAAATATACAAGTTTATTCTTGCATTTAATCCCGTTCTCACGTTGAAGATTTCTTTTGATGAATCCCACAAGGGGATAGGGAATAGAAATATGTTCACTACAGGTCTTCTTCCGACCGGCAGTAAAACCCTTGACAAAGTGAGGCGTCCGTTTGACTGTGCGGGATGTACAAGTACGCAGCCACGTTCGGTCAGAATAGGGAAGTTAAATGCGATGCCTCGTGTAGAAAGAGTGCCACGCGCTCTGCACGTTAAGAACCCTTGTAACACCTCTGTGGGGGCCTGTTGCAAGGCAGTTCTATCCCTATCCAATATAACCCTATTATTCAATGGCAGTCTACATTCCGCCGACCTTCGGCCTCTTACAAAACCTACCTATTTTATTTGTTGTTTATTTTCTCGTCCTGCACATACATGAAATATTTGCCACTGGACATTAAGCAACCAACAATCGGTCAATCATTGGTAGGAAACTGTGGTATAGAGATTACATCATTAACTCCGCGTTAACACTGACCTTGATGACAAAAAGCCTCCTTGTTTAACTACATGTTATCTAGCGGACACTGAAGTAGACATGAGTTAACTTTTTTGTTCACTGTATTGAAAAAAATTAAGTTTAATTTCGCACGCTATATAAGACATGCGTTTATTCTTGCGTCTGCTTTTGTGTGCACATTTTAATAGATCCAAAGTTCACTTTAACATTATCTTTTGTGAGCACTCAGACAGCTTAGGGTCGTCATTTGTTGTCTCATTAGCAGTCCAGTCATGCCCCATCTCCTTATTTTATTTAGATTCAGTATGTGTTTGTGTGCATTTGTAACATAACTTTGTTATAAGCCCAAGGATTATTTATAACACATTTGTTAATTGGTTTGGAGAATTATTTATAACACATTTGTTAATTGGCTCGGAGAAGCATGAGTACTTACTCATTAACTCGCGGAACAAAGCTGACATTGAAGCAAACTGGTGTTACCTAGTTCACATTTGTAAAAGAGCAAACATAACATTTAAAGCATTTCAGCATGTCCACTTTAAAGTATAGTGCAATATCCGAAGTAAGCACGTGCACTTAGTAGCCGAAAGAGCTACTACGTTTGTTTTGTTTTGGTTTTTTTCTTTTCAGTTAACGAACGCAGTTTGAGTAGATGCAGGTCTACTTTGTGAACATAAGTAAACGAGCCAATACGGATTTGTGTGAACTTGCCTTGCACTTCATGTTTTGCTTGGGCTGCGCTCGATTGTAGTTTCATTTTTAAGTTCGTCTCATATTCAAAACATACATCATGTTAGTACTTGGTTTATTAGATTGTGTTACACATTTCATTTATACATTATTCATGTAGTTGTAGGATAGTAACATGAATTAGTTTTATTTAAACTACATTTACCGTCCTTTAAATGGCTAGCCTGTATTCCGTTGAGAATTTCCTTTTGATAAATGACAGTTTTGCTGGCCTTCCCATTTTCTCATGTATCAATTCACTAACTTAAGTCGACAATAAGTAAAGAAAGTTTTCCTCTTATATTGAAAGACCATTCTGTATCTCGCACTAATATTTCAAAGCCTATAATGAACTAATTGCAGTCAATTTTTTAATAACAAATCTGTATTGCATGATGTATATATCAACGAAGTCATACCTAAAGCTTATATTCCTTCTTGGTACGTTATAACTGGGGACTATAAACATAATTAAAAACGAAAAGCTAAGTAGCTTGTTTATTGGTCAAAGAACCAAAATATCGTGAACCTCAATACATCAATCGGAAACACAATATTAAATAAATGATGACTGGGCCGTAACAAAAATAGTATGTTGAACCCTTTCCAATAGGATCAACTCCGAGAAGTTGTTGATACTTGCCAGAGTTTGATAGGATCAACTCCGAGAAGTTGTTGATACTTGCCAGAGTTTGATAGGATCAACTCCGAGAAGTTGTTGATACTTGCCAGAGTTTGATAGGATCAACTCCGAGAAGTTGTTGATACTTGCCAGAGTTTGATAGGATCAACTCCGAGAATTTGTTGATACTTGCCAGAGTTTGACATCTTAAAGGGTCAATAAGGACTTAGGATTAAGTTACTTTCAAAGACTGACAAAGTTAGCAAACCACTTGCACTGTGCTGTCATCTATTAAAATATGTTATCGTTCCAGTTTACAAGGTTCCGAACAATATCGCATGTATATGTAAAAGAAACTGCATTGCCTGTTTGATGAAGCATTGACAGTGCACTTGCAAACTCAATGCTTAGCCTTATAACTATACTGAACGAGGAGATATTGGAAAAACACACATGAATGTTGTCGTCTTCTAACCTTACAAGGAACCACGATAACGATAATTTCCATCTATTTATTTGATCCCTTATAATTACACAAGTCTCCCTGGATTCAATGTAATCGCTTGGTCCGCCAAGTGTTTTGCAAAGCTTTTGTCTAAACTCTTGACATTTACATAAAGTCTAATTCTTACTGTGTACTGTAGCGGTGTAAATCAGGTTTGGACTCTGAAAAACTTTAAAGATCTATTAGAATTTTTCAAATCTAAAGACTTTTGATTTTTCTACATTGTACGGTACGATTCCATATGATGAATTAAAAGATCGTCTTAAAACAATCATTGTTGATTTTGTCTATGGTGGAGGGTTATCTTATTGGCATTCATATCAAATCTTCTAATTTTTATAAACACAATTTTTTTTTTTTTTTTTTTTTCAAGAAAAATTGCGAAATGATGTACAGTTATTGAGTTTTAAGTCTGTAAAGTTATTCTATTTAAACAAAAGATTCTCCGAAGTAAATATTGTTAAAATGCTTAACATCTTGAATTTGAATTTGTTGGAAAAGTTCCAACAAACCATTGCAATTAAAATTGGTACAAATTATGCAGTGCTTCCTGAAGACTTGTGTATTTATTCGTAAGATGTAAAATTAATCCAAAGGTAATTATAAAATAATGAAGAACAAAAAATGCCCACTCTTATAAATTTAGCTTCCGATTTATAAAAATTGTAATTTCCTTGAATAGCAGTAATTATAAGTTGAAAAGAAATCCACATCCAATCTATCCAAATATAGCTGCTTCGCCGAATGTCCAATTCCACCTGCGACGGATATACACAAGTCTGAGTGATGACAACCTATCATTCTTCACAGTTGACCGGACGCAAGTTTTCAGCCGTCTAAGAACGCTGAATGACCTTTAAGAAGTAGCGCTGGCCTTTAATCATCAAGTGTCTTACAAAGAGTGGTTTGAAATTCATCAGGGGTGTAATTTCATAGCGGATAGGCCATCGGGCAACTTCTTTCAACTAATGGAAAAGCAAGATCAGTTTGATATGTGTCGTAAATTAAAGAGATTTGAGCGTTTGACAAGGAAGTAAATGCTGTACATAAAACCGATTCTCAGATATTAAAAGTCTTGATCATGTGCTCCAAAAATGATTGATATAATGCAATTCGCCAGTACTGTTTGTGTGTGTGTGGTTGGCTTAGGTCGTATGTGTACAGCATTGTCTCGTCATGTTGTCAGCGATATCGAAAGGTTCAGCCAAATCTTAAGCAGTCTGGTACAGTTCGTCCCAGACTGGTTAATCCAGTCGTTCTTCTCGTAACATCTGGACGACAGTTTTACATTCGCTAATGATACTGTAAGAAGGTCGCATTCAATGCCTTGAAGAAAAATAGAGAAGTAAATGGTGCTTTGTAAAATATTCTCTGATACCACCAAAGTTATAACAAATTCAAACCTCGTAATTGATGAATGAAAATGATATGAACCTATAAGTAAAAAGCAGTAGTTTAATACAGTAGCAATAAGAAAGATTATCAATTAAACATTTATATCTTTTTTTTTGTCATTTCTCAAAATTTTCTATGATCAGATGAAATTCAAATCTATTCAAACATTTAATTGATTAAAATAACTTAATTGTTTAATGACACTTGAAAATGTCTGGATGGTTTTTTTTTTTTATTATATTTTAAGCACTGAATTTGAGAACCCGAGTTTTATCGAAATATAAAGATTGTCTTAAATATTTTTTTTCAAAACGGAAGGAAAGTACAAAATGGATATCCAACAACGCAGTCAAAAATAAACCGAAAAAAAACCATGGCCTGAATTATTGACCTTTTATCAGAAAAAAACAAACTACTTTGCTAATCTATTATAACGTGTTTGATTTTTTAATAACGCTCCAAGTTTTAAAGTTGTTTCACTGTATAAAGAAATTAGAATTTATTCCCAAAAATAATATGTGATTTGAACTATTTTAACCACACATGTTTAGTACTGAGTTTTGTTGGTGTTTAACCAAAACAAAAATCTCAAGCATTAATTGCAAAAGAGGGACAGTCAAACAAACTGACAACGCCATGGCCAAAAATAAAAAGGCAAACAGACAAATAATAGTACAGATGACACAACATAGAAAACCAAAGACTAAGCAACACGAACCCCACCAAAAACTGGGGGTGATCTCAGGTGCTCCGGAAGGGTAAGCAGATCCTGCTCCACATGTGGCACCCGTCGTGTTGCTTATGTTATTACAAATCCGGTAAATAGTCTAATTCGGTAAGTCACATTCGTGAAAAGGGATGTAGAATGCAGGCTGAAAACATGCTTTGCGTGCATGCCGCATGCTATCGATTTAACACTTATTGGAACTGTGTGCAGAATGGCTGAGTAACCATGCCCAAGAAAACCGCGATCTTATTTGAGTGTAGGTTTATTACAGTTTATTGCAGGACTCTACGAGCTATCTGCAAACTGGTAAAGTATGAATATACAAGTTTTCTATGATATTCAAGGACTTATTGCAAACATTTGAATAAACATTGACATAACTGTAAATACATAATTATCAACAAGAACAATCATGAATAAATGCACTGGAGATGCCAAATCTGGAGGCTGGAACACTTCAGATTTCGCCGCAAAACAGTTATCCGGCATATTTCTGGAAACTTTATTGTGTAAAAAAAATATTTTCTATAAAAGACTTGGTTAGTGGACACTTTGATCAAATATACTACAACTGGGTGGGTATTTTGTTAACCAATCTTTAGTTTTCTGCAAAGTGTTTTGTGGACTGGGTTATCTTTTCGTCCTTTATTTTTCTACTAATGTTAGTGTCTGTTTTCTTTAAGTTATGGGTTTTTGGTTGCCATCTTAGTATCTTCTCCCTTTTTAACGCAAGATCGAGGCCAAGTTATGGATACAGCTCATACTAACAAAATAAAAGATGAATACAATACAATGTTAATGTTTAATGACCCCATGGGTGACTGGGGAATAGAAATATGGTCACTACAGGTCTTCTTCCGACCGGCAGAAAAAGTCTTGCCAAAGTGTGGCGTCCGTTTGGCTGTGCAGGATGTATCAAATACGCAGCCATATCCGGTCAGAATGGGGACGTTAAATCCGATGCCTCGTGTAGAGAGAGTGCCATGCTCTCTGCACGTTACACGGTGTATATTCAGAACGCTTGCTTTCCGATTCAATCGTCGGTAACGCTTGCTTTCAGATTTTTGTTGACAAAGAAGCAGGAGATAGAAGATGAGGATGGATGATGCTTCAAACGCGTTGTTTGGTATTCTCTCTTGTATTTCACGGAACGCTATAGCTATTTTAATTGATGAAAAAGTTATGCATGTCATTATGAAAGTGTTTATTCAGGTCGTAAACGGTACCACAAATGCAACACTGTAAACGATTAAACACAAGAATGCATTTCTTTTGTATGTAACTGTTTAAAACTTTAAAATTAAGCCTGTTTTGAAATCATTTATTGGCCCTTCTTATATTATAACTGTTCCATATCTTAAAATTCATTTGATCTAGTCATAAATGCCCGTTGAAAAAAATCACAGGAAACGCTGTCTTTCAGATTGTTTATTTTCAGCGTCGTTCTGTGAAACGATTGCTTTGTGATTTTCAGGAAACGACTTCTTTCAGATGGAACGATTTACCAAACATCAAATCAGACGCAGACTATAAAAGGGTTTTTTGTTTTAATGTATATTAAGGAACGCCTTACGAGGTGGTCTGGATGGGGTTCAAAAAATAGAGACTAATAGAAGAAAGTGCAGAATAAATGGCAAAAAAATGAAGAATAGATAAAAATAGGGTGCTTAAATATGAAGAATAGATAATAATGTGCATGATAAATAAAGAATATGGAAAAATGGTCTAAAATTAAAGAAATGGATGACCCTAAGCCAGACCCTCCCACAACACAACGGAGGAAACGAGTCGGATTGACACCTTACTTTTTCGGCAACTGGTCACATTTTTTTTAATTCATCAATAAGAATCTATTTTTCAGAACTATTTTGATTTTAGTTGGTTAATTTATTTATAAAAAGACTTTTTGCATGCTTAAAAGACTTTTTTCAAACACGATTCTATACTGTGACCCAGCTCAGTGAAATTAATAAAAAAAAAAAAAAAACCTGATACAGCTATTTCAAATATAAATTTAAGATAATTATTACAATTTTACTAAATGACAAATGACTAGGTGCTTGATCTGACGTGGTACCTAAATGACTTTATATGTTTGATCGAAGACGATTTGACAATTTGCGGAAAAGACAACAGAATATGCAGCGGAACCCGATAACTTAAATTGAGTAAATATATACTTTATCAGATTATAATATTTTTGTATGTACAGAATAGCTATTAAATATCTTGAATGATGAATGGTGAAATTTAGAAACAGAAGACAGGTTAAACAAACAACAGCAAATAAGGGCCAACTTCACACTGAAAACTATATAAGGACACGGGAAAAATTTCAGCACGTGAAAACAGAGTAAAATCATGTGTTCCGGATGATTTCTGGTTCTTCCGGGTTTAAATTCAAACATTTTATAATTATTACTTTTGTTTGCCGAAAAAAAAAAACAACGGTGTAATCTAAATATAACTATACCCACATAAGAGTAAAGGTTAACTACAACAAATAATTGTTATCTGACCTATGCTCCGAATGTTTTTTTTTTTTCTGTAATGATTCAGTCTACTGTATGTACTTCAAGTTTTAGCTTATTTCTAAAGAGAACACCTAATAATAGACCCCAGAAGATAATCCAATACTCTGATTTTGACCGATTTTGGCAAATGTTGATTATCTAGCTTTACGAAAACATATAAGAAGGACTTTTTTTTACCAAAACCAAAATTATGTTAATTTATTGGAAATTATGCTATGTATTGTCGTTTAGAAAGAAAATAATTCATATTGGTTCACGATGTTCTCCGGAACATTTAGCAAAAAATGTAAAATTTTCATTTTTTTAATCAAAATGCCTTTAACAGCAACAAATACACACCGGATATCTGCAAAAGGATCCCAATCCCGAGGAGCAACTACACGAGACCGCAAACGGTGGATACGTTAATTCTAGATCCGATTCCCACGGAGGATTATTCTCTGGAATCTGATCCCTTCGCGGATTTCGGATCGGGATAGCCGGTGTGATATGGCGCCGAATAGCAAGTTGATTTTATATAAATATGTAAAATTGTTGAAAAAATATTTAAAGGGTATGATATACTATATTCAATTTCCAGTATATATGATTTGAATACACATTTTGTTACCATGTGAATTATTCATACAGGGAAAGTGGCCATATTCACCAAAGCATAATGCCAATTGAAACCGATAGCTTACAATACAAAAAAATCAATCCTGCTATTTTTTATGTGTACGAAGTTATTGTGGATTTTGATACATAACCATTGGGTTGGGTGGAGGTTCCTCCAACTTAAATGCATGCTTGTGGAGACTTCTCTGTCATTTCCATTTGATGAAATTTGCCCATTGAGGATCTTTTTTTATGGATATAGACATGAGACTAGGAATTAGTATAATTAATAGAATTGATAAAATTTGTACTATTTAAGACAGATTTCTATACCGGGTATGTTGTAAAATGGTTGCATTTTTGGAATTTGGAAATAAATGTTTAATAGAAAGACTGAGAGAAAACTGGACTATCACTTTCATTTTTCTTTGGGAATGTTACCTTTATTTCTATGTAAAACATGGATATTAATACACCTTTCATTTGAGCTTAAAAATACGTACTTTAAAAGAAAAAAAATCAATGGAAAAGTGAAAATATAGAGACAAATAAAATCAACCAACCGGAAGGATGTGACTGGGAGGGGTGGTTGGGTGTGTGTTCATTAAAAAGAAACAATGACAAATATAACTGGACCTATAATGGTCTGAAAATAGGTACTGTTAAATAAATATGTGTGTTTTGTATGGCCATTATGAATAAATAAAAGTTCTTAGATAACAAAGGTATGTTAACTTGTAACATTACGCAAGGGAACAACCATATAACTTTGAAAAAGGAAGGGGGTATGGTTTTTTAATTCTGATATTCTTTTTCGTACCAGACAATCAAATTATTTATAATTTTGAGAACTTAAAATTAGATAAATGTCAAAAACTCTCAATCATAATATTTGTTTCTTCAAAGTTGGAAATCATAATATATTTTAGAAAAAAAAACCACCCCTTCAGATTTAAAAGATCGTTCCCTAATGGAAAGATTTTCTACAATGAAATTGTTTAAACATAATATGATCATAATTATATTTCACTGAACTTGCATACATTACATCTTAAAGTAAGCGTTTCCTGAATCTCAAAGTAAGCGTTACACATCGATTTTCAGAAAAACTGTAAATAAACACGATAAGATCATTTTAGGTCTTATATTTTGTATAAAAATGATGTGTCAACCCATTTTAAAGAAAACTGGTGGTGAGAAGGTTAATAATTGTGGATGAGATTGTTTAAATTTGGATATGTTTGGCTGCAAAGTCTGTATTATAAGACGACGCAGTTTTGGTGTAAACGAAATCACTTTCAAGTATCATTCGAAGAAACAATAAATTATGAAACTGGATACCTGGTTATTTGTTTTGTTCCGTCAACTTCAATTTCATTCAAGAAAATTGGTAATTCATTATTTTTTTAAAGATTGTATCAACCTACCTTTCAACCCTCTCGGTAATTTTTTTTACAATATCGGAAAGTACGCGTTTCCGGAATCGGAAAGCAAGCGTTCTGAATATACACCGTGCGTTAAGAACCCTTGCAACAACTCTTTGACGGGTCCGTAGGTGGCCTGTTGCAAGGCCAAATTTCTGTCCCTATCCAATTTACCCTCATTTTTCAGTGGTAGTCTAAATTTTCCCGACCTTCAGCCGGCCGGCCGACCTCTATTACAGGACCTACCTATTGTATTTATTGGTAATTAGTTCCGTCCTGAGCATGCATGAAATATTTGCCACTGGACGTTAAGCAAGCAACAGTCATCAATCAATGTTAATGATATTAATTGGAACTGCTTTTGTTGTAAACTCCTCGTCGTGAATTGTTTTCGTTTGATCATCTAATGAGCAAGGTTATCGTGTACTAGATTTCATCTTTTGGAGAGAATATTTCCTAATTGATTTTATAACTGCTGCTGGTAAAGGGGTTAACGTGTCGACTTGTTTTTTTCTTATTTGAAGCATTTTCTCTCACCGCTTTTGATACGGCCAAAACTTCTTTGGAAAAAAATATATCCAAAAAGGCTATAATTAAGACTGCTTTTTCAATTGGTCCGATGATTTGCTTGTTTACACTAATCAAAGATCATTAAGGGGCCCAGAACCTGCAAACTGTATAAAGATTCTTGTATAAAGAGAAAGAAAATATGTTCCAGAAAAACTTAAATGTATGCGCCAAGCAAGCTTTGCTTGAAGATTAATAAGGCGTGCGTGCATATGTTTCTACTAATGTTAGTATTTCAATACATCTACCTCACTTGTAATGTATTTAAATCATAAATCACATTCTATGAAAATTAACATTTCCCTATGCTATGTAATCCTGGTCTTTCTGTTTCTTCAGCAGTTTTTGTTGTATCTGATGTTGAAGATCAAACTGAAAAACTTTTAAAAAAAGAGTAGAATTGATATCACCATCCCACAAATGTCACCTTTTTTCATAAAGCTGCCTGCAATAATACTGTTTTTGTTGTTAAAATATGTTTATTTTCAAAGCTTACATTGCACTCAACATAAAGTGCGAACATTCAAAAATGAAAGATGGGTCACATTTTCCCATGCATGCAAGACAGGTGGTGAAATAAGCAAGTGGTATGTACAATATAGTCCTCAGTGAAGAATTGACTAGCTGTTCTTATTGAAAAGTAAAATGTAATCATGTTTACCTCGAGGGAACTTGTTAAAACTATTAAGGCAAAATACGATATTTAGCCTATCGTGCATGCATGAAAATATTATGCCATAAAAATAATTCACCAGAAAAAAAGCTTTGAAAAGCTACATGTTGTATGATTTGATTGATTATTGGTATTACAAACAAGTAACGATAAAAACAACTGAGAACATAATAAATTTTTAGATTTGACAATGATACTTAATTGAAAACAGATTTATCGTTTAAATATATTCTTCTGGCACTAGAAAAAGGCTTCATGATGAACTGTACAAAACTGCTTCAATTACAAAAAAAAACAATTAAACTATCATTAAATATTAACCTTTCCCTGTTCCTATTTTACAAATTCCAGATATGTTTTGATATCTCACCTACTAGCAAAACTAGAATCTCCAAAGAGTCCGTGTCGCTCATCTGCATCTTCAACAATAGCCACTTCTTTGTGAAAAATCATTATCAAAGGGTGAAAAATCTATTAACATTTAACTGATGTTTTCAATCATGTTGACAAATTTGTAGATCTTGTTCTGCTGATCATTTTGTTTTTAAAGTTTCTATCTAGTTTTCCAGATCAAAAACGAAAGCCACAAAAACAAAAGCCACAGTTAAAATCATCATTATAGTACAAAAACAAGTCAACTGAAGATTTCGGCCAAGTCGGCTTATTTGTAAATCATGCTGATCACTTTTGTTCTATCATTTGTTTTCAAGGTAATAGTCAAATATGCCAAAAATTGGGGAAAGTCAACATTAAAGGGCAATAACTTCAATGAGGAGTCGACTGACGATATGGGTCATTTCGACTTAATTGTAGATCTTGCCCGGCTGATCAATTTTTCGTCTATCTATTAAATTTTTCAAGATGATAAGTTAAATTGAAATAAATTGGTAAAATTTGTGATATTTTTTTTAATTTTTATTTGGTTGGTTTATACTATGATATAGTACAGTTGTGCGTACCAAATCTTTTTGAATATCTGCTATTGATTTTTGTAGCCTTTTCAACATTTGGTTTAAGGTCAATAATTTTAATAAGGAGTCGACTGACGATATGGGTCATGTTGACTTAATTGTAGATCTTGTCCGGCTGATTAATGTTTCGTCTGTCATTTTAAATATTTCAAGAGGATAAACAAAATTGAAATAAATTGGTAAAGTTTTTGATATTTTTTTTATTTGGTTGGTTTATATACTATGATATAATAAAGTTGTATGTTCAAAATCTTTCTGAATATCTTCTTCAATTTTGTACCTTTTTCAACATTTGGTATAAGGGCAATGACTTATATTAGAGATAGCAGGTAGATCTAATCATTCTGGTCATTTTTTCCTTTTTTCTCTATATCAGTTTTCAAGATGAGACAAAATTTGCAAAATCATGTATTTCATGTTTGTCTATATTTGTTTCTATTGGTCTTTCGTTTTTATTGTCTATCGACCTTTCCGGTTTCTACCTTTTATATGCGTCCTTGCTTTTATATAACAGAAATATTTTTAACAGTGAATACTAATAATAGCTATTCAAAAATGTATCGGCAAATATTTCAATGGCATTCAGCATTTCATTCATGACATTTTGTAACTAGGGAATTTGCTCTGGAAGATGTGAATTTATGTGTTATAATCCAATCTAAAATTACTTTGATATGAGAAAATTCAATGCGCAATATTTTTTGACATGGCTAAACATTTTTAACTTTATATTAAAATTATATGCAAATTAAAGTATTTAAAAATATAGAAAACATGACATATTAAAGTTTGTTAAAGCAGTCCCAAAATATGATTCTATCGACACATGTTTGCGGTTTTATTTATGTAGATCCATTGCTTTTTGTGGGTTTTTTTTCAAGATCTAATGGTCTGGTAGTTTGAACTATAGGTTCTCCCCGGTTACCGATAATCCAGAAATGACTGAGATGAAGGTTGTATTGAGGAGACAGTTGGACTTTCAGATGCTGATTCAAACAAGTCCTGAGACCCTGTCAGTGATTCTTCTGGCAATGTTGCTTCAGTTACACCCGCTATAACACAGACAAAGTAGCTCTTAAATTTGATGTCGTAAGCAAATTAATACGCAAAAGAACATGTTATTTATAGTCCTATTCTTATTTCCTGAACAGTTTTAAAAATACTGTATTCAAGTCACTTTCAGTCATATATTTTTAATAACTCCAGAAAGTAAAACTGAATTATTCTCGTATGACGCTTGAAATTGGGTCGAATATACTTATGCTACGATCTCCACTGAGAGCGTGATAACGAAGTGTTATTATATAGATGATGGTGATTTATATGAATTTCCCATTGTGATAAATTCCGATAATCTCACATGTGAAATAACTCGTTTATTTTCCGCGCCATTTACCGGAACTACTTTTTCACACACAAAGACACAAGATGCAATGTAAGAAGCACAACTGTGTATAAATTATAAATGTACGATAAAAACAACAACCGTTTCCCTTGTAGTGCTTCACTAGCTTGATTTCGATTAAAATAAATAATATCATTATAGATGTCGATATAAATACGTACAAATAGTGTGCTATTTACATCGTATGGTCCTGTTATGTGGTGTGCCGAATTCGGAGCAAATACATATTAAGGTAACAGGTACGTAAATGGCTTGTCCAGCGATTTTTTTTAAATTGTATACACTTAGAACTTTTAAAAATACAAAGAAAAATCGAAAAATTTAAGTGGGTAACCGATCTACTTTCAAAGTTACAGCCATTTGAAAATGTTAGGAAAACACCATAAAGCACATAGACATAACGTCAAATGTACGCCAAAAATGAGAAATTTCAAGCTTAATCTAATCTGCAGTTAAAGCCATTCCTACGATTTTTCTATAAAAATTAAATGTTTTTATGATAGAATTTTCCTTTCTATTGATATACAATTTTCATATGGTTACCGAACTCCCTTTTTATATATCAGCCGTTGAAAGGGTGTTGCCGACGGGAAAAGATAAAATTTCATGACGTCGCCGAAAAGGATTACGCAACGTCAAGTCTCCATCAGCAGAATCGTCGTCTACATAGAAATATTGTTACATAAAGACAACGACCGCCTAATCAAGGTGTCTCTTTGATTATAATTTGTTCCTAAACTAATGCGCTATAGCGCCTATGAAATAATTATCCTGTTTGAAAAAAAGTATTACTTACCGCGGATTATTATTTTTGACGGATTATATGAGACCCTAGGCATGTATAACTTATTTCTTCAATCAGTGTGGGGTTTACGTCAATGAACAACAACTCAATGATTAAAAGATTAAAACTAATGATTAAAGGACATCTTTAACAATGGACTGGTGTATACGTCATATATAGATATAAGATGTGGTATGAGTGCCAATGAGACAACTCTCCATCCAAGTCAAAATTTATAAATGTAAACCACTATAGGTCAAAGTACGGTCTTCAACACGGAGCCTAGGCTCACACCGAACAGTAAGCTATAAAGGGCCCCAAAAATTACTAGTGTAAAACCATTCAAACGGGAAAACCAACGGTCTAATCTATATAAAAACGAGAAACGAGAAACACTTATGAACCACATCAACAAACGACAACTACTGAACATCAGATTCCTGACTTAGGACAGGTGCAAACAAATGCAGCGGGTTTAAACGTTTTAATGGTACCAAACCTTCACCCTTTTTCTGAAACAATAGTGTAACATCACAACATAGAAAAACACACTATAAAATATCAACTGAAATAGCTAAACTCAATCAAAGGACATATTAACACCATTGAACATACACTGAACAAATAAATTTGACCTATGATACAATGCAAATGCAAAATAAATAAACTAAGGTATGTCGAGATCTAAATTGTACAGTCTATAAAAGTTATAAACAAACTAAACAGAAACAATCAAAGATCTGTCATAAATATCAAGTTCTCCGAATGACGATATACATTCATTTTTTACATTTTTGACCCGAAAATGCATGAAATATTTGCTGCTGCACAACAAGGGTAACTAAACATGTATTACAATAACAAATATATAAGTTTCAAACAATATTTTACTAGTTTTTTAATGACATAATGTGTTTTGAAATCGAGTCCAGTATTTTCTGGTCTTTTGTAACTCGTGGCTTCCCATCAAACTGTTCGGTGAGCAATTTCCGTACACCATCAACACCTCCTCTGTTTCCTGCAAGGATTAGATGGTTTAACCTTAAACCAGATCTTGCAATTTTGTTCAACATTGACTTTGAACAGACAGTAGAAGGCATGTTGCTAAATGTATCCAGTCTAGATTTTGTTTGCTGCAGTTTAATGATCATGCTTACTGTGTACTGAACAGAGAAGCTGTGTTTTTCTAGAATTCTTGGAGAGACTTTTAGCGTTTTGATAAGCTGTTGCAGGGATTGCACATCGCCAATTGCATTGTGTGCATCATAATTGATGCCAACAATATCTTTTACAAGTGATTCCTGGTTGTATGGCTGCTTATTTGTCTTTCTGTCTGGTAGTATTTCTTTCGTTAATGACAAGGTATCAATAAATCCACCGCATTTCATTTCAAAATCTTTCATGATATTATTATTTTGTAAAGCTTTTGTCAAAATTCTGGAATCAAAAATTTTTGAATTGTGACCAATCAAAATGCTTTTTTTGGGAAGCCAAGAAATAAACTGTTTAAAAATTTCACTTTCTTCATCCGTCTGCATTATTTCTCCGTTTTTATATAAAATTAAACCACTTTTGAAAACCCGGTAACTTTAGAAGCAGATGGCGAAATACGCTGAACGGGTACCATATATCGATTAAAATTTTGGTTGTCATATGCTGCAGCTATTTGTATAATATCACAATCAGTACCTGAAAAAAAACAACTCAAAATAAGTCTTTGATATTGATACCAGAACAATTGCCGTCCGAGTATTCATCTTACGATACACACGGTAACAAACTACTATCTATTATACTACTTAGCAATACAAAGGGAAACGCATACAGTCCCATGCATACAGAACAAAACAATTTGTTGTTTCCCGTGATACATGATAGCGATTCCGGTTGTGAAGGAGATATTTTTATCTTGCAGTGTCTACTGAATTCCTATATTTCAGTTAATTTTTCTATTTATTCTGTGCTGTTAAATTTTTTCTTCTAAATACTGTAACCATAGATATAATAGCCATAGATAAAGTACTGAACCCACATCAAAAGCAGATGATATTTGCCGAAATTTTATCACCCTCTTATTATATACATGTCACACTTGGTGTTAATTAGCCTTTAATGGCAATTGCCGTCGATTAATATCTAATAAATTGTGAACCAGGAGAGTAATATGTCAGTCTTCGGTAGTTATCGTAATCTTCCGGCACATCATTTACATGGTAGTTCCTGAAAGTTGAAATTTATTATAAAGCAATGAGAGAAAGAAAAAAGAAGGAGATACATAATTACGTACAAATGACACTTAACACCTTATCTCTTTGTATTTATACAAGACTACTCGATATGAGCGTAAAAGTATTTTGTTAAAAATAGGTTATTTGATACAGTTTTATTTTGTATATACCTTTCATTATACAAGGTGTAATTCCTCGTCATTTTGTTTGGAATGTTTATATACGGGCTTAAAATGCAAGTAAAGATGACCGATGTTTACATGGTTCTTATTAGTCCTGAATATGCATCAAATATTTGCCACTGAACGTTGGGAATCAACGATCATGTAATCAATCAGTGTAATCGAAAATACACACAACTGGGTTCATACCAAACCAAAGAAGTGATATAAATAAAGTACACAAAAAGTACGTTGGCAACTGAACGGGCAGACTTACAGAGGGATATATATATATATAGCTTATTTATGGTACGAATAATACCTCTAGCACAATTGTAAGAAGGAAGGGAAAATAAACCATGAATGACACAGGACAAAACCCCTATATTTTAATTTTCTCATAGCCATTATAACGCTTAATATATATATTGTTTACTTCAAAAATGAAACCGACAATCAGAATATACATATACCACCAGCTATTTAATTGCAAAACAAGCACGAAAAATGGTAAGCGGAAAGGTATATAGAAGAAAAAAATTCAGAGACATGTACCTGTGTTATTTCCCAATTATTTAATGTATTTCAGTATGTCACATAAGTTTTCTTCACCAACGTTTAAAAGATTGAAATACGCGATGTTAAGATTTGAATAAGAGGAACTACATGGCAAAATATACAAGAAGGTATATTAAAAGATGTTGTTGATAAATGTTTTACTGATATATTAAAAACAAAATTATATATACACAAATAAAATATTTGCAAATTATTGTTTTTTATGTCAAGTCGAGTTTCTGTTTTATACCCTCTTCCACTGTAAATTTAAGCTGAAACTCCGTAAGAATAAATTTTTGACATGACAATAATATCACTAATTTGAGATTTAAACAAATAACATTCAATAAAATCAAGTGACATGGAAATTTCTAATGTAAGTATCAAGCTTTTATAATCCACAGTGCAGACATTTAATAAGTTTATAATGTATTCCTTTTTTTCTCTTTATTTTCAAAAACTTCGTGTTACCGTGACGACAGAAAGTTTCAACACTTGTAAAAATCTTTTTTTTTTCTAAAAAAAATAATAATTTCTTCCTTATGGCATAAAATAGGATTTCACTATTTTGAATCTCGATAAAAACTTTTTTCTTTAAATCGCCATAGAAAAATTCGACTCGGTTCGACCTCTTAACCACGCATACCATCAGTAAACGATATGCCTCCTCTTGTCAATCATACAGGTCTTATTTCCCGAGTGCAACCGATGCAAGTGCTATGACAATTTAATTTTATATACCTGTTAAGTCCATTTTCCATGATTTCTCTATTTTATTATTTCGACAACTTTCTCATTTGTTGATCGATTTTCTCCAAATAAATTACAATCCAAACAACTTTTACAATCAGACGCTTTTTATTCCTTTCGCCTCCTGGCATATTTGTACTTGAGACAGGTAATGCACATTAATTATTGGCTGATAAGACAAGTGTCCGATAATTTAAATATAATTATAAGGCCGTAACTAGACATATTATTTTAGTGAGGCAGAACTAGAGCCGAGCGAAGCGAAGCAAAAAATTTCGGTAGGGGTCTAGGATAAATGGTGTAAAATCCTGTATTCTGGGCATTTCCAGAGAGCTTGACATCGGTGCATAGATTGAAGATGTCACGGTTTGATTTCAAACCGTTTCATAGCGGACGGAGCTAACTATCAATTTTCAGCTTTAAGCATTGAACAGGGTATTTTGAGATCTACTTTGCCATTTCACCTTCAGGAATATCCGATAATCATAACTTTGTCATCTGAATTCACTGAGATAAGGGGGTACCCCATATGTCATTTTATGTTATTTTAGGAATATTATTTTTCTTTTTTTTTTCTTTTTGCCACATGCTACGTTTCAATGTTATGGATACGGGAAATTGGCTATAACTATATCGTTTTATGTTATTCTAGGAATATTGATTTTTTAGGTTCTTTTTATGGATACGGGGAAATTGGAGTTTTCGCCGTTTACATGTAGGTCCGTGATTTCAGATTATTTCTGGAAATAGTCTGTAGCAAGATATTTTAGATCGACAATCGAGTAATAAGGGGTAGGAGGGGTCCGATCCCGAAATCCCGTAGTCCCGAATTAGAAAACACGAAATCACGTTTTACAAGTCCTACGTCCCTCAATAATGTCAAAATTGGATTACGGGATGTCCTTTCAAATTTTAAGAACGAATAAAGTTGGGGAAAACGGGGAAATGAATACTCAGACAGGACTGCTCCTGTGCGGTGCCCCAGTACTTGATTTGTCAGTCTATTTATAGTTTTTGGATTAGTTCCAATAAAAATATTTTCAATACTGGAACACTTAACACCTGTTTTGATCACAAATAACATCCATTAGTTTACTAGAATTATTCCTTCCTCACCTTCAGTATCGCTTTTCCTTTTTCTGCAAGAGCCTGTTTTTAACCAGTGAAACATGCTGATTACCGGTTACTATAAGGTTAATGTAATCGAGAAACATCAAGCGGTGACTGATATGCTGAGTTATATCCGGGAAGAATAATTCAAAAGGAACGATGTCAAGGGTTGAGACAGAAAAAACAAATAACTATATTTCGTATTTAATTACCATAAACAAATACACAAAAAAAAAATCAGTGTCGAAATTTTAGTGAGGCACTTGCCTCAATGGTAGTTACGGCCTTGTAATTATGATAAGTAATTAGTCTATTGGGAGGATGTCGGCAAAAATCATCTACATCACAGGCCACTACGCGCAGTGCCGTGCTTTTGATATGTCAAAGGAAACTACATGGGGCTTAGTGGGTCATATTCTGAGTACTTTATCTATGGCTATTATATCTATGCTGTAACTATGTATATAATCTCAGTTATAATTTAAATTGATTTATTGATGAGATAATGGTTATTAAACGTTCAGTGGTGCATATATTTATGCATAATGTTAAAGACATGTGATATTATTACTATATTCAAACTCCTAAGTATTGAGATATAGAAAACACCAAGAAATTTCATATACTGTAATACTATAAAGATTTCTGGTAATATACTCAGGTCTTACAGAAACGGAACACATTACATTATAAGTCGTCTTTTGTCCCTTTTTGAATGACAATATAAAATATTTTTAATGCATCCCTAAAACATATGTCTACGTTTTTGTTTTGTTTCTTGGGGTCCAATCAAAGAAGATCTGTCGGTTTAATAAATACGAAAATAACATGCAGCCAAGGGATAACGATTCTATTGGCGATATAATAAAAGAAAACCAACAACAAAATCAATTAATATCTTACCAAACCCTGTAGTTTCAAGGTCAAAGTAAACAAATATTTCGTCTTTCAAAGACACAGGATCTTCCGTCACTTCTGGTTCAGGATCAGGAATGTGTGAAATATCATCGTCATTCTCACTCAATTTTGCTGGTGCAGATATAGATGAAGCATATGTTACGCCTTCTCGTATTTCTTTGGCCTTTAGATTCAGGTTGAATTTTCCCTTCTTGACAAGTCTTTTTCTCTTAGCCTCACGGGTACTTGCATTTACTTTGTCATGCTTGCGTTTTTTGTCTAATTTTGCTGTATGCATTAATGTAAATTTTCCAGGTGACAATTTGTGAGCTTCATATACTTGTGGTATATAGGAACGACCTTCATTTTTCTGAATTACTCCAACGCATACTCTGAAAGGAAGGGATTCACTGCTCCCAAAATGCTTTGCTTTTGGTGCCTTTGACGAGATGATTTGATTTAATGATTCGTTTCCTTGTGAGCTGCCACTGTTAGCTAATTTATCTGAATTCTTTGCGTAGGTATTAAACAATTTTGATAAATCGGCAAACATTTCCTGTCCGTTTAAATCTTTGCCATATGGAAGACTTTTATGTTTGTAATTATCTGGATCTTTATGGTAGTTACACCACGATAAATCACATGTAGAGTGATCACCAAAAGAATGGGGAATGATTGACTTAATATTTTGACTTAATTGTTCTGCACGGCTCTTGTTTTGGGCTATTGCATAGTCTAAATCTTTTGTCAAGTAGCTGATCGTACTGGTGGACAATTTACCCTTGTGTTTTTCATGTAAGTGGTATAAGTCACTAACAATATTTTTTCTTTGGTGATTTCTGTCTGATCTTTTAACAATGTCAGAATTAATGCTTTGTTTTAACCTTGCCAGAGTAGTTGTATCGTCATCCATTATTATACAAGAAACTTTGCACCCTTTGCACTGCAGCTCCTGTACCATTTCAACGGCTAAGTTTGACTCCATTGACTTTGCGCTTCCAGAATGATTTTTCCTACAATCGTGATTTCCATCTCCCTTTTCATCCACATACATACATTTTCTGCAGTCTGCTGATTTAGTTCTAACACATGACTAACACATTTTCCAGTTTTTCACCTATCATTGTAGCATGACCTACCAATATAATTTTAAGATTAATTTAAAATCGATGTGGTGAATTTATAACGTCATTCATATTGAAAATTTCAATGAAATATATATATCAAAAATAAAAAGAAGAATTTGTCTAAGGACACAAATGCCCCCACCCAAGCTTTGCAATTTTACCAGTTTAAAAGAGTTTAATTCTAGAACGGTAAATGACTCAATACCCAAATCCGAACTCTGTTTACGTGTTGTGGTTCTCAGCATTGTGTATTAGATTCATAAAATTTACATGAGGCAAACTTTGTATAGAGTGGGGAAACGAAAACATTTGTAATTTTCCGGCGAAGTTAAAAGGGGCATAACTCTATAACAGAAAGCGACTTACTGCCCAAATTTGAAACCTGCATGTCTGCAAATTGTGGTTTTTAACATTGAGGATTAGTTTTATAAAATTTGGATGAGAAAAATTAAGTAAGCTTGTGAAAACAAAAATGGGACGGACGGAAGGACGGTCAAGGGTAACACTTAATGCCCCCTTCGCCTAGCGGCGGGGCATAAAAAAATCACTAACCAAATAAGAAGCATATAGGTATACCTGTCAAGCTACTGTAGCTTCTTCCACTTCCTCTTTTCTGCCGAGCACCATCAAAAGAAACTGTTATTGAAGGTCCATTTGAATGATCATCTTCATCTCTAAAAATATATGCTTCGTGTTAATGGGTCGTTTAGGTCTATTTAATCTTGCAAGCTGGCAATCAGATTAACTTTGTTTTCAATATATCTATAAATGATCATCCATTATATATATTATTGACTGTTAGGAGATGCCTGAATTTCTTTTTTTTTTTCATAATACTGAACCAATTGACACTTCGAGATTTAATTTTAAATGTTCACCATTTGCAATGATTTATTTTTTCAGAAAGACATATTCTAAAATTTGTTAATTACTTACTAGATACATCACTATCCCAAGTTATTGGTAGGGTTAGCGCCTTCAAACTAGTTTAACCCCGGCACATTTTGTATGTGTATGTCTTAAGTCAGGAGCCTGTAGATCATTGGTTGTTGTTTGTTGTTGATTATCATATTTGTTTTTCGTCTATTATTTTGTACATAAATCAGACCGTTTTTTTTTCTCGTTTGAATTGTTTTACAGTATTTCGGGGCCTTTTAAGCTGACTATGCGATTTGGGTTTTGCTTATTATCGAAGGCCGTACGGTTTAATAGTTGTTAATTTCTAGGTAATTATGTCTCTCGTGGAGAGTTGTCTTATTGCATGTCAATCAGACCACATCTTCTTATTTTTTATAGATATAAAAATGTTGACTTACCTGCTTAAATCTATTTCTTCTTGTAGAGCTTTCTGACAAGACATTTCAGCACACTTTTCTATGGTTTTGCCAATTTCTCTTTCTCTTATCTTTAAATTTTTAACTGCTATTGGAGGGATGTTAATGCCGGCAAGGAACTTGACTGTCTGGTGTGGGCCCATTCCTGCATCTAAATAGGCTAAACAAAGATTTTTTTTTCATAAATATTATGTTATAAAATTTAAGTTTATTGAAAAAAAACATTTTAATACAATGTTCGTACTTAAGAAATACGTATCGTAAAAATAAAACCTCTAATTCTAAATTCTAATTGCAACATTTGTATACAGTTTTTACTGAAATCGCAATAACTAGTGACATAATTTTGCCCATTTCAAAATAAATTAATTAATGCATGCACAAATTTCTAAATTTTCAGTATACTATACATGCTATATGAACTTTGCTAATCTTTTTTTTTATTTCATTTTGAAGCGGCGGTAAAGGATAATTGTCGTGTAGCGGAATTGTAATTTTTCCTTCGCGTATTTTCATGCTTGAAACTCATTATTCACAATATTCTTTTCAAATCGACTAAAAAGAAACGTGAAACCTTTTATTTCATAATTTTTCGTTCATTTTAAAAGACCATTTTACTTTCCGTTTAT
Source organism: Mytilus coruscus (assembly GCA_017311375.1). Lineage (NCBI taxonomy): Eukaryota > Metazoa > Mollusca > Bivalvia > Mytilida > Mytilidae > Mytilus > Mytilus coruscus. The sequence goes on from CM029597.1 coordinate 49,987,839, forward strand.
CCGTGCACAAGGTCCCATCCCCATTTCGATTCACACTCAATTTTTTTTCTTCATTTTCTCTTGCTTGTACCCTTCTCCAGTAATTTCTAACATTACATTTCGCAAATTTTATGTCACGCAACAATTTAAATTTCTTGTTCAATATCTTTATTAAAAATTATTTGTTTTTTAATCCTTTATTTTTCACTCTCGGTTCTAGCAATTTCCAATTCTATTTATAGACCATATTGCGGACGTGAAAGAAAGCACTGTAAACAACGGTTTTTTGTTTGTATGAACATCCAAATGTTTATATTACTATTAGGAAATGATTATCTAACACGAAGATCAAATCAAGAATATCATTATGAAGCATATAAAAGTGTATTTCACTAGTCTTTTTTGTCCAGAGTTGAATACATCTTAGTGTTGACAGTTGTTTTGAGAAAGGAATTTATTTCTTTGTATGCAACTGTAACTTGTAAAGTGTAAGTCTTCGTCTATAGTATAGGCTATTTGCTATGGAATTTCAAAAAATAAAATGAAAATAAAAAAGCCAACATTATAGCGTGAGCTTTAATTTGTTATTGTGTGTATATTCAAGTGTTTGTCACATTCTTACCCATACTGCATTTTGTATTCACGTCCCATATCAACATTCCCTTTTTTGAAGTATCTGATCTGTGCCGTTTACCAGTGTTTATTAAGTTTGTGTAGGGACAGCTGTCACAAGGTATATACAAAATACTTCCGAGACCGTATCTTTGTTCTTTTAAACAGTTGTGTAGAAACAATGGTGCGTAGCAGTTCTTGCAAGCTTTCAGTTGGTCAGCTAGTAAACCCAACTCAACCACTCTTCGACCATCACGCCATGCCAAATTACTTTCATTTTCGTGGGAGGGAAGTAATGTTTCACTCGGACTAGACATTTCATTTACAATAACTGCACTTTTTGTTATATTTTGATGAGAAGCTTTCAATACTTTACCACCGAATTGACCATTTTTCCGACGAAGCGGAGTATCTTCCGACATCTTGAAAATATTTTTCTGGTGCTAGGGAGATAACTCGCATAACAACGAACGCAAATTTTCCCGTTTTCCGCTAGAGGCGTTCATTTACGTACCTCTCACCTTAACACGGCTTCTTATATTGTGAATACACAAAAGATGGTAAACACAACAATTGTTCGGACAATTCAATGAACATTTTCAGTTAAATAAATATCTTTTCAACGAAATTATGTCCTCTTTTGGTAAATAACAAGTATTTTACAGTTATGGTCGTCTTTTAAAGCGAGAAAAACATCACAAACATGCAATTAACAATTAAAATACTGCATAATAAATGTTATGATAGTTAGCTTCCTTTCACCCTCCTTCTTTTCTATAAAAAAAATCGTCTGCTTTTTCTGAAGATTCCAAAATGTCTGATTATCTTGATTCCTATACTGCTGCCATAGTAGGCCAAATTTTTGAACAAAATGATTTCGAGTTAGAAGCAGTGGAATTACCAGATTTTAATATGATAGCTAGATTTTCACAGGAAAATGTTGAAGGGGCTCAGGTTCAACAGGCAAATATAGAAAATTCAAGATTTCAAGACATAAGTTATGAAGAAATCGATAATTTTCTTGAAGCCACCACAAATGAAAATACAAAAAGAAAAACAGTGTCGGACATGAAACTCTTTAAAAAATATTTAGAGGAGTCTGGTGAAACAGATGACATAGAAAAAATCTCTGCAGAACATCTAAATCAAAAACTTTGAACCTATCTCTTGGCTGTGAAAAAAAGGATGGTAACCAATATGAACCATCAACACTGAAAGGCTTTATGTGTAGTGTAGATAGGTATCTTCAACAGAAAAATTCAACCTTAAGTATTACAAACGGTCCTGAATTTGAAAAATGTAGAAAAGTTCTTCAGGCCAAACAAAAACAGTTAAAAAGTTTGGGGTATGGAAACAAGCCAAATGCTTCAGATGAGTTGACTGACTCAGACATTGATAAACTTTATGAACATGATTTATTAGGAACACATGCTCCTTTACCTTTGACTGATTTGTTACATTTAACTCTAACTCTTGTTCTTGGGATGCGTGGTGGTAAAGAGCAAAGGGATCTAAACTTTGGAGATATTTGTATTGGAGTAGACTCCCAAGGTGGGGAATATCGCTGTCTACGCACTGAACGTCAAACCAAAACAAGACAAGGAAATGATCCTAACAACATGAAACAAATCAAAACAAAAGCCTAGGCCCATCCTGATAAAAACCAGTCCTGTTAATGCATTCTGCATTTTCCAAAGTAAAAGACCAAAAAAGATGACCAAAGATGACTCACCTTTTTTCCTCTCCATTAATCATGTTGTCAATAGGCAATATTATTATGCATGGTTTAAAGAGTCCCCAATGGGAATTAATACTATATATAGCCTAACTTCAAAAATGGTGAATGCTTGTCCAACAATCCTTGGTGAAAGGAAGCTAACAAATCATAGTGCCAGAAAACATCTTATTCAAAAACTACAAGACAAAGGTGTTGAAAATGCCCAAATAATGCAAATAAGTGGCCATAAAAATGTTTCAAGTATCAACAGTTACTCCAGGCTAAATGAGGGCCAACAAAGGCAGATTTCAGATGTCCTGAATGATACCACTGGAAAAACTCAATATAGGCTAGCACTACATACAACAGCTCATGAAAATGCCATTGTAACACCAACTACAAGCACAGTATCACACCCATCTTGCAGTCAAACAATTGCACCAGTGTCCACTCAGATGGGTCAAGATACGTATTAGTTTCTCCATAGGCGGTAATGGTAACGTTTTCTTCTGTTGCTCAGTCCATATCGTTAACTTGGATATGTGTGATGGCTCGTTTCGAAGCTGGGACATTTTCACATATGTGGTTAAATTTTCGGGGTACGAAGTGAGATTACTTTTTCCGTAAATTAGCAAACCCCGAGTATCCTTTTGTGATGCGGCTCCTCGTGGTAAAAAATCCCATTTTCAACACAATAAGTTCTTTGAAAATTTGATACTTTGAACACATTTAATAGCTCCATAGATTTTACACATTTATTCTGTGTTCCCCTACTTTCTAAATTAACACAAATGGTTAAGCTCAGTCACTTGTTTATCATAGAAAAGTGTCAAATATCACTACACAGAGATTTTTTGTTTACACGTGACTTTTGAGTTCCTCATTTCAAGGCGCATTAGGATATTGTCCCAGATGACCTCGGATAATAGAATGTCCTCTTACTTTCAAGGGAACAACTTCATCAATGGTGGAACATTTAACTTTTTTAGTAACTCTGGAAATGAGAAAAGACAACATGAAACTGATTCTCTTCCAAAACAGGCACCACAGAAGAAATTCAAAAGAATTCTTCCCTTAACCATCAGTGATTCTGACTCTGATTAATAGTTGACATTCTGTTTATGACTATCTTTCTAATCAAAATTTCAATATTTAATACAAGTTTTACACCACTTCAAACAATAACAAATTGTACATTTAGAAAATGACAATGTGTAATGTATCATTAGAGTGTATTTTTAATTTTATTTTGATTAGGGTGACTTGGCTCAATGTTAATAAAACACCAATTTTTGGTAAGATAATAATGAAACTCAATGTTCATCTTATTAAATATAAAAACAGCAAATTTTGTTTCGGGTAAATGTCAGTGTCAAGGCAGTATTTAAATCAGAAAACAAAAAAATAAAAAGTAGACATTTAGAGGGCAACATTCATACATGTACATGTTTAGACTTCAACATACAGATGTAAACAAACTACATTGAATTATTATGCCAACCAGGCAATTAGGACAGGCACATGAATAAAATGTTCAATGTTACCCAGGTACACATGTATATCTTTTTTGGTAAACTCTTGGTATGAATAACATAAAAAACCAGACTATTTGTATTTCATGAATAATAAAGAACTTACCTTAATTCAACTGAAGAGACCAATGACAATGCCTTCATGCTTGTCACAGACTGAACTTCATATAAATGTGTCACAAAACACTTGTCATACTATAGTGACTTACATGTCATACATGTGTTTTCCTATTTTTCCTATTTAATCAACGGCTGACACACAGTTAATTCACGGTCACCATAGAGACTTTGTCATAGGAATTTCTTGTAATCCAAATCTTTCAATCGTTTCAATATTCACCCCACAATAACACAAAATAAACTCAAACTTCCAGTTTTGAAAAAAGGCGGCATGGTTACTTTCACGACACACATCATAAGTTCATGTTTACGCTCACTTGAGACTTCCAACTGAAGATTTCCGCATCGACACTTAAAACTTATTGGTTAAATATGTCACACATCAACAATTAATACCCTAGATGCATTAAAAACAACTCTTCGATTCACAATATCTGCAAAATATGCATCAATCTTTTCGAGGTGAATTTGTCATTTTGACAGTTGTGTGCAATACACATATTCATACGCCCCAAAAAAATGCCAGTGAAATCGACAATGAAGTGAATCCAAATATAAACGTCAGTATAAAAAAAATGGATTTGATATTCTGAATCTATATAATAAAAAGTATAACTAATCGCCGTATTTGAATATCAAAAAATAAGACAACTTGTGACCGAACGCCGCTATGGATTAAACTCGTGCTGCGCACTCGTTTAATCCATGCGTCGTTCGGTCACGCGTTGTCTTATTTTGATATTCAAATACAATCTCCGGCGCAGAGATCATATCCGTTCCGTTCAATACTTCGTAACACTACACTCAATATGACCTCTGCCATACCTTTTTTTGCATACTTTTCTCATATTAAGTGCAGTATTGCGGAGCATGTATGGAACGGATATGAACTCTGCGCCGGAGATTGATTCAAATACGGCGATTAGTTATACTATAAATAATGAGGCGCCAACAACAAATTCATTGATAACCCATGTTAAAACAAACGAGACATAAATTGATAAAGAACAACGTTTAAACTTTGTCATCATTCGTAATGTTGATATATACAATAGATTTAACAATTTAACAATTTAATGCATTATGCGTTTGGGTAATGGAGTAACCAAGCTTTTGATGCTATAAACCTACGTGAAACCTAAAGTTTATGTACAGTTGATAACCACATTATATAGACATAGATTTGAAAACAAGTATTAATTCTATTATTTGAGTAAGATAAAGTAAGTACCATTTACACACCTCTCGAACCCTCCAATTCCCTTGAAGGAGGCTGAATCCTTGCACAGATCAATTGTCATGTTAATTGCTGTGCTTATGGTTTTATGTTGTGGGCCACCTCCTGTCCTTTTCTGTTCTTTTGATGCCACAGTTAACACCTTCTTTGCCTCTTTCTTGATGTTGTCCCATTTGTCCTTGCACTCCTTTGCTGATCTTTGGGCAACACCAAGAACAGACACCATAAGACTAATCCGAGTCCACACAGCGATTTTCTTTTTATTGATTACTGAACTTGTCGTTTATGATTGTATATTTTTTTCTATTTAATCCTGTAGGATACTAATTTCTGCTTCAGTAAAATTTGGCCTTCTTTCCCTGGGTTTTTCGGCAGCAGCAGATGCATAGTCAGCCATATTTGTTCATGGAGGAAGTTAAAAAAATTAAATTATGGGTAAATAAAAAAAGCCTCTAAACCATTTAAATTTAACGACTGGTTAAGATATCCTAACGCTCTCGTTAGCTAACGCTACCGTTAAATCAAGTTTAACAACAGCATTTTTATCCTGCGTTAAGTAACGTTAGATTTTTTAATGCCACGTTAAGGGTAACGCTAGCGTTACGTCAGACGTGCGTTTCGTCTACAAAAGACTAACTAGTGACACTCGAATAAAAGAAGTTAAAAGGCCAAATAAAGTACGAATTGAAGAGCATTGAAGAACCAAAATTATAAAAGGTTTTCCCAATAATAGCCCTGTAATTGCATCAAGCTTTAACATGGGAGAAAAATAACACTTTTTGTCTGCAGTTGGAGCAGACAAAAAATGCACATTATTGCAATAGCATTACACTCTCTTCAATTAGTGATGCAACATAACTTATTTGAATGATATATATCATAGGTTGTGTCCAACAATGAAAAAAAATGGATGGACAAGAGGTCACACCAGTACTGTCAAATCAGATCACGTCTTCAAGAGAACCCAGAACTTGCACCAGATTTACTAAAATTTATGTCGATTAAAATAGTCCTACGAAAGTCTATAACAAGTGAATCTATCATAATAAATATTACACCAACTGCTTGGTGGAAAAGTGTTGAAAAGTTAACAGTACTTAATCGCTTATTATGCCAGTTAGCTTGGAAACTAATGATGACGATGGTCATTGTTTAACGTCCAGCGGCAAATTGATATGCATATTCAGAACGAAAACATGTTTATGTAATATGAATATTAACCCGGCTTTGTACTAGACCGACACGCTGAACCGGATTTTTAACGTGCTAGTTCACAAGGTAACAGTTCGCAGGAAGACATGTCACCTTACCCGGACACATTATTCTGACTCCCAGCCGACCATTCTTTGCTCTTACCTAATGCCGCGTGCTTAGCGGAGAAACATCAAAAAATTAAAGTCTTTAATTTGACCCGGCCGGGGTTCGAACCTACGACCTTCCGCATCTGGAAGCGGTCTGGAAACTAATGAGCATGTCAGCTAGTTCTGCTTTCAATTAATTTATTATTGGGGACGTTAAATCCGATGCCTCATGTAGAGAGAGTGCCACGCTCTCTGCACGTAAAGAACCCTTGTATCAACTCTGAGGGGTCTGTAGGTGGCCTGTTGCAAGGCCAAATTTCTGTCCCCATCCAATTTACCCTCATTTTCCTATGGCAGTCTAAATTTCCCCGACCTAAATCCCGGACGGCCTCTATTTCAGGACCTACATATTGTTAACTTGTTCTCGTCCTGAACATGCATGAAATATTTGCCACTTGACGTTAAAGATCTAACTATCAATCAATTTAATTTTAATGAAACTGAGAAACACACTAGGCATACAAAAATGTTCAAAACTTGTTTTCTTTTGTAGAATGCTGGAGAAAATGGTGAAATTGAATGGTCAACTAACTGATTTCAATATTTCTGTGCATTAAATGTATAGATATGGTAATAATACTGTGCAACCACAATAGTCTTTACCCTTTGGTATAAGCTTAAAAAATCATACAGCCCAGAATTGTACATTTTAGGGAATATTGCCGGAAAACACTTTATTCATGCGTGTTTTCCCGCCCGGGTAATGCTTTGCAAACCCTACCCTAACATGACGATTTTTTACTTAATTTCTGTGTTTTCTCTGTTATCTAAAATTTTTATATTAATGATAGATAGAAACTGTACGCATCAGCAATGATCGCCGATCAAAATGTACTAAATTGCGCACAAGACCAAAGCAATCTGATTACCATTTACGGAGTGTCTGTCCTTAAATGACTTTTATGTATATTTTTTAGTTTTTACAAATTAAATTGACAACTACAATAAGGTAGAAACTGTCAAAAGCAAAACTAATGCCAGTGGATGACTCCATTAGGAGTCATTGCCCATACCTGATTTTTCATTCATTTTTGCAAAATAAAGAGTTGATAAGAACTGTCAACAGCAACAACAAAATCATCAAACGAGAAATTTTAGCATGAACTATATTCTTGTTTATAATGTTGGACAGTACCCTTTGTTTAAGGTCCAACAAGTTCGAGGTGAGCAAGGCACACAGGCTCTTTGGAGACTCTAGGTACAGACACAATGATACAATAAAGGGATAACATGAACCAATCTCCAAAATATTGGCTAATGACGACCACAACTTTTCAATTTTTTTTGGGGTTGTTTTTTTTTTTTGTGATTTTGGATTATTTTAACACTCATGAAGCATTTTAGAATAAATTAAAACGGTTTCTTGATTGAGGAAAACGTTTTTGTTTTTGTTTTTTCGATGAAAATAAGACAAATGATCAAATTATGTACCAACCTGGATTATACATGGAACAATACGGTACATTGCTGGAAAAGGTTCACTCAAATAAAATTCTTCCACATGTGAAATTATATAAATTTTCATTTGACTGGGAAATCGTGGTATTGCATCGCGACAATTGTAATTTAGCATATCATTTTAAATATTATATTCCCCCCAAGGGCGACTGGGGAATAGAAGTATGGTCACCATTGGTCTTCCTCCGACCGGCAGTAAAACCCTTGCTAAAGTGGGGCGTCCGTTTGGCTGTGCGGGATGTACAAATTTGCAGCCACGTCCGGTCAGAATGGGGACGTTAAATCCGATGCCTCGTGTAAAGAGAGTGCTACGATCTTTGCACGTTAAGAACTCTTGCAACAACTCTTTGAGGGGTCCGTAGGTGACCTGTTGCAAGGCTAAATTTCTGTCCCTATCCAATATACCCTCATTTCCCGTGGCAGTCTAAATTTCTCCGACCTTAATCCCGGACGCCCCTATTACAGAACCTACCTATTGTATTTATTGTTAATTTGTTCTCGTCCTGAATATGCATGAAATATTTGCCACTGAACGTTAAGCAACCAACAATCAATCAGTCAATAAATATTGTATTCACTTATTTATCTGGACTTTCTTCAGCATGTTTAGGGTCACTGCTTTGTATCTAAATATAGGCAACAGTAGTATACCGCTGTTCAAAAGTCATAAATCGATTGAGAGAAAACAAATCCGGATTACAAACTAAAACCGAGGGAAACGCATCAACTATAAGAGGAAAACAACGAAACGAAATAACAGAACACAGAAGTGCAACAAAAAACGAACAACAATGCAACGTTCATAGAAACGAACTATTAAATAACAATTGCCATATTCCTGACTTGGTACAGGACATTTTAAGAAAAAATGGTGGGTTGAACCTGGTTTTGTGACTAGCCAAACCTCCGCGCTTTATGGTTAAATTAAAATATGAAAAGGGTGAAAACTGTCATGCAAAAGAAATATAATAGTTTTGTCACTATAGTTGTTGTAATGAGTCTCATCAATCGTGTCTGTTTGTGTATATTATTTTTTTTCAAATGCTGTCATTGATGTCAAAAATGCAACCATCCATCAATTTTTAAATTAAAGTTTTAATGAAGCAAATGGTGAAGATGATGCTTACTATGATTACATAACAGCCGTTATTTTACTAACCTAAGTATAATTTTCTATTACTGTTATGAACATACAAGTGCGTGTTTCCATCTATGCATTCATATCTATTGTAACATGGCATGCATACAACTTGTACTGTCGCTTTCAAATAATTGAAATAAATTTTTAAAGTGTTTGTAAGCGGCATCATCACGACCCAAGACGGGCCCAGTCGAGAATTATTTCTGGATTTAAACCATTCACACAAACAAATGCTGATACAATGATACTTCTCCAGTGTTTAATGTGTCTTGTCCAGAACAATTGTTTAATATGTACTGCAGATGTACTGGCCATTTATTTGCTTAACCAAAACTTGCTCTTGTATATCAAATAACATTAATCTTATTTGTTTATCCCTGGCAGATGTTGATGTTTGGTTAAAATACATTGCCACTTTGAAATCAAATACATGTTCCAAAAATAAAAAGAAAAAGACTGAGTGATCACTGTTCGTAATTGTATTGAAAGTTTAAATTTGAAGGAATGTTTCTGATTTGTATTCACGGTAAGCAGAAATCTACTATATATTGGCAAATATAGAAAAGTTGGAAAAAACCGCATTTGTTTTGGTGAACATTTCGTGAAGTATGTTTGTTTTCAATTAAATAGAATCATTCAGTTATAGGATGGTGTCATATTCCAGGATATAATTAATCATGATTCGTTGGCTACTTATAAGTTTGTAATACAAGAGAAGATGTTGAGTTCCTATTCAACAAAGAAATTATAAAATAGCTCAGAACAAAACCCTCACGACAAAACACTTCAGACTCGATATTTCTCAGAAAAAAATATTTAATGTACTACCGTACTCATACGAATTTATGTCGTTTACATAATTTATCCTAATATGTGACATGTACTTTTTTTCCTCGGTTTTTTATATCATTTCTCGAAATCGTTATCGGACGATTTAATTTGAACAAAATTTCTCTTATTGTAAAGGTAAGGACAACGCTCACTCTTTTCTTACCCTTCAAACCCATCTGGACGCCATATATTATTTCTTGCTGTGCCCCTAGTCATTGGCAGAGAAGATGACCTCCTTTTCTACATGTCTCCCTTTCCCTCTTCTCCTTTTTTTAAATTTTTATTTTAGATTGCAGATATGTTGAAGATATCTTTGAAAATTGGATATTCATATCTGAAGATGAACATAAGGTTCATACCGACAATTAAGTATATATGTCCAATCCTCACTCTCATTAAAACTGGAAAGCATGACCTGATTATTCTTATTGACTATGACGACAGTCAAAACTGAATTTGTAAATTTTAAGGTGGATCCCCACTATATATTTCCTCAGACAGAAAATGTTTATACGTCGCCAAAATGTAGATTTTACCATGCTTTTTTCAAAATTATAATAAAAAGTATGGGTCATCGTGCTTTTTTTCAAGCATTTTTTGATAGATTATTCATAAAAAAACGCTTTTTGTGAATTAAAAGAATTCTATGAGAATTTTAAAATAAAATATGAGAAGATAGGTTTTATAATATGCTTTAAGAAAATCAAAAGAAATAAGTATGTCACCGAATTTGTTTTCTTGCTTCAAGTAAAAATTGAAAATTTCATTAACATTCCAGTATAATATTTAAAAAATAAATTTCCTGTGAGTGAAAGAAAAACAGAAATTTGACCCTACCTGTTTTCGGAGGTTTTTCTGCTGTCAGAGTGAACGTTATGACATTCATGGACCATATTTTACCAATTGTCAAGATGAATTATAAGGTGCACCAGTACAAAAACATTGAAAAAGACATACATGCAAAAATCTGGTTTCTTTCTTTTTATAAAAAGCAATCAATTGCATTTAATCGGTATAACGCAAAATAACACAAAAAAGAGAAGAATAATTACATGTAGCGCTGTTTAAACTTGGGTGCATGTCAGTATATGAATTTTAAAATGTTCTTTTTTGATGAAATATATCTGCTATTGTCACAAGTAACCAACAGGCAATATTCGTCTGTAGAAATGGATAAATTTCAATTTTTTGAAAACTCCAGCTTTAGGTTTTAATTTAGTTTGAACGTAATGTTTCAGCTGTATCTAGCATTGTAGAAATTTGGCCGTGTATAGTATATATAATTTCTTTTCAACAATAATGCTTACGTCTATACTGGAACGTCCTTCAAATTGTACACCCCTTTTTAGGCTGTCGAAGAATGCCTGGTATATGTTGGACTTAGAATGGTGACTTCTCCATATGATCTCACACGAGTGACTTTCAAGCTGGAAGTTTTACTCCATTTAATTTCTACAATGTGTATTATATCCAAGAAATGGATATGAATTATGAATAGAATGTAAGTAGAATTGCATATTTCCCGTTTACAAAATAAAATATATTAGTCAATTAATTTAACACTACAAATGCATGAGACAATGCTTGATTCAGGACGTCTCTATTAATATATAAATAAGATGTGGTATAATTGCCAATGAGACAACTCTCGACCAGAGCCCAAAAGACATAGAAGTTAACGGCTATAGGTCACCGTACGGCCTTCAAAATTAAGCAAAACCCATACCGCACAGTCAGAAAAACGAAAAACAAATATGATATACAGCAAAAAACGACAACCACTGAATTACAGGTTCCTGACTTGGGACAGGCACTTACAGAATGTGGAGGGGTTAAACTGGTTTGAAGGCACCAACCCTCCCCTAACCTGGGACAGTGGTGTAACAGTACAACATAAGAACAAAATAAAAATAAAAAAAACAGTTGAAACGGGCTTAACTCATCAGATCGATACAAAGCAGACATACATCTAACAAAAACACAGACCGGATGTGGCAGGGTACCTATACATCCCCACAACAATAAAGACACTAGAGTATTCGCAGTTACTGACGGCTAGTTCAAAGCCAATAACAACTAATAAAAAAAAAATCTAAGACTAAAGACTTCATACACATAAATATAAAAATGCTAAATAGTAGCAGTTTTATGAAAATTCCGACTTCAAAGTATGACAGTATACACTTTCAATCATTGTGCGTAAAGGTGCATTTTTAAAATCATGTACAAGTGTATATTTGTATTATCACAATACCCTGAAATAATCTTTGCAGTGTTTCCACGCACCCTCTTTAATATTTGTATCTACATCTACTGTCTCCTTCAATTAATATATTTGCTTTTTCAATATCTAATACAAAATCATGTAAAAAGTTCTCCTTGGAGACATATTTATATACTTAAAAAAAGGCTCCCTGTTTCATTTCGACAAGATGAGTATTAAATGTATAAGGCAATAACGAAATTTTCCTATCTTAACCTCCTCCTCGTGCACTCAAAATTGGTCTTGATTTTTATTTGATAATATCAACTAAATCGAACAAAGGAATGTCCATAACATTGATCATTTTCCTTTTTTTATCTTTTGATGAAATTGTTAATACATTGCAAGCAATACCTGTCTAAATGAAATCTTCTTAGTCCAAGGTAAGGTTCGCTGCACAGCAATCTGAGTAGATTGTAGTGCTTGAAATTAACATGCTTTTTTGTCAAATGAATAAGGATTTGCTAAGTTCTTTTATCTATCTTTTATATAACACTAAACGATTTATGGACCTCCAATCTGTACTGCATTAAATTTATCTTTGATCTCTTTGATATAATCTCCCCTGGCACTTGTTATTCTTCTATGCAATACTTTTACAAAAATCCAAACCTTCGACCCGGTGTCCTTTCCCTTATGTTCCTCACATTTATGTCTGAATAGTGACTCATCAACCTCAACCTCTCCTCCAAACTTCAAAGTGAACATGTTGTCATACACATAATGTACACTCATTTTTACTGTACACTCATATCTCCGATCAGTTTAGTCCAGAACACTGCCGTTGTGTTATACAAAATACCAGCGGTTACAGAGCAGAGATGCAAAGACTTTTTTTTCAAGATAACCCTTTATAAATTGTAATATATCCCGGCAGTCTGCGTGTTATTTGTTGAAATAACAATTTATTTATATCGAGAATTCAATTGAACAAAATGAAGCTCTTACTGCCTTGTTCATCTTTGCAATCCCCTATTTCCTTGTCTGAGCCAAGCATTCACATATCTGTCATTTTTCATAAAAATACCATAAAAGGTCAAAGGATTGAAGTTCGAATGAGAAATATCATCACCTAATTTCCTGAATTTAAAGTTACCAACTGTTTTAATCTTTGTGTAAACGCGTTTCAATCCTCCTTCTGCCATTCTCAAAAGCGTAAATGGAAACTATGGTAAAATAAAATCATTTATGAGCTAGGGTTAACACATACTCACATTAATTTTGAGGCTATAAAAAAATATTTAAGGATATGCAAATTAAGTTGGTGTTAAACCCCTATTAAAAGTTGAGTTCATGCAAATTAATAAGATCTTGTTTTTTTTTTAATGTGCATTTATTTGTGAGTTATATATAGTGGTCACATCCATAACATTATCAACTGTTTTAACTTTAACCAACTTTGAATCCTATTTATCCGTATATTTTATTTTTAGAAACTTATAAGTAACTTTTAAGTATTAATGGTATTATTTGAAAATTTCGAAATGATATTTTTATTGATAACTACTAACATAACCACTTAATCATGTACATACACATAATCAAATCCTTCTCTGTACCATCCACTTACTCGTATCTGTCTTTCAACATTCAATGCAAATTGTCTAGACTGGTGCCTATACATTTTTTTAATAAAGCCCTGAAATGCCGTACGGCATCAGTAATTTCACATATTCCAACCACCATCGTCCACTAGAAAAACAGGGTTGATGATAAAGCGTTAATATAAATAAAAAGCCGCTCCGTTTGCCATCTGCTACATCCATATTTACTGCTGAAGCAAATGCAATAATTTTGGCTTTGAAATTTATTGCTTCTTCAGACAAATCAAAATTGATTATATGTTCTGATTCACTTTCTTGCTTACAAGCTATACCACATACTAAAATTAAAAACCCGATAATTCTCAAGATTTTATATGTAATGAGGAATTTATAAAAATTCTTCATAAAGAAATAATTTTTCTATGGGTACCGAGTCATGTTGGAATCCATGGAAACACGGTCGTAGATCAGGAAGCAACAAATGACCCTTGATCTAACTGTGATAACCGATTTTATATCTAATGTTAGAGAATATGCTTTTAATATATTGAAAAATGAATGGAGGAAAAAAGATGATAATAAATTACATGAAATTAAACCTTTTTATAATTTGATGTGCAGAAAAGATCAGTGTGTTATTTCTAGATGCCGTGTTGGTCATACTAGAATAACATATGAGTATCTTCTAAAAAATGAAGATGAACCACAATGTATACCTTGAAACTGCAAGTATGCTATTTAACATGTTTTAATTAATTTTATTGACTTTGCTGATATTCGTAGGAAGCATTTCATTGTCAAAAATGTGTATTATTTATTTGATAGTGTTCCAATTACAAATATTGTTTCATTCTTAAGAGAAGTTGGAATATATTATAAAATATAAAAATGTTGTATAAATTTAAAATGATTTTAATTTTTATCACGTTATCTTAGTGTTGAATTTTATTTGTAAATAATCAATTTTGCAGACTTGAGTTTCAGTATATTGAAGGACCTTTTGTCTGATTTTAAAAATATACTTTAAATTGTAAAAATATTTGAATAAGCTCTCGCCGCGATATAGCCTTTTTACGCTCAGGCGGCGTAAAGCAAACACCAATCAATTAATAAATAAAAGCCGCGATTCGCAGCCAATCCTTATACTGCAACTTTTCTGTCCAAAACAACCTCCGTATATCTTTTAGCCATTGGACTGCAGTATCTACGACATTTTGAATTCTGTTCCACATTACAGCTATAATTCTATTTCTGCTTCGTGCCACTTTTCTTCCGACTGTGTTTGAACCTTGAAATCAACTCACTATAACTATTATACGTACAACATTTAATTTTGTTGATTTCAGATATATAATCTCGGAATGATTCTTTAAAGGAATACAAATATAAATAAAATCTGTACTTAAGGATTTTACTAGTAAATGATACAACAATAATTCCGAGGGTTTGTTTAAATTATTTTATTTACACCGAGATTGTATCAAGTGGGCCATTGGAGATACATGTATAACATTTTAACTGTTCGTCGCATTGGTCCAAACTTATACCGAATACTCAAGAAAGTACATTTTCATTTTCTTTTGATAGAATAAATCATAAGTTATAAGGACATACTATATAGATGGGCATATCGATAGGGGATGTTGATTGAATGTTTTTCTAGGAGTAATTCCCCTTTTGAACTTAGAATTGTGGCCATAATATACTGCTGCAACAGTTTGTCAGCGCAACTCCTCTAAATCCACACAACAGAATTTTTATTAAATTTTGGAGATATTAAGGACATACTGTGTAGATGTGTATATCGACAGGACGATTTGTTTCAATGTTTATTCTAGGAGTTTTACCCCTTTAAACTAACAATTATGGCCGTGATATACTAATGCAAACTGGTTGTCAGCGCAACTTCTTTGAAAAACCACACAACAGAATTTCATGAAACTTTGTATATAATGAGGCATACTATGTAGATGCGCATATCCACAAACAAAATTGTTCAGTTGACTTTTTGTAGGAGTCTTTAAACATAGGAATCTGGGGAGATTATGTTTGCCCAGTGACAATGTGGTGGGGTGGGGTATGTGAGCGTGCTCAGTAAGGTTTCTTTTTTTCTACTGCTGGTGGATTAGGGAACTCTGAGGGAACCAGATGCTAGCATGAAAATTTGATATGAAAAAGTATGCAATAAAAATTTCTTAAGTTTTAGATAACAAAGAGTATCTCCCTCCTTATTGCATGCATTGTAGCTCTATCCTTAGCTGGTTATTTGCAAGCAATTATTTTTTTGATACCTGCTCATGTGTCGACATTGAGAAATCTGTATTTACTAATGACAAAATATTATTAGCACTATTGATAACTTTCATATTACTTATTGCAGGTTAGTAAAGGCTTTGAGATGTTCAATCAGAATGAGAGCAAACGAAGTGAGGGAGAAGGGTGCAGAAAGACAAGAAGCAGTTAAACATCTCCGTCATGACATTCAAGACTCAGTGCACCATGTTTTCGAAAAGCACACTTACTGTTCAGATTTCTGTAAGGCAAAGGAATCCTCCAACATAACCTCGAAAGAGAGTAGATCAAGATCAAAGTGCAGATATATTTGAAGACCAGATAAGATAACACTTTGGACTGAAAGGACATCCATTGAAGCTCAAGAGGAAATAAGACAAGGCACAGACATCAAATACAGTGATGCAGAACAGTATATTATTCAAGATGTCTCTTCTCTATTGTCAAGAATTAGTGAAAAGGCTGTTCGTTGGTTTAACAACAACACAACCAACTTGGCTGAATGTTGGATGCAAAACGTGCAAGTTTGACGGAGGAAAGATGTATAATTTATGTAATCCAGGTTCATGGCATGGTAGGTGCTTTGATGGTGGATTACCTATGAACTGTGGACCAGGTCTCCCAAAGTTTGGGTAAAGGCAACAGCTACTCCTCCAGGTTTCTATTTTACGCGTCAATTTAATCGGTGTAATACAAGGCTAGCCAATAGCATTAAACATAAGGCCAAACATAAAACCCATCAGAAGCGTTGGAAGAGAAAGATGAATTCATTAACAATAAATCTATCAAAAAGGCAAGAAGGTCTTATGGACCAGAGGCTATTGATGTGGCAGAGGATATTTCTGTTAAAGAACAGACTGTACTGCAAAGTGAATTTCTTGAAAACATTTAAATTTTAGGAAATAAAATCAAAGAAATAGCTTCTGCAAATATTCAACAATCTGATGATTGGCGTTCTGAAAGGTAGAAACGCATTACATATTCAAATTCTTGTAAAATTGTTTGCCGAAGACCATCTATACTTGTAAAAAAATAAGTTCAAAACCTTTTTCATTCCAAGTTCAGTGGAACAACATGATGATTTGACTGGAGAATCAAGTGGTTCAATTATAAACCTTGAACATAAGTTTCTTGCTGGTAGCCCTGATGGAATTGTTATTGTTGGTAATGGTTAAGAGGTATTATTGGAAGTGAAAAATCTTCCTCACTCAAAACCAATAAATTTATTTCAAGCAGTGGGAAAAACTTTTGTTTACAGAAACGACGAGTAGAAACTCATGATTATTATTACCAGTGTCAAAGATTATTAAATGTTGGGAATTTTCAGTGGATTGACTTTGTTGTACGCACGATAAATCCCTATCAGTTATTCATTCAGAGAATCCAACGTGACCTCAATCTATGGAACAATGTTATGTTACCAAATTTGAAGGCCTTCTACCAATCTACCATAACTAGCCCTAGAGGAGGGGAAAATACTGGCATTAGAGAACTAGGAGTTTAGGTAAGTTCCTCAGCTGAAGTAGCTTTGTCACCCCAAGGGTGACTGGGGAATAGAAGTATGGTCACCATTGGTCTTCCTCCGACCGGCAGTAAAACGCTTGCTAAAGTGGGGCGTCCGTTTGGCTGGGAGGGTATATTGGATAGGGACAGAAATTTAGCCTTGCAACAGGTCACCTACGGACCCCTCAAAGAGTTGTTGCAAGGGTTCTTAACGTGCAAAGAGCGTGGCACTCTCTTTACACGAGGCATCGGATTTAACGTCCCCATTCTGACCGGACGTGGCTGCAAATTTGTACATCCCGCACAGCCAAACGGACGCCCCACTTTAGCAAGGGTTTTACTGCCGGTCGGAGGAAGAACAATGGTGACCATACTTCTATTCCCCAGTCACCCTTGGGGGGAAAAGGGATAATAAATTGAAGAAAGGCAACTAATATACACAGGAACAGACAAATACAGAGAACAGCCTAAAG
The DNA here is from genome assembly GCA_017311375.1 of Mytilus coruscus. NCBI lineage: Eukaryota > Metazoa > Mollusca > Bivalvia > Mytilida > Mytilidae > Mytilus > Mytilus coruscus. Next base: position 50,005,902 of record CM029597.1, read on the forward strand.
AACTTGAGTAATGATCAACAGAGACACTACCAAATCAACAAAAAACAAAGAATACAAATTAAAGTAGAGAAATGAGGAAACGCAACAAAACTGTGTTGAACAAAAGTGCTCTGGAAGGTAAGCTGTCACTGCTTCTTACCAGGCACTTAAACAGATTGAGACTTTAAATTGGACGTTGTACAGATTTTCTAACTCGACATTTGTTGCTTTAAATAAACCCTTTTTAAGTAAAGCATATTAGGTAGTGATGCAGTGAAGTATAAAGATGTTACTGATGCACTTTTCTTACATGTAAATATTAACGTTGTACAATGTAGTTTTGGGTCAAATAACTTTCAGACTAAGAATTTTTATATATAGTCATACATACAAGTACATGTATCAAGAGTTATTGACAATGAATTACATAGTCATCTTGAGACAGCAAAAAGGTTCACTGCATTGTTCACAAACTTTATACTTTCTGTTAAGTAAATCCTGAAAATTGAATTTTCAGTTTGTGCCATCTGTATCTAAAAGAAAACAGCAATCGTCTGGTCAAACCAGCAAAAGAGCCAGCAAAAAGCCATGTACTTGACTGTAAATTGATACTTCTGACAAAAAGTGTACAGTTGAAATTAAAGGTAATACAAAATTGTATGTAGTTAAATCTCACTAACATGACTAAGGGATACACATTTTCAAATGTAATTTCCCTTCTTGGGTATTTTGCCGTTAATTGCAAAAGAGTTAAATTTCAGTGGGATAAGCAATCAAATGCAGAGACATTAACTTTCACTTTGTTTTAATTATCACTACATGTATATAGCAGATCTGTTTACCCTTACGGATTCTTTGTAGTTTCTATGAATGTCGTCAAATAAAATATGGACTACAATTAAATGTAATGAAACAACAGTCATGACAGTCTGTGGGTGCAGTACAGAAAACATTTGTTTTGTATGAAATTCTCTAAAATATATAATCAATATTCTCAGATAAAAGCTCTGAAAAAATCAGATTTAATAAATCATTCATACTTCTCATTTCAAGGTCATTGATCATTTTCTGTGATAGTAAACGCCTGTATTATAGGTTGAACTTCACATCATGCTCTCAATTAAGTTTGTATAGCTTGATAAAATATATGCATGTCAGTAAAACAAAAGATACCGACATAACAGAACAGAGGCATAAGTAAAAAACTAACAATGTCAAAAGGATGGCAAGGCCAAATAAACCAAGAGGATAGAAGCACAAACAAGGAAACATATGGGAAAAAAACACTAAAAGCTAAGGCTTGGACAATACAAACTCCAATAAAAACCGAGGGTGAAATCAGGTTCTCCGGAAGGGTAAGCATGCCCTGCTTCGAAAATGACACCTGTCATATTGCCGATAAATTGAACAAAGTAAGGGGAAGACAAAACCGGTTGTGAAGAACAATAATGATAACGAAAACATATAGATAATTTATTGCAAAGCCAATATCCCGTACTGGTCAGCTAATTCATTATGGACTGATAACCCTGACATAAGTTAAATAGGTCTGATATTGGTGCTCCTTCGGGGAAAGTCAGAACCAAGTTACAGATGAAATGTACATGCACAGTACTTAATAAAACCATTCCAGAGAAAATGAGAATCAGTGCTCAAATTCATGAATCTGTTTTATTTTTGGGAAAACTGCAGTCCATGAACGATTTTTTATCACTTGAAACAGGTGCTTAAGTTACATAGTTAAATGAAATGCATGCTTTCTTTACTAAAGGTATGAACTGTCATCTTTAATTTCTAATTGTATATACACCATATTCTTTTCAGATCGTACCTTCCTTTACAGCTTGTATATCACAGGAGAAGTTAGAGAAATGACTGAAGTATTCTATAGAACTTGAGGAATAGCTGTTGCTCGCTTATTGAGTGTTATGGTGTATGACCATGGTTTGCAGTCTTTTATTTGGAATGAAAACTATTTGGTAGCAAAGCAGGTTTGGGTCAAAAGGGAATATAATTGCCTATTTTGGATATACATGTAACAATAGTAACTATATAGATAAGCGTAATTTTTTATTTGAGTAAACATATTTGAAAAACTTCTATTTACATGTATATGAATAGCTACATCTTTTTATAAACTGCTTATTTTAGAGATTGTTTGAACTAAAATATGCACATTTTAATACATCTGTTTACTTTTTTTTTGCACTGTAATTACATATACTATGATATGCAGTTGAAAAATGCTTAGTGATTTGACTAGTGGACAAAGGTGTCAGGGATGTTAGTTTATACATGAAGTTCCTCGCCATCATGGATATGTATTCAAGAATATACTATAAAATAAACGTTTATGTCTTTGGCTTAGAAAAATTACTCTCAATGCCGTAAAAAGTAGCTGTGCATCCTAATATAATAGTATCCAGCTTTTACAGTTGCAATATTATAAATTACATAGTTTTTTGTGATCTAATATAGTTTATATGGTTCTGAAAATTTCATCTTTGGCAAGAGCGAAGCTCAAGTCCTATCACAAACAATTTAGCTTATAAAAAATTAAATTGAGTTATATTTTAGGTTCTAAAAAAGTACAGCTATGATTTCTTTACATTTAATATGACAAGGTGTGCAAATTTATTAAACAATAAAAAAAAAACTGAAATTACATGTGTAAATAAAGCTTGTATTAACTAGCACTCAAACATACAGAGTGCTTTCTTGACAAAGAAAAAGAACTGTTCCAATTTGTCTCATATCAAATGACATTTGGATTTTGTTAAACAAGCATCAAGTATGCTTCTATCTTAAGATTCCTTTCTTTTCAAAAAACTTTCCTACAATTTACATGAATTTTCGGCCCAATTATATTAACCTTATATTCGTCATGTTTGTTTATAATGAGAAAATTTTGCTAGTGCCAGACTGAAATAAATCGTACCTTTTATGAAATATTTTAATATCATTGGTTGAACAACATAACATGAAAGCCTAATATTTACTATAAACTATCAGTAGAATCTTATAACGGCATTGTCCTAGTTTAATGAGTGCTTTTTGACATATTCTATTTTGTAACAAGTAGGGACTTTACTTTCTAATTGAGATAATTATCCATGCTTAGGAAGGAAAAGAGACTACAGTTTCAATGTGGATATTCAATGTAATGAAGTACTACATGATGTTTTTGGATTAACATATACAGTGAACATGTCTGGAAAACCTAAGAGACAGCACATCATTCTAGCTTAACAAACAGAAAACAGATGAATGATTTATGTAATCCTAAGATTTGTTGCTTTTATAATGACAGCAATGGTTTCGATTTTGTGAATGATGAAAACTGTGATGATAAAATATTGTGTTTTATTACATGTTACAACCTCAGATATATGTTGCAGGGTCCGTGTATCACTCATCTTTGCTATCCAAGGATTACTATCCAGTCCCCTCCTCTCCACCCATGGCAGATCAAGCCAACATTTGTGATTACAATGCTGCGCCATCTACCGGTAGACAATAGTCACGCCCATTCCGACTACATCATTCTTGACCAATGGTAGCACTTGAACAATCTTCAGTAGGGAGGTGTAAAAAAAGGTTGTATCTAGTGTTTACAAATTTCGTGAAGCAGGGACAGGAAATAAACATTGGTATTCCAATATTTGCGCGAGAAAAATACCCAGAAACTTCAATTAGTTGATTAAGAACTGCAAGATTGTCACTAAATATCGTCTGAAGTTTTGGGGGTAATGACTTGCTGCACAATCTGCACGTGGCAATTGTTTATTTACATTGTCTACATTTTCACGTGATCATCTAAACGGCTATTTTTGATTGGATGCAGCCAGTTACAACTGCGACCATGAAAATCATTACATAGTGGATCCGAAATTCTATCTTAATCCACCAAGGGTGGAGAGGAAGGGACTGGATCGTAATCTTTGGCTAGTGAAGATGTGTAACACATAACAATTCAAAATTTGAAGAAGTTTTCAAATTTTAGTTATTGAAATTCTCAAGCTTAAAAATTCGTTCAAACTTCAAAAATACTTAAGTTATCGTCCAGTTTTGATCATTTTGCTTTTTCAAAGTTTGAAATTTTTGATTTTTGATTAAAATTTAAGAAAGGACTAAAAAGTGGGTACCTGTAAAGTGCGAAACAAAATTAAAAGAGAACCAAACGAAACGAAACGAAACGAAACATGACAAAACAAAACTTAACGAAGTACGACGAAACAAAACGAAACGAAATATGACGAAATAAAACGAAAAGAATATTTTTTGAAAAAACTAATTCTATAAAACAAGAGGCTAACTTGTTTGATCAAAGGCGAATTAATAAGAAAGACCTGATTTTGACACACTTTGATTGTCTAAATAAATGAACCATATGTAGAAATTACTTGTCAACTTTGTGATTACTGCTCTAAATGTGGTTTTTAATTTAGTATATTTCTGTATATTTGACTTAGATACCTCCACAAGGAGCTACAATAATGGTACATTTTTAATAGAGAGTATAATAACGAATAAAAGGAAACGGGATATTTCCTTTTTGTATCAAGGGATAGTTCAGTATTTGTTATTTGCAATTTTTTGGGTTATCTTTCGACAATCAACTCTGAGAAAAACTCATAATAATTGAGCTTACACACAGTAGGTATATTAAGCGGCCTGGATCGGGTTTTTCGAGTGATTTGATTGTTTTTTTTTTTTTTTTTTCGAGTGAATATAATAAGACATGCTTACAAACAGACTTCCTTTTTTCAGACGTAAAAAAAGATGATAGAACCTAATAGACAGGATCATACAAGGTAAATAAGTATTTGTGATGAAAAGATATTTTGAACTCTACATTATTTCGTTCTAAAAACGTTTAATTCAGCCCTACAATGCCAAGTTTATTACAAACTGTAGATTAAAGACATTTTTGTACACATACAAATGCAAATGTCAGAGAAAATGCATACATGTAATCTATATATACTTAGATATACAGACACTTCACAAAAATTCTTGTTTTTGCATTGATAAGTTCAATTTGGAAAGAACATTCGTTTTTATATATTTGGGTATTTTTTGAGAGCAGCCTTGTGTTTTTTTCGAGTGCGTCCAGTTTTTATCGAGTGAATATAATAAGACATGCTTCCAAACAGACTTCCTTTCTTCAGACCAAAAAAAAATGATAGAACCTAATAGACAGGATCGTACAAGGTAAATAAGTATTTGTGATCAAAAGATATTTTGAACTCTACATTATTTCGTTCTAAAAACGTTTAATTCAGCCCTACAATGCCAAGTTTATTCCAAACCGTAGATTAAAGACATTTCTGTACACATACAAATGCAAATATCAGAGAAAATGCATACATGTAATCTATATATAATTAGATATACAGACACTTCACAAAAGTTCTTGTTATTGCATTGATAAGTTCATTTTGGAAAGTTCATTCATTTTTATATATCCGGGTATTTTTCGAGAGCAGTCTTGTGTTTTTTTCGAGTGCGTCCAGTTTTTATCGTGTGAAAAAAAAACTAAATTCCTAGGGCTTAAATTGTAAAATGTCAGTGCATTTACATTTACAAAAAACAATGAAAGGTTCAAATTAAGAATACAAATAAAACAAAGCTATTGAACTTATGCATGAAAGGTAAAAGAAGGTAGATTATGCTGTAATTGCTAAAGGCGACACAGCCTAGCTGATTGGAATTTAAACTGATTTGCAAGAAATGTAATAGACGCCACCATACAAGCTTATGCAGCTATGACCATCACAAGAAGGAAACTACAAGTACATTAACAGTACTAACACACAACACTAAGTAATCTGAGACATCTGTTATTTATTCATCATTACACCATGGTCGCCCAAATGGTTTGTTGAAGACCGCAAATAGCACCATTAAATATGACAATATTTTATATTGTGAAGATGATTATAAGGACCAGGACAAACCTTTAACTCCAAAAAGGGTTAAGTTAAGACAGAGAAATTTAAATGGATTTGGTGTTACAAAAATGGCCAAATTATTATTCGAATGCAAGTTGCCTCTCAATATTGCTGATAACCTTGTTTAGCGAGAAATTGAGAAATGATTATTTCAATCTAAATCGAAAGGACATAAGGGATCTTCTCCTTGATAGAATACATGAAAAGATTGCAAAAGAGATGAAATATAATTTAAAGGGACAAGATGCTGTTTTAGTTCAGGATGGAATGTCATTCATAATAGCCCTGAATTTACATCAAGCCTTCACATGGGAGTGAAATCCTACTTTTTGTCGGAGTTGAAACTGGAACAGACAAGAAAATTGCACTCCCTTCAATTAGTACTGCAACAGAACTTCTTTGAATGCAATATATCATGGGTTGTATCCGACAATGAGAAAAAATACAGGTTATGATAATAAACTTAAAAGTGACTAATCTTGTTTATGGGGTTAGGATAAAAAATTTGTTGGACAAGAGGTCACACCGGTACAAGTCATGTATTAAATATTTACAAATACTTTGAAATCACCATATTTCTGGAGCATTACTAAGAGAAATGACCGGATTATTTTAACCACAATTACCATGTGACACAAGTTGGAACAGTCAACTTCATTGTATTGAAACTTACATTCGAAATAGACCTTATGTTGTTAAAAGCTGCTCATAGATATATGAAGATGTGGTGTGAGTGCCAATAAGACAGCATGAATATGTAGTTAAATTACGCAGAAATTTTAAACTAAACATTGGTTTATCAAATAAATCTTATCACCTAAATAGTCATTTCCTAGCTAACATTATGCACCCAAAGTACAGGGGAAAACTTAGGTCAAATCAGATAACGTCTTCAAGAGGAGAGCCCAGAACTTGCGCCAGATTTACTGAAATTTAAGTGTGACGATTAAAATAAATAGTCCTACGAAAGTCTTTAACAAATGAATCTATTCGGTGAAAAAATGTTGCAATCTTATCAGTACCTAATCGCTTATTATGTCAGTTAGCTAGTAACATAATGAGCATGCCAGCTAGTCCTGATTCAGTTGAATATATTTTTTCCAACTTTAGATTCATTCAAAAAAAAAAAAAAAAAACAAAAAAAATTGCGAAACAAATTAGGCATACAAAAATGTTCAAAACTTTATTACTGTTATAGAATTCTGAAAGGAAAGGGTGAAATTGGACTGCTTTCAGTGTTTCTTTGTACAAAATGTATATTTTTGGTAACAATTCTATGCAATCACAATATGTCTTTACTTTTTTGTGTAAAATTAAGCTGATAAAATCATGCTGCACAAGATTTCCTTTTTCAGGAAGTATTGTCCAGGCCGTGTTATCCCGCCCGGTTAATACTTTGCCAAACCTGCCCTTGAACGATGATTTTCGTTAAATTTTCTGGGGTTTTTTTTCTCAAAAAGAAAAGGTAGAAACTGTAAAAAGCAAGAATGATAAGCCTTACAAGATCTACAAAAACGCCAATATGACCAAAACAATCTGGTTATCCATTACGGACTTTTTGATTATTCTATGTATATTTTTTATGTTTTTAGAATCATCTTGAGAAATACAGTAGATAGGTAGAAGAAATTGTAAACAGCAAAAATAATCAGCCATGCAAGAACGCTAGAATGACCCAACAACTGATGACTCCATTTGGAGTTGATACCCTTAAATGGTGATTTTCATTCTTTTTTATGAATTTTCAACCAAAGTAACAAATTAATAGGACCTGTCAACAGCAAAATCATCAAAAGAGATATGTTAGCATGTATTATGTTCTTTTTATAATGTTGGACAGTGACCTTCATTGAAGATGCATATAGATCGAGGTGATCAAGGAACACGGGCTCTGTGTAGCCTCTAGGTACAGACACTATGATACATTAAAGGGATAACATGGACCATGCGCCAAAACATTAGAAAACACCATGCACAGACCTCACAACCAGTAGACTCTCCTGAAAAGGTGAAAACAATCGGTCTTGCAATTGCGATGCATTTTAATTGCAACAGCTTTACAGTCCCATACATTTTTACTAAAGAATGTTAAAAATTATAATTACCTGCAAGTCTCATCCTTGGTTGTAACATTGTCTTCATAATCGGGATTCGCAAATAAAATGTTTAGTTACTGCACACAAGTTCTATTATGTATTTGAAAAAAAAAAATGACTACTGTATAGTACTTAGTACATACAATTTTCTGGCAAGAAGTTCAGCAATTAAATTATTGTTGTTAACCAGCATGCAAGCAAGAATGATTGCCTCAGTTTTTTGCATGCATGATGTTTGCTTGTAGAAGGTTTCGCAAACACCTTGGTGAAGGGGGAAACATCAACTTTTTAACCCACAATTTTCTTCAGAATATGCTTGTTCTAAGTTAGGAATATGGCAGGTTTTTTCACTTGTTCTGCTAATTAATAGCGTTTGATTTTGTCAGTTTTTATTGACTTCCACTTTTTGAATTTGCCTTACAGTTCGGTATTTTTATTGTATTTTTTCCTATCATGTAGAGTCCGGCTTACAACAAGGATCTGTTCTGGGATCTAGCCTATTCTTGTTTAAAATGAAAGACATGCACCCAGGGGATGCAATCAACCGTACGACTGTTTGCTGATCACACTATTGCGTATGTGACAATCTCATCCGATGCAGATGCAGCAAACCTACAAAAGGTCCTTGACAAACTGGCTGAATGGAAATCAACATTGCTCATGAAGTTCCATCCTGATTATTGAAATGTACTCGCCATCTCCAAAAAGCGAACTCCATCTAAGTACAATTACACATTACATGACCATAATCTTGTACATGTGACATCAGCTGAATACCTCGGATGCACCATTTCATCAGATCATAAATGGGGTAAACCCATAATCACCATCTGCTCCAAAGCTAATAATACCATCAGCTTCCTGAAAAGGAATGTAAACTTCTCCAACAAATTGATCAAGGAAAAAGCATACATGTCCCTTGTCAGACCTACATTGGAATATGCTACTGCAGTATGGGACCCATATAAACAAAATGGCATACTATAAAAATTACCTATGGATCTTACGCTGGCACTGTTGTACCATTATATTCTGCTCTGCTTCGTCGTTATTGTAATTAAATGTTCGTTTCTGACTTCAAGATAAAATTTCATATTCTGCCTCAAAATCATATTTTAACGGTTGGTTGGCCCAAAATGTATCTATTCTGTTATTAAATGTGTTTTAAAGGTTTAGCTGAAATAACTTCTTCGAGGAGGCTGTTAGATATGTCAACAAAAGAGAGGCGAAGGATACCAAAGGGACAATCAAACGCATAACAAACTCAACAACTGAATCAAACTCAACAACTCTATTGGCGAAAAAGTACTTCCTTAGACGACTTCGTTGTTTCTTCAGAATAAATCAATGGAGTTTTCGCAGACGGTGTTCATATGATAAATCTCTCATTGTTGGAAACATTTTGGTCGCTCTCTTTTGCACATTTTCGATACTGAGTAATGTCAGCCTTCCTGTAAGGTGACCATATTCCAAATGTGGTCTTCCAAGTGCCTTAAATATTATAGTAAATGTTGATTGTCTATGAGGACAAAGGAACGACGAGTGATGCCTACAATCTGATTAGCTTTATTTACTGGATTTTGGATGTGATAAACAAACGATAGACATGTCAATAGTTACTACAATGTCTTTTTAAGATTCAACATTTTCAAGAGTATAGTGTGGCGCATTCATACTTTTTCATTGTGTAATTTGGAGGTTAGTGTGGAGTCTTCCTTCCACTAATTGGTGGGATTAAATTTCAAAAGCCAAGTTTTGCTCCATTCGAAAAGTCCATCAAGGTCTTCTTGAAAAATGTCTTGTCACTTTGGTCGACTATTTCCTAAATAATTTGGTATCGTATGCGAACATGAACACACCTGAAATTACATTGTTTGGCAAGTTGTTGTTGAAAAGAACAAATAAAATTGGTCCCAGTACGGAGCCTTGTGGAATTCCACTGGTTACATTCCTCCAACTTGATCTTGACCCATTGACCTGTATGCATTGTTGTCTACTACTACGAAAATTGTTTTATCCAGTTTGTAGTCTGCTCATTAATACCATAATGCTGAATCTTGTAAAGCAATCTCATGTTTGCACCTTGTCAAAAGCTTTCATAAAGTCCATATATATAGAGTGTATTATACCACCATCATCTAATACCCTTGTCAACTTGTCTAGGAATTTCAACAACTGAAGTGAAGTTGATCTACTACCCATAAAGCCAACATGTGGGTTTCTGAATAAGTTCTGTCTTTCCTTGTGCTCAATAATTCGCTTACGGATAAAATGTAAAATAACAAAAATACCGAACTCCAAGGGAAATTCAAAACGGAAAGTCCTTTAGAAACTGGCAAAATAAAAAGCTCACACATCAAACGAATGGAAAACAACTGTCATATTCCTGACTTGGTACAGGCATTTCCTGATGTAGAAAATGGTGGATTAAACCTGGATTTATAGCTTGCTAAACCTCTCACTTGTATGACAGTCGCATATAATTCCATTATATTGACATCAATGTGTGAGCAAGTCAAACAGACATAATAGGTAAAAATGTCAAAAATTGGGTTACAACACTCAACATTGTAATATAATCTTAATCACTATAAAAACAAATAACTATTTCAATAAAGAAAAACAAAATGGCATAAAGACACTCTATAGACAAAGTAAATAAGCAAAAATGAAAGACAAGAATACAAAATTGACCATAGCACAGAACAGAATGACGGGATGTGTCAGTACCAGTTTATTAACAAAAATGGACTAAACAGTCATGGTTAAACATGTACAAGGACAAATAAAAAGAACACTTAAACACGTAATTTAAAAGATGATAAACAACGTCAGTACCTATAATATATACTTCAAGACCATCATGTTTTATTTATGAAGTTGATACGGAATATGTATCAACAAGGTCCTGGTATCTTCCAATGAACGTTTTTAGAAAAAGGACGAGGCGTTCTTTGGCATAACCTTGGCTCATCAACTTTCTGCTCAGACACTAGTGACGTTTTATAAAGTCTGAGTAGCAGCTGCAAGCTCTTGAAAACCGAATGAGTTGGAAAATGTATATCCCATATGCAGGTTAAGTTGGTTAACAACTAAAAAAAGCATTCAGAATTCCATCATGCAAAACAACGTCAGAGAGAGGAACACCTTACCAGTATTGTCTCTGTTCTGAATCTTTCAAGGCTCAACTCCATCATTAAATGCATGTTTTACTTGCAACTGTATACATAATTTAGCTTGTCTGCAATCAATTCCATCTTCGTGCCTAATATATCATGTACTGTGTGACAACTCTAGATTCCACTGACAAGGAAAGGTAACACTAGGCCACCGAAAGCTGAATTTTGTTCAGTCTAGGTGACCGAGTGGTCTAGAGCGCTGGACGCAGTGCAGGCGGTGTTGTCTCGATATCACAATAGCATGAGTTCGAATCCCGGCGAGGGAAGAACAAAAATTTGCTTCCGCAAATTTGCAGATTTAACATTGGTGTGCTGATATTTAGAGTAATTATGAATATAACTTGTTTTTAGCCGTGTATCACCTTCACTGGTGATCCAATGGATGGATATGTCGTAGAGTTGTCACTTGTTTAGACGTACTTATCAAAATAATTATTTTTGTGACTGTATCTTACGATCCTTTACGATAGATAATTTAGCTAGTCTGCAATCAATTCCATCTCCATGCCTTATATATCATGTACTGTGTTACATACAACACTAGATTCTACTGATGAGAAAAGGTAACACTAGGCAACCGAAAGCTGAATTTTGTGGTCTAGACCGCTGGACACAGTGCAGGCAGTGTTGTCTCAATATCACCATAGCACGAGTTCGAATCCCGGCGAGGGAAGAACAACAATTTGCGGAAGCAGATTTAACATTGTTGTGCTGATATTTAGAGTAATTATATATATATATACAAGTCTAAATTGAAAACAACGTTCAAACCTATGATTGCGTTGGATAAAACCCGCAATTTTTGTGTGTGCATGCAAAACAAATGTCTTGTTAGAGGGGTCTAAATACAGCACAAACAACATTTTCCAAAAGACGAAAAAAGTGAAAAAGTATATTTTAACAGAACGCATTTGACTAACAGTTCTTAAACCCTGCTGACTGCCATACATATAAATTGCACCCATTTTTGTTTACTAAATTTCAAAAATTTGCATGCACTCACTCCAAAAATGTGGAAGAATAGTCAACCAGTTGATGGTGGCCACTTACCAAAAGAAGATCAATCAATAAAAATAAGTAATAACATTTACGGGCAAATTTTACTGCACAAGATGAGCATTTTGAAAATTAATGTCTCATCAAGATGCAGGCCAAATTATTAGAAATCGAAATTCTAACACAAATGTTGAAGCTAGGTATGTATAAAGGATACTATAGTTGCTGACTTCTAGGTTATTTGGTCTCTGGTGGAAAGTTGATTTATAAACAGTCATATGTAATATCTTTTTTTTTTATAGATAAGGTATATAGATATAAGAAGATGTGGTATGAGTGCCAATGAGACAACTCTCCATCCAAGTCAAAATTTATAAAAGTAAACCATTATAGGTCAAAGTACAGTCTTCAACACGGAGCCTTGGCTCACACCGAACAGTAAGCTATAAATGGCCCCCAAAATTACTAGTGTAAAACCATTCAAACGGGAAAACCAACGGTCTAATCTATATAAAAACGAGAAACGAGAAATACTTATGAACCACATCAACAAACGACAACAACTGAACATCAGATTCCTCAGATATAGCTGTTTCTTGCAGACAATCCATTTCAAAGCTGTAATAAGTTGAACTATGACCTACTGCTTAAGTTAAAACACATCACGCAGTATACCAATCTAACATGAAAGGTTGATTTCAAATTTCACAAAGTTTTGTTTGTAGTTCCTGAGAAAAATGCGACAAAACTTTCATACATGTCCATTTTGTGAAAATGTAAATAACACTTTATCATGTTTATATATGCCCATTATGTAAAAATGTAAATAACGGTTTATATATTTAAATTGCAGGCTTCCAAAGCATTTTTCTGGATTAACCTTCATCAGGAACATTCAAAACCAAACAATTTGAAAGGCAATGATGTATAAGACATGCAACCGTGAAGAGCTTGATGACCAAAAGGGACATAAAAAGAGAAGCCAAAAACATCTACATTAATCTAGGGGTATAATCATGTCCAAGATCTTACTTAACATAAATTTAAATTATTATCTTTAGAAAGATGGCCAAACTGAGTTTTGCTTAGATGTTGAAACCTTTAAAAACATTTGCATAGTAGTATACCAACTGTAAGACAAGATAGATAAGAACAAACATGTACATAAGATCAGACACCTACTCAAGCATAATTTATAAACCATATTGAACCAAATGTATTTGTTACGCGTCAGTCAAACAACTTCATTACAATCCATGTTTGTATTCTGAGCTGGTATTCTCTTATTTAAACAGGAATTGAAGGGCATACTGATAGAGAACTGCAAAGAATTTAATAGAACCTTTCAAGTGTGTAAAAGGCAAGAAAAAAGGAGAAATACAAACTTTTTATATTTATTTGCATTTAAAAAAAAAAACAAAAGCAAAAAATAGCAGTAACAATCGAGAAGTATGATAAATGCATGATGATAATAATAAAATACATGCTGTGTGAAAGACACAAATCAAGATTTATTTTTTCTTAATGTCTTTGAAAGCATCTGTTGTGTGACTTACATTATTACATCAGCATGTCTTATCAAAGATCAGTAATGATCAGGTTTGAAAATGTAAATGAACCCTTTAACTTGTATTGTGATATAATAAAATGTATAATGCACAACAAAGAGTTCAGACAAAGGTATCAAAAACTGTGCATCCCTTCATTGCAACCTAAAGCTATGTTCTGGTAAATATTAAACATTGACTTTTCTGAAGCATTAGTAGCATTATTTCTATGGTAATAAAATCTTAACTTATTTAAAATTACTTTGAATGATTTTAATGGTGGCAGTTGAAAAAATCTTTTAGGGTATGTCACGAGTACAAAATCATTTTATGTTCAGCTTGTATTAATTTCACTTTACAAATTTTGAAATAATGATGTTACAAATAAATAAATATTTAAGAATATGTTGCTATGTTCATTTGTCAATATAGTTTTTCAGGAACGAAATTGGCCATAGTGTAGTTACAAATTTGATCAATTGTAAATGGTCGTAATATGCTACAAATTAAGATATGAACAAATTGCATAAACATTACAAAATAATTTTTTAAGGGTTTCCCTGAATTGTGTAATTGTACCCTGAAACTACCTTGGTAGACTGGAGCAACAAACTATGGTCAATATCTGGCAGTAAAACACATACTTGAGGACTGTATGGTTGTGTGGGATGTATAAATACACAGCCACATCCAGTCAGAATATGGACATTAAATCCATGTCTCATGTCGGAAGATTGCCATGCTCTCTACCCTTTCCTTAACTCCTAGAGGAATCTGTAGACAAGTGTTTCATCTACAAAATGACTAGAAAATGAAGATCGAATATAAAAAAAATGTAAAGGCCAAATGAAGTAGGAGATAAAAGAGTATTGAGGACTCAAAATGCCGAAAGGTTTTGCCAAATACATCAAAGGTAATCTATTCCTGTATGCCATTCTTTCCACTTAGCAAACCTTACCTACTTGTAGTGTTGTTCATTTATAAACATGCTTGAAATATTTGTACCTGGATGTTGGGCAAACAACAATGATGAATGAATAATTTATCTAACTGGAAAGTAGTAAGCGTTCTTCCAAAATCTGATGTGTGAAGGCACTTTTTTAAAATGACATCCATCCATAAAAAATGGTCAATAATGGACCTAAAAAAACAATAAAAAATTCAAACCCAAAATGTAACATTCTTCAGAAAATCATTAGAAATACCTGATAAATACAAATATAAGTGAAACCTTCTGTACCATCTATTTTTCAAATTTTGGAGAAAATTACAAATCCAAACCAAATGATTTTTTTCTCCAGAAACTCAATATTCCCTATGGTATTACATTTTAAACAGTTGAAAGAGCTTTCAAACTTTTTTTCACTTCTTTCTGAATATCATTATCATTATAAATATAAAAAATAACCACACAAAAAATCAATCTCTACATATTAAGAAAACAGAAAATTTGGCATTACTTTTGAATAATTCACAAATTTCATAATATAGAGTACATATATTTTTAAATAAGATTCAAAGCCAATAATTTTTTTTTTAGATATTTTCAAATTAAACTGCTAATGCAACAAAATCTTGCAAAACTGTAAATCAACAAAATAATTTTTAAAACAGAAATATATTTAAGGAAACATATGTCTGTCCAACAGCAGGATTACAAAAGAGAAAGAGATGGCTTAGATAATCAATACTAGTTACACATGACAACAGTCCTGCTTTTTTATTGGTCCTTTATCAGTTACATAAGCTTGTCAGCGTTTGTATTAGGTTATGGTTTTTTCAAATAGTTTGGCCTACAGCATCACTGAAGAGATATTAATTGTTAAAATAAGCATTTGATGTAATAAAATCTGTAACATTTAATTTTGTTTCTCAATACTTTGAATAATTGATAAAGCAGTTGGCAAACTAATAACCAGAAGTTCTGCATCTAACATCAAAGTAAATATACTTCTTTTTTTCAGCTGCTGAAAAATCAGGTGTCTTTATAACAGCACTTTACACCTAATGAACCATCCAGCTTAATCTGCCTAACTCCCATGCCTTTTGGACTTATACAGCTTGATTGATAGGTTGTAGGAAAACCAAGGGTGAGTATTAAAATTACAATGCAACAAACTTCTTTGAAAAGACAAAAGTGGATAACAATTGACATTCTTATTACATTTAATGTACATAAATCATTATTTCAAATGAATTTTACAATAGGAACATTTTTTTCTATTTGTACAAATATTTATGACCAATAATAATATTTTAAAATGAACTTTCTCTTACTTTAAGGAAGGTTAGTATCCAGGTCAAGTTCAATAACTCTTAAGAAAGTAAAGGTCCACTGTAAAGATCACAGACTAGTATTACCCATAGACAAACACTAAAACTGTCTTCTATTTCACAAATGTCAACAACATCATCCTGGACATGAAACATCTATTTTGTGTTTACAAGTACTTTTAAACTTAAAAGCAGTCTTTCATATTAAAAATCACTATATGGAGTAAAAGTAAAATAACAAAATACCGAACTCAAGGAAAATTCAAAACGGAAAGTCCCTTATCAAATGGCAAAACTAAACGCTCAAACACATCAAACGAATGGAAAACAACTGTCATATTCCTGACTTGGTACAGGCATTTCCTTATGTAGAAAATGGTGGATTTAACCCAGTTTTATAGCTAGCTAAACACATATAATTATGCATGCCAGTGTATATTTTTAATATACAATTTCTAAGTTAAGTAATATCCTATTTATCAAACAATAAATAGTATAAAAATAAGGAAATGATGTATGATTGCCAATGAGACAACTAGCCACCAAAGTTCAAATAAAGTGGATGTAAGCAATTATAGGCAACTGTAGGGCATTCAACAATGAGAAAAGCCCATACCGTATAGTCGGCTAAAAAAGGCCCCGACACGAAAAATATGAAATAATTCAATTGAGAAAACTAACGGCCTAATTTATAACATAACAATTAACGAAAAACAAATATGACAGACATGAACCAACAACAACCACTGAACTACAGACTCCTGACTTGGGACAGGCACATAAAGAATGTGGCGGGGTTAAACATGTTTGTGAGTGCTCAACCCTCCCAATTTCAGAAATTATATATAGATTTATTGTTAGTTATTGAATACCACATCAGTACACATGTCATGGAATATGAACTGATTGATAAAGCATGAACTTGTTTTATTTGCTAATTTATAAACTATGAAATGCACTTTTAATGACTTGAAGGGGGATAAGTCAAACAAATAGTTTTATACAAAAATTTCTACAAGTCACATCCTGACATTCAAACACAGTGACTATTGTATAGTTTCTTATTGTTGTATAAAGGAACCAGATACCACCTTTT
Organism: Mytilus coruscus; assembly: GCA_017311375.1. NCBI lineage: Eukaryota > Metazoa > Mollusca > Bivalvia > Mytilida > Mytilidae > Mytilus > Mytilus coruscus. Next base: position 50,023,023 of record CM029597.1, read on the forward strand.
CAGAACTTTTAAAGTTTATCCAATAATTCAATAATACATGTACTGGTAATATATACTGATACATAACTGATATTTCTTACAAAAAATTTCACCTGGTACACTAACTACTATAAGTTTGGTTGGCAAAATACATAAACCTTTTAAAGCATTAAATCCCAAAGGGACATAACCATACCACAAGCAACATTGCATTAGGGAGTAGCAGAAATTCAAGCATTGAAGATTGAATATTAAAGGGGCTGAATATAATGCATATGGCATTTAAAAAGTATATATCAAACCCACTAAATCCAAAAACTGAACTTTTATAATTTGAAGTTACTGGAGTAAGGCCTTCATATATCACTTGCATTTAAAATGCATATAGATGTTAATGCAATTGTATACCAATTTTAACTATGAATGTAAGAAATTAATTTTTCTGGAATGGACATAAACCACAAACTTAACATTATAACAATGTCACCAGAAATATACAATCTGTATTTGTGATATTAGTTGTATCTGAAAGAAAAATGATGATTTTGTTTTAAATAAGCAGCTATAAATATTAAATCACAATCCTACAAAACACAAATCCCATTTCCGTAACATTATTTTTCAATTTAATTAAAATTAAATCCTTTAATTGCTCCTGTTCTGATATGTTGCGCATCTTGGGAGCAATTAAAGGATTTAATTTGATTAGATTGATTATTTTTATGTATACCACTGAAATTGTAAAGCATATTCATGTTTTTTTGTTGTTGTTTAACATTCTCATTCCATTTGTAATATACCAAACTTATAAATATTTTAAAAGGTATAAATTTAAATAAAAATGTTTTTTTTCATTTGGCCTAAAGTAAAAGAAATAATCACTGACAATAGTATTACATGCATAATGCACTAAAATTCTATGGTAAAAAGGTACATCTGTGTCTGAACTTAAACTTGAAAATTTCATCTGCAGGGATGAAATTGGTCTCTAACAAAAAAAGTGGAAATGGTGTTCCCCGAAATAAAAATATTTAAAAAAAAGACAAATTATAAAAAAAACATGAACTCAAAGATCCCGAAAAATTTCATCACTGCATCTTTGATATATATACAGCCTTCATAAGAGCTAGATATATTTCAAAGTCTTTTGAAAGTCTACAATTTGAACCATAATTTCAGAACATTTTCATAGAAATTTCAAATATCAATGTTTTTTGCAGCTAGGTTAATCATCTTCCTAAAAAGTTAAAATTATAGATGTAGTAGTTAAATAAACTGTTATCACAGAGATCTCGCCTTTTTGTAATTTTGATAATGCAAATGTTGAAATTAAAATAGCAATACTTTAACATGTAAGTTATGTCAAATATTCAAAGTTGATGAACCATGACTGAAGGTACATGGCTAAACAATCTCCATGGAATGAGATGTGCCAATGCTAATACAACTGCATACCAAATACCATTGACTTATTATAAGTCGTTCCCTTTAAACAAACCTAAACACAAACATTAACTTGTAAACTATGTAAAAGTTTCAAAGTCAATGAACCATGATCAGGGGTGGGGCTATATAATCTCCATGGAAACGATACTTGCAAATGCCAATAAATTTGCATACCAAATATCATTGACTTAACATTAGCAATTCATCTTAAAGTGATCTAATCACAAACTAATACATGTAAACTATGAAAAGTTTCAAAGTCAATAGACCTTGACTGAAGGGTCGGGGCCAAATAATCTCCATGGTAATGAGATGTGCCAATGCTAATACAACTGCATACCAAATATCATTGACCTACCACTAGTGGTTCACCATGAACTAGACGTAATCACAAACTAATACATTGTTGACGCCGCCGCCGCCAACACCTGAAACAGCATACCTATGTCTCGCTTTTTGACTCTGTCAAGGCGAGACAAAAAGCAAGTTGGGTAGATGTGGCACAGCAATATTATTTCTAATGATATTAGTTTCAACTTAAAGCATTTTACTCTTTTTAAGGCTAAATATATCATTATAGTCTAAAAGCTGCATTTAAAACTAATCAAAATGATTGCCGTTAACTGACAGCAATTCATGGAGTAGATTTATTCAATTGTATACAATACAGTCTTTACAATCAGTGGTTACATAATTTCTCATTAAAATTGTATGCATCACAACACAATAATGGACAGGTATAAATTATAAATGCAATTGGTTTAATAAGCTAATATCAAATTCTGCTATCAGACAGACAACTCCTCATCTGCATCAAATTTTAGTATTGTTGTTAAATCTTCCTTTAGTTTTTGTTTAATTTTCTTTTTAAACTTGTCTCTCAGTCTTCCAAACTCCATTATATCTTTTGGCTTCTCACTGAACCAGAATGTAACAAATTCTTTAAACATGTAACCTGTAAAATTAAAATGCAAATAGAGAATATCATATGGCTCTTTCAATATTACACCTATATCAACCGTAGACATCAATATAATCACAAGACCTCTGCTCAAGGGATTATATTGGTTGAGGGTTGATATGGTGTGTGATATCAAAAATGTCATATCATATACACTTTGTTATATACATGTACCTCAAGTACAACAAATGTAGATATTTTTCACATGACATTAGGGGTTTGATAAAGCCTTTGCAATCATGCACATGACTTATATCGATTTCCTGACATCATACAGATTAGGGTTTGATAAAGCCTTTGCAATCATGCACATGACTTATATCGATTTCCTGACATCATACAGATTAAGGCTTTGATAGAGCCTTTGCAAAAATGACTGATATATAGATATCATCATGGATGGATGATACAGCTTGATTGCCATTGATCAATTGCATATACATTTTATTTGTATTTACTTCTTACATTTATACCATAAAGCTGACTTTTGATCTATATTTAAAATATTTTACACCAATTATCAATTATACTGGAATGCTACAATTGAAATTAAGAATTGGTGACTATTTACCAAAGTGTACTGTGTTGATTAGGTTTTAAACTAGAACATTAAATAATGACAAAGGAAAAACTAAATGTGGATTATTGGTAAATAGATATAAAAAAAAAACCATATTTGTTGAAGAAGTGACATATATACATTAAATATCTTGTCTTCTCTTATATGTAAATAGATATTTTGCTAAAAGTCCTGTAAAAAAAAAATGCGAGCATATACGTCCATATCCAAAAATCACAACAGACAGAATTCATGACCAAGCCCATTTATAGTTTATATGAGTTACTGCATTTCCATTCTTACTTCATGCCTTAATTTCAGGAATCATAAAGTTATGAATATTCTATTAATAGCTTTAAACACCAAGTTTCTACATGAAGCATTTCCAGCCACTATCTGTATAATCAAGTGTACTTACAATACAATTCATGGAAATCATGTAGAGATGGCTTGTCATCTTTCATATTATAGAAATGTGTCCGTAATGTTTGCTTTTTCAATAGTTCATACAGAACACTTGTCAGATTTATTCCTACTATGGCATACGAGAACCTAGAAAATAGATAAAGAATCGGGTATCATTATCAATGATAATGAACCTTCTTATATAGATATAAAACAGATTAATCTTCATTACCATGTAGTACCACTGGATCTTCAATTTTAGTTTTTTTGTAATAGCATGATACCATAATTTGTTCAACCAAGAAAAAAGAAAACTTCTGTGAAAAATCAATCTTCATGTGTCCGAGATTATATCAATATAAATTGTTTTAAGATGATCAACAAAATGAAACAGATAATTGATCAAAGCTACATTTCAAGTGTCCCAGTCAGGTATACAGTTATGAATACACAGAAATGTTTTCTGTGTTTTGGTGTATTTTTTTCAGCTCTTTTCATTTTGGTAAGTATGAAAAATACAAGTCTATATTTTGGTGATTGTGTAGTCAATTGCAAATACCACAATATGTGATTTTTATTTAACCTGATGAAGAAAAACTTTTCCAAGGATGGTAAATGAAAAACAGTCATTGCCCTATTTAAACTGATAATTAATCTTACATTGATATCCCCAATGAGTAACAAATATATGCTTTATGGTTATTGACCTATTTATCTTTGACCTTTTCTGGATTCTTTGTTGATGTGACCCCTGAGAGTTTCTATTTTCTTATAATTAATTCATTAATGACATCAATATTTACTACAAAAAAAAAATGAATTTGATTTAAATCGGTTGTCCTGTCATATTAACTATCATTTATCCATGGGTCCTATTTCATCCTCTTAGATATGGATGATCAGCTTTCAAATAATAAATAAATACATATCAATCAATATATCTGATAAAAGATTTTCATTACTCTCTGTTGACTGTGCAAATTAAAAGTATTTAAAATATCATATCTAATGATATAGATTTAACTCATAAAACCTGTATCAAAAGCCTGAAACATTTTATTTATTTATAATCCAATCAATACAACTGGATTTATAATTAACAAAAGTATTTTTGGAAGAACTTAAATATTTTTTTAAAAATTACATCAGATTGGCTTAAAACCTGTTAAACTGTATGGAAACTACCCTTATGAAATAAATGGAGAATGTGTCCATGGGACACAGATGATGCCCCTGCTTGCATATAACATTATAAAGGGACATAACAAGAGAACTATAAAAGTGAAGCCACCCAAATTCGAACATGATCTGTGTTCTATGGTCATAAGCATTGTGTATAAGTTTCATAACATTTGGTTGAGGCAAACTTAGAGAACAGAAACAAAAAATTCTGCAATTTTTCCATTTTTAAAGGGGCATAACTCTAAAATCGTAAAAGTGATGCCACCCAAAATTAAAACTTGATCTGTGTTTTGTAGTAATAAGCATTGTTTATAAGTTTCATAACATTTGGTTGAGGCAAAATAAAGTTAGAGAACAGAAACTAATTTTGGGATGGAAGAACAGACGGACAAGGTTACACTTAATGCACCCGCTGCGATATAAAGATACAAGTAATTTGATTTGTAATTTCTTAAAGAAAATATCTCATTTAAATATTATGTACAACTTGTTCTAGAATAGTTTTTTCTATGTGTATGAAGGCTGCTGACTATACTGAAATGCTGTAATTCAGTAACTAATGCATGCATTTTATTGTTGCCAATCCTTGACCACTAGTAAAAATGTGAAATCTAATTTATGCAATTGCAAAAATTGAAGAAAATCAATATTTAAATTATGAATAAGGATTTATACTATTGGGAACCTGATACTGTGGCATTTTTTGCATTGAAAAAGACATCACAAAAATTTCTGAAGTTACAGTTTAATAGTCAAACCTACCCTAATGTTGGATGGTGAGATTTTGACAAAATCTGCCGTGATAATGCTGTGTATTTTGATGAAATATATCTGAAAATAAGACAATCAACATAATACTAACGAACAGAATAGAAAATAACATAAAAGAAATAAAACAATTACTTAGTCATCAATTTTACTGCATGGACAATGTTTTGATGAACCTAAATCAAAGTATATTTTTCATCTTTAGTAAAAATATTCAAATGAGGGATTGCTTCTTAAGAGGAGTGACATCAACTGACAGCATTGTGCCCATGTATTTGACTCAATATCAAATATTATCTTTGTATGAGAAATTGTCACATCTCAATGCAGATGGACAAACCTTGTATGGACAATTTTACACAACAACCACTATAAACAACTTCAAAAGAAAGGGGTAAAAACAGTGTTTTATATAACTTTCATAAATAAACTCTGTTCTAACTGAATTGGTATTATTTATCTTTTCCTAGATTACACAGGACAATTTTTCTGGTTGTTTGCCTAGGCCAGAAAAATTTGTATGTTTAACCTTTCCCAATCGACCCTTAAACTTTATGAGCAATTCTTTTGACATACATTTTTTAGTTAGTTGTTGTAACTGTTCGCTAATTCTATCAATATACACAACAGAATTGATCAAAACAATGTTAATCTTTGTCATATTATTCATTGACAATTGCACGATAAAGCAATATGATTAATACAGATTCTGACTATGTGAAGACAGGAAAGTAATCAGCTTGTGCCCAGAAAAAAAATAATCAGATTTGCTAACACTATAGTTCTGTGACAAGAAACCCTTAATACACATATTTGTTTTGCCTAATTTCTAACGGTCATTCCATTGTTGAAGGCCATATGGAGACCTATAATTGCTTTCATCTACATTATTTAAACACTGGTGGATAGTTGTCTCATTGGCACTTATACCACATATCCTTATTTCATATTCCGTTGATTAGCTTTAGAATATTGACTGTTATTTCTTTATTATCTATTTTGTCCAGGTAAAATGTCTTACAGTAACTGATTTAATCCAAGCATTCCCATCCCTCTGAAATCTGTTTTAGGATCATCTCCTTGAAATCCTATATCTGTCCACTGTTTACTTAAACGTGCCTCTAATTTTATATCTGGCATCAGGAAGCCCCAAAGCTGAAATAAACCAAAAACAATACACAACAAGTAAAACTGTGAGCTCATCCTCACTGATGATACCCGGCCAAAATATTTCGGTAAACAGGAAGTTGTTGAGTGATGAATCTGAAAACACATCACACCGTGTAACTTACTTATATAAACTCTGACACCAAATTTCAGAAATCCTTGTCAAGTAGTTCCTGAGAAAAATGTGACGAAAATTTTCAACTTGGCTATCATGTGTAAAATAATACAAGTGTTCAGTAAACAGGAAGTTGTTTAGTGATGAATCTGAAAACGCATCACACGGTGTTACTTACTTATATAAACCCTGAAACTAAATTTCAGAAATCCTTGTCAAGTAGTTCCTGAGAAAAATGCGACGAAAATATTCATGGAACGGACGGACTGACGGATGGACTGATGGATGGACTGACGGAAGGACAGACAAAGGTCAAACAGTATACCCTCCTTTTTTAAACGGGGTATAAATATACATACATGTAAGTTGGAAGTATGGAAACCTGTATATTTAGATATGACAAATTCCAAGTCCACATAAAAATCTTCTTCTTCTTTCAACATACATATATACCTCATGGTTTTGTTGCTACCAATTTCATTATTTGCAAATTAAAGAAAATTCAGTCAACCAATAAGTTTGAGAACAGATAAAATGAAATTTTACACATCATGAGATTTTATAAACTTCTTTTTACCAATTTTTCTCTTAGTAATTTCAAAGTTATTGGACACATATTGTCAAACTCATATTTTACATAAGTAACTGTTTTCCAACAGTATGTTTAGAATGCAAAAAAAAAATAAGACAGTTTACCATTCTTTGAAATGGGCATATCTTTGCTGATGATATTTGAATGTTATACATAAATGAATAGTTATGGGAACAATCATACAACTTTTCTTAACACGATATAGAGCTAATGATTTTATTACCTGCATCTTAACATGATATGGAGCTAATGATTTTATTACCTGCATAAGTTTTTCTTCATGATCTGGATTCTCAGAAGAATACTGTGTCTTCCTCATTTCTTCTACTTCTGCAAATAGTCTCTTGTATCCACATATCTGACATAAACATACTTGAAAAGAATACGCAAATCTGAAAAAAAAACCATAAATGAATCGAAGAAAATCTGGAATGAACATCAATAGGACACAACAACACTAATTTACCAAAAATTGATATCTACAGGTCATCTAATCAAAAATAGATATCTTGAGGTCATCAAATCAAAAACAGATATCTTGAGGTCATCAAAACAAAAATAGATATCTAGTGGTCATCAAACCAAAAATATATATCTAGAGGTCATCAAATCAAAAGTAGATATCTTGAGGTCATCAAACCAAAAATAGATATCGAGAGGTCATCAAACCAAAAATAAATATATATCTAGATGTCATCAAACCAAAAACATCTATCTGAATGTTATCAAACCAAAACAGATATGTAGAGGTCATCAAATAGTCTTAAATGATACATCAGCATTTGACCTCTAAATTTTCAAAAAGTCTTGATCAATTGTGAAAGAATAAAACATAGTCATTTAAGATTCCTAGAGAATAACTTTATTTGACTTTCCAAAAGAGGACCCAAAGATTCTGCATTTCTCTCTAGATCTTAAAAATAATACATTTCCATGAATCTATACCTACTCATTTGGCACATCTCCTGTTAAATCAAGACGAATTAAAAGAGTGTTCCTGGTAGTCCTATAACAAAATTTTACTCAAAACTCCTATATACACTTTAACCTGCTTAGTTTTTTTTTGGTATTTAGATGAAAATGATAACATTAAATGATAACACTGTATATCTTGTTTTTTTTGTATTCATCATAAATCTTCATGAGAACATTTTATAGTGAACTTACAGTTCATAGTGTCATCAAATAGTGAAAGCCAAACAGTGGAGAGTAAATATTTTGTGACTAGTTTCCCAAGTGTGTAAGTAAAATTAAATTGAAAATAGCTGGAAATTGGGACCAATTCAGACTGACACAAAGATTGAGATATGTAAAACATAAAACCCAAAACCATACTTATACCACAAATCTCAATGGGTAAAGTCAAGTCAAAGTCTATTATACATTTGTCACAGTCAAATGTTTTTTACAATGCACAAAAAATTACATCAAATGTTTTTTTTATGAAATGAACCATGCATAAGGACAATTTCATCTTTAATTTCAAACAAAGTTAAATGATTGCAGCTTCTACGCCCGTATCAAAACATATTCAAAATTTGATTTTCATAATATTGGTAAGTGAATACATGCTGAATGATTATCAATGAGACAACTATAAACAAAAGACCAAAGGATGAAGACCTAAATAAGTATAGGACATCTAATTTTCCAGTTTTGAATTTATCGTTATTCATTCACTTAGATTTTAAAGTAATCAATCCAAGGTTTGCTAAAGGCTACTGTATATGCCTCTATTTCACACACTTATGTGATCTTCCCTCCCCCAGTATTTCAATACTACAAAGCTTACTGAGGATGAACTTCAGGTATCACATCTTTTATCTTCATCACTTCCTCTGATGCAGGTATAACATCAATGATTTCATCTTTACTCAGCTGTTTCAGGATGGCAATATTTGAATGTTTCAAAGATCTTTCTGAGCATGAAAAGAAAGAGAAAAGTATCAAACAGCAACTTGTAAATAACATCAAACAAGAGTGCACACGCTGAAATGTCTCGCCTTCTTTACTAACCATTGATTTTATGTAGATAGTCCTAAATATAAAGCTTTACTACAAGTAACACATAAACTTAACATGATCCAAGAAAATGAGGTCAAGGTCAGATAAACCAAACGAGAAATACATGTACACCTTACAATCATTCAATAAACCAAACATAGTTGACCTATTGCTAATAGTTTCTAAGAAACAGTCTTAAACAAGAAAACTTAACATTGACCAATGAACCATGAAAATGAGGTCAAGGTCAGGTGAACCATGCCAGACAGACATGTACAGCTTACAATCAATTTATGCATTAAATATAGTTGACCTATTGCTTATAGTATCTAAGAAACAAACTTAACCATGAAAACTTAACATTGACCAATGAACCATGAAAATGAGGTCAAGGTCAGATGATACCTGCCAGACAGACATATACACTTTACAATCCTTCCATACAACAAATATAGTTGATCTATTGCTTATAGTTGAAGAAAAACAGACCAAAACATAAAAATTTAACACTCAGAAATGAACCGTGAAAATGAGGTCAAGGTCAAATAAAACCTGTGAGACTGACATGTACATCATAAAATATTTCCATACACCAAATATAGTTGACCTATTGCATATAGTATTAGAAAAAAGACCAAAACTCAAAACTTAACTTTGATCACTGAACCATGAAAATGAGGTCAAGGTCAGATGACACCTACCAGTTGGACATGTACACCTTACAATCATTCCATATACCAAATATAGTAGACCTACTGCTTATAGTATCTGATATATGGACTTGACCACGAAAACTTAACCTTGTTCACTGATCCATGAAATGAGGTCGAGGTCAAATGAAAATTGTCTAACGGGCATGAGGACCTTGCAAGGTACGCACATACTAAATATAGTTATCCTATTACTCATAATAAGAAAGAAATTAACATTACAAAAAATGTTGACTTTTTTTTCAAGTAGTCACTGAACCATGAAAATAAGGTCAAGGACAATGGACATATGACAGACAGAAACTTCGTAACATAAGGCATCTTTATACAAAGTATGAAGCATCCAGGTCTTCTAGCTTCTAAAATATAAAGCTTTTCAGAAGTTAGCTAACGCCACCGCCGCCGGATCACTATCCCTATGTCGAGCTTTCTGCGACAAAAGTCGCAGGCTCGACAAAAACCAAATCTATTTATATCCTAAATAACATCTTAGGAAAATCTGTTACCATCCAAAGCAATACTACATAAATGATAAACCATATTTGTTGGTATAGCTTTGAATAAAAGGAGATGTGAGTTACACATATGATTTATATGACAGCAACTCGCATGACCCAATAACACAAATAAATGGGGAATGTGTCCATGGGACACAGATGATGGCCCCGTTTGCATATAATGTTATAAAGGGACCTAACTCTAGAACAGTAAAAGTGATGCCACCAAAATTCAAACTTGATCTGTGTTTTGTAATAATTAGCATTGTGCATAAGATTCATAACATTTGGTTAGAGAACGGAAACGAAAAATTCAGCAATTTCTCCATTTTTAAAGGGGCGTAACTCTAGAAAGGTTAAAATGACGCCACCCAAATTCGAACTAGATCTCTGTTTTGTGTGTATAAGTTTCATAACATTTGGTTGAGGCAAACTAAAGTTAGAGAACGGAAACCAAATGGGACGTACGGACAGACGACGGACGTACAGAAGGACAAGGGTAAAACTTAATGCCCCCTACACTACGGTGGGGGCATAATAAAAAAATCTGAAAAAAATAATGGCTGTAGTGAAAATCTATCAGCATCTCTCTTTAATGAATTCCCAATATCTAAATTAACTCATTGTTGTTCAAACTCATGAAATTATTAAGAATGCAAACTGAAATAATTTATTTTTCATAACATATATAAAATATGGCACATTTCAGCATGAAATTCATGTTAGTTTTTATCACATTTAATAGTAAAATGTATTGAGAAGGTTCTACTGTATAACATACCAATTGCCTTTGTTCTTTTAGCCCCTTTTGGGTACTCAGAAGTTATTCTTAGAAGTTCACATTTTCCTGTCCATTTTCTGAGAATCCACTTCCACATTGGCCAAAGAACGCTGAAGTAAAAGGAAACCCACGTCTGGTGTAAATACCCTTTCCACATGAAGTCAAATTGTCAACCTGGAAAACAAATAACTGAAGTATTAAATCTACTGCTGGTTTGAAAAAGATTTGAAAACAAAGCTTACGCGTACAAGAGAATAAATTTCAATCAAAATCAAACTTTGCATATAATATACTTGAAAACCATGCTGCGTTTGTCAAGTAAGATCACACTGTACATGCTTTGTGGAGAATCTTCTGTGTACTTTTGCCAAAGGAGTAGGCCCTATTTCTAGCTTAGATTTTAAATTAGTATTTAATGCATATTATCACACTGAATGACAAGCTAGAAAATGTGCATATTTTTGAAAATTTATGTATCAGTATTCTTTTTATGACGTCACACTCACAGCATCAATTTTCAATCAAAAAAGGCCAATTTACATTGATTGCAGGACTAGAAACATAAAGTGCATGAGTTAACAAAAAATATCTTGTAATATATTGTTTATTATAACACCTATCATTTGAATATTAAGTTTGTCCAACCCTACATTCTATGTTTCCTAGGTGTAGATTTAATTGAAATCCAAGAGATTTTGTCAAAGTTCACAAAAATCTCTGCTTTCAGCCAGTTTTGGGAGCAAATGTCTAAAAATTTCTACAAAGACTGTTCCATTACACTTTCTCACATGTTTTTTTCATCACTTTGAAGCACTATTCATCTTGAAATACTGGACTTGATATGTGGCAAAAAAAGGCCCTTACTGCAACTTCTCCTATAATAATGATGTTAGCTGATCACAAGAAGTTTGAAAGAATGCTTTCTTATTTTCGACATTTTTACCTATCATGTCTGTTGGTTTTGCTCACATATTGTTGTCATACAATTGAGAGGTTAAGCTACATGTAGCTACAAAACCATGTTTAATCCATCATTTTCTACATAAGGAAATGCCTGTACCAAGTCAGGAATATAGCAGTTGTCTTCCATTTGTTTGATCTGTTTGAGCTTTTGAATTTGCCATTTAATAAAGGACTTTCCGTTTAGAATTTTCCTTCAGGTTCGGTATTTTTGATATTTTACATTTTTCTCATAAATGTTTAAGGGACAATGGAAATCTTTGTGAATTTTGTGATGTTATTTCTGCTATGTATGCCATTTGATCAGCATAAAACTAGGAATCTTTCTTCAGAAGGGTTTCCCATTAAATCATCATTCATATTTTCCAATAAGGTTTGAAAAGTTCAATAGAAGAAATTATAAAATTAACCAATCAGAAACAAGCAATGCCTCTTGTGGCAATATTCTTTTATAGAATGAAACAGAATTTTTATAGAGGACTTACAAATGTAATTAATTTAGAGGGTTTTGCTCATTGTTGAAAGCTGAATGGTGACCTATAGCTTCTTACATCCACGTCTGTATCCGAATCTGTTAAAAGACCATTTTGTAATAAACTTGACAGCAGACTCTCATATTATCATAAAGATCTTATAAATAAATTATGTTTTAAATTCATCTATATAAGTAAGACACAACACTTTCAAAACTTCTGTAAACAAGCATTACCTTTAACTTTTAGAAATGAAGATAAAAATATTGTATGAAGAGGGCCTATGGCCAAATTTTCTTTCTATATATTTACACAATTATAAGACACTGTATACTTCTAACATTAGAACTATCGCTTAAAAAATTCCATTGATACAGATAATAGTCATAAGTCAGTTTTTTAACTCCTGATACTCTATTTACCCCCACAGACACACAGCGTGTGGTTCCCCTATAAAATTAACTGCAATGAATATGTACCAAAGTTGATAGTAACATAACACCCAAACAAACAAGGTAAACAATACTGTAACAAGTTCTTGGTGTACATTGATGGGTAAATTGGGAGTTCCTTGAAAAAAAATCATGCTTCATGAATAAAAACTCATCAAAATTCAATTGTTGTACAAAAAATGATGTTACAAAATAGAAAAAAGAGTAAAAATTTCTGGCATAAACATAATAAAAATACTTATTCACTTACAATAAATGTGTTACAAATATACTACTAACCCACTTCTACAATGTAGTATTTTCAAAAATTTCTATCTGGTAAGAGAAATACATGTAAACTGTGATGTCATTAAAAATCAATTATTTAATAAATATTTAATAAATGTCTTTATGCATCTATACTAATCAATTTTATCTTATAAAGTATTGTTATATTGCTATTAATCTTGATTATTATGTCATATAAATATATATTGATTTATACATGGAAATTCCTAATTTTCAAAAATTCTGTGGGAAAGCCTAATCGAAAAAAGGACAATCTTATTGAAATACAGATCTGTGTCCATGCTTCCCTTACAAAGATCTGACAACACACCTTTCTACTTTCTGTTTTGACTGATTTTACACCAACCAGTTACCAATGAAATTTCTTCTCCCAAATTTTGAAGGTTTGTATCAATAAGGTCTTTAAAAAAAGAAAATTGAAGGTAGGGTTGCTAGATCCTTTTACACAAAGCATGGACACGTGATCTGTATTTAAATCAGAATGGGTAATGAGCAATGTGATGGATTGACTATTGGTTACTTAATGTCCAAGTATTTAATTAATGTAGGGAGAAAGGAATGTTACTTTTGTCTGTGAATGAGTTGTGATTTGAAAATATATCATATCAATTGGGTAGGAAAACCGTAGGATCAGAAATTTGCATAACAGGTGGAGGAACCAAGGAGATAATACTTTAACATGAAGAGTACATGGTAATCTCCAATTTGTAGTTACCAGAGATTAATGTCTGAAATCAGCCAAAACTGTATTTATGCATTTCATACAGTAATGGACATCCCTCCTCAGCAGATGTCTTACTGCTGACCATTTTATTTCTAAATAACTGCATGTATGAGGGTCAGGATGGGGGTCCTTTATTTCTTCTTTAACTTTTTAGACCATTTTTTTCTATTCTTTATTTATTTTTACCCTTCTCTATTTTTTATTAATTTTTACCCTTATTCTCTATTCTTTATATCTCACCACCCCATTGTTCTCTATTCTTTAATAATTTGGTCTATTTTTTCTCTATTCTTTATATGTTTCACCATTCATTCTACACTTTTTGCCAATTATTCTCTATTCTTTATATGTTTCACCATTTATTCTATACTTTTTGTCCATTATTCTCTATTCTTTATATGTTTCACCATTTATTCTACACTATTTGCCCATTATTCTCTGTTCTATAAACCCCATCCAGACCCTCATGAATCTTTTAAAAATCTCAAAAGTTCCTTCAGCATCATAATATAATTATTGGAACTTTTCTTTAATTGTAGAAAAAATGACTCATTCTAGAGTATCTTTTATTAATAAACTGTTAAAAAAATTTGGGTCAACTTTGACATCTTGCCTGCAGCAATATTTGAATTATTGTCAAGATCAATGACCTCTGAAACTACAGTCAAGATCAAATAAAATCTATCAGATACATGTACACATGTTCATTCATCCAAAATTACCATATATATAAAGTACCATCAGACATGTACACTTTCTTATTTCAGACCTAAGGCCCCAAAAATTTGTTTAAATAACTTACATCATGTATATAGAATATGGGAAACACTCTGGATTTTAAACAGTCCTTCACCAAATATGTCTAGACTTACAGGGTGTTTAACCAAACATATTCATAAAAAGTGTTAGAGTAGGCAGGAAAATTTAGGGTACAATGTACAAGAAAGTAAAGGGAGGCAGGCAATTGAACAGTAGTTTTCGGGCCTAATCCAAAATCATAAAACTGACCACTGCAACATGACAATGAGTTGAAAACATAAATCAGTTGTCAGACAACTAAATAAAACTCATCATACAAAATATTGAAAATTCATGTGGAATGTACACATATTAACCAGCCAATACCTGTATCAACATAACAACAATACACATATAAAATATAGTTATATATTGTTGCTGAGAAACATTTCTTTATCCTGAATATATAATAACCTGACCACTTGAGTGTGAAAATGAAGTTACATATATACATTTGTACACAGATAGATACATGATATATTCCTTGCAACTAATCTAAATACCAAATATAGTTGTAGGTTCATGTGCTACCAATGATAAGACCTCTTCATGTCATAACAACCAATACACATCTCAAATGTTGTTAAAGGTTCGTGTGTACCTACTGATGTTTAGACCCCCTACATACCATTACAACCAATACACATATCAAATGTTGTTAAAGTAACTTGTATGGTTATTGAGGAACAAATTAAACCTCATCCTGAAAACTTGACCATTGAAGCATGACAGTGGAGTCAGATTCAGATGACAAAGAATATAATTTAACTGACAAGGTTTCATCCTTAACAAAGTTCATACAATAATCTCTCATCAGTTAAGATATTGAGGTTATATGCAAATTGTTTTAAAGCCACTGTAACTGAAAAAGTAATATCACATTCTCGCCTACTCTTTCTACTATGGACTATTGCTGAGGGCCAGGATGTATTCTAGGATTCACTGATAAATAATCCAGATCTGCCCCAAATTTGTAAATATTTAATCACAAAGTCATCAAACAAAAGTTAATTAAGTTTTACTTTGTATGATTATTATGAATTACTTAGTTCTAAGCTTACGGCATTAAGATATTAACCTCAACATGTTCTAAATACATGTATATATATAGATATATATAAATCATCTAAACATTATTTTTACCCATTAAATTAGAGATTGTTCCACATTGACAATTCGTGTGAATTACTTAGTTCTAAGGCATTAAGATATTACCTTCAACATGTTCAAAATACAATATGTTTATATATGTATGTTTCAAATTGAAATTGGATTATTACTTGTGATGCTTTAAAAAAAAAAAAATTCATACTACATTAACCATCTAAACATTATTTTTACCCATTAAATTAGAGATTGTTCCACTTTGACAATTCATGATATACATTTATGGAAATTAAATTTACAATAAAGGGTTTCCGTAAAAAAAAAATCATATCAGAAAAAGAATGACATAGCACACCAAATAACATCAGGTCAACAATCAGAAAATCAAGTTCAGTCATATAACTTATATTCTTTCACACAGGTTTTTTTGTCAAGTTTGCTTTAAAGGTTCATCAATCATTTGGCTTGAATGTGTGTTTGCATCATGAAATTTATTCTGAGTACAGACTAAACTGTGTTATCAGTTCTATAACTGGAAAAGTTTTAATGCCCGACAGAACCTAGATATACAAATTAAAGAAAATGAAAACTTTCTTGTAATCTGAGATTTTTTTTATCACAGCAGGAAAATTTGAAGTTGAATTAAACATGTTAAACAAACACTTGCATTTTATTTGATAAGTCTACTCAGTTACATTGTTAAATGTTTAAATACCTAGTGGACTGGAAATATCTTTTGTCCATTTCAATCATTACCTAAGGGGAACATCTTACAGTTTTTAGATGATTTCGACACCATCTTTATTTCATAAAAAAATGCAGATCAAAAGAAATGAGAATGGAAACGTGGAATGTGTCATAGAGACAACAACCCAACCAAAGAGCAGAAAAACAGCCCAAGGCCACCAAAAGGTCTTCAACGCAGCGAGAAAATCCCTCACACAGAGATTTGCTTCAGCTGGCCCCTAAACAAAAATGTATACTAGTTCAGTGAAATGGATGCCACATGAAGTGTTTTAAGATATACACATCTTTTCTTCATTTTTTTCTGGCCATGCCCCGATTTGACTTTTTTTCTTCAGGTTATTGGTTTTTGATTCCCCCTTAGTATTTTGATAAAGGTATCAAAACAGCTACATTTTGTTAGCCCACACATATATCAATAGTATGTGTTTCTTATGTTTTCCTTCAAGAAAATGATATCCAATTTTAAAACAAAGTATCCTAATGACAATGTTTGGCTTGCCTTGAATAAATGTGCATCTTTGATTTTAATTTCTATGTGTTTTACACCTCAAAGTGATCGCATTTAAAGCCAAATTAATAGTGTATTTATGACAGGTACATGTGAGTTATTGTTTACACTTACAAACCTCCGCCAGATGGCAGTAAATTTCTCAATATTAAGACATACACGGCGATTTTTGATTGGTTGCTTCTCCAATCAATAAAAGTACCCTAAAAGGAAAAGTATCAAAATTTAAGCCGACCCCAAAAGGCATTTCTAGATATTAAATTGTTTAACATTTATGTTATTGAGAAAGAAATACCTTATTCTCCAAGTAATCAATACTGTATCTTATGAATGGTAAATAAGGATTGAACTCTGTTACTATGGACCAGCCAATGAAAACTCTTCTTAGAAAGAGATCGGGAAAGACTAAGTAAAGCAAAATAAAAACTTAGTTTCGCATACTGTAGACATCTCATTAAGAAATAAAAAGAACTTGAAAAATATGATAAATACAAAGGCCCATCCACCTGTAATATATTTTTTTATGTTTAATAGTCTGAGATGCATGCGTTTCATCATGAATTTCTCTTGTCGAAATCAGGTCACACAGTGGAAACATCATGGCGCGAGGTACTTGTCATAATCGAGAAAAGATGTCAAAAGAATGGTTTCATTTTGTTATCTTATTACACACATTTTTACAGAATTTTTCACTCATATCAGCAATAGAAAGTCATAGTCAAGGTAAGATATCACATTGAATACAAAGCTCCTCAAAATAACAGTGGGTTTTGTGATTTAAATGCAAACTGACAGGAAAATTGTTTGTGTTTACAAATAATTCATGCATAAACAGTTGTGAAGATTTAATAGATAAACAATTTCAATTCATAGACAATAGTGGACATAAATAGTTATTTTGTATGAATTTTGATTATAACAAAAAGTTACAATATGAATGTTTATGGTCATTTGAAAGTGGTTGACATGGTCATGATGGTGTTGATCAGTTTATACATTCTTGTGTGTAAATATATATGTATTTTTGATATTTGTGTAATTGTGATTATTTTTTTCTTATAAATTTGATATTATATGAAGTGTTTAGCAGATAATATATAACCTTTATTAGAATTCAGATTTCCAAACTGTTTTGGCAACCAAATAATTAAAGATTTGAACTCTGAACTCTCCCTATATCCAAATCATGTTTCTGTAAAAATCTATTACTTCATGAAATATAGGGATGACGTTTGTAAAGGAAGATAGGTAGATATAATTTAAAGATTTGAATCACACATTTTTTTAGTTTTTTTTTTAATGTCTGATGCTCTTTGGTTGGGTTGTTGTCTCTATGACACATTCCACGTTTCCATTCTCATTTCTTTTGATCTGCATTTTTTTATAAAATAAAGATGGTGTCGAAATCATCTAAAAACTGTAAGATGTTCCCCTTAGGTAATGATTGAAATGGACAAAAGATATTTCCAGTCCACTAGGTATCTAAACATTTAACAATGTAACTGAGTAGACTTATCAAATAAAATGCAAGTGTTTGTTTAATTCAACTTCAAATTTTCCTGCTGTGATAAAAAAATCTCAGATTACAAGAAAGTTTTCATTTTCTTTAATTTGTATATCTAGGTTCTGTTGGGCATTAAAACTTTTCCAGTTATAGAACCGATAGCACAGTTTAGTCTGTACTCAGAATAAATTTCATGATGCAAACACACATTCAAGCCAAATGATTGATGAACCTTTAAAGCAAACTTGACAAAAAAACCTGTGTGAAAGAATATAAGTTATATGACTGAACTTGATTTTCTGATTGACCTGATGTTATTTGGTGTGCTATGTCATTCTTTTTCTGATATGATTTTTTTTTTTACGGAAACCCTTTATTGTAAATTTAATTTCCATAAATGTATATCATGAATTGTCAAATTTATTTGGTAAAAATAATGTTTAGATGGTTAATGTAGTATAGATTTCTTTTTTTTTTGAAAGCATCACAAGTAATAATCCAATTTCAATTTGAAACATACATATATAAACATATTGTATTTTGAACATGTTGAAGGTAATATCTTAATGCCTTAGAACTAAGTAATTCACACGAATTGTCAATGTGGAACAATCTCTAATTTAATGGGTAAAATAATGTTTAGATGATTTATGTACATGTATGAATTTCCTTATTTTTTTTTTAATCACCACAAGTAATAGTCCAATTTCAATTTGAAACATATATATATATATATATATAAACATTGTATTTTGAACATGTTGAGGTTAATATCTTAATGCCGTAAGCTTAGAACTAATTAATTCATAATAATCATACAAAGTAAAACTTAATTAACTTTTGAAGTAATAGATTTTTACAGAAACATGCTTTGGATACAGGGAGAGTTCAGAGTTCAAATCTTTAATTATTTGGTTGCCAAAACAGTTTGGAAATCTGAATCCTAATTAAAGGTAAATTTTAGACTTAAAAGGTTCAAAAGATATCATCCTGAACCAAATATTTGTCAAAGTTTTAGTCTTTCAATACATGTGTTTTATGTCATTGACCTTTGATATAATAACCTTTAAACAACAGGAGCTTTTTTCATTCCATTTGGCATTAAATTTAGTTTGGTTTAAGATAAGGCATTTACCAGCATCCTGGACGCATGTTTTTCTTTCCGGATGCACCATATCAGAAACCCATAACGTCAGTGGGACATGTCCTGGTTATACGAGCTGAGTCCTTTCATCTTCAAGATTATCTTTTAGCTGTTCAAAAGTATTCGAAAACATGCTTCATGACAATATTTTTAATGGAAATGACTTCCTCTTTCATGAATTTTTTGCAATAAAGGTAAAATCTGAGAGAAACTAAAATGAATGTTGTAATTGATGCATTAAAATCCGAGGAAATCAAAATTTAACTTTTTAAGCACATGTTTTGTTGGCAATAAAGTTGTAAAAAAAATTAGCAAGCAAATTAATTATCGAAGGATAGCAAACCCATGTATTTAAATTGATAATTACATTATGTAATACATTGGAAATAATGTAAACAACTTTTTAAAGGTCAGTTAGGGGTAAGTTCTAATTCAATGCATTTCACAGATGGAGACAATTTTGAAAGCAAAGTGAAGCTCTTGGGAGCCTCTAGTCTCAGTTCAACATTAGATAATCAAAATGTTAATATAGCATCATCCCCACAGAAATGTTTTTTTTTTAACTGAATTTTATTAACTTTTGTTGCTCAAATATATTCACAACTTTTTTCAACATTAGGCAATTTAGAGTCAGACATATTGAATTCTGTCTTCATGGAAGCACAGAATGTATATTATACATCTTTTTTCATTTGCATTTATTAAATTCAAGAGGCTATTTAAATTCTTCAAATACGTTTCCTGTTACATGTACCTGACCATAAGTAATTTTCTGTGCTACCCCATTTCTTCTGTTAACTCATACTTTGAGAGAAGTATATTCTGATGATAAGATACATGTAAGACCCTTGATTATAAATAATGTATATATGTGCAGGTAATACATTGTAGTATGAAAAAACATTCTAAGGTATCATTACACTGTCAGAGGTTCAGATTCTAAAGGTCTGTGGGAGATCAAAGGTTTCTGTTTCTCTTTGAAATTGAAGGCTGTTTTCTGATCAGTTGCTGATGTAACAAAAACTTTGTTTCTGATTTGAAATCATTTGGACATAATTGTGTATTCTACTGCTGTTTCATATACTGGACCACACTAAAGTTGCTTCCAAGACCTCATGACCTACATTAGCCAAGTAAATTTAAAGACATGTAAATTCTTACCTACATTTCTTATAATTGACCTACGTCCTTGTTAATATTCAATAAAAAGGAGACCAAGAAGTATAAAATTATTTACTAATTTAGATTTACTGGCTATATTATATCTGTAGTTGGTGAAAGTCTAGCTAATTTGTTCCTTAAATATCATTTACCTTTTATATTATTGTAACTTGAGATACATCACATCCTCAAACAACCAGAAGTTCCTGGTTTGAGAATTGAGGATCACATTATATTTACAAAGTTTCATAGACAATAGTTACAACATACAAAATGTACCAGAGATTTCAAAGCGTTATGCTAACACACTTTGAAAAAATTCTGATAGATTTTGGTTACTGTTTCTGCAAACAGATCTTGTCATAATTTAGTTAAAACATGAAATTCATATCTACCCACATTTTTGCAGGCTAAAACAGTAGAAAAAAATTGACATTGGACATTCAGAAGTTGATATCTCTGACAATTTACAATTATTTTGAATACCGATAATTATAGAATTGAAGACAACATAATTATGTTCCTTGACCCTTCATATAGAACATCTGTAAAAGGTGTACAATCTAATGTACAATGCATATATATGCCTTAAGAAATACAAAGTTTCCAAATAATTTTCATAAACATTGATATTAACCAGGATTCTTTTCTTAAAGAAATACCATGATTTTTTCTAAAACCATAGAAAAGACCATAAAATTACTGTTACAGTGTCTCACTGAATGGTGTAGAAAATTTATTATTGAGTGGGAAAATGCTTTGGAATTGTGACAATTATGCTTTTTGAAAATATTTTGTATTGTTATTGATATTTTGATTTAAAGGTTTGTTTATAATTTAAAGTCCTGAAGACTTGTCAGTAACAATGAGAATATTTAATTTTAGTAATGTTGTCATTTGAAATCATTAAGCATTAAGATATAAAACTTAAACTTTTATGGGAATGTAAATCAGACGTACATGTACTTTTTAAATTTAAGGATAACGAATTTGTAACCCTTTCATCGGTTAAAATCTATTAAATTTGATCATTGAGGAGATGTTATATGTTATTTGTATGAGAATAAGTTGAGTGTGCAATGCTATTCAATCTCAGACACCCAAGAGGAAGGTTTCAAGCTATCAATGAGGTTTATCTGAATCATTAATGATTGAAACATTACTTTATGTTTCCCAGATTCTTCAGTCTTGCAATTTTTACTGGTGTATGCATATATTTAGAACAAAACATGTTTATTATGTATCGATTCCTGAGATGCACTAAGGTTTGGAAAAGGAGTTTATAAATTAGACTGCATATGGAAATTTTTGTGTGTGGTAGGGTCAGGATTAAGGTCTTGCAACAGGTTACGTAAAGCCTCTTCTTGTGATTTGTTGCACATTTATATTCAAAAACATGAGCATTCCTCTAGTTATGTGCCTTAAATATATACACATATGCAAAAATATTTAGAATAAAATAAAAGTATTTCAGAAATGAATTACAGTAGGTTTTTGGTAAAAAAAAAAAAGAAAATAGCAGCACTTCCTTCTACATATTATAACACAACAGTATCAGATAACAAGGTCCTCAGTTGCAAGGTTATTTTCACAAGGTTCAGTTGCTTTGTATGTACTCCCAAAGATTCAGTAAGTGGAAATTTGCTAATTGTGATTTTATAAAGCATTTAAAAAAAAAACCTGTTTGATTGTTGTCAGTATAAAGATCAATGGTGCTTGCATTTTGATTAGAATATTTTAACTTTTAACACAGATTTTAGTGATTTTATTTTCTGTTCTGCATGTGTTACACTCCTCCTGGTATGGAGCACCTTCCAAGGATGCAAATTTAAGCTTGTGTTTCACAAACAAATATAGGGTTAAATTTTTTATAATGTGGAGCAAAAAAAGAAATTTCAATTCCAATGATAGTGCTGCAGTAGTGCTTATATTGTTGAGGGTTGCTTTTTATTATTTTATTGACTTTGGAGGTGTAGATGATGTCTGATGATTTATCTAAATTGTCACCAAATACCTTTGAAATATAATTGTTTGTCTTGACTCTTCTGTTATTTAACATGATCAATGATATTTCAGAAACTATGAACATCAGTAGTGCTTGTATTAAAGCAATCTGGTCACATGATCAGCAACTTGTACAACAGTACCAATGACAGCAGATGTTGGGGAAAACATCAATGAGACAGCAACCCAATAACACAAAAAAATCCCCCCTAAATAGTTCCACTGGTCAACAGTCTTCAACAATATACATGTGCTTAAATCATCTATTGGGCTCATAATCCTTCCGAGTGCATTCAAAAAAGATGTGTATTATATATAAACAGAAATTAGTTGGCCATCAAAACCAAATTCAATTCCCAGAGTGACCAATACACATTATTAATGATTAAGATATATGACAAAAGAGTATCCCACCAAAAAAGTACATGCACATGTATATGTGGTTGAGTTATCAGGGTACAGTAATTTTTGTTTTGGGATGCTTTTTGTAGATCTCAACACTCCTACTTTTTTATCTTGTTGACTGGACTAACAAAGAGGTCATTAAAGAACAAAGCTCTTAAACTCTGTAATAACTGTATAATAGTACAAAGAAAACGTTATTTAACAATTCCATAACTCCCAGCTTCTAAACTTAAAACTTATAATCAAAATACTTGGTACGATTATGTATTGAGTTTTTAAATAAACTGACAATTTTTGAATCAATTTTGTTGAAAACTATGCCTGTACTTTTGACCCAAGACTGTAAATGCTGCTTTATATAAGATTTTTATTTCTCTTCACTTCAAATGATTTTCAAATGTATAAACATATTCATGTTATTCAGTAACTGTTTGTTTTAAAAAATTAATTCAATAGAGGAGGTTTACAATGAAATTAAGTACTGCATAAAAAATGGTATTTCAAATCCATTTAAATGGCAATAAAAATATATCTATAAAAATCAATAGCTTAGCTCAAGCTTATTTTATTAATTTCAAACATACATGTAATTCTCAAGAGCAATTCAATTTATTTAATGAAAATTTAAAACTAGAAATACACACATTGTACATTCATTTAAATTAATTGAAAATTTTCTAGTTACTGCATTCTTGTTTAAATGACTTTAAAAGTATATAACTATTATATATATTTATATTATTATGTATGATGTATTTTTGTCTCGCCTGCGACAAAAGTTGCTGAAAGCGAGACATAAGGATTGCTTTTCCAAATTTACAAATCTATAACTGCTAATGAAAAATATTCTGAAACATGTAAAAGTTAGCCTCAGAAACCTGGGACTATTATACTAAGTTAGTATAATAGTCCCAGCAGAAACGTATTTTTACTAGCTGTGGTCTTGTTGACCAATTAAAAAGGTCAATGACTGATTATCAATTATAAATATAAATTTTATTATCCATAGAATTGGATTTGGAACATATAACATACTATACATTAATATTATAAGAATTGAGATACAGAAAAAAAATTGGTATTTAACATGTTAAAGTTACTCATTCATATAGTAGTTGTTTATTTAGTATGTTTAAATTTAAACTAAAATCAGTGATTTCCTCTGAAATTTAAGTCAATATTGTACACAGAAAATCTGATACTTTATCGTCAATGGACTTGTTTACAAGATCATTGATGACCTATTTGTTTTACTATGGCAGATTTTATAGTAAGAAGATTGGTCTTTATCTTACAACTAGTGATATGTATATTATATCATTGGTCAAAAATACTTCCTTATAATCAAAACTTGTTTTGATATGAAAATTGATATCTCCATTTAGGTTGTATGTTTATCTGAAATATCATAGGTTCTTTGAAAAATGAAATGAAAACAGGAAATGTGCATTGACTCGGAAGAGTTTTGTAAAACAATGCCTTTCTATTTCAGAGTATTTAATAGTTACCATGTAATATGAGTCATTTCTATTGTGAATTTATTTTATTCAACTGATTTTCATATTCAATTTTGATTTAAAAAAAAAAATGGTTGTGTCAATGTACAAAATATTCCTTTGAAAATGTTCCATAAATTGACTGATTGCAAAAAGTTACATCATACATGTTCTTGCATAAAAAGTATGTATTCAAAAACAGATAAAAAAAAAGCTTCAGTATTGCACAAAAATTTGGATCAGATGAAACAATTGTATTATTTTTAGACTTTAATCTAAGGAGTATTAATAAAATATTTAGTAGGTCAAAGTTGTACTTTTATCATTTTGTGTAACCATATATGTATAGTTGTACATGTACAAAATGTATGTGTTATTTGACATAGTTTAAGTTAATCGAGGTCACTTAAGGTCATACATATATATGTAATGATGTTTTATGGAATTTGTTTTTATTTGATCTGGTACTCCTGATTACAATTGTTATAAGAATTGCATCTAGTTTTTATTACAAAAAATAAAGCAGTTATCTTTCCTAAAAAAATTGTCTGCTCACGTTTAAATTTATTCAATTTGAAAAATTTGCATGTAGCTCAAAATTTTCTGTAAGCATTTACTAATGCAAATTTTTTTCTACAAATGTGTTTTGTTTTTATTTCTTTTTTTTGTTTCAATAATTTTGGGGGAGTGGGGTATCGAAACAATATTATCAGCACCAAAACAAAAAGACTGAACATTTTGATGGTTAATTCAAAGTTCATGAAAAGCTGTGGTTCAAAGGTTTTGACCACCAAAATTTTGCAAAGGACTCACACAATTTTGGTATTTTGTAATAGAATAATAGTAAGGACCAGTAGACTTTCTTCAAGGATCAATAGGGGAAAAAATTTCACGAACTCTGAGTTATTGTAATGCAGTAGTCAAACAAATAAATCCTAGTTTATACGCACATTACATATATTCTTTGCATCATCAGTTTATGAGCATATATTATAAACTGGTTGTAAAAAATAGACCTCTTTTCTACATCAAATATGATGTCATACATGCTCTCTTAGTTGCATCTTATTTGTTTGTTTTTGTTGCTGTTAAAAGCAAAGTGTACTATAAGAAGCTTTTTTAAAAGACAATTACTTCAGATGCATACAGCCTTCTAAACAGAATGTAGGAGGATTATTTGTGACACTGTTTATTTTTCTTTTTTCAGCTTTTATACAAACAGACAATCATTTAACATATATAGGAGATGGTAGGGATTTTAATGGAATACCAGTTGAGGTAGGCACAGATTTGAATTTTATGACTTTTGGTTTTTTTTTACTGAAAATTATAATTTAGGAGCATGCTTATTGTATTTCTGCAATGGATCAAGTGAACAAAAATTAACATTTCCATGAAAAACATTTCAGAATTAAGTCCACAGATCCTATACAGAAAACAAGGAATTAAATATGATACATGTACAGTACAAATAACAAATATACAAGGTGATTCAGGTAAAAATTCGTAAGGGTTCCGCGGAACCCAGTGTCTCGCCTACTTTTGCTGTTAATCGCAGGCTCAACAAAAATGAGGAAAAAAATTAATAAAAATATTCCTCTCTATACTATCTTTTGATTGTAAGTAGCTTCTGTCCAAGTTTGGTAAAAATCCAGGATAGTTTATGAATCTAATAAATGTTTTAAAAACTTAAACTGCAGACTGTATGTAATGTTAACTTGAAGAAAAACTAAGTCCATTTATAAGTAAAATACGGAAAAAATGGAACAAAATTTTAACAAAATTTCCTTCTAGATACTAGCTTTTAATCATAAACAAGCTTCTGTCCAAGTTTGGTACAAATCCAGGATAGTTTAAGAAAGTTGTTAAAATCTTAAAAACTTTAACCACACTGAGAGTGAATGTAATGTTAACTGGCAGAAAAACTAAGTCCATTTATAAGTAAAATACGGAAAAAATGGGGAATTTTTTTTTTACAAAATTTACTTCTGGATACTATCTTATGATCATAAACAAGCTTCTTTCCAAGTTTGGTAGAAATTCAGGATAGTTTAAGAAAGTTATTAAAATTTCAAAACTTTAACCACAGAGTGAATGTGATGTTTCCTGGCAGAAAAACTAAGTCCATTTATAAGTAAAATACGGAAAAAATGGAATTTATTTTTTACAAAATTTACTTTTGAATATTATCTTATGATCATAAACAAGCTTCTGTCCAAGTTTGGTAGAAATCCAGGATAGTTTAAGAAAGTTATTAAAATTTCAAAAACTTTAACCACAGAGTGAATATTTGTGGACGCCGACGACGGAATGTAGGATCGCTATGTCTTGCTTTTTCGACAAAAGTTAAAGGCTCGACAAAAATCAGATGCAGATTCTGACAGGGGTGCTCATGGTGTACAGTAAAAAGATGTGATTTATATGTAACATTACAGCCAATTTTTGGCCAAAGTATGGTCCTCTAACTCCTAATTTTTAGGACCACCATCCAAACATCAAATCCTAGATCTGCACCTGAAAATGGCTCTTGGTGGCAAATTTTTCACACTGAATGCTTGTGGTTGTTGGTGATATCTCTCTTGTTTATATGTAGATTGATTTTATATGGATAAACTTGTGTGTACTTGAAGTAAAATTATTTAGTTCAAGAAAGTACAATTTTTAGAAATTCTCTTGGATTTCCTGAATTATACTGCTAAGTATAACAATCAAATAAAGATACTGTAGTGCATAAATGACAATTATAAAGTATTACCTCAAAACGTAAGGTCAAATTATATCACACTTTTCTTTGTAAATAATCAAATTGTTGACCTTTATAGCCCTCTGACTTTTAAGGCTCTAAACACTTAAGTGGATTGGGTATAAAGTGCTGCTGCCCATGACTATCATTCTGAAATCAAGCAAGCATTTGTCTGGATTTTTTTTGTCATACATGTTATTACAGATATATTGGATATTTGACTTTTGGTACATTAGTGTAAAGTGATGACGTAAAGATAAGAGTTTGTTTCATTCTGGTTGACTGATATTTTGGTCTTTGAACTTGGATGTAAATGAAAATGTTATGAAAATTGTAATTGTCAGGACTTTTATTGTAATGCCTGCAAATCTTGAGATGATTTTGGTACATAAATGTATAATAATAACTTACAGATCAAGTTGAACTGTTTTTATACGCTCGTTTACGGGACGTATTATGGTATACCGTCGACCGTCTGTCCGTCCGTCTGTCTGTCCGTCATCAACATGTCGGACATTAACTCAAAAAAGCTTTAACCAATATGCATGAAATTTTGGTGAATTGTTTATATCTATTGACTTGAGCTCCCTTTCGTTATTTATAAATTTCAGATTTACCGTTTACGAGTTTTGGGGTTTTATTTATTAAAAAAGGGGGGATTTTCCAGTTTTCCGACAATTACTCAAGAATGCTTTTACCAACTTGCAAGAAATTTTGGTGAATTGTTTATATCTATTGACATGAGCTCCCTTTTGGGTTTTTATAAATTTCAGATTTAACTTTTCTGAGTTACAGGGTTTTATTCATAAAAAAAGGGGGGTTTTCCAGTTTTCGGACAATAACTAAAAAATGCTTTCAGCAGTTCTCATGAAACTTTGGTGAATTGTTTATATCTGTTGATGTAAGCTCCCTTTAGAATTTTATAAATTTTAGATTTTACATTTCTGAGTTTTGGGGTTTTATTCATTAAAGAAGGGGGGATTTTCCAGTTTTTGGACAATAACTCAAAATGGCTTTCAGCAGTTCTCAAGAAACTTTGGTGAATTATTTATAGCTATTGATGTAATCTCCCTATTGATTTTCATAAATTTCAAATATGACATTGAGAAGAAATTGAACTTTATTTGTTTATAGTCTGACAACAGATTTACTAACTACTAAGTATTGCGCAACAGCACAGTCTATTGCACAACAGCAAGACATCTTTAATTGAATATAAATTCAATTCATATAACTAATTTTAAGTTCTTTGACTACATTTATTCAGAAACCTATAATATGTCAAATATTTAATAACAATCCAAATTCAGACCTGCATCAAGCTTGAATATTGTGTCCATTTTTGCCCAACTGTTCAGGGTTGGACCTCTGCAGGCGTATCCAGCTGCGCTCAGCGAAGCAGTTTATTATTTTTGTCATATACCAACTTGTCAAGTTTTAGTTATTGTACATAACAAAACTAAAAAAAAAAGAAATTGATGAGTAATATATCTATATATGTATGTGTGACAGAATTATGTTGTGTAGACATCTTCAGAATATTTTGTTGAGAGTATGCCACCACACATTTTGTCTGAGTTATCTAATCATACTTTTTCCTTACATGTAAACATGTATTGATATGAAAATGCTTTCAAAAGATTTTAAATTTATGCCAATTGCTTGATCCGCATTTGCAAAATGAAGAAGAATGAAATGAAGAGCCTAAGGATACAGAAAAAAGAAAGTTGAAGTTTATTGAAGGGTATTCTGTAATAAACTACTTGTTAACATACATAATAAAATTAATTTATAGACAATTATTTTCAGGCTGTAGAACAAATTTTAGCTCCAGATTTATCATAGTGTCATAGCTTTTACTAAATTGCAATCCTAAGAGAGAAGAGAAAAAAATTAATGAACTGTTTGGTATTTTAAACAATAACACGGAAACATTAACTTCCTGGATAATGAGACGTGGTGGAAATAAGTCATAAATTCTTTCCTGTTTTTAGAAGTAATACTTTGAGGGGTTTGATGGCATCATCCAATCAGATTGCCTTAATTGACAGTTCAATAAAATCATAGAAATGTTGCTGTAGTCAATAATAAGTGAAATATTATACTTCAAAAAGGTTAGACACCCATTTCATCCACAAAAGACTCCTCTGCATACGACTCATCAGTGACACTTCAATCAAAACTATATCAAGGTTAATCAATATTGAAGTTAAAAGAACATTTGAATTTTTATGCTTTACCTAAGATAGAAGGGCAGCATAATGTTTTCTGGTCTGACCCTTATTATGTCTGTACATAGGTACAAAATTTGGTTAAATTTTGAGGAAAAGGTGATTTACCATGAAGTTATGGTTATCTAAATTCCTAATTACTTAGGAAAATCTGATTGCAAAATTTAATTTTGACATTTTTCCCCCTTGCAACTGATTCTAACCTCCTTAAAATCAAGGGAATGTTTTCATGATTTAATCCTAATTTTGAAATTAGCGAAATATAAACCCCTCTTGAAAAATTTCTCACTTAACAGTAGTTCGACACAATATCCTTATATTGGAAATACATTTTAATAGATTGTTGGAAGTAAGACAAAAAAAATAAAGCGAAAGATACCAAAAGGACATTCAAACTCATAAGTTAAAAATAAACTGATAATGCCAAGGCAAAAAACGAAAAAGACCAAAAGACCAACAACAGTATACAAAAACAACATACAAAACTTAAGGGCATACGATACAGTTTTGATCCCATATTGAAATTTTGATGAAAATTTGCATATAGGCTATTTTTTACCTGATTAAATCAAATATGTAATAAAAAATATACCTTCATGTGCTACTTTTTGTGTAAAATGAGGTTGAAATTTCAGAAATTTGTTCGAAATTCAGATTTGTTTACATATTTTTCCTTTCGAAAGAATTATATAACTTTTTTGTTTTAAAATATAAACACAAGCTGTTTTTTGTTAAATTATTTGTGAGATCTATTCTTTATAAGTATCCTATAAATTTGTGCATTTTTTTCTTAGAAATATCTCATTTTTATCAAATGTTCATGAATTAAGAAAAAAAATATCTTTTTTTGCTGTATATTTATCAAATTTTAAAAAATTGCATTATTGACTTTTTTATGAAAATTGGTACAAATAATCTTCCTACGTAATAAAACCAATTGTCATTTTAAAAACGAGGGTCCATGAACTTGTTTTAAATTTAAATCAATTTGAATGATAAAAATCAGTCGAAAAATGCATCTTTTCTCGATATGTCACAGTTTGACGTCGCGAAAATAACATTTTACGTTAGCAACATCATTACCTCCCCTGTAACTGTATAGTATGCCCTTAAGAATGAGCAACATGAACCCCACAAAAACCAGTCAAAAGACCAGTACTGAAGTAAATGTATCCAAGAATGACAAAATGATGCTCTGAAATTATCATAATGCAAGATGGTGGTAAAGGTGTATCACATTCTAACATTTGGCCATGTTAGAAATACCAAAACTCCATGCTGATATAGAACACAAATGTATTGTTTATTTATATAGTTATTTATATATTTATTGTTAATTGTTTTTTTTTAGGTAATACCTGGTGAACCAATAAATTTAATATCAAGGTAAGTGTTTAAAGTGCTAAAAATCATTCACCATATTCATGTCTGGTTATGTCTACTTTAGTAAGGGGGCATTATGTTTTTTCGGTCAATGCTTCCATCTGTAAGTGCATCCCATATCAGTTTAAAGTTTAGAATTAAGGTATGGTAATTTTGTGCTTTGGGACTATGGGGAGGAGGGTGCAGATTTATTGAGATTTAGGTTTTTGTCTTACGTTTTGCAAAGGAGGCATTTACAATTGTTAAGGTTATTTGGTTTTGCACGCTTAACACATCTCCGTTATAGCAGTTTTTTTTTATAAGTGATGTTTGTATTATATGCTGGATATAATTGGATTACAATATAAACCAAGGTCAACATTCTTTTATAAATCCTTATAACAAATTTGGCATAAGTCCCTTTAATTAACCAGGGTTCCACAGTTGTAAAGCCAATGACTTATTGATTTTAAAAAGGTAATCATCATTTGCAAGCCTGAATAAATTTATGACATTTCAATTTAAAAGCAGTAACATTGATTTTATTAAAATGTCATAAGCATACAGACAGTTTTCGTCACAGTTTCCAGCTGGGTATCTGAGCTTTTCAACAGACAAACTTAATGTCACCATGACTCAAGGTGACCCCTCTTCAGACATTATCACATGTGGGTGAAGTTTTCACATTTCCTGTAAATTGTTCCAAAATTTTACCACATCTATTCAGCATGATGGTTAAACTTTTAACAATGTATGGGTACTGTATAAATAAAAAGGATACCTGAAGTGTGCAAATGTGTATTATATAAATAGACTGACTTATCAGAGTAAATATCAAAATTACCTTCACAGATCAAAAGCAATAAAATTAGAAGTGTCGTCGTAGTGACCAGTTTGAAATAGTATGCTGACATGAACGCTTTAATAGCTTTCTGTTTCATTAATATTAAACCACTATTTCCTTCAAGTTAGTCCTGCATGAATGTGGGGTGGAATTATGATTTCTGGTCTTTTTTTCATTACCCTATTATCTATCAAGTTTGGTTGAAAGTCGTTAAATTTTGGATTAAGGTAGCTAGCTGCCCATGAAATTGTGGTCAAATCAACTTAAAACTTAGTACATATGTTCATTATGATTGTGGTCAAATCAACTTAAAACTTAGTACACATGTTCATTGTGATTGTGGTCAAATCAACTTAAAACTTAGTACACATGTTCATTGTGATTGTGGTCAAATCAACTTAAAACTTAGTACACATGTTCATTATGATTGTGGTCAAATCAACTTAAAACTTAGTACACATGTTCATTGTGATTGTGGTCAAATCAGCTTAAAACTTAGTACACATGTTCATTATGATTGTGGTCAAATCAACTTAAAACTTAGTACACATGTTCATTGTGATTGTGGTCAAATCAGCTTAAAACTTAGTACACATGTTCATTATGATTGTGGTCAAATCAGCTTAAAACTTAGTACACATGTTCATTGTGATTGTGGTCAAATCAGCTTAAAACTTAGTACACATGTTCATTGTGATTGTGGTCAAATCAACTTAAAACTTAGTACACATGTTCATTGTGATTGTGGTCAAATCAGCTTAAAACTTAGTACATATGTTCACTGTGATTGTGGTCAAATCAGCTTAAAACTTAGTACACATGTTTATTATGGTTGTGGTCAAATATATTCAAAATTAGGGTTTGAACCCAGATTTCATAGTTCACTGTGCATGGAAATTTTGTGATTTTCATGGTGATATATGGATGCATATTCTTGTTTTTATTATTGAACATTGAAGAGAAACAATTGAATGATTAGTGATATAATAATAAAGGAGTAGGTTTTAATTTAGAAATCTAGAGAACAATTCATATATGCATGCTTTAAAATTAAGAACAAAAATATTAAATCTATACTCATCTGCAATTAAAATGTTAGTATGTTACATTTGAAAACCCATAAGAATTCACATTTAGCATGGAAGATAAATTATGCTATATATTTTCACGTACAAAATGTTGTAAAAGCTGGTCTATTTCTAGTTACTAGTGTTTTAGTTTTGCAGAAAAGGAACATTGTACTGAGAACTTGAAAATATTTTTAAAATAATTGGAAAATTTGAATTTTTTTAGGAATTCAATTTCAAGGTAAAAAAAGAACAATGAAAATTTATGCCCAAATAAAAATGATTCTTCCTATACAGTTAGTGATGATAAGTAAATAAATTAAGGACTAAACAGGCATCCAAAAAACAAAATGGACCTTTGAGCATAGCTTGGTTCATTGCGGCAGATTATAAAACTAGGCGCAGTGTGAAGATCAGCTAATATATGCCATCAGATTGTATGATTCAATGATTATAAAACAACTTGTAATTTCTAAGAATTACATTTATATATTTTAGTTTAAAAATTACATAATGTAAGCTTTGAAATCAATATTGAATTGGCACAATGCCTTTTAATATTTGTTGTGACATACAAAAATATCCTATTGTTCATTAATATACCACTTCCTCATAACACATACAGGTTTATATGTCATGAAAGACAATTATTCAAATGTAAACAATATTTGTCATAACAAGTTATATGTAATGAGTAAATAGATGATAAAGTTATCTGTATTGAATTAACTTGTATTAAAATAAGCTGTTACATTGCTTAAAGGCTACCTAACTACAAGTTCTGTATCCAATTTAGATAATTACATATAAAAATAGGATGTGATATGATTACCAATGAGACCCCTATTCACCAGTGACCAAATGACGTACTTGTTGAAGCAACTATAGGGCACCAACAATGAGCAAAACCCATACTGTATAGTAAGCTATCAAAGGCCTGACATAAGGAGAAAAACCAACAACTGATTATATTAATTTTCAAAACAATAAACGAAAAAAACGAATATGATAGACAGGCACCAATGACAACTACTTAATGTCTGACCAGTTGACGACTAATTTGAATCTAGGATTAATTGGAGGTAGTACTTACTATCCCAAGTTTGACCATTTTTTTTTTTTTTTAGTGTTTGAATGTTTAAAGATAAGACAAACTTTGTCAGGCAATTCTTTACAGTACATATTTGTATGCCCCTTCAACTCAAAGTCTTGGACATATTGTTTTACTCTTATCCTGTTATCCATCTGTCTGCTAAAGGGATACATTGTTCATTCAATTTCTCTTAAAACTTACAATTTATCAAATGACAATGTTTTTATTTTGTAAATTGTGCCTGCACATACTAATTAATCTTTAATAAGTTGCATATTTTAAGTATGGGTGTAGCAGCTGCCAATAATTTTGCCCATTCTTAATCTAGTTTTCCTGTAGAATATCGAGAAAGTAAAAAAGAAATATGATCATTCAAACAATCAAAAATAGCTACTGTCAGCAGTAAGTTTACCGGAAAAAAACTGGATCAGTTAATATTTTAAAATAGCCTTGAACTGTAAGATTTTTCTATAGCTTTCAAATATGGTACAGAAAATTTCTAATATATTCATTATAATGAAGTGTTCATTTTCCTCTATTCCTTTTTATAAAGTGTTGATTCACAGGCGGTGTAACAGCTCTCTGGTAGATTACCATTCAGCTATATTGTATTGGTTTTCTAATACAAGGGTTATTGTACTAGCATCGGGAATACTCTTGACAATTAGATTTCTTCATTTGATGGGCTTTTACAGTTGTGATTTGAGTACAGATAGCAAATAGTACAATGAAAATAGAATTAAGTGGGAGCTTTTTATGATATTTTCGTCTATCATTTTTGTTTTGGACGTAATTTCATTTCATTTATTCCATTTTTAGTTTCATAGAAGTTGCATTTTATATTATCCTTATACATTGTGAGGTTGAGTGGCTCATAATATTTATTAAACCCTGGCTTTTTTCTAAGCCGGCAATATAAAGTGATGAGGGTGTCCTGCAATAGCTCCATAATGGCTTGACAGAAGTTTGTGATACTTTCACGGAATATTTTTCACATGAATTGCTTTTGCACCACCTATTTCGTGTCCTTATCCAAATTAGTTTGGGGTTTAATTTGGCATGACATAGACTTTGTCATATATCTGTGAACAAAAAAAAAAACATTTGCATCCATTTATCCCTAATAAGAATTGAATAAAACTTTCTCAAATTATCTTAATTTGCTTTTTGATCAGAATTAAATTTGGAGTTTCCTTTAGCAAGTCATGGGATCTTCCATTTCTTTATTTGGGGTACCTATTTTGTATTCACAACTCTTAAACTTCTTTTCAGAATATATTGAAATTTTCTTACAATCTTAACCATATAATGCCATCAATTATGAATTTCTATTTTATTTTTTGATCCAATGTAATTGTTTTATGTTTCCCTAAGCAAATCATAGATTTTTGCCATTGCTTTATTTGGGAGATATAACCTTAGTTAACCTCTGTCCTGTTCCTCACTCTGACACTCTGTCTGAGCACACCTTATGGTATGCTTAACTTTTAAGCATTCTGTATGAAATTTTTACACAATTTCAGATTCTATAATGACAAGGTTTTTGTTGATTTTATATCATTTTGCCAACTCAGCATAGACAGGATTTATTAGATTCTCAAGTTTGCCATAAAAATATCTTATTTAACCCAATGTCAGGTTTCTAAAAGATAAGCTCACTTTCAATGTTATGTCTTTATAGAAATAAGACTATCAGTTGAAAACAGTCATATTTTTACATGTCTGATGATAATTAATGTTTGTTTTTACCAATTTTAACCAAATATTCAGATCTCCTTTAATTTTTTAATTCTATTGAAATTTTATCCAATTGAAGAAATGTTAGACATGTTATAAAGATGTATGTGTTATAAACTGTACTTAAATTAATAATTTTTTTGTTTTTATCAGTTCTGACACAAAATGGTATTAAATTCACAATTTTCAGGACAAATTAACTGTAATCAATAGAACAAAATAACAGATAAGATGACAAACCAACCATATCAAGTTTAAAACTGGTTTAATCGATAGATATGTGTAAATTTTCATTAAGCAGAGTATTGAAGGAGCAG
This sequence comes from Mytilus coruscus, assembly GCA_017311375.1. NCBI lineage: Eukaryota > Metazoa > Mollusca > Bivalvia > Mytilida > Mytilidae > Mytilus > Mytilus coruscus. The sequence continues at coordinate 50,059,354 of CM029597.1, forward strand.
CAGCATGTCTAATGCAGACAGACTGAAAAGGAATCAATGCTGTGAAAATTACATTTACATGTTACTGAATAATACTGAATGTACCATTACATATTTTACAGTGAAACCTAATTATATGGAGTCAATTAAATACAGGGAATCAGAAATTAACATTTATTTTCTACCTGTCCAAATTATTTTTTGCTAACTGATATTATCTGGGCCCAATTAAAAAGATTTTTTGTGGTATGTACATTCTAAGTAAAGATCTTTCAAATATAATGTAAGAATAATAGAAGAGACTAATAGCTTAGGTTAAAAATAACAATCTTATATATTGAACCAGTTTCTTCTTTTGTTGATCTGTCTGAAAGGAATATTTAAGTCTTAAAATGTAACACATACATGTAGACAAAAGTTGCTGACCTATGATACATGCTACTTTCAGTTTAGCTGCTCTTGCATGAATTGTTTATCTAGTCACTGAGATGTGTTAGTTGATAATTTATAAAAATCTGTTTAGCTGTTCAGAAATTAGCTTTTGTCAGATTAATTTGATGTTTCAAAATTCCAATAGGGAACATATCTTACATTCTTGTAGTATGTAAGCCATTTTTTAATTTCATGTATCAGCAACTATAAAACACAAGTCCAAGCAGTGATATTAAAGCAATTTTGATGTGAGTTAATGAAGCATTATACAGTAATAGTAACCATGAATGAGACATTGTTGGCCTGTATCTAATAATTTAGGCAGGATCTTTTATCTACAAATAGTAACAGCAAATTCCTTTCTGCCTGTTCCTTGAGCTTTTCAATAATTGCACTGGACTTTTGGTCATATATTAGCTCCTTGACCAACAGAGTTGGAATATAAATGTAAAACTGTCAGTATTGTCTGTTCTTTGTTTAGCCTGTTCATTTCTTCCATATTGCTTTCAATTTCTAGATATAAGGAACTACTAGTTAAAAATTATTTATATTTCTGAGTGTAGAGATCTTGAAATGTCAAGGAGGTTAATGCAAAGTGAGTCACCTTTACCTACTTTTTATGCTTAATTGACTGCTAAAGTCTTGATATAAGCATGAGGAAGGATTATGTTGTGAGAAAACAATTCTTGGCTAATAACAAAAGTCTAAATAAGAATTTCTTGACATAAATTAAATTTAGCATCAAAGTATTACTCTAAACAAAAGTAATGAAGGTATGGTATTTTGTTATTATAATGGGCAGATCTTTTAAAATGAATTACCCTTACCTTTATTTAACACAAGAATGACTTTGGGTAATATATGTTAGGGTCATGATCCAAATGTAAAACATGCTAGTGTATTTACTGTCATTTGTTCAATGAATATTTGATTAAATAATGATGACCTTTACTCTGTTGATACAGAATTATATTATGAAGCAGCAAAGTCCATTTTATAAATGTCAACTTTTATTTGCCACTTTTAATAATAGAGATTTAGAGCTTGGCATTATGTAAGGATTCTAAAGAGTGTTAAAATCTGAATAATGCTCTCTAGATGTCTTTTGGTGTATGTTGCACTCTGGATATTTTTTGGTGTATGTTGCACTCTAGATATTTTTTGGTGTATGTTGCACTCTAGATGTCTTTTGATGTATGTTGCCCTCTGGATGTCTTTTGGTGTATGTTGCACTCTAGATATCTTTTGGTGTATGTTGCCTTCTAGATGTCTTTTTGGTGTATGTTGCCCTTTAGATGTCTTTTGATGTATGTAGCCCTCTAGATATCTATTGGTGTATGTTGCACTCAAGATGTCTTTTGATGTACATTGTCATCTAGATGACTTTTGATGTAAATTGCCTGCTAGATGTCTTTTGGTGTGTGTTGCACTCTAGATGTCTTTTGATGTATGTTGCTCTTTAGATGTCTTTTGGTGTATGTTGCACTCTTGATGTCTTTTGGTGTATGTTGCCCTCTGGATGTCTTTTGGTGTATGTTGCACTCTAGATGTCTTTTGATGTATGTTGCCCTCTGGATGTCTTTTGGTGTATGTTGCCCTCTAGATGTCTTTTTGGTGTATGTTGCCCTTTAGATGTCTTTTGGTGTATGTAGCCCTCTAGATGTCTTTTTGGTGTATGTTGCCCTCTAGATGTCTTTCTGGTGTATGTAGCCCTCTAGATGTCTTTTTGGTGTATGTTGCCCTTTAGATGTCTTTTGGTGTATGTAGCCCTCTAGATATCTTTTAGTGTATGTAGCCCTCTAGATGTCTTTTGGTGTATGTAGCCCTCTAAATGTCTTTTTGGTCTATGTTGCCCTCTGTTTTGGTTATATGCCATTCATAAGAATGAAATCTATTATGAGACAACTTAATCAGGATCATAAAGCCAAATATTTCATAAGGAGGATATATTAAAAAGATAATTATGATACATAGACTAGGGATTAATGTATAAATACAACCTGCATCTAAACAAGTATTATTTGATAAGTTAACCTTGATCAAAAGTTCAAAAACAAGTTTTTAAGGAAGCTTTCGAGAAGAATGGCTTCGCTTGAAGAAAAAAATTGTTTGCATCGAATTCAGTAACAATGAAAATCCATGCTACAGACAAGAATCAAATTACAGACAAATTTTCCGTTTTAGAATTTGAATAACAGAATTAAGTGAAGACTATTTTCCTCTGATAAAGCTAAATTATGTCCCATGTGTGATATTTGTCGAACAACCTGATTAACCTATAACCAAAGATGGAATCATCTTGATCATTGAAGTGGTATGACCATGTTAGTTTCATGGGTAGGATCTTTGTCAGTTATGCCAGTATTGATTATATACACATTATCAAGTCATTTTCATGTTGTTTAATGATCAGGTTCAAATATTCTCACTATGTCAATATGATACAAGCAGACATCTCCATAAACTTATTTATGGATAATTTTTCATAATCTTCTAGAACATTTTTCATAATTTTATCCTTTCAGTTTTATTATTATACACTCTATAAATCAGCATGAAATGCAGTTCTTTATTCTAAGATGGAAAAAAAACAATGTAAAAGTAAGAATGTAATCCTCAGGACTGCACACAATAGTTAACGACGATTTATAAAAGAATAATCTCCTTGTAAATATTTGAATTCTACATGATGTATCAAAGATTTTCTCTTTATCGTAGAAGATAGGATTAGGTCGACAACAAGATATCTGCTGATGTAGAAAAGAACAGAAATGCAATAGGCATTGCATAAAATATTTTCTGTCCGTATGGCAGTTTTCATAAGGTTATTTTTATAGAGTCTCTTCATTATGTTAAAGTGTTGTAAACATGCAACTTTCTATTTAACTTTTATAGTGTACACATTTCATTAAGCACAAATAATGTATTTAAAATATTTGATATTAAATTTTATTTTAGAAGTAAACAATTCAACTATGCATAATGCTAGGGTTTGTTTTGCAACATAGGTTTGCTGCAGTACATGCTTTATAAAAAACTGCATGCATGTACTTTTAGAGCACAGATGGGGTGTCAATTCCCACTTAGAGGCATACATAAATATATTAGGGAGACATGAGGCTGTGTTCTGTGTTCTGTCTGTATTTCCCTTTATAGATTCTTTTACTCTTGGTCTCCAACAACCCTGCAGGCACCTCATATACTGACTAAGGTTATCTCTTTATTATAGACTTTTCTTTTCAGTCCTGCAGTAAGACATTAGAATGAAAATGTGTATATATGGATTAAAAAATGACATAAGGAAGATTATTTTGAAGATGCAAGTAGCAAAGGCTGATTTATGAATTGCAAAATAGTCAGTATTCATAATGAACTAAGAAATCACAAAGTTATAAATGTAACGATTGTATTAGCTGCAAAATTTGCATCCATTGATGGTACATGCAGTTCTTACTATAGATCATCACTTATACCAAAGTATAACTACCATAATAAAGATGGGGAAAAATGATGAATAGGAGATCAACAATTATTGATGGAAGGTCAAGACGAATATCAATATTTGCATCAGCAGTAATTGTATAATATAAAAACCCAATTGTGTCATGTGGAGGCCATTATTGGAACAAAATGTGACAAATTAGCGAAGATCAATCGTTAGCCATAAAATCAGATTGTGGGAGGAAATAATGGCTTACACTCGATTCTTAAATTTATTTTCATGTCACAGGAAATAACAATCAAGTAGTAACACAAACCAAACTCGTTAAATTACAAAGAGCAAGTGTGTACTTGCATCAGTCAATATTGAGTATAACTTAGAGAAGTTTCTGTAAGCTATGGCCTGGGAAGTAATAATACAGCATTTTCTATACCATTTCTGTTGTTACCCTCCTAAGGTATTAATACTCCTGATGATTGAAAAGATAACATATTTGTCGTTACCCTCCTAAGGTATTAATACTCCTGATGATTGAAAGGGTAATATTTCTGTAGTTACCCTCCTAAGGTATTAATACTCCTGATGATTGAAAGGATAACATTTCTGTAGTTTATACCCTCCTAAGGTATTAATACTCCTGATGATTGAAAGGATAACATTTCTGTAGTTTATACCCTCCTAAGGTATTAATACTCCTGATTATTGAAAGGATAACATTTCTGTAGTTATCCTCCTAAGATATTAATTCTCCTGATGATTGAAAGGGTAACATTTCTGTTGTTACCCATCTAAGATATTAATACTCCTGATGATTGAAAGGATAACATTTCTGTTGTTACCCTTCTAAGGTATTAATACTCCTGATGATTGAAAGGATGTAAAGTGATTGTTGTATCTGTTTATCTTAGCACACATGTTTTATCTAAGATATTAATACTCCTGATGATTGAAAGGATAACATTTCTGTTGTTACCCTTCTAAGGTATTAATACTCCTGATGATTGAAAGGATGTAAAATGATTGTTGTATCTGTTTATCTTAGCACACATGTTTTATTCTGTGACCTTTTTTAAATATTTGCCAAATTAGGGTTTTGACCTATATTTCTGGTTCACTGAAAATTAAAATGTGATAGTGTGAACAAAACACCTGATGTCCTATGGACACATATCTATACTTTTAAACGAGAAGACCTCATTTTGTTTGTCGCTTCTCTTCCTTCCACAATAAACTAATCATCATGCCTCTGTGTTCTGTAGGTACCATGCATAGTCGCATTTGTTATCCATTCTTATGATTATTCAGTTTGGGTTATTTTGGGAGAAAAACGAAAATAAAGGCGTCTGGATATTGTTTCGGTCATCAGACCGACTTTTAATTCAGACATGACTACCGGTTTTAAACTTACACATAATTTTCATAAGTATACCAATGTGATTTCAACTGATCGGGCGGAGCTTACATTTTAATTTGCATAAGGACAGTCTATTTGAAGATGTGTGTGATAAGGTTGATTGCCGTTATAATTATTATTACTGATTGCTAATCACCTATCAGTGTCACCAAACAGATATACAAAAGAAATGAGGGATCGATGTGTGAATCCCAGAAAAAAAACATTTTAAGATTTATACCGTTTGTTTGTGCTAAGGCAGACGGTATTTTAAAGTATCGGCTATTGTATTATTCTGTTTCAAACCTTTCTGATTGTGAGATTCTTTTCAAACATGATTTAAAAAAATATTAAAAAAATAATATTTAAACCCAATTATTCCTTCCTTAATTATGATCAATTCTGTTTGCAACTTATCCCAGTGCCCCCAAAAAAAATAATTAAAGCATTTGGAATATAAGCAGTGGCAGCTCCAGAAATGTTTATAAATGGGGCATTGACTGCCTAAGAGGATGCCGCAAAGTCATGTTTCAGTGATTCCTTAAATAATCAACAACAAAAAATTCCACAAAAAGGGGGGAGGGGGCATCCCCCAAAAAATCTGCCTCTAAAAGGAAGATAAAGGTATTTCAAATCATTATAGAATAACGAAATATGCATTATTTGCAACTGCGGTCGTCATGGTTTTACTTTCATATCCACAATTTCAAAAATGTGACAATTTTTACATCTATTTAAACTCCGCTTTACAAGAAAATAAACGGCTGTGTCTCATTATTTATTTTGCGAACACGCATATAGTGTTTACATATTTTAACTGGATCAGTGACCATAATTGGACACTTCATTGATGAGTTTGTCCCAAAACACCTATCTATAGATGGACTGGTCTATGATGAGCGAACGGGTTAAACTCTGCCTGGTTAAGTGAAATAAATCAAGTTAATAATACTCGGGGACAGGACAATTATTCCCCGTTTATCTGCATGTATACTATGGTTATACTACTATAATATATAGAGACTCTATATAATATAGCAGTGATCGCCGTGGAGAAGAAACTTAGAATTGATAGTTAATAGCAAATACACTTTTTTTATAATATATATACGTATGTTCATAGTATACAGAAACAGGAAAATAATGGAATATAACAGAAAACAAAAAATAACGGACTTTGAAAAAAGGGAGAGGGCTTGAAAATATTCGGATTGTCCTGTCTCCATGTCCCTATTTAACTTTTGATATCTTTTCTGAAATTCCCCAGACATATTTCTTTTACAAAAATTCATCCTACAATAGTTTACATACTTCCAACCAAGCTTAAAATGCCCACGATTTCGCGGGTGTGTTCTAGTTCGTATTGAAATCTTAATGAGTCAGGATAACCATACATTGTAAATACACTTTTTGAGCACTGAAATTTAAAAAGAGGTCTTTTGGTTTTTTGGCTTGTCATTGGGTTGCTGTCTCATTTGCATATTCCCTACATCTCCTTTTTTATGTTCTACTGTGAATCAAAATAGTTTTGCTACAACCAGTGATCATGATTAACTCATTTCAAGAGTCATTTCAGTTTCAATTTTACTGAAACGGAAAAAAAAGATTATAAGCTGATGATGTTAAGGATATCTACTAATTGTGGCTAATTAAGTACTTCCTAGCACACCTGCTCCTGTTTCACCTTTGACCCAATACCACAAGCAGTTAAAGGCCACTGATTGTTGTCTCTGCATTAAACTTTTCCAAATTAGAATATTTAGTATTGATTTGCTGTAAATAAAAAGAAAATTTCCCAAGTTTTCCTGATTTCATTTAAAGTAGTAAACTTCAAAACCTATTCTTTAATGTCAGTTCTATTAACCATGGCATATATAATTGGTTTTTTTCACATTAAAGTGACATTTACACATAAAATGGAAAGGTTTCAGTAGCCTTTACAGACAAAACAAACATGCAATTGATTGGTTCCTGCATTGTCATATCAAGTGTTTCTCGATATTGGTGATTTTTACCTGGGTTAGTTAATAATTGATAAATTTAAGTATATTAATGTGAGTTTATAGATTTTTATCCCTAGGTTTGTTAAATTAACATCAGATAAATGAAAACATTAGTTTTTACTACACTAAACTCTTAAAAATTGATATTCAACGTCTGTTAGATAAAACATAAACAATCCTTGTATGGATTTTAGTTCTGTAAAACATTTGTAATTGGTAACATATAAAGTTTTTAAGGTTCTTTAGCCAATTCATATTTGAACTAAAATCATCTAGAAACAAAATAATTTTTGATCATCTAGAAATTCAACAATTGCCTTGATCCTTACAAAATTATACTTGCACTTATTCCGACATACACATATAATTCAATTTGCATGATAGCCATTCAATTGCAAAATGTTGATAAAAAAGATGAAGAGCTCAGTTTACACCACTTTAAATTTTAACTAGATTGGGTTTAGAATTATTGGTTTTTTATGCACTAGAAAAAAGCTTAAGCTTACTGCAGGGTTTGTTGCTCGTGCTGTGTGGATGCAGTAGAATGTGTCCCCGTGCTTGTGGTGTATGCCCTTATATTTTTCAATTATGGGTTGTTTGCCTGTGAGAGAGCTTTCACATGTTTATTATATCTTTGTTCTTAATTGTTAATTAAATATTATGGTGTTTGGATGTATAAATACTCATCCACGCTTGCTATTTTACTTCTACAAATTGTGACTTGGATGGAGAGTTATCTCATTGGCACTAATACCACATCTTCTTATATCCAATTAAGATTTAACAAAATAGGAACTTGAACTGTATTTATTATATTATCCATGTTACATATCATATGTAACTAGAAACTTTATTTGTATTAAAATAAGTTCTTGTTAATGCTGTTGTACAGCTCACTAGTCATTACCGAGGTACATTTTATCACAAACTCTTTGAATTTAGTATTCTAAACTGTGACAAGCAGATTGTTAAAATTTATAGCTACCAGTAAACAAATGGTAAATGAAAATAAGGAGATGTGGTATAATTGTCAATGAGACATCTTTCCACCAGAAACCATAGGACCTTGATGTAAGCAACTATAGGTCACCATATGGCCTTCAACAATAAGCAAAACCCATATGATATAGTAAGCTATAAAAGACCCTAACATGACAAAATGTAAAACAATTGAAACAAGAGAACCAATAGACCAGTTGTATGCCATAGTTTGTACTGTACCAGTTAATCACATAGTCAGGTTTTAGTTGATAAGGTCTGTTTGATATGTTGTTTTATGCCATAGTTTGTACTGTACCAGTTAATATCATAGTCAGGTTTTTGTTGAAAAGGTCTGTTTGATATGTAGTTTTATGCCATAGTTTGTACTGTACCAGTTAATAACATAGTCAGGTTTTAGTTGATAAGGTCTGTTTGATATGTAGTTTTATGCCATAGTTTGTACTGTACCAGTTAATAACATAGTCAGGTTTTAGTTGATAAGGTCTGTTTGATATGTTGTTTTATGCCATAGTTTGTACTGTACCAGTTAATAACATAGTCATGTTTTAGTTGATAAGGTCTGTTTGATATGTAGTTTTATGCCATAGTTTGTACTGTACCAGTTAATAACATAGTCAGGTTTTAGTTGATAAGGTCTGTTTGATATGTAGTTTTATGCCATAGTTTGTACTGTACCAGTTAATAACATAGTCATGTTTTAGTTGATAAGGTCTGTTTGATATGTAGTTTTATGCCATAGTTTGTACTGTACCAGTTAATAACATAGTCAGGTTTTAGTTGATAAGGTCTGTTTGATATGTAGTTTTATGCCATAGTTTGTACTGTACCAGTTAATAACATAGTCATGTTTTAGTTGATAAGGTCTGTTTGATATGTTGTTTTATGCCATAGTTTGTACTGTACCAGTTAATATCATAGTCAGGTTTTTGTTGATAAGGTCTGTTTGATATGTAGTTTTATGCCATAGTTTGTACTGTACCAGTTAATAACATAGTCAGGTTTTAGTTGATAAGGTCTGTTTGATATGTAGTTTTATGCCATAGTTTGTACTGTACCAGTTAATAACATAGTCAGGTTTTAGTTGATAAGGTCTGTTTGATATGTTGTTTTATGCCATAGTTTGTACTGTACCAGTTAATATCATAGTCAGGTTTTTGTTGATAAGGTCTGTTTGATATGTAGTTTTATGCCATATTTTGTACTGTACCAGTTAATATCATAGTCATGTTTTAGTTGATAAGGTCTGTTTGATATGTAGTTTTATGCCATAGTTTGTACTGTACCAGTTAAAAACATAGTCAGGTTTTAGTTGATAAGGTCTGTTTGATATGTAGCTGTATGCCATAGTTTGTACTGTACCAGTTAATAACATAGTCAGGTTTTAGTTGATAAGGTCTGTTTGATATGTAGTTTTATGCCATAGTTTGTACTGTACCAGTTAATAACATAGTTCTGTTTTAGTTGATAAGGTCTGTTTGATATGTGAATTAAATGTTTACATTAAGCATCATGTTATTTTACACCTAATGGATAATGAAAAATATGAAATGTGAAGTGGATTGAAATATTAAAGGGAGAAAAGGGGTTTTAGAATTAAATTATATGTTCTTTGAGTATACATGCAATCAAACATGTTCAACATTACGAATGACACCTATGAGTATTTAGAAAGGTCACAAAACTTCTTGCAAAAAGCAATTTCTGGTAGTTATTAATACTGTGTTACAACACACAAAAAACGTACAAGGGTGCACTCTAAAGTGTCCTACAAAGAACAACATTCTTTTCTTAGTTGTATGTTCTTTCTGCAAACACATCAGTCCTGAGAGGTAAGACAAAACTTACAGTCTTGAATTGAATGCTGTAAGCCTGGTTTTACTCTAGTCCCCAATGGTAACTTGGGTATGATATGAAGTCCCTTGTTCAGTGAGTGGAGGTTGAAAAAATAGCAAGATTTTTTATCAGGTACCAGGTGTAGATTTTTTTCTTAATATTCTGTTATGAAGTTAAGAAAATAAATATATTCATTGCATTTATGGTATCTTTGATTAAACATTTCTGCTGTTATTTGGAATGCTCACAAGATGCCTGAAACAATATATATCGACAGAACCGAGACTTTTTACCATGATTCCTACATTAAATTGTACTAATGTTTTGTTATTTTTGTATCTTTTCAGAATAGAACAAGAAAATAAAGATATTTTTAAAAGTAATACAGTAAAATTTGAACCATCATGGTTAGATTTCCAACAACAGTAAGTATATTTTAATTAGTTTACATTATACAATTATAGCCTTTGTATGAGGTCCATAAGAGGTTATATATCGGCCTCAGAGAAGCATATCGACTGAGGTCGATATGCTTCTCTAGGTTGATATAACATTGTATTGACCTCAACCAAAGGCTTCAATTGTTATATTATTAATCAACAACTATTGCATGAACAATGTAAAATTTGGGATTTCTGGAGTGTATTTTTTAGTATTAACATGCTGTATGCCCTGTGCAATATGCTGTTTTTGACCAAGGAAAAGCTTCACACAACAGTATTGGCATGCAAACTGAGTAAATACAAATGTACATGCAATCAAGTTTTAACAAATCACAAATCCTTAAAAATATTTGATTAATGATATATGTATATATCCTCATACCCTCTGTTGTACAGCTATATTTATCATTCGGTCAGTGTGACTGTCTATTACCAAAGATTGTGAGCTTGAATTCTTCATTTATAATTGGATTCCAAGGAAATTTGGCTCAGTTGCTTTTTTATCCATATGTTTGTCATGAGGGGGTAGATTGCTTGGGCTTTTTTAGTCACAGTTATAACTTTATAACATTTGAGCTAAACATTTTATACAGCAGATTGATTGAAAGAAAAGATTCCATGGATAAGCGATATAAGTGTTCCTTCCTCTTAAATGCAGAAATCAGATCAGATTAAAAGTTTTGTCAAATCAAGTTCTATATTTCAAATCATCTGTAAACAAAAATCAGTCAAATCAAGTTTTATATTTCAAATCATCTGTAAACAAAATTCAGTTATTTATAGCTGAGAATCATATCTAAGAATGAACTATTTCAGATACTTTTTTTTTTTAATTCTGAGTCGTGTTGAAACATGCACAGATGTTTGTTCACAAGGGATTTTTTTTAAAAAAAGTACCTGATTACCTTTCTCACATATGGTATAGAATATTTTCCATAAATACATTTTATGATGAAATGAAAGAGTGAAACAAGATTTTAAAACTTTTGAATATAAATTTTTATTGAAGATTTGACTGTTCTTTGAACTGAGAATAGTACAAGCTTTTTTAAATGTCAGAAATAATATGTTGTCTGTGAATTCATTTTAGGAATACTACAGTCCAGGCAATTACTGAAAACTGTAATATTACATTAAAATGTAATATTACATAAATCTGTAATGTTATAAAAACTGTAATATAGGGTTTATATTACTGAAAGTTGTAATATTATAGTATTACTGAAAACTGTAATATAAGGACAATATTACTAAAACTGTAATATTACTGAAAATTGCTATCTTATCAAAAATGTAATATAGTACTAATTCCCTATATCTCATGAAATATAACTTCCTGAGAGCATTTGAGTATCAAATTACATAGCCTATAAATAGTGGTGCAGGATTCATTTCATCATTTGCATTTGAGACAATGGAGGTACCAGAGAGGATAGAAAATGATGTGGAAATCTGTGAAAGTGAAGGGTAAGTAAATAGTTTTCTTTTCTTTTCTTCAATTTAGAAAATTTTTCAAAGCATCTCAGTAATTTTACAAACTTAATGATATGTAGACTCTTCATTCTAATAATTGTTATTCTGGTGAAATGTCTATTAAAAGAGTGAAACGCTGTTAAAGTGATGCACCCTACAAATTGACAAGTGAAAATAATGGGGATAACTGTGGTAATATTAGAATTTTGTGGAAGATGAGAATTACATTATAATAATAATTAGAACATGTAGAAATACTTCTTCAATATTTTGATGAGAATTATTGATGTTATGGTTTATTATTTGAATTGAGAGCAGTATAAAAATAATTTTATTAAATATTATGTATAAGTTATACAATATATTTCTTTGTTTCATTTGAATGTTTTGATATTATGTATGTATATTGGAAAAACTTAAAATGTGTAAATTATGAAACAAACAAAAATATGATTTATATTTGTAAAATTTAAAATACATTGCTATAGCATGTACTTTATAGCTAACTATATCATCAATATATGCTATACTGAGTTACATTTCATGGTTTATTGTGTTAAATAAGTGTTCCAAAAGTTTTCTCATTGCCAGTCATACAAGATCTTTTTAATGTATTAATAGTATACAATGATGAATGCATGGATAGCTGGTTTTGGAGCTTAAAACATTTTCAGGACGCCCAGATGGATTCAATTCTATTTTAGACTATTATATATTATTCTTAAAATAATAAAAAATAATTAAAAAAAATCAAAAGTTATTGGCATACATAGGTGATCAATTTCTCATCAGGTCACCTGAGTTAGAAAAGATAATACTTCAATTAATGCACTTTTTAAATAGGAGTAAGTAAAGGCAGAAATGTGCACATGTTGAGTGACCTTTCAACTTTTACATGTGAACTAGCTATTTACTTCCAGCCAAGCTAATTTTGAGTTCAGAACATAAATTTTGTTGAACATTAAAATGTTGTAATCCTGAATATGCATTTAACTTGCTGTTGGATATCTAAGAGCCATTCATTCAGCAACCTGTGTTAGTATTTGTACACTTTCGATTGTTTGTTCGTATTGCTTGACCGGTATGAGTGTAATTTTGCTATACAGATTTGATTTTATCAGATTTGTTTTATATTAACTCTGGACAAGGAAGAGGGTAGACTTGCTACAATTCCTTTTCTTTTATTTATTCATACTACTTTATATTGATTGATGGTTGCTTAACGTCCAGTGGTCACTACTACTTAATATGTTTACCAAAGGATTGGTTTACTGAAAACTGCCATGATAGATAATGAATGTTCCAGTATATTGATTCTGCAGTTGTCAGTATAATGGCAAACCATTGTTATAACAGAAAAAGTGGTATTATCAAAAGATATTATTTTCATATCTTTCAGATAAGAATGATTTTTTTTGTGCAGGCTGAAATCATTGTATTCTGTCTAAAACAATGAAAAAGGCAAAACCTTTAATAAACTTAATCAGATAAATCAAAATCTGACAGATATTGTTTTGGTTTTAAGAAAAAATAATTATCAAGTGGATTTTGCTGCTAATGGGAAAGCTTTTAATTTTTATTGTAAGATTTGGTTTCATCTTTAAGATTTTGTCAGAAAGAATCACATAAATACACACCAAACATTTATAAATAATGGGGAACTTAATTTATTGACACAGCAGGTGTTTTGTTTTACTGGTTAAATCTCATCAAAGTCAGGATATATACTAATTACCACATACAACTTGCAATTAAAAGAAATCTCTGATAATAGGATTTGTTGACTTGCTACATGTGTTTCCTAATTATTATATGTACATTGTCAGTAGCCTGGGACAGTCATCGTCATGACTGTTTACTGCATAAAAAATAAAAGAAAGGAAATTATAGCAAAGTCTTTAGGAATTTTAACTGTGAAGAGATGTGAGCTTATAAGATAAAATACAATTAAAAAGCAATGAATTTAACAGTAGAATGCATATGATCACCAGAATGAGACCTGTCACATTGGCAATTATAGCATGTTGTCCTATTTTGATATCATTCCACAGCATGTCTATTTAGCGAATTATTCAAAACAAAAATGTGACCCATTTGAAACAGTAATACATACAGCTGGAAGTACAGCTATCTCATAAACTAAAATATATAATCATTACTGTTGAAATTAAATAAATTTACAATACATGTACCGGTAAATGAATTATGAAGTAAAGGCTAATGAGATTTTTTTGTCAAGATATTGAATTTCTATAGCATATCAGATTTTGAAAAGTTAAACTATTTTTATCGTATATTGGTATGAGGTTGGCGTCGTTATCGTCGTTGTAGTCTTCGTCCGAAGACACATTGGTTTTCGCACTCTAACTTTAGTTTAAGTGAATGGATCTCTATGAAATTTTACCATAAGGTTCAATACCACAAAAGGAATGTTGGGATTGATTTTGGGGTTATGGTACCAACAGTTAAGGAATTAGGGGCCAAAATAAGCATTTTGTAACTTCCAGACATAACTTGTGTGTTAGTGTATGGATCTCTGACATTGTACCACAAGGTTCCATATCACAAAGGGAATGCTGGGATTGATTTTGGGGTAATTGCCTCAAAATTTTAGGAATTAGGGACCAAAAGGGCAAAAACAAGCATTTTTCTAGTTTCAGGACAATAACTTGTGTGTAAGTGTATGGATCTTTATGAAATTGTACTACAAGGTTCCATATCACAAAAGGAAAGCTGGGTTTGAGTTTGGGGTAATTGCCCTAAAGGTTTAGGAATTTGGGGCCAAAAGGGGCCTAAAACAAGCATTTTCTAGTTTCAGACAATAACTTGTGTTCAAGTGTATGGATCTCTCTGAAATTGTACTGCAAGGTACCATACCACAAAGGGAAGGCTGGGATTGAGTTTGGGGGTGATGAATCATAAGGGGGTTCAACAAATTTGGGGGAGGGATTTTTTTTTCCTTTTTTTTTCTTTAAAATTTTCCATTTTAAATTGGTTATTTCTTATTTATATATAAAAGAAAATAATAATGATATGGTGTGAAAAGGTAAATTAAAAAATTTTAAGTTCTTAGACCACATTCATTCTGTGTCAGAAACCTATGCTGTGTCAAATATTTAATCACAATACAAATTCAGTGCTGTATCAAGCTTGAATGTTGTATCCATACTTGCCCCAACTGTTCAGGGTTCGACCTCTGCGGTCGTATCAAGCTGCGCCCAGCGGAGCATTTTATTTTATTTATAAATCTCTAATTATCAGAAATTTTGAGAAACAGTCTGTAAATGCAGCATTTTCAAAAAGTAATGGGAATGTGGGAGGAAGCCAATTTGATTTTGCAGTTGTGCATAATACTAGCACGGTACAAACTAAGTCAGATGATAGAGAAATTTCTTAAACCACTTATCACTCAAAGACACTATAAATCCCAGATTCACAAATATATTTCCAAAATCTTATCTCGGCATGTTGTCAGTAATATGTTATAAATTATGTGGTCACACTTTCTTAATTGTAAATATAACCACATGTTGACTAACTAGAATAACTTTAATCAGAAGATCTGTACACATAGAAACTATTTGTCTGTTCTTCAAGCTTCATTGTTTCAGTTTACTTATTGAAACAAAAAAACATTGAAACTTTTGATTAATTTCATCAATTAAAATAAAAATTAAAATAATTTACTACACATAATTAGTTTATTAAAATTCCTGCTGTTAGAAATAAGACTCCATATTTTTGAACTTGCAATCCTGGACCAGAAATTAGGCATTAGTGCTAAATGACTTAATGACAAGTAATATTTTATAAGGCAACCTACATTTTTCGCTCACCTGGCCCACAGGGCCAAGTGAGCTTGTCTCATCACTTGGTGTCCTTTGTCCTCATCCATTAAAAAAAATCCTCTCCTTTAAAACTACTGGGTCAAATTAAACCAAACTTATCCTAAATTATCCTTAGGGTATCTTGTTTAAAACGTGTACTCTATGACCCCTCCCATCAACCAAGATGGCCGCCATGGCTTATATCTCTGAAACTAAAGCATTTAGAGCAAATCTAACATTTGGTTAAATCTGAAATTTGAAGATTTGCCTGCACTGAAATTTTCAGACGCATCATACAACCCATTATTGGGTTTGTTCCTCTGAATAAATAATTTTAAGGAATTTTTGCAGTTTTTGGTTATTATCTTGAATATTATAATATATAGAGAGAAACTGTAAACAGCAAAATTAAGTAAGTCAAGTAAGATCTACAAATAAGTGAGCATGACCCCATAAGGAGTTACTGCCCTTTAAAGTCAATTTTTACAATTATTTTACAATTTTTGTAAATTTTACCAAAATCTCCTCTGAAACTACTAGGCCAAATTAAGCCAAACTTGGCCTTAATCATCTTTAGGGTATGTAGTTTAAAAATGTATCTGATGACCCTGCAAATTAACCAAGATGGCTGCTGTTGCTACAAATAGAACATCGGGTGGGGTGGAATGCAGTTTGGCTTATATCTCTGAAAATAAACCATTTAGAGCAAAATTGACATGTGGTATATATGTTCATCAGGTCAAGATCTATCTGCTCACAAATATTCATACGCATCGGACAAATTGCTGTTGGTTTGCTGCCCTGAATTTGTAATTGTAAAGAAATTTGCATTTTTGTATCATCTTGAATATTATAATAGATAGAAATGAACAGTAATCAGCAAAAATGTTCAGGAAAGTAAGCTTTACAAATAAGTCACATGGTCAAAATTGACAATTGATCCCTTCAGAAGTAATTGCCCTTTAAAGTCCATTTTTCACAATTTTTGTAATCTTTTACAAAAATCTTCTTCTCTGAAACTTCTAGGCCAAGTTCATTATCTCTAAAATATTCAATATCTTCAATATTTTTTGGTAGAGGTGAGCAGCTGAGACATCAAATACCCAACCTTTTCATATATTGTGTTTATCAAAAATATATACCTTGTCATATATTAATTGACAAAAAACAGAACTATAGATATATTTGGATATTTTTCATCTTCTAGTACATTAGTGTACAGATTTATTTGGGGTCCCGCTCCTCATCATGTTTATGTTAAGAAGCAATGCAATCATAACAATCACACTTAACTTGTAAATTAAATTCGTCACATTTTAAATATCTTCCTCTATTTTCCCTTTTTATCTTTTAGAATTTCAATTTCAATAGACAATGAAATATGTTTCGTAAGATAAATGCAGTAACACCCCAAAAGTTACACTTTCACTAAGTTTTACATTTTAAATGAAAACTGATAAAAGTTACATAGCCGTTCCTCTTAAAGAACGCTGACTCTATGGAATTTCTTTTAATAATTGTTATCATGTTTCATGTATACAAACCTTTTAATGTTAACTAGGTGCAAATGTCAAAATGGTCAAATTTATAGCATCTATAACTAGCATCCGTTGAAATACCACATTGGAATAAATAGAAATTAATTGGTTTGACAAATAACCGATGCATTTACTACTTCGGTCTAACTATACTGACATCTGATTAGTTTCAGATACTTATGATGTACGGTAATCAAGCAAGTGAAAATATCAACCTATTGATATATATTAATCTGAATTTCTCACCCTTTTCATAAATCATGGAGCATGAAATAGTGAACTATTTCAGCGGCTCATCCCTACCACTCATTTAATAGTAAGTGCCCCCACTAGCACAATAGACCGAGGTGATTGACTTATACTCTTTAGAGCCTCTAGTTTAGCACTTAAGGAGGCATCTTAAGTTGAGGATTTCTTCTGACTTCTGTGCTTCTCAGGGTTGGCATATTAAAAGTATCTTATATATTTTGCATCCTTACCTTATTGGTAGAACGCTTTAAATACTAATTAAGTGAAATATGAAAGAAAATAAAACACAAAAAAAATTGAACAGGTGTGGGGATTCAATCTTCAAGCTCCTGTAATTCTATATCATCAATATTCATATTCATTAGAAATCATTTATTGCTTAAGAAATCCAGTTGTAATATTCTGTCAAACAAAAGTGGATAGAGGCCGTGTTTAAATCTAGCTGAAACAAATGGCAGTAAAATAAAGTATTATAAAGCATTGAGAAAGAGGTTTTTATTTTTAAATTTATTTAATTGATAAGCTAGGGTTGCTATTTAATTGGTTTTTAAACTGATAGAAAAGTTTTCTTAGGACTGAATATTTCTCTTCTAATGTTAAAGATTCTCTTCTGATGTTAAAATACCATGGAAGTATCATTTCATACTATAATACAATATTTTTAAATATGACTAATGAAGCAAGATTTAAATTTTGTATACCTGTGGTGAGACTGATATAATTAAAATTATTGTAAAATTTATAAGCACCATGTATAATTCTAGAAATGCTTTATTGAGTACTTAATAACTTTGTGGTACCACCTCCTCAGCAGAGATTATATACATTCATTTATTATTGTAACAATATTTTCTTTTAATAATGGAGGGATATACAGTTATATAAATAATGTCTATAAATGTGGTTACATTATGTTTGTATGTTTATGTATAGTCAATGTCTATTGTCTTGGTAACAATCCTATAATTTTGGATTTTGAACCAATAAATTATCTTATCTTATCTTATCTTATCTTACAATGTAACAAAAACCAGGTGTCTGTACATGTCTTAATACTTGGACTTTCCCACATGTCATAGACAATTCTTATCAGTGATCATCAGGGATATAAAATTTACACAAACAATTAGAACTTGAAGGAATGTAACCTCCAGTGGTGCAACCATTATGAAGTGACAAATTACATTAATTTGATCACAATAATTTGTAGAACTTATGTTAAATTATTATTAAAGACTCATCCCATTTCTGGCTGAAGATATTTGAGAACAAAAATAGTTCATTATATTCGACATGAATGTTTAGTGAGAACCCAAACAGAAATAATAACAATTACACTTTGCATATTTTGTTAACGAAACTTGTAAATATATAAATTAGATGAAATTGTTCTTTTTAAGATCAAGCTTTTCATTGCCTTGTTAATTGTTTTATTTCTTTCAGAGCTTGAAGTAACTTTTGTATGGTTGATAATTATTCAATTAATTATGTAAATAAACAATTTTCTTCACTTTACATGTAGTAGATAAATAATAAGATGTGGGGAATAGGTCATCATTTGACATTCTTTGGATTGGTTATTTATTTTTGTGGACTAATAGGACAGATTATTTATTTTGTGCACTGTTGAAGCATGATTTTCATTTTATTAAAACGAAGGACTTTTATTCCTGTACACAACTATTTCCTTCATTGTCCTGTGCCCCAAAACCATTTCAAGTGGTCATCCCTTAGCTCAGATGTAACTGCTACCAATATGTCACCAAAATATTTCTTGTTCCAGTGAAACCCCACTAACAAAACATCAAAAGGCACTAGAAAAGACTTGCAGGATATGTGGAAGTTTAGATTTGCACAAGTCATCTCATCTTAAGTATGAATTTTCTGTGGAGCTATTTGAAATTTTTGAAGTTGATGTCAATTTGGACCAACCTGCAATTCACCCGATTGCTATTTGCAGATCGCACGAACTCCTCTTATTGAAGTATAGGAAACTAAAAGCTACCAATCAGGAGCAAACCTTCAAAACAAGCATCAAGACGGTGAATTTTTACCCTCATACAGATGAATGTAATATATGCTTTATTAATAAATGCCGTGGGAGAAAAAGAAAAAGACAAGGTGTGAAAAAAAAAAATATTATACCATTAAAATGTAAAAAACAGAAGATCTGAATGAATCAATTGATGATGAAAACCAAACTTTCGTATCACAGACAATACTAGAACAAAACGATTCAGAAATAAGGCAGTGCTTACCAGAAACTTTGATTTCTGATTTTGAAACCTTCAATTTAAATGCAAGGAAAGACTTCCTTACTAAACTTGTCAAGCATTTGTCTAGTGAAGAATTGTCAGAGCTCATGTTTACAATAGGAAAAGATCAAGAGAAAAGTTTAAAAGATGATATTGAAAATATTTCACAGCAGTATAAAGATCACACGTTTTTAAAAGAATTCCATGCAGACAATTGGTTGTCAAAACGTAATATGCCATTGACACGGTTTATTGAAGGATTTACAAACTTTTCAGTAGCTGTTTCGAATGAAAATCTGAAATAATCTCTCTGTAGGATAATTGAACAAATTTATGCATTAAGATACCAGAAGCTTGTTTCTCCTATTTCATTCCTACTTTCTCTTTATGTGTATTCAAAACAAGTAGTAGATTAGTTGTTGACTTTTGAGCAAATCTAGTCCAAGTGGTACATACAGTACATTGCAAAATGGATTTCTAAATCGGAACAACTGCTCCTCCTGTCCACCTGGAACTATCATGGCTGCCTTTGACAATGAACAAGTTGTAGCATATAAGAGAGGAATATCTCCAAACCAAAAGTCTAGATCTTCTGTCATTACATCATTAATATATGCTGCTATAAATTCAGATGACAACATGCAGACCTTCATTCAAACACAGGATGAATTCAAGCCAAAAACTGGTTCAAATTGTCTCACTTTGATGAAAAACTAAAACTTGCTGAAACAAAAGAACAAAAAGAAAGGAAAATCCATGCTGAAAAGATTTTAAAGGACAAAACTATTTTTAAGGGAATAAAGGAAATAAGGGATCAAGACAACAATGAATATGAAGAACTTGAAAATTGCATTATGAACAACTATATCATTTCATAAAACATGCAATTGAAACCGTTGTTGAAGAACATACAATGGAAGCGTCTGAAAATGCATTTTGGATAATATAGACATAAATACACACAATGAAGAAAGAAGCAAAGACATTCTGATCTGCACATTATGTGGGACAGAAAATACAAGGCGAAAACTGGTCTGTGAAGGATGCAAGAAGAGAGAAGGAATCAAAGAGGCAAGAACAAAAAGTCTGATGGTCATTGTAGCACTGTGTCATCCACAAATACCAAAACAGCTTCTAAAACACAGGAAATTTTACTTACTGACAATTCAAACCAAGATGAATATTCAAGATACCAGCATATTCCATCAAATCATCAAAACCCTACATCTGTAACAGTTGGTATGCCTGCATTTGTCAACCCTAACAGCAATGAATCTGTCTCTCTTGTAATGAGACATATTGGTATAAATTGTGGCATCAAAAGATATGGAGGAAGTGAACGAAGTTGGGCTTTTGTTTGCTGTGATGGAAGACCTCACAGTTTATACCACAAAATTTTAGAGGAATCTATTCTATGTAACTACTGCCAGCAGCCATTTCAATCTTGAAAATTATACAAGGACCATCATAAATCTTGCCATCAGAACTTTTGTTCATGGGAATTTGAGTGGGTATACATGCGCATAGGAACAGGGCATTATGAAATGAATGCTTGAAAAGCATTTTTGAGTTAAACTGGGATACCCTATGTAGAAAAAATGTGTGAGCTCATGGGATTTAACTCAGAAAATGCTAAACACTTTGCAAAACATGTAAAGACCATCATCTAGCCTGGCAACTATTGCTCACTTTTCATACTGCAGCTTTAAACGAAATGGTCATACCTTTTGTAAGAAGTCTGATGAATACCAATGACGAACCAATAGTTGAAAATTATTTCAAATTTTATAAACAATTTCAAGCAAAAAATCCAAACCATGCATATCTCAATCTCCAAGTATACAGATTTTTTCAGGCTTTTATCAACTTTCGATGGGAATTCGACGAAATAATGCCCAATTAGTACATAGTGCAAAATTTCACCTGAAAGAACTTTTTATGGCGCTGTCATCCACATTACCAAAATATTGAATTATTTGATTCAATTCAGTATAAATTTATGCCAGAAGAAGTAAAAGCCTCCTGGGATAACAATACATCATTTTCTGTAAGTGGAAACAAGTCAAAGGACAAGATCTTGATTTTATCTTAGAAGAAAAAACAAGGCAATTAAACAGTATTTACCAAGTGGAAGTGTGCCATCTGATGAAACCTGGAGAAATATTTGCTGCAATCTTAAATTTTTGAAACCATACAAGAAAAATTAGCAGAAATTCTGGGATTAGGACAACAATCTGATTATGGAACTAAATTAATTGATATTTCCAATGCCATAACTAGTTTTCGCCAGTGCTTAGAAAACATCTTGCTGCTATGGTTGATGACCACCAGTCTGTAAGTGGGAGAAAACTTCATCCCAGTCTTGTAAAATTTCTAGAAACATCCACCCAAAAAGACAAGATAAAATTGACTCTAGCATTCTCGGAATAAATATTGAAAAATCAAGTGGACCTGTTTTTATTACTGATGATGAAGAAGAACTACACCAGAAAAGATGACTAAAGCAGAGCTGAAAATAATATAACAAAACTGATTGAAAAACTTTCTGAAAATGTTGAACTCCAAACCCATTATGTGGCTATAATAGAAAGTTTAAATGACACAAACACAAATAAAGACACATATCTAACTCTATACTTTGAACTAAAGGATGTTACTGCAAATTCAACATCTGATTCCTAAAAGAAATAAGAAAGTATGGTTTTCTCGGTATACTTATTTATATATGTATATATATATATATATATTTCTATGTTTGCAGAGTTTTGTACATTAATCATTATTTGTGCTGAAATAAGATCTTAGCTTCATTCTACATTTATTTTCATAAACTTTTGCAATCATATAAATTTAGATTTTTATTTTATGTAGAACTGTAATATGATCTTATAATGCACAGTGTAAATACATGTACATATTATTCACATGCATAAATCATTATTTAAAGTTGTTTTTTTTATATATCATAATACTGAAACTTATTTTTAGTGTGTCTTATTTAGCAAATATTAAAAGGCTGAAACCAAATGTACAGAAAAAATGTATAGATATTTTTGGAGTTGACTGTTCATAATTCATTGTATAGAATCCAAGTCATCATAGAAATATTGCTTCGTTATTTTTGTTAACTAAAGGATGTTACTGTAAATTCAACACCTGATTCATAAATCTGTATACATATTTATATATAACAGGCTATTATTTAAACTTGAATTGTTTTTAATTATGGAATTGCATAATTTCTTGTGCTTGAGATTCTTAATGTTTATTCTGTATTTTAATGTTCTGTGTGGCGCACAACACTTTCTATTGCAAAGATAGAACATTTTCAATAGAATGTACTGTGTGGTTCACAACACTATCTATACAAAATATATTGTATGGAAAGTGTTATTCGCCGCTGAAAACATTATAATACAGAATAAACATGAAACTTATTAAAATTTCAAGCACAAGAAATTATGCAAATTCCATAATTAAAAATAATTCCAAGTTGAAATAATAGCCTGTTATATATTTCTACATGAAACATTACTGACTGTTGTAAGATAATGTAAACTCATTTGTATAAGTATTACACTTAACATTTATATTACATTTACTGTAATATTACATTTTACTATAATACAAAATACTGTAATATTACTTTTACTGTAATATTACATTAATCTATAATTTTACATTTTACTGTAATATTTGTGAAAATCATTATTTACCCTAACATCATTTTGATTTAAGATCAACTTTTAAAAAGCTTTTATTTTCTCCTTCCTTCATTAACGATAAATGTTTAAAATTAATTTAAATATTTGCAACTTCTAAAGAAAAAAATCATTGTTACCTCTGTCTATTACTTTTACATTTATTTAAACTCCTTCATTTTCACACATCCTAAATGCAGATGTAAGCCTTTTGTATTTGGGATTTAATGAATATGCAACTTATCATCTGAGAATCTAAATTTTAATTTAACGAAACAAGTGGTCAAATTAAAATGTACATTGAAATTTCCTTTCCTTTTAATTTTTTCCTCTAATTCCGTCTGTCATAATTATATTAGAATGACATTAACGTTTATATTAGTTTATGTACTTGTGTAGCATGTTATGTTTAAGAAATAATTCTTTCAGGCTCATGTTAACATGGGTAGGCATTATATTTGTCAATATCTTTATACCAAGCAGTGTTAGCCAGATGTAAAATGTTTTTCAATTGTCTGAATCTAGTCATTATTATGTAATGAATATGCATATTATGTAAATGTTAAATTTTAGTAATACTATTAATGTCGAAAAAATTGTTTAGTCAATTGGATGTTTTAGCAAAGGATTTGAGTATCAAATTCAATCAGTATTTGATCAGAAAATGAATATTGACAGATTTTTTTTTAATATCTTTAAATTTCCATTCCAAATAATGGAAATATTTCTAGTTAAATGTATACTATACATTGATGGTTTGCTTCTTTATACAGATCTGAAACAGAAGATATAATTGAAAAACAAATAAACTAAAGCCTGGGAAAAAAAGCAACATTCTTCTGATGATGAATTGTTTAATGCGCAAAGGAGCAATGAAAGGAGGATAAAGTCCAATGCCATTAAACAGATAACAAAACAAATTAAAAGACTTGCTGACCTTCAGACTATAGACTTGTCTGTGGTCTTCTGCATTAGAGACAATGTTCAAGAGAGACAACTAATAAAGTTTTGTGGATCTGGGGAATTTTTACAAAATTTAAAAGAAGGCAAACCTATTTTAGGCGTGGAAGAAATTAAGCGCTTATCAAAGACACAAGAAGGATATTTGCCAAGGATAGGAAATACTGTGCCCTTCAAATGTTGACACCCTCAAAGTTGTCATGTGGACCAGGTGTGTCAAAGCAAATTGCAAGTAGACAAAAGAGATGTTGGAGGCAACAAGCATAATTTCTGAAGACCAGGAGAATTCCTTTTCGATAGGTTTGTGTTTGAATTTAACCTCTAAATATTTTTCTCTATCCCCCAAAAAAAAAAAAGAAAAGAAAACCCAAGTTTCTCAATTATCAAAATAAGTTTTTTCATACTGCTATATATCCAATAAAAAATCCCATAAATTGTATGGTTCATGATTCTAGAAATTTTTATACTGTTTTTATAGTAAATATTTTGTCAAAATTTTATCTATTTTTGTCAAAGTGTTGGAACTTTAAACTTTTATGGGATTGTTTTCTAATGTCGAACATTCAAATTGTAAAGTATGAGGTTTCCTGTAAAATCCATATTAATGTAAATTTAACCTGATTGAATCTGATAACACAATAAATTTTACAAGCAAATCCAACTTTGTTTTATGCTAAAAGTTCAGATTTATGCCATTTAGATTCACCAAGCAAGAAATCACAACAATCCACTAACAAGACTGTAGACAGGGTGGACCAACAGAAGCCAAAGAGGTCAAAGACAAAGACTAATAAGGCCGGCTCTTCAAAAGATGAAAGGGCCAAAGGACTAAAAGAAAGTTAATTGATGGTAAGAATCTTATTGGATTGATTTAATGAAAACTTTATATTATTTGATATGCTGAATCTAACTGTGCATTTAGATTTTTGTTCCATTTTCCAAGTTGTTCCACATTGACGTCTAATGGGTCTTAAATTTTAAAAATGTTTTATTTCATCAAAAGTTAAATTCTGGGTGTTCTTTAAAATGCAGCGATTCTTACTGTATATTCATATTTTCGTTTTGGGTCCCAAGTTGGTCCAAACTGGTCTCCAAAAGTCAAAATAAAACTTTGTTTGATTTCAACAAAAATTAAACTCTTGGTGACTTGGAGATCGTGAATCTATTTAGATTTTGAATAATGGACCATTAGGGTAAAAGTCCAATATCAAATTTTTAGTGCTTTGAACACATTCATTTGGTGTCAGAAACCTTTGTTGTGTCAAATGGTAAAATCACAATCAAATTTTGTTCAAATGACACTACTTTTTCTTCTTTTTTTCAGAAACAGATCCTTTGGAACAAAATGATAATCATTCAAATGAAAATTTCAACAAAAATGATGAAGATCATCATGAAGTATATATTGCAGAGGTAATGAAAAGTTTTATTGTTATTACTTTACTGTCCTTTGCATGGTGAGAGATGTTTGGAGCTGTTATAAAATTCTATGTAAATTTGATTAAATAGTAGCCGATTATTTTAGAAAGATTAAAATAGTGAAAACTCATAAATGTGATGGCAAAAATCAAATGTATTTTCTGGCCATACTTTTACTTCTAATAAAACCTGATTTTTTTAAGCAAGAATTGCATTTAAAAGGTATTTTCTGCTTATGGGTCAGTTTTTGCATCTTTAACACTTTCTTGGGTTGAAATGTTTATTCTAAATATTGCTAGATCCTACACATTATCTGTTAAAAGTTATTTCTAACGAGGGCATAATCCCATATGAATGTTCAAAACAGTAAAGTTTTACATTTCAAAGAGATCTGTTTATTATTTGTCATATTGGAGTCTTCATTAAGCAGTCTTTAGAACTGAGGAGTCAGACCCATGTCAGACAAGCTTATAATGGTGTTTTTTTTTAAATAATTTAAAATTGAACTCTAATATGTTCTATTATTCTATATATTGTATTGTATTACATTGTATTGCATTGTATTGTATAAAATTGTTTGATTGTATTGCTTGACCTTTATGGGTGTAATTTTGCAATAAAGATTGTAATTATTCTATCAAATATGTTTTACTAATACATTTGTTTCTGCAGGTTGAAACACAAAATATATCTGTGGATAATCAGAAGGAAGAAGAAGAACAGATGCATTTAAGTAAGTTCCTTCAAAAATGGATACCACTTTGATTGGTTTTAAACAAAGAAACAGTTTAAACCCACTTCATTGCACTTGTCATTACAGTTTTAACACAGGAAAATTTGGTGGGAAATAATATCTTTTGTAAACATATAATTTGTTTATGAAATATTTAGTATAAATTGATTCATTCATCAAAGCAAATTTTGGACAAAAATCTTATATTATCTATCATATCGGCAACATATATATTTAAACGAAAGAATAGACCTAGCTCAATGTATACCAAAGCTTAGTGCATGTTGTGGAAATACCATATGTGAAGATTAATAGAAAGATAAATTGATTTGACAATTATCTGATACATTTATAACTGTGATTTTAACCACATCCTGACATCTATCTTGTTTTAGACACTCATGACAAGCTTAGGTTTTCACTTGCATTTGATATAATCATGCAACTGAAAACCCTGACCTTTGATATATCTAATATTAATTTCCCACCTTTTTCATATAAAATGGGTGTCTCATCCCTACCTCTGAATGCATATGTAGTAAGTGGATCCCCAGGGTAAACAAATGTTTTGAAGATGGATTATTTGCTGAAAATAAGAGAATTCAAAACATAGACCTATATATATTTAAAGAAAGATGCCTTCCCTTTTCTCTCTTCTGTTTAAACAAGAAATTGAATGGCAAATATATAGCCGGATTAATTTACATGTTTCTCTTCATAGGTGATACAGAAAGAGGAGATCAAGGAATGCCGATCATTAAGGCCCCAGGTACTATATTGGAATACTTATAAACCACTTAGAAACTTAGATAATAACCAAATATAAATATTACTTAATAACCTGAACATTTATTTGTTCAACAATACTTTAACTGCTAAGTTTTGCTTTCATATATTTTATTTTTCCTCAAACGATTGCCCCTTTTAAGTAGTTAAGTTAAAATAAATCTGACAATTCAGGTGTGCACTGAAACATGCAAATGACAGGAAAACAATTTCAAATTATAACCAAGTTCTTTGACTACATTGATTCTGTGTCAGAAAACTACAATGTGTCAAACATTTAATTATCAAATTCAGACCTGTATCAAGCTTGAATATTGAGTCCATTTTTGCCATAACTGTTCAGGGTTGGACCTTTGCAGTCGTATCCAGCTGCGCTTGGCTATGCAGTATATTAAAATAAAATGCTCCGCAGGGCGCAGCTTGATACGACCGCAGAGGTCGAACCCTGAACAGATGGGGCAAGTATGGACACAACATTCAAGCTTGATACAGCTCTGAATTTGGATTGTGATTAAATATTTGACACAGCATAGGTTTCTGACACAGAATGAATGTAGTCTTAGAACTTAATTTTTAATTTACCTATTATGGTCCAATATCCAAAATCTAAATACATGGTTAGATTCAGCATATCAAAGAACCCCAAGAGTTCAATTTTGATGAAATCAAACAAAGTTTAATTTTGGACCCTTTTGACCTCAATGTGGACAAAGTTGATAACGGGCCCAAAAATCAAAATCTAAATACATGGTTAGATTCAGCATATCAAAGAACCCCATATATTCAATTTTGTTGAAATCAAACAAAGTCTAATTTTGGACCCGATTTGGACCAAGTTGAAAACTGGGCCCATAATCAAAATCTAAATACATGTTTAGATTCAGCATATCAAAGAACCCTAAGAATTCAGTTTTGTTAAAATCAAACTAAGTTTAATTTTGGACCCTTTGGACCTTAATGTAGACCAATTTGAAAACGGGACCAAAAATTAAGAATCTAAATACATGGTTAGATTCAGCATATCAAAGAACCCCATATATTCAATTTTTGATGAAATCAAACAAAGTTTAATTTTGGACCCCGATTTGGACCAACTTAAAAACTGGGCCCATAATCAAAAATCTAAATACATGTTTAGATTCAGCATATCAAAGAACCCTAAGAATTCAATTTTTGTTAAAATCAAACTAAGTTTAATTTTGGACCCTTTGGACCTTAATGTAGACCAATTTGAAAACGGGACCAAAAATTAAGAATCTAAATACACGGTTAGATTCGCATATCAGAGAACCCCAATAATTCAATTTTGATGAAATCAAACAAAGTTTAATTTTGGACCCTTTGGACCTCAATGTGGACCAATTTAAAACGGGCCCAAAATCCAAAAACTTAATACACGGTTAGATTCAGCATATTAAAGAACCCCAAGAATTCAAGAATAAAACCCCATTGAAATTGGTCAAGAAATAAGCAATTTATACAAAGTATCTTCTTTTGCACAATACTGTGCAATTGAATATTTCTTGCAATTGCAATACTGTGCAATTGAATATTTCTTGCTATTGTGCAATACTGTACAATTGACAATTTCTTGCTATTGTGCAATACTGTGCTATTGGATATTTCTTGCTATTGCGCAATACTGTGCAATTGAAGATTTCTTGCTATTGCGCAATACTGTGCAATTGAAAATTTCTTGCTATTGCACAATACTTATTATATAATAATTTACACATCCTGTTTGGTGTGTATCTCCTGCCATATCATTATTATTTGCTTTTAAATATTAATCAGAAATAACCAACTTAAAACGGAAAATTTTAAAGAAAAAAAAGGAAAAAAAATCCCCCAATTTTTGAACCCCTTATGATTCATCACCCCAAACTCAGTCCCAGCCTTCCCTTTGAGGTATGGTACCTTGCAGTACAATTTCAGAGAGATCCATACACTTGAACACAAGTTATTGTCTGGAAACCAGAAAATGCCTATTTTGGCCCCTTTTGGCCCCTAATTCCTAAACGTTTGGGCAATTACCCCAAACTCAATTCCAGCTTTCCTTTGTGATATGGAACCTTGTAGTACAATTTCAGAAAGATCCATACTCTTACACACAAGTTATTGTCCTGAAACTAGAAAAATGCTTATTTTTGCCCTTTTGGCCCCTAATTCCTAAAATTTTGAGGCAATTACCCCAAAATCAATCCCAGCATTCCCTTTGTGATATGGAACCTTGTGGTACAATGTCAGAGAGATCCATACACTTACACACAGTTATTGTCTGGAAGTTACAAAATGTTTATTTTTGGCCCTTTTGGCCCCTAATTCCTTAACTGTTGGTACCATAACCCCAAAATCAATCCCAACCTTCCTTTTGTGGTATTGAACCTTATGGTAAAATTTCCTAGAGATCCATTCACTTAAACTAAAGTTAGAGTGCGAAACCAATGTGTCTTCGGACGACGACGACGACGCCGGACGATTTACGGCGGCGACGACGACGACGACGACGACGCCAACGTCATACCAATATACGACCACAAAAATTTTTTGCGGTCGTATAAAACAACAGAAATAAAAGTAATTTGGCTGAAAAAGTATCTTCTTTAGAAATTACAAACATGCTTTGCTATTATCTTTTATAGAAAAAGAAGCGAAGAAATTCTAAAAATAAAGACCAAGAAGCTCCTTCAATTGTCCCAATTGACCATATTGCAACAGAAGACATCCAAAGTGTAAGTATTTATATGAACTTAATTTTCGTCATAGTTCTAACAACTAATAGTGTGCATTTTATTGTATATTTCAAATCACTCTAAGACATAAGCCAAAATCTACAGCTTCTTTGTAGTTGTGGTCTTATCAGACATCATGTCAATGCCAATTACCCCAGACCATGTATCATGCTGGGTTTGTTTATCTTAATCCATGAATATCTGGTCACATGCATATCATTTTACTTAATATATATTATTTTCAGCCTTTATTTTATAATACAGTTATTAATGTATACAAATGATTTCTAGCAAATACTGATATAGAAATAGAACTTTAAATTTAATGTGAAAGTTGGATATCAGAAGTTAATATGAAAAAACAAATCTATTAATAATTATATTATAATTTTTGTTTATGTCAATACTGCAAAGGGATTAAGTTTTATTAATTTTTTTGCACAGTAGCAAATATTACACACTTTTAAAAGAGAATGACATAATTATGATATTGTCAAGCAATATTGGACAGGGTGAAAAGAAGAGAACACATCGATTAACACATTATATTGTTTCAGAGAAAAAGAGGATTGTCATTTGAGGTGTAATTAAAATTTTGTTTTTGTAATCAAATTGATCTTTTGATATAATTCATTTTGACAAAGGACCTTGAAATGACATCAAAAGCTGCACCATGTTACTGTACTTATAAAATGACATATTTACCTCTGTGTTAGTACAAATTGAATTTTGCAACATCCCTTCATTGACTTACATAGGAAGAAAATAGGTCAGATGTCTATAAAATGTCAAATAAGGTCAGTAAAGGAGTGACTAGTCCAAAGAAATGCCCAGCTGTGAATTGCCACCTAAATGTTTTGTTCAAACATTTGCAAAAAATGTAGATTGCTTTATTAAAACTAAGAAGTCATTTAAGTTAATAAAAAGTTTATTTAGAATTAATGTATCATACTTTTCATACATTTTACATTGTATGTTTTTAGTCTAAGAAATACAAGAAATAAAAAAATTAAACTTGAGGAACAAAATTCTTTTATATCAATGCAGGAAATTTGTCCTAAATATCATTATAAACTAAATAAAATATTCATATTTTTATAATCAATCTTATATTATTTTCCTATAATAAAAAAATAAAAGTTTTCATATTTGTTTTAGAAAGAACTGAAAATACAATGAAGCTAGTAGTAAGGACAGAGACATATTAATTTTACAAAACGTTTTATGAAAAGACAGTTGAAAATTTAGTGGTTTATTAAGTCAACATCTGGTTATAATAATGGAACTGTAAAGAAAGTGTGACCACATAATTTATCTATAACAGATTACTGATAACATGCTGAGATAAATTTGTAGAAATATATTAGTAATCCAGGCTTATGTCTTAGAGCATGTAGAGTGAAATGTAATAGTAAACCCTTCTTGTAAATACTTATCAAAGGTACCAGGCTTATAATTTTTTCTAGCCAAATGCATGTTTTGTCTGTCCATGACTCATCAGTGACCATTGAATCAAAATAAATGTATGGCTAAATAAAGTAGAATGTGGAAGTTGATTGTCATATGCCCCACCAGCGACCTGATTTAATCAATAAAATTCTTTTATATTTTTTATAATTTGAATACATTCCGGGAAAAATAGTTTCTCTAATTCTTTGTAAATTTATCCCTTTCTGCACCCATTGTATAAATAAATTTAACTGTAGAGAGTGGATAAATATCGAGTGGATAAATATCGTATCACAATCAATGCAGTGGTAGAATCTATATATATTAGGTAATTTATTTTATAGCTAAATATTTTGGTTCAATTTTAGATCAAATCAAATACATAAATTTACTTATTCTTTGTAGGATAACACAAAAAACAAATAAATGAAGATGTGACTGCAGAGGAAGGTAAGCAAATAAATAACTAGTTTGTCATTCAGCTGATGTTTTAGAATTAATAATTCAATCAATTTTATATTTTTACCCTCCAAATAATATATTCGTCAGTCAACAAATGATAAAGACCATTGAGCTTGTATGTACTTTATATATACCCAATCAATTCTATGACACTTCAGATAAAACTGATAATGTTACAGATGATTATTCTCTCTCAAAAGTTGCTGACACATTAGAAATTCCTTTCTAGAATTGTAATCTTATTTCTGGCTTACATTTTTGGGGTGTTAATAAGTTGAAATGTCAAAATAATGAGATTAATAGCATCAACCGCTAGTGAATAGTTCAGTGAAAATACCACATTAGAGATAAATTGGTTTGAAAATATATACTGTGGTTTTAACCACATTTTAACCACATTAAAAATTGTTATTTGTCTCCGACACTTTTGATTTATACCAGTATGTATACAGGAATCACTTAAATACTTAACGCATGCTGTGTTCTAATAGAACCATAAAATTAAATAGATTTTAAAACAACAAATAACACAATCACTTTATGAAATTAACTAGATACCAATTGTCTCTTCCAGATACAGAAACTTGGGAGATGAACAGCTATTATGCTGTTGCATTCGAGGATAGATGGTACCCTGGTGTAGTTACGGAAATAAAAGGAGATGACTGGGCCTCAATTAAATATATGCACCCTTGTGGTTCAAATTTCAAATGGCCGGGAAAGAGGATTGTGCATTGACACATATAAATGCAATGTTGTGCAAGGTTCATGTAAAATGGCAAATGGACGTCTATGGACAGTGGCCAATACAAAATAATTGATGACTTATACAAAAGTCAATCTGAATTGAAAATTGTAGAAATCAATTATGAATAGAAACTGTGATTTGCAATTCAGATTGACTTTTGTACATCTGATCAACGATTTTAGTCTCGCCTTGACATAGTTAAAAGCGAGACATAGGTATGTTGTTTCCGGCGTTGGCGGCGTCATCGTCGTCAACAATGTATTAATTTGATATTAGGTCTAGTTTATGGTGAACCACAAGTGATAGGTCAAATTACTAATGATATTTGGTAGTGTAGTTGTATAAGCGTTACCTCATTTTATTTCCATGGAGATTATTTGGCCCTGCCCCATCACTCATGTACTATTGACTTTTAAACTTTTGCTTAGTTTACATGTATTAATTTATGATTAGGTCAGTTTGTAGGTAACCACTAGTGGTAGGTCAATGATATCTGGTATGCAGTTGTATAAGCATTGGTATATTTCATTTCCATGGAGATTATTTGGGTCCATTTAGTTATGGTCTATTGAATTTGAAAATGTTGCATAGTTTACAAAAATGTACATGTATTAGTTTTTTGCATATGTAAGTAGCAGAATTGTTTTACCTTTATTACCCAATCCTAGACAAGGTAAAATTTGACTATTTCATTGCATTTATCTTTAAAAAATATTGACCAAAGGCGTACCTGAAAATGCCAATATAACACAAACATATTTCGGTAGGGGTTGGATATTGTTTTGATTTTATTTAAGTTATCTAAACATAGACATGCCTATTGGCTTTTATATAGCTAATCATATAAATGATTATGAAGTGTGTTTAATTCTACTATTGTTAAAAACTTGTTTTGAGACATTAAATATATAAAAAGAAATGTATATTTTTTTGTGTTGTTGTTTACTTTGTTTTTAAATAAAAGCAAATGTGTAGTAAGATTTGAATAATCCTAAAATAGCAGAATACATAAAATATTTGTCTTAAAATGAGCAATAGCTGAGCTTTTATTTCAACTGGATTCTGAAGAAGAGTCCCCATAAAATTTCAATTTAAAATGTGAATGTAGTTTGTCATTTTCTGTTTGATATTTTTGTTGGTTAACATTTGTTAACAAAAAATTATGAACATATGATGGGAAATAATGGAAATCAGTGACATTTCTTTTAATTTCATTGTCCATGTGTATGTTATCTATATTATTTTATTTTATCTTTCACTGTCTAGTAAACGATGAACATAATAAATTCAATTTGATAAATTTGTTGTTGTTGTTTTTTTACTGTAAACACTATTAGTTTTTGAAAGAAAGAAAAACCCAAGACATAATGGTTTTCTGCAATAAATGTAATTATTTGTAGTACCAAATGGGAGATAACTCTTATTTCCTTTTAAAAATGTTGTATTACAGAAAAGAGTAATATTACAGATTTATGTAATATTACATTTAAAATAATATTACAGTTTTCAGTAATTGCCTGGACTGTACTAGCTCTAATGATTTTAATAAATTTGATGTTTCGTTGTACCCCAAATTAGCACATCAATTTACAGGAGAGAACAATTCTGTCATTTAATGTTTATTTAAAGTCTTAACAGAAGACATTTCTGGTCCAAATGTTCAGAATGTTTACAGTTAAAAAAAATATATATATATATATAGGTTTTGTATACATGTATGTAAAGGATTTGTTAAACGCAAATGTGTAAATGTGATGTCTTTTGAACAAGTTGATATGATGTTCCTTTCTCTATTCTAAAATAAACAGGGCTCCCTGTATCCATTTTCCATCAGGACTGAACAGAAGTTTGAATTGTAGAGTACATACATTTCTGTTCTTGTCTGTCTACCTACAAAATCATCATAAGTTGGTTTCCTTCAAAGATTATAAAGTTCACAGGATTATGGTTTAATCTTCACTACAATTGAGGCTGTAATATGTAATATTCTAAATCAGGATTTTTTTTTTTTTTATTAAAGGTTGCTTTCATAAGCATTGATATAAGTTATGTCTGACTAGTGGATCCCACAGTAAAATTACTTTACTTGGTTCTCCTTTAGTTTTCACTGTGATACTAAATACCTCACAAAACTTTGATTGACAATTTTGCTTTGTATAATAATAATATCATAGCACAGATTTCCAATTATGGACCAACAATTAAAGTATTTTAGGAACTTTTGAGCTTCTTTAGAATTTCATTGATTAGTTTCTGTCTTCAATGATTAATGGATTAACAGTATTTCTTTCACATAATCTTTACTAATGTAAAGATTGATACTATAAATAGAACTTGGGCTTTAAATGATTTGATAACCCCTACAGGTTATCTCTCCTTGTTATTTGATCAGGATGCATGTCTTGAACATGTCTGAAGTTACATAATCAATTCTCAACACCTCAACTACCCCTTTTCTAGTGCATATGTAAAATCATAGGTTGTCACCTTTCCAGGTGTTAGTGGTAGTCTCTTTAGGCCAAAACAAAATATAGTTCTGTTTCCTAACTCCCTACCCTCCCTTAACATAAGTACCTACCCTAACACATTTTATTGACATTTGTGTATTAAGCACTGTTAAAATCCAGATATTTTTGGATAAGCATCATTTAATTCCAGATCATCTGTAAAATACTTTTCAAAATAAATGTTTGTACCAACCTACCTACCCCATTTTTTCTGTCAGGAGACTAGAAATGAACATTAAAATTTTTTGCCTTATATCTTCAATAATTCAGAACTACATTTATTTCTCTTAACACATTGTCCCCAATGAGCGAAGTAATGATAAATTAAAATCTCTGATACTAAAATTAATTGAATTGAATTATTTCTCGCATATCTACCATTATTTGAAGATAAAAACACTTGTAGTTGTTTGTCTTGTTAAAATTGACAACAATGAACATTGTTTATTTACACAAATTAGAGGGGCCATTTTGAGTGATGCATTAGCTAATTTATTCATCGATGATTAATTTGGTTTTGAAAGCCAATTGTTTTTTGTTTTTTTTTTAAACATTAATAATTTAAGTGCAAAAAGTATCTAAATAACAAGTCTGAGATTGCTCCGATGTTTGTATCCCACGACCCCAACAAGTTCTAAAAAAGTGATCAGAGCAATCTTACTGTGGCATAGATCCCATAAATTTTTTACTTGAATGAGATTTTTTAGTTTGTAAGTTTTGAGAAGTTGACCTCTGTGCAAAAATGATATTTTGCTGCTGGTAATTTATGAAAATTTGCTTTTATTTTTTTATTTTGCCATATTCTATTTTTCTTCCTGTCTACATGCAAACGTTTTATTTGATTTTGCAACATTCATTTGCTGGGGTACTGTCACTTAATATAATTGAACCTTCAATACTGTTAATCTGAAAGGCCTTCTTTGTTAGAAGAAATATGAAGTTAAAATATCCTATAAGTTAACAGTTGTTAAAGGTTGAGGAATATTTTTTAAAAAACAAACAAAAAAAACATAAAACAAAAATTAAAAAATACACATATTGATGTGTAATTCAGTTTGTCATACATGTCATTAGTGATGTTTATTTCATGTTGACTATCCCTTAGTTTTGATTTAAGGTATGTTCATGTAAGGGATGTTTGCTAGTCTTGCTTTTGACTTTTTGTCATATATTTGGAATCCTTTGGTTTTATCCATGTACAATGTAGTGCCACTAAAAATTTTGCCCACTCACCCCTGCTTTTCTTTTCATAATTTGATAACATATTGTTAAAAAACCCTTTTAAAAGCCTTATAAAATCCTTGTTATTTTTTCATAGTTTGTGAAATAAAAAAGGTATCAAAGTTAAATGTATGAAAAATCTAGAAAAAATAATTTCCCGCCAAAATATTAATGGCTTAAATTTTAAAAAAAAAGGACATAGACTGCTTTTTCATTTCAGTTGTTTACATACTATCAGTTTATAACAGTCTTTCAAAAAGCTTGTTATTTTAAAGCAGAGTAGCAAAATCCTTTAATAACATACATCATTTTTTGTACCATAGCCATTGTAACTTCTGACTTGTATTTTCAGTTTATATTCGAAAAATTCCTCATTAATAATTTGATCTTAAAAGAAGTCAATATTTTAAAAAAATAATCAGTTGAGCCCTGTTGCATGAAATTGTGCTATATTTCAACGATTATGTCCCTTAAAGAACTTGGTTTTGATGGAAGGTATTTGGTCATATCAGTTAATTATTCACAATTCATCATGGTTTTACTGCCTCTGCCATGGCGGAGGAGCATTAAGTTTTACCCATGTACGTCCGTTCGTATGTACTGAAAATTAGTTTCTGTTCTCTAACTTAAGTTTGCCTCAACCAAATGTTATGAAACTTATACACAATGGCTTTTACCACCAAACACAGAGTTTGAATTTAGGTGGCATCACTTTCACCATTCTTGAGTTCTGTCTCTTTATAAATGGAAAAATTGCTTAATTTGCCGTTTCCGCACACTTAAGTTTGCCTCAACCAAATGTTATGAAACTTATACACAATGCTTATTACCACCAAATACAGATCAAGTTCATTTATTTTTATTTGTTAGGTTGCAATATCATTGATGTTTTCCACACATCTCTTTCATTTCTCAGCATAAACTACTCAGGAGTTTCAGCACACTATTAAGTATTACTTCATTTAGAATAAATAGTTAGAACCTGGAAATAAGTTTGCTATTTAATTTATACTGAAAGTCTTGTTTAATAACAATTGAATACAAAAGGTAGTACCATTTACTATATAAATCCTTTCTATTTATAGAATATAAGGACAATGTCTCAAATCAATATCTTTTCTTGGTTAAATATTGAAGTCAACAAACTATGGTTTTATTTTTAGACTGAAAATGAATTTAGGATCAATAGAAATGCTAAAGTCAATAGATAACACCTTATAATTTTTATTCAATTTTACCTGATTGGTCTGGTTTTTGTTGTACACAGAATTAAAAAGTTTTAAAAAACCAATCAGAGCTTTTTTTTTCTTTTGAGTGATTTTTTAATCATTTTTAATGTTCAGGGGAAAACATTGTATTTTCAATATTCCAAAGCAAACTTTTCCATTACACAAAATGTGAATATTGTCTGATTATAAATACTTTATAATATATTGTTGACACTTTAGACATTTTTGATAACAATAAATTTTCAGATTTGTTAAGTTTTGAGTGTGTATCAGTTTTATAGAAATGATTTATTGAATTAAAAGGGTTCTTTTAGGAAAAGCATGTTTAAACCAAAGAAAATATGAACAAAAGATAGTTGATATATGGGTAAATTAAAAAAGAGTGTAACATGTATGCAGTGAAAATTTGAATTCAAAAACAGGATTTAAATGTATATCAGTTCTTAAATTAGTTTCACCAAATATGATTAACAGTCAAAATAAGACATTAGATTGAAGCTACAGATTTTGAAATTGAACCAGATGCTTTGACAAAATAGATTTCAAATGAAATTGAACATTACTCTGGTTGTGCAGATTTTGGCATTGAACATGATATTAGAATTGGACATTACAATTGATTTGT
The DNA here is from genome assembly GCA_017311375.1 of Mytilus coruscus. Lineage (NCBI taxonomy): Eukaryota > Metazoa > Mollusca > Bivalvia > Mytilida > Mytilidae > Mytilus > Mytilus coruscus. Next base: position 50,097,795 of record CM029597.1, read on the forward strand.
CTGTTATTAGAATTGAACATTACAATTAATTTGTCTGATATTAGAATTGGAAATTACAATTAATTTGTCTGATATTAGAATTGGACATTACAATTAATTTGTCTGATATTAGAATTGAACATTACAATTGATTTGTCTGATATTAGAATTGAACATTACAATTAATTTGTCTGATATTAGAATTGGAAATTACAATTAATTTGTCTGATATTAAATTGAACATTACAATTAATTTGTCTGATATTAGAATTGGACATTACAATTGATTTGTCTGATAATAGAATTGGACATTACAATTAATTTGTCTGATATTAGAATTGGACATTACAATTAATTTGTCTGATATTAGAATTGAACATTACAATTAATTTGTCTGATATTAGAATTGAACATTACAATTAATGTGACTGACTATAATATTTTACATTACAATTGTTCCAGTTAGAATTTGACATTTGAATTATTGCTACCGTTGTAAGAGTTGGATATTACAGTAAATTTCATTGATATCAAAATAGACATTGCAATGACACTTCTTTCATATATATTTCTTGTCCATTTCAGACCAGTTGGAATGCCAATAATGCAGCAAGTTTTAGTACAAAATACAGATACTAAAAATAGTTTACATTTACTGTCTATATCGGGCAGTACTGTTCATTTCCATTGCTCATTTTTTCAAGAAAAAGTAAGTATACAATACAGTAAGTTTGTTGTCCTTCTACTTTCTAAAGATTGTAACTGTGTTACCCAAAACTTGATACCTACAAAATGTCCTTTTAAAAGAGAGGCGAAAGATACCAAATGGACATTCAAACTCGTAAGTTGAAAATAAACTGACAAGGCCATGGCAAAATAAAAAGACCAAAACACAAAGACTGAGCATCTTGAACCCCACCAAAAACCGGGGGTGATTTTAGGTACTCCTGAAGGGTAAGCTGATCCTGCTCCACATGTGGCACCCGTCAGGTTAATCTACCAATTCGAAGTCTGAAATAATGTCTGTTGATCTGCAGTATTTATATATGATGCTGGTAAGTTCATTTAAAGTTATTTTAACAATATGAACAGACTTACCAACCGAAAGAATTATCAGACTTGAGGGTACTTGAACCTTTTACTACATTTATCCTTATTCCTATTCATGTGACCTCTCTCATTATGTATGAACTAGTAATTTTAGCAATTTGAAATGGAAGGGCTTTCAAATAAAAAAAATGGTGTTATTTATGTAGCGCAGCAAGTACCTGTTTTCCATTTTTAAGTTGGGTTTAAGAATCAGAATATTAAGAGTAATTGTATTGACACCTTTAGGCATAACTAAAGCATATCAGTACTAAGATAATGATTTGATATTAGTACAAGCCAGACTGATAGAAATTTACAAGTCTAATTGATACAAAAAAATCAGAACCTCCGATATTAATTATGGCTTGTTTAAAATAATGTTTCAAAATTATAAAGTGAATTGAATAAATCCCATTACATTGTAATCATCTCATATTGATATATAATTTGTGCTTGTAAGTTGCAAGTTATTTCCAATAGTCATTTGAAAAGTATACGCTAATTCAATGTTTAGTATTTAAGTTGAGTGGAATACACTTTAAGGAAATTTAAGATTGAATTATTAATCAATTATGCCATTCATAACCATATTTGAAACATTTGTATGGTCATTTTTAAACCAATCAGGCAGTCAGTTCTGGTTTTTACTGAAGTTAATTTCCTTGTCAGATAATTTTGCTGCTAACAAGTTATTAGATAGAAATAATAGATTAAAAGGTTATCTAATTATTTAAACAAAATTGCATTTGATCTTTATCAGTAGCCAGGTTGTAACAATCAATTTTTTTGCTTAAAGATTAGTGATTATAACATACCCTTTTACATATTGGCCCTGGTGTCATCCGGAGACTCCCACATCAGCCCAAGGCGCAGGTCAAAAGAATCATATGGGTCAAAGGGATGATACCAGGGCTGATATGGAAAAGTACATTTTATAATCTATTTACCAGTATCACATATTTAGCAAATGCTTAAAAAAGTGGAAACATTTAAAATATCTTGCAAGATACATACATATTTGTTCCACCACTGAATTTTTTTCATTATTATGATGCTCTCCAACAGTTCCAAACTGTATTCCTTAAATAGTATAATGTACGTGTCAGATAATTGACCTCAATAACATACGGAGACAAATATTTGAAGATGACACCTTTTTTGAATGCACTGTACAATATGAGATAGTATCTTTTGGCACTGGATCCTCAACATATCAAGCATGAAAGAGAATGAAAATTTGTATTAGTTCACTAAATCAACAGTACCTTTTAACTCTGCAGAGAAAATTAGATTGAATTGACTCTGTTTTCATTCTGTTAGCACCACAATGTTAATTCATTTAGTTTCATGATTTACAATTTTTTGTGGATGGAGGAAAATTTGTATTTTCTTTGATATTTGATTTTGTGGTTTTGTTTTCATTTTGTTAGCACAAAACGTGAATTTATTTATTTTCGGGATTAACAAATATTTGTGGATTGAGGAAAATTTAATTTTTTGATATTTGATAGTTGATTTCATGGTTTTGGCAAAGTTTGCATACAAGCCTATAGAAAATTTGTGCTTAGTTGAGCATTTAAATATGTGATTTACCTTTACCCAGGGTATCTACAAAAATCTGTATCCAACAAATTATAATGCATCCAGTAAATGTGACATTGGAATAAAGTTAGGAATATATAAAACAGTTTTCAAATTTTTTTTCAGATGGTTCCACCTGGTGGGAATACAACATTTGATGTTGTATTTTTAGCGAGACAGGAGGGCAATGTAGAAAATACTTTATATATACATACATCACATGGCTCCTTTACATTTCATGTAAGTAAGAAAAAATACTATAAGAATCTGTGTGCTTACACATACAAACCCTGTCATGGATTCTTTGACTCTTTGGACATTTTTTTTAAAAGAATTTTGTCACATAGAGGACTTTCATATTTGTGCACTTTTCTGTACATTTCCTATGTCACAGTGCTTATGTTACTACGTCACAGTAAGAACCGATTGTTATGTGACATCATTTACACAGATTTCATTTATAAAAGATAACTCTTGATTTGTGTATTAAGGTTCGTTTGGACTAGGTAGGATTGACATGATAAGGTTGTTAACCCTTAAGGTTATATCATAAAAACATCAAAATTAAATTATTTTCTTAATATTTCTCTGAAATCTGCAAAGTAAATTTGCTTTACATACACATAAAGGAATAACTTGGACACTAAAAAAAGTTGAAATATGATATTGAATTAAATGCAGGTTTTCATCATTTCATGGTTGATTAAACTAGGCTGAATTTCCACAAATAAGTTCATATCTGTTACACTTTATATGAACTTTATGAATGAAAGGCCAGTTTACACATCCAATAATGGAATTTATTGATTTGTGATGTTTTCAGTGATGAACAAAATAGTCACATTTTTCAACTAAAAACTTCTTTTCGTCTTCTTCCATTCTGAAGCTATGATGTCAAACTTTCAGACTTTTCAATTGATAAACGGAATGTTTTGATTATTTTGCATTAGAATGAATCATGTGTATTTTAGGCTTGGCTTCATTAAACTTGGTTGTACTGTTGCAAAATAGCCTTTTACCTGGCTCCCCTTTTTTGTCCCTAGGTAAACTCAATTTGCGACACTAAAACCACGCTTTATATGTGCAGAGTTTAAAGTACAATACACTTATCTCCTAATACTAACTTTTAAATCTTAACTGCATAAGACGCTAATTTACGTGAAAGGTCAAATCTAAACAACATAATACACTGATTTACGTGAAAGGTCATATAGTTAATACCTTAGTACCTTTAAAAGAAGGGGAGGCTACTTGCTTATTAATTGCAGGAAATGACTACAATTAAGTCTTAAAACAAATTTAAATATAACAGTCTTGGTATATCAAAAATGCTGGAAAATTAGTCAATTCCTTGGGATGGAAGTTGAATTGATGCAAAACATAACCTGTCGGAAGAAGGAAGAAAATGTGGATATATATATATATATATATATATGAATAATTTTAATACATGTATTTACTTTCAGCAGGAAGTTTTATGATTTGTATTATTTTAAGCACTTGAAAAACAAGTATTGACAGGAAAGCGTTAGCATAACTTTAAGGGGTAGTAATTATGTTAAAACAGATAAATATCTTGAGATTATATCTCAGTAAGTCATGGCTTGTAAGTTAGGATGCATGTAAAAGCTTACTGTTTTGTCGTTATTTCAGTATTTTGACCAATGGACAACACTGATTGAAAAGTGTTACCAATAGATAAACAAATCTATTTTGATGCCCCTTTTGTGCCTCTCCAGCATTCACTTTCAGTATCATTGAAATAATGAACAACCTTACAAAATTATATCTGTTAATTATGGTTGTGAATTTTGTGAATTACAGTCTTCTTATTCTGGTAAATATTATGGACAGTTCCATGACGATATATTTTCTATATAGGAAAAGTGCTTTGAAAATTGGGTAGTTACCCTAGAAGTTATATAAGCATGTTGCATGCATTTCTATTTAAAAGTACCATTTTAGGAATTTCCAAAAAAATGCTTTATGGAGTTGCTAAATATGTTTTAACTTGAAAAGAATTTGAAAGCACTTAAGTTAAGCATCACATTTCTTTTTTTAAAAGTTATTTTGATTTGAGAAAGTCTTAAGCTATTTTCTTAAGACCTTTGTATAATCAAAATCCAGGCATAACTTTTGCTTTGAAAAGATTGGAATGGAGAAGAAAATATATGATCAAATACCCTGTCTGCAGTAAAAATGGATTTTATAAAAAGTATATATTTTTGTAGGTTAAACAGTTAGACGTATTGTCTGAAAGTTATACTAAGTTTTGTGATGTTATTTCAAAATTAATTGAAATTCATACATGAAAAGTTTGAAATAAGCTATATCACATTCAGGTTAGCAAGAACAATACATGCATTACTAGATTTTCTAATTGGTATGTTTCAGGTTTTTGGAGTCGGTATTCCAAATCCTTATAGGCTCCGGCCGTATTTAGGAGCAAAAGTTCCATTAAATAGTAGTTATTCACCTTTAATAAAGATCCATAATCCACATGGATCAACTTTACAGGTAAGTTTTCTGCATAATAATTCAAGGAACCTTTACATATCTTTTGCATGGAGTACAAACATAAGATTAAAAAAAGATTACTTTTATCTTGAAAAGTTCAAATTATGTAATTATATTTGACAAATAAAAGATGAAAAATAGGTATTAATGATAATTGAAATCATTGAAAAACATAGTTTTTCTGCATAGAATGATAGTTGTTCCATGGTTTTTTTGACAGACTATTCTGTTGTTTACATTCTTTCTTGTTTAGGTCTTCACTGCCTCATGATCTGGTGGTAGTGTGCTCACCTCGGGTGCTGGATGTCATGTGTTTGATTTCCAGTCGTTTCAAAACAATGACTTGAAAACTGGTGTTTGCTGCTACTCTGCTGTTTGAAGAAGAGCAAAGACTGTCTGCCCAAATTTAAAATAATATGTCAGAGTAGGGTGACAGTTCTTCCTGCTGAATATAACTTTGTGAACTACCACGTTAAACAGCCATCCATCATCATCATCCTCATTTGATCTTTTGTAATATAATTGAAACTGTCTTGGAATTCTATTTCTCACAAATATTCTTATTAGGGTTGATCTGTAAGTGCCAGATGATGATGCTAAAATGCACAAGTCACCCCACATATTGAAAAACTGAATGACAATGAAATTTGCATGATGTAAATTGTAATACTTTTGTAAACAGGGCTTATGATAATTTCTGTGAAAAGTTGAAAGATTATAGCTTAAATTAAAGCATATTTCTCCTATATTGAATGTGCTTTTTTCTTCTTGTAGATTTTAGAAATGTTTGCAAGTGAAGGTGATTTACACCTTGAATTACCAACAGGCGATTTAGAAGCACCTAAAAATTTATGGGTGAGTACATACCAATACTGTTTTAATACATGTGCATGGGATATCCCAGGAGATATTTGAAACTAAAATAGATAAGTTTTAAAAAAAATCATATCCCTGAAAGTATGGCATACATTAGACAAATTTTAAGCAGTTATAGGTAAATAATTTTTAATTAGGAATCCTTTGATGTTTTACAAGAGCCTCTGGCAGTGATTTTTGTTGCATGTTGCTTTTTTATAGACTGCTCACTGGACTACTTTTTGTAAAAAGTGTTTTTTGATAGACCAGTTAAGACCATAAGTACTGTGTAACGTAATACAGATGTCAGCTAATTATCCAAAATCTGAAAAAAATAATGGACAAGAAATAAGACTGTTTTTACAGTTAATTTAAATAAGAAGATGTGGTATGAGTGCCAATGAGACAACTCTCCATCCAAGTCACATTGTATAAAAAAGTACGGCCTTCATCACGGAGCCTTGGCTCACACCGAACAGCAAGCTATAAAGGGCCCCAAAATGACTTGTGTAAAACAATTCAAACAGGAAAACCAACGGTCTAATCTATATAAAAAACAAGAAACACTTATGAACCATACCAACAAACAACAACCACTGAACAACAGGCTCCTGACTTAGGACAGGTACATACAAATGCAGCAGATTTAAACGTTTAAACAGGTGCCACCCTTCACCCTAACCTGAAACAATAGTGTAACATTACAACATACAAAGACACACTATAAAATATCAATTAAAATGGCTTAACTTGATGTATAATGATTAACCAATATGATTTTCTTTACATTGCAATATCTAATTTTAGGAGATCCCTCCTTACGAGACAAAAGCAGTTATGAAGGCAAACTTCGTAGGGAGGGTAGTAAATAATCATACAGCCTTCATAAGAATAAAAACAAATCAAGAACAGAAAAGTCACCTTTTAATATTACCAGTCGAAGTAGAAGTTTCATCATGTAAGATATTTGTATACCCACTCTAGGAGTGTGGACTATATTACAATCACCATGTCTGTCTGTTCCTACAACAAATATTTTCTTCATATTTTTCTTATAAAGTACTGAACCGAATTATTTCATATTTTGTCAGCAGCTTGACAGTAAGAAGTTGTAACATATCTGCACTGTCAGACATCTACTTCCTATTCGGTTTTTATGCCCAAGTTTTACCCTTGTCCATCTGTACATCCGTCCGTCCGTACGTCCCAAAGTTGGTTTCCGTTCTCTAACTTTAGATTGCCTCAACCAAATGTTATGAAACTTAAACACAATGCTTATTACCACATTATACAGATCAAGTTTGAATTTATTTTTTGTTTTTAATGTTGATTATAATTTTAATGAACAGAATGACTTCATATTTGACCAGCAGCTCAACAGGTAATGATCTGTAACATATGACACCAACTTCCTGTTTGCTGATACTTTGAGTTAATTTACGACTGAGGGTATGTTCAACGACAATTTGTGCTCTCTTGTTTACTTTTAAAATAACAAACTTTGAATTGCATGGAGGAGAAAAGCAATTGACAAGACCTTTCAATATGATAATTTAGTCTAATTTAAAAAATTAATCAAATAAAAAATGATATTTCATTTACATGGTAGTTGTTCTATGATCAACTGTATATATATTTTAGCTCCTGGTATATATTCTCCCTCAGAAATGATAGATTTTGGTATTATGAGAACGTTAGATGATCCAGCCACAGTTCAATTAAAGTTGATGAATACAGGGTCTAAACCTATGCATATTGTTGTAAGTAAAGAATGCTAACTTTTTTGTAAATCTTTGTATTATATTTGGTCACATGATAATCTGTTGCATGAAGAAGGTATGGTAAGACCCTATCAAAAATAAATAAAATGCTCCACAGGGCGCAGCTTGATACGACTGCAGAGGTCGAACCCTGAACAGTTTGGGCAAGTATGGACACAACATTCAAGCTTGATACAGCTCTGAATTTGGATTGTGATTAAATATTTGACACAGCATAGGTTTCTGACACAGAATGAATGTGATCTAAGAACTTAAAAATTTTAAATTGGACAATCACCTATTATGGTCAAATATCCAAAATCTAAATACAAGTTAGATTCAGCATTTCAAAGAACCCCAAGAATTCCATTTTTGATGAAATGAAACAAAAGTTTAATTTTGGACCCTTTTGACCTCAATGTGGACCAATTTGATAATGGGCCCAAAAAACAAAAATCTAAATACATGGTTAGATTCAGCATATCAAAGAACCCCATACATTCAATTGTTGTTGAAATCAAACAAAGTTTAATTTTGGACCCTGATTTGGACCAACTTGAAAACTGGGCCCATAATCAAAAATCTAAATACATGTTAAGATTCAGCATATCAAAGAACCCCTAGAATTCAATTTTTGTTGAAATCAAACTAAGTTTAATTTTGGACCCTTTGGACCTTAATGTAGACCAATTTGAAAACGGTACCAAAAAATCAAAAATCTAAATACACGGTTAGATTCAGAATATCAAAGAACCCCAATAATTCAATTTTTGATGAAATCAAACAAAGTTTAATTTTGGACCCTTTGGATCTCAATGTGGACCAATTTAAAAACAGAGCCCAAAATCCAAAAACTTAATACATGTTTAGATTCAGCATATCAAAGAACCCCAAGAATTCAATTTTTGTTAAAATCAAACTTAAGTTTAATTTTAGACCCTTTGGACCATATTGTAGACCAATTTAAAAACGGGACCAAAAATTTAAAATCTCATTACATGGTTAGATTCGGCATATCAAAGAATATCAAGAATTCAATTTTTGATGAAATCAAACAAAGTTTAATTTTGGACCCTTTGGACCTCAATGTGGACCAATTTAAAAACGGGGCCCAAAATCTCAAAACTTAATACACTGTTAGATTCAGCATATAAAAGAATCCTAAGAATTCAAGAATAAAACCCCATTGAAATTGGTCAAGAAATAAGCAATATAGAAAAGTATTGTTTTCGGCCTCTTTTTGGCCCCTAATTCCTAAATAGTGAGGGCCATGACCCCTAAAATCTATCCCAACCTTCCTTTTTTGGTATGGAACCTTATGATACAATTTCAGAAAGATCCATACACTTATACACAAGTTATTGTCTGGAAACTAGAAAAATGCTTATTTGGACCCCTTTTTTGGCCCCTTTTTCCTAAACAGTTGGGACCATAACCCCCAAAATCAATCCCAAACTTCCTTTAGTGGTTATAAACCTTGTGTTAAAATTTTATTGATTTCTATTTACTTATACTAAAGTTATTATCCGGAAACCATCTGTCTTCGGACGACGTTCATGATCATGATGATGTCACAGTGACAAAATTGACATTCCTACACAACAACCTATTCATTTATCAAATAAAATAATTTTGATAAGATGGGGGAATTTTACTTATTTTTCAATTTCATGGACCAGATAACAAACAGTTTTTTTTATAACTTCTAGGTTATTTTACTTCATTTCCCAAATGTTATTCTATGGTGTATTTTTGACATCAGAATTTTTTTCATTTAAACCTCAGATTTTCTGGAGTTATGAGTATTTTTGTTATGAAATCACATATTTGCCATTAATTTGATGCAAAAAAATCACCCACTGGTCATAAACTGGCTATTTCCTATATCCTAAGTATTTTCCTATATCCTAAGTTTTTTTTTCTGATTTTGATATAATTTTCACCATCTTAAGCAGATGGCTAATCTTATCATCATTTATACATAATTTTTTTAATTTTTTCTTGGATCTTTAGTTGATAAAACATAAAGTTTTAATGTCATATTATTACCACATAGTCATAGTAATTATGACTTCAATATGTTGTCTTTGTCTACATATGAATACTTAGATAAAATCAAAAAATGATAATCAATTATTCTTTTGAGGGTAATGATTTTATACAAAATAAAAAAGAGGAGATGTGTTATGAAAGCCAAATGAGAGACAGCCATCTGCCAGTAATGGATGTAAGAAACTATAGGTCACAGTACAGCCTTCAACAGTGAACAAAACCCATACAGTATAGTCAGCTTTAAAAAGCCTTGACATGAAAAAATGTTTTAAACAATTCAAACTTTCATAGCTGACTATTTTGTATGGGATTTGCTCATTGTTGAAGGTCGTATGGTAACCTATAGTTGTTAATTTCTAAGTCATTTGATCTCTTGTGGAAAGTTGTCTCATTGGCAATCATACCACATCTTCTTATTTTTATAGACAGCAACCAAGGATAACCACTTGATTACAGGCTCTTGGGTTTTGACAGGCTTTTATTGCAATACTCAAATATACATACACATATTTGGTCAGAAACTGTACTTTGGATAAGTTGTTCTATATGTTGACCTTTGCAATATATTATTGATACTATATTTACAATCTTAATTAATATTATTGTCATATTCATCCAGGTATATAGAATATATATTGCACATAAATTTATAATTTTTGGTTTTTTCCTACAAATAAAAAACCTGATTTTTTTGTTCAGAACACAAAGATCTTGCAATAAACTTTGTAATAAAAAAATGTATTGCTCAAAGAAAGAATCTTTGATTAGAAATTACTTTTTTTTCTGTTGTAAATATGAAATCTGTTAGTAAAATCTGTTGTAAATATGAAATTTTCGATTTCAGAGTGTATCAGTTTCACCACCAAACGATGCTATCAATATAGAGTTTAGACCAACAAAATTACAGCCAGACATTGTGCGGCATACAACGATAGCACATGTCACATTCAAAGGTAAATAATAGTATTTTACAGAATGGAAGCCATATTGATACTTATAATTTAGATATGACACAAGTGAGCAACCAAAACATGAAGAATTATATGAATCAATTAAAGATTAGAATTTAAAAAAGATTCAAGATGTAGTTATAAAGAGCATCTTGATTACTTCTTGGCAGAAATGGAGTTCCTGGAATGGTCTCTCTAATTTTTACTACAAATGTTCACCACTACAAAGTGTCCATTCAACTTTGAATTGTTCAAAATACCAAGAATTTTCTACCCTAGGAATAGATTACCTTAGCTGTATTTGGCAAACATTTTGGAATTTTAAGTCCTCAATGCTCTTTAACTTAGATCTTTTTTTGGCCTTTTAATTTTTTGATTCAAGCATCACTGATGAGTCTTTTGTAGACGAAAAATGTGTTTGGCTTACACAGTCATAAGCCTGGTATCTATGATGAATTTAATATCAACTGTTATAAAAATACATTGAAACACATGTAGAAAGCACCAGAGGCTGACTGCCACAAAATAGCCAATAGTGTTGAAAGTGGCTTTAAACACCAATCAAAGTTTCCCAATTTTAAAAACATCTGAAAATTGCTGAATTTTGAGTAGTTCCAATGATCTGCAAAGCTGTGTCCTTAAGTTTTAAGGAAATTCAGCATGTCTGAAGAATTTTTCCATTATAATATTCAACAATTAACAGGTTCTTCGAGAAATTTGCAGGCCTTTGGCCTGCAGATAGACCTAAATTTTGAACATTTGTAGATATGGCAAGTGGACTCATTCTGCTTAGTTGTCAAGCTTCAGACTTATATAATGTGGTTTATTTGGGGACTTGTTTCTATCACCAATAAAACCTGTCTCCATAAATGAGTACAAATCTCTTAAAAAAAACATTAAAATCCTATAAAAGAAACCCATCAAATTAGTAATTTAAACAAGATTTTCATTGATCGCTGTGTTCTGTTAGATTTTGATATTAAAAATATTTGTAATTGTACATAAAATGTAGGATAAACATGTGTTACCAAAGTTTTTAAATTAACCAGGAAGATGTAAGTTATTACATCATTAAATGATAAAACGATATTCATCTATAATTCGATAAGTAAGGAGTGCATTGAATATCATAGTACTTGGTACTGTAAAATAGTTTCAGATGATTGTAACTTATGACACTTATTTCACCTTTAGAGTCCAAGTTGTCCTTGATATGTTAACTAAAGTATATAGAAATTAAAGTATATGAAAATAAGGACATGTAATATGATTGCCAATGAGACAACTATCCACTAAAGACCAAAAGATATGGATGTAAAAATATTACAGGTCACATGAGCAAAATCCTTATCATAAAGTCTGCTGTAAATATCCTGTAGTTAATTTGCCGCTTTATTGATGTTTATTTAGTGAAATTACTATGAAAACTTTGAAATATATTATGATAAAAACTTATACATTTCAGCATCAAAAGCCTTACATCCAAAACAGATGTTGGGGAAAATCATTGTAAAATCTAAAAATGGTGAACAAAAAATAATAATTCCATACCAAGCAACAGTTTATCATGGGTAAGTTTGTATATGAATTAAGGGAAAAAACCTGAGGGTTCTGAACTTTATTCTTAGTTTGGGATACCACCCACAGAATTTTTATTTTTTCTACATATAAATCAGTGAAATGGTTGAAATACCACTGTCTACGTTCAAAGTTGAGTTCAGATCCTCCCAGAAATATTTTTTAAAGCCTTTAAAGTAAATGATGTTGCCTATAGCTCAATATACATTCAGGCATATCAATTATATATTTCAACCCATTGCTTAAGATAATCTTTGACATATGACATTTAGAATATATTTTCTAAGGAAAACACATTAAAATCACTTCCATGCTTGGATGCTTCTAAACACATTAAAAATCACTTCCATGCTTGGATGCTTCTAAACACATTAAAAATCACTTCCATGCTTGGATGCTTCTAATAGTAATGACTTTATATTGAATTAACTATGTCATCTATTGGTGATTAGATTGCACATCGTCTGTATTCCTTGGATAAAAAATATGTTTAGATTGAAAAGCATCCTTCTGCTTTGCATATTTAAGTCCTACTTTACAAAAAGGAAAAATATGCTCCCCCTAAAATGTTGTTCATTGTCACAAGTTTGCTTGTCACTGTTTGCTATAGGTTTAATATCTGCTGTTAACAAAACAAATATATACAATCTTTTATGATAAAAGATGGTACATTATTTCACCATTTTACATGTATTTGGAAAAGAGTTTCTTTTGCTTTAGCATTTTGTTTGTGAATAAGGATAAAGATAATTTGAGAAAAAAAACAAGGTCTTGTGAAAAGATCTAAGCAGTCTTTTAAGTCAGCTATTTAAAGGGTATTGTAAAATCTTGTTCATCAATAATGAATTTGTAAGTTTAGTAGGGTTTGGTACATGATATTAACACTACAAAAAACAACTTTATTGAAGTATTTAATAAGTTTTTAAGCAAGTTTGTGATAAAAACTGAGAACAAGTTTTAACAATGATTTCTGTACCCAGAAACAAACCAGACATGTTTTATTCAACTAATTTTGTTTACAATATTTAAAAAGTAATCAGAAAAATTGATATATATTTATATTTGATTTCTAATTTCAGGTCATTAGCATATAATGCCAACAATACCCATTTTTTTAGTGCTAGAGACAAATGGAATTACACACGTTTTATGACGTTTACCAATACATTTAATTTTACTGTGGTGATTTATAATGTGTCAATACCTTCACTTGTCAAACAGTATTTTTCTGTAAGTATATATTTCATCATGCTTTCATTTTATTTGGTATTGCAAATATTTCTTTTTAAAGTAGAGAAACATTATAAATAAGGTCACTATGACATGCCTTAAAAGTGGTAAGGCTATAGCCATCTTTCAAGTATTTAATTTTCTTGTTTTGATGAATGCAATGATATGAATTTAACAAGGCCAAGAAATGGAAACTTGTTGTTTCAGTGTATAAATCTTTTATACAAAATAAGTTACTCTGATGAAACTGCACTAATGATGTGATTACATAGAAAAAAAATTTCCTACAGTAACCCTGTAAAACAAATACTTGTTTGACGTCATTGACATTCTTGAAAAAGTGACACAGTATGAAAATCCCAGTAGAAGTCATTATACCAACATCTCAATATAAAATGTAGGAAGTATAGGATATAATACAACTTTTTGCACCTTAATTTTATATGAATTTGATTAATAACTAGTAGACTATAAATGGCATATTTCTCCTTTGGGATATCTAGCTAGAAATACTTCTTGCTTCTTGTAAATACCAATAAACATGTGCGTATGTTTTATTTCTTATTGTATTGCCAGAGGGACAGCTTTAATATTACAGATTCCTAAAAACATCAAAACACACTATATGTGGAAAATTAGTGGTATGGTGTATTAATTCATGAAACAAAATCATACCTGCACTTGACAAAACCCATACAAAGGATTAATGCTTTTATTGCTGTTGTTCTCAAAGCAACAATGAGGCCTTCAACACAGAGCAAATGCGCAAACCTCACTGTGATTTTAAGACAACCAAAACCAACTATTTGTAGCTGCAGGATCACATAGAGTAATGTCCAACCCCATATTTACGTTTTTACTAAGTAAATTTTGTTTTAGTATATATATAATGTATTTAGGATTAATTTTCTTAATACTTACATTTTCAGATTTTAAATTTTACCAAGCCTGTCAGTATTGAATCTAGACAGACATTAACTGCTTTTTTACTAAAATTTCATCCAAATGATACACAGCTCCACTTTACAACTTACCTGACATTATATACCAATGCTTCACAGTTTGTTATACCTATAGTAGTATACAATGGTCTATTACAAGTAAGTGTAACTACATTCCTCCCATATAATTTCAAGGGGGTGTTATATACTCAGTACTTGCATAGCGTTAATTTTTATTCCAATTCGGGCGAAAAGAATGTGAATCACTTTCGTATACATTTATAAAAAAGTGCCTTTGAACAAATTTGATTTGCAAGAATTATTTAAAATTAGATGACTATTGATATAATGCAGTTTCAGGTAGAAATTTTACAAGCTTAAATGTATAATCTAAAATTGTGATTATCCATTATAGCAAGTGATGATATCCATGTTTTAATTTCAGGTAATACCACATAGACCGGAAAAATATAAAGGTCAGTTTGATTTTGGTACGATGGGATGGGATGTATGTCAGAAACAAGATGTATAGTTATAAGTTTAGTTTACTCTTTATATTCAAAATCTTACTTTGAATTATGATAATCCTGTGGATGTAAGTAGTTATAAGTTTAGGAATGAATATAAACAATAATTAGTGTACTTTATATTCAAAATCAATTACTTATGAATTATTTTGACATACAGTCGAACCATCGTTGATAGTCCAAGCTGAACGTTAGTGTCTTGAAATATTTCAGGTGATATAAAACAAAACGAATTTAAATGGATGAGTCAATAAATAAAGTTAAGACAATTATGATAAATTTATAATAATTTAATGTAAAGCAGACAACCTCATCAGAGACCGTAATTGTGTGTTTTCTATTGATTTTTATTTGTTTTACTATTGTTTTGTTTTGTTTTGTGCATGATCTGTATCTGTACTTGTGTGTTTGATTAATATGAAGAACCAAAAAATATGGAGATTGAATACATAATCAAAAAGTGTCATATAGAAAAAAGGCACACTGTTCAAAGTATCTGGTTTACACAAATCTCATAAAGTATTTCATGCATTCCATATTTATGACGACACACTCGACCTCGGATGAGTCGAACCTCGGATAAGTCGAATACTTTGGTCTGGTCCCTTCGACTTCGACATAACGAGGTTCGACTGTATGAACTTTTTTTTTTTTTTTTTAAGTTGCATTATTTCTGTAATTCTTTATTAATGTTCCAAAAGATGACAGATTTGCAGATTTGATATGGCCTTTTTCTGTCAAAAATTTGTTTATTCCCTTATATCCTCCTTAGTTTTTAATCATTTTAAGAATGATAAAACAAAATATGCCTAAAAAATGTTGAGCATTTTTACTGTTTCTTAGTCTCCCATAAAATTTGGTTTATGTTCTTACAAATTATTTTTCTGTAGCTATATGATATATGCATGAAATCATTGTATTTTGTCTTGCCTACAAAGATATTTGTAAGGGTGATACATACCCATCCTATATTTAGTCTTGTCAACATTTAGGTCCAGTCTGTGATTAAAGTTTTTTTTTTGACTTCAACACCAATTACTTTGTCAAGATAAAAATTGAGCTATGCAGTCCCACAAAAAAATAGTGAATTCACTTGTGCCAAAGACTCAATTTTATTCATAGCAATTGTAAGAAGCCTGATCTATTGTTTTGTCAGTCAGATAGGAAACTGAATCATTCTATTTAGTAACCAAACAAGCATGTATTGATTTGCAGGTGAAAGTGAGAATAAATGCTTCAGTAGAGGTACTATTGGCATTCTGCTGTGATCATCATACTAACATTATATCTTTCTAATGCAACAAAACAAACAATTCTATTTTTTTACATAAAACATGTTGTTTTTTAAAAAATCGAATATAAATAATTATTTTTATTAGTAAAACCAAATCATTAAAATATGAAAAATAAGGTTGCATTAGAAGTGTATTACATGGTTTTACATTTTTGTAGTGAAATTACAACATTTACAATTTGTTTGCTTTTTTTTCAATTTTGGTGATTTTATTTACGCTTAAAATGGCCTTCTTTTGGTATATACTTAAAATATGTAAAATGTATACAATTTAATGTAACCCTTTTACATTGGTGTAAGGTTTTAGATCGATGAGGGTGTTAATCCTTTCTTCAGTATATAACACTGCTTATGCATATATAAAATGCTTTAATAAGAGTAATGTCTGTAATATATAACTCATGAGTTTCTGAAAATATACTTAGATATCAGGTGCATAAGGCCAGGGAAAAATGATTGTTGGTTTCCCCTTAGATTGGAAAATTTTCAAGACCCGGCAGGCAGGAGTTTTTTTTTTTTTGTGTATCAGATTGTGTTGCTATAGACTGCCTATAGAACAAATATTTATTACTTGATAACTGATATTAAATTTTGGTGACTTTAATAACATAAAGAAAAGAACTGGTGTTCATGAATTCAATCTTGATAGAATACTGGCGCTTTTGGCCATTTTGGGGATCTAAACAACAGGGAAACGCTTTAAATCATTGTTATCTTTCCGATCAGTTAAGCACTTCGGCGATCTAGAAACCAAGGTGGGGAAAAATTACCTTGACATTATTATGCTTCTTAACAACAAAACTGAAACGTATATTAAAAAATATTTGTCAGCAATGCTGGATCGGAACTATACATGGCCCTTTTTTTTTTCTTTTTTTTTTTTCAGTCAAGAAAAAAATAAACGAACAGGTGATTTAAAGTAGACCTGGTCGGGTTAGGGGAAACCAACAATCATTTTTCCCTGGCCTTATTATAATGCTGACATATATTTCAAAAGAGATAGTATGGGAGAGATTTTTTTTATTCTTAAATATTTATTTCTAAATGATGGGGTTGAATCTGTGAAGAGGTTGTTCAGATACGTGTATATTATGAACGTGTTATTTAACAAAAGTCTTTTCTTTTTGCCAATGTTTTTCAATTTGGTATTGATTTTGTTGTTTCATAATAATCAAAACAGTTCAGTGATACATGTGATACTTTTTGTCTCTCTGTACTAAATTTTGATTGATATATTGTATGATGGGTGTTTATTGTACAGCTAAGTGTTTTCAATGAAGTGTCAAATAGTAGTTTCAGGCTGTAAAAGTAGACAGTCACTTGCCCATTCAAATAAATAAGATTTTCCACCTAAACCTGCTGCCATCTTTTGAAAGTGGAATGACAAATATAACATGTATGGTCAGGACGATAATAATAATTGGAATTTGGTATTCAGGGGATGAAACCGTAGATCTATTGAGGAGAGGCAATCTTAGTACCACAAGACCCCCAGTGTGGTTACTAAATTTTGTTTTTTAAGCAAAACAAGGACATTGTTTTTATAACATTTAATCTTTTAATGCTTATATAAAATATTCATTTAAACTGTAAAAGTTTTCTTAACTCTTGAATGGTGTAGATTTTGATAACATAATCATGATATAAAACATTGTTATAATTTAATTCAAAATCAAAGCAGAACATAACATTTACACAAAATAATGAGTAAGGGACATTAATTGCAAAGAAAAAGGGAAAATGTTAACAAAAAAAGATACCTTTTATAACCCTCTGTGAATGAAAACTTTCTATTGTAGGTTCATATAGGGGAGATAACACCTGACATGAATGGTACAACAGTGACTTTTTTAGGAATGGAGAAAGGGAATGGTACAATGTTAACAAAAGAACATAATACATCAGATGTAGATTATAATTGGGTATGTATAAACACATGTGTGCAATACATCAGATATTGATTGTAATAGGATGACATTAGCAAAGAACATGTGTGTTATATAGAGAATATTTACTATACTCCATACAGGGAAAATGTCATATCCCATGAGATACAATGGTAAAACATAAAAATAAGGAGATGTGGTTTGAACTCAAAGAACATATTTTTTAAGATTACCAGATATAAAATACACATCAGAGCTCATCCATTGAACTCCAACAATTAAAAGATAAACATCCTTATCCTTTCGTCTCTATAAATAAGCTCTGATGTGGATTTTTTGTGGTAATCTTCAAAGAAATGTTCTTTCTATGTGATGTCATCAGGCAAGGTAGACAAGTTTCATGACACCACAATGTCAAAACCAGAAAAAAATAGAAAAAAGAGCGAAGAGTTTTTAACAAGAGAACACACTGCATGAGATGTTGATTATAGGTTGATTGATTAAATGAGAACATGATGTTTCAAATGCTGGTTCTCTTCTGAGTCTTCATACGATGTTTATGACATTCACGTTAAAATGAGAGTATAATATATAGCAATTATTTATCTACCAAATATTCAAAATTTGTAATGTATCATGCAGTAGGTGTATGCACTTACAGCATTGCTATAAATTTGATTAGCCTGACATGATTTTTTTTCTTTTCAGTTAAAAATATCACCATACCATTTTGCTGTTTTTAGTGTTAATTTAACAGCTCCTGATTATGAGGGGATATTTGCTTCAGATATGCTCATAACTACACAGTTTGAGGTAATTATTTTGTTTCTTTGGTACAGAGACTAGAAAAAGAAAACGAAAATGTATATTATAAAATAAGGAGATGTGGTTCTGATTGCCAAGGAGACTGCTATTTGACAGAGTCCAAATGAATCAGATTTAAGCATGCTTATTTGACAAGTTTCTGATACAGTTAACTCCCATTGTCTCAAACTCGGTTGACTCGAAATTTCAGATGGGTCGAAGTTTTCCTGTGGTCCTGAACTCATTCCATATAAATATAATTATATCGACTCCTGATGAGTCAAAATTGGATGAGTCAAAATTTTGGTTGACTCAAACTAAATTTATGGTCCCAAGGTTAACAAAAGCATTCAAAATTCATTATTTATGTCGAAACTAATACACATATGTCAAAACATGACCTCGGGCACTAAAATGGATTAAAGAGTTAATCTGACAATACACGTGTAATTAAATTTCCGGTCACTGACCACTGTATTGATTTCTGACATTCTTTTTCCACTTGGTTGTGTATAAAGTAGGGATTAAGACTTCTGTTGGTGATCAACTCAAAACTACTCAATCAGCGTCTTTAATCTTTATATATGTTTTTTTTCTTGCAGAAAAAGATTGAAATAAAAGAAAACGAAAATAAATCTAAATTTCTAAAATCTCTTGTATACGAGAATGAACAATTTTGTCAACTTTAAATAACGCTAAGATCAATTGGAAATTACGCACTTGGCTAAAAAGCCACAGGAAAAAATTGTAACTGTACAAAGAAATAAATAAGAGACAAAACCATAAAATGTTATTATAATAAAAAAAGACCATAACATACATTTACATTGATCTGAGACCAGAATATTGATCCCCTAGCCATATTCATCAGGATTTATTTTAGCTTTACCAAGCTAAGCAAGAGTTGTGTTCCTTGGTCTGTCAAACTTTTGGTTTTCGTTTGAGTCAAACTACTGGTATTTCAAATTATTTATCTGGTCCTGCTGACTTCAAGATAATGAGAGTCGACTGTATATGTATTAAGTAAATGATGACTGCACTAACATTGAAAACAAAGGAGTAAACTAATGTACCTTTTAAATGTAAAAAGTAAAGTATATATGGAAATTCTATCAAGTAGATGGAAGTTAAAGTCAGCTTAGTATATATATATATAACTCGTACCCATCAAGAGTAATCATATGTATATTTAGATACATACAATTGATTGATTCTTGTTTGCTTAATGTCCAGTAGTAAATTTTTCCTGTATTGTTGGACCCAAAAAATTTTAAAGATTAAGAAAATTAATTCAGAGATGGTTGCTGTTGATGATCATTGAGAAAAAAAAATAGATTTTTGCATTTAATATTAATGATACTAGAGTATAAAATATATACAAAGTCCATATTTACAGCACTTGTATTACCTATTCACATATATTCTTCTCTTTTAGGATATCTGGATTCCAGTAACCCTCAGAACTTCAGATGGTAGCTTAAATACTATTCCTGAAAAGCTTATTTTTGAGAGAGTTTTTCCTGTAAGTATTTTATGACAGTCAAAAGTTTTTTTAATTCATATTTATAATATAAGATAAATTGATTAACACATTCTGTCTCAGAAGATATTCTTGAAAAATGATTCTGCATGTGTCTTGATAGGAGTGAGGTTGGATTTAAATGTGCTCTTGAACACATTTATTAAAACTTATTTAAGTATTTGTCTTACGAAAGAAAAGGCCATTTGAACCACCAATACCATATACGATCAGTGCATTTGTCTGTTTGTAACATATTTTTGCCACATTTTAGTCATACTGTCTGCAAATAATTTGGTAATCAACGGGCTTTTTTTTTTATAGAAAGTCCAGTTAAATATAGAAGTTCCCTGGTATGATCAAAAACACAACAATATAAATTTTGAAATAATTTCATAGCACTCAGATGTATAGTGTAGCTTTAAATTTTGTCTTATTAATAGTATATACCTGTTATGTATTTGCAAGGAAAGTTTCCACCAATATTACTGTATCTTTTCTTTTTTAAAGGGGAAAGTCCCGTATAAAGTGCTGCAGATTTACAGTTCATTCAGAGATTTTATGGAAGTTACCAGTGTTTCATTTCAACCATCAGACACAAGATTTTATTTTGAACCACCAAATAATGAAAGAATTTTATTAGAACCTTTTAAAAACAATATAGTAAGTAAATATGGAGTTTTGATTCATTTGCTAAGTGTCCTTTGACATCAGTGAACTTAAATAGAGTTTGCCTCTTCTGTTGTATTTACATAAAAATTAGGACACCTTGTTTGAATTATTTAATGGAAAAGAATGAACATGGTGCATTGATTTATCCCTATATGTACATGGTAAAAACAGAGGAACAGTTATGTCCCTAACTGCAGTGAACAGCTTGGGACATAGAAGTTAAAGACTCTCATGCTTAAATTCCTGTCAGATTTTAGTGAAATATATATGTAATGTTTACATCAGCAAAAACTTGGATGAGTTAACCAATCAGACTTGATCAAATATTTAGGGGGAAATTACCCCTTTGAATTGTATATAATATGAAAAATTAACATTGTAACCTCTTTTACAACTACATGTCTCATTGCAGTTGAATTCATGTCGAATGTTTACATTAACTATATTGCAGATGAATTTGAAAATCAATGCAGATCAATAATTATTGTTGCCCTTACACTTTTTGATACTTGTTGAGAGTTAATCACTTTTAAATGTAGACTGAACATTTGGCATAAGGCTTTTGTCATAGCAGTGATGTTACTTTTGTTATTATTTTACTTTTTTAAGTCCTATCCTATAGCCAATAAGTCGGCTAGGCTCTGTGTTAGACTCTTTCCTTCATCTATGATTTTAAGGAATTACTTAATTTACCTTCTATATAAACATGAATATTGTATTTCAGGTTGGAAATATTTATTTTGATTCAAAAAGGGAGTGTAAAGAAGATTGTTATGTAGGGTTACAGACAAATACACCTGGTAAGATATTATGTTTAAAAGAAAGGGTTTATTTATGAGCAGGAAAGAAAAGGTTCCATATACTTAACTGCATATGCTTTCATTTTGTTAAAAGTAATTGACTTTACTATAATAATTTTATACAATATAAAGTATTTCAAATGACCTAAGTCATGTGGACATTATTTTGCGCACCAAGCTTTGAGGTTTTGTTCAGTTGCACTCTAAGAAATTTTGCAGGTTGAATATGCATTTAAATATTCAAGAAATATATAGAATTGCCTTACTTAAAAGTTTAATGATCTGAATATAACTTTGTATATAGCAGTATAAGAAACTGAAGTTTAAAACAGTTGTATGTGTATTTGTGTGGTGGTTACTGTTTTTGTACAATAACTGCCATTATCATTTTTATGCTGGTCAGCAGTGGTTGTCTGGCCTGGGTTAAGATTAAAAAAGTTATACAATAATTGTCATATTTGTTTTTAGCTGGTCAGCAGTGGTTTTCTGGCCTGGGTTTAGATAAAGAATTTGTACAATAATTGTATTTATTTTTAGCTGGTCAGCAGTGGTTGTCTGGCCTGGGTTTAGATAAAGAATTTGTACAATAATTGTATTTATTTTTAGCTGGTCAGCAGTGGTTGTCTGGCCTGGGTTTGGGAAAAGAAGTTGTACAATAATTGTGGTATTTATTTTTAGCTGGTCAGCAGTGGTTGTTTGGCCTGGGTTTGGGAAAAGCAGTTGTACAATAATTGTGGTATTTATTTTTAGCTGGTCAGCAGTGGTTGTCTGGCCTTGGTTTGGGAAAAGAAGTTGTACAATAATTGTGGTTTTTACTTTTAGCTGGTCAGCAGTGGTTGTCTGGCCTGGGTTTGAGAAAAGAAGTTGTACAATAATTGTATTTATTTTTAGCTGGTCAGCAGTGGTTGTCTGGCCAGGGTTTGGATAAAGAAGTTGTACAATAATTGTATTTATTTTTAGCTGGTCAGCAGTGGTTGTCTGGCCAGGGTTTGGTTAAAGAAGTTGTACAATAATTGTATTTATTTTTAGCTGGTCAGCAGTGGTTGTCTGGCCTGGGTTTAGATAAAGAAGTTGCAGATACAGATCAATATCTTTTTACCAGACTTCAACAGAAGTGGGACAAATTAGAAAAATCTGAGCAAAATACGTAAGTTGATAGGACTTGGAAATTACAAAAGAAAAAAATTGCATAAGGGCTAGTCCATTAAAGGGAAAGGGTAGGAAGGAAACTTTTGTTTTTAGACATGATTCATGGGCTATTTATAGTTGTATGTCAATTTGATGTGTAAAAAGTACTCAAAAAGATATTTTAGTTGTAGGGGAATGTTTTAGGTCCCTTCCGACCCTTCCACATCTATTTAATGGAATAGTGATTTTTTCAAAAGTGTTAGAATTTTATCTAAATGTTTTTGATTGAGGAAACTGAGATTTTATCAGTGTGAAATGGTTCTAATCAAAATTGTATCTTGAACATTGTTGTTAATAATATAGTTTGTTATGTATAGACAGATGAATACCTCAATAAGTCCAATTTTTGTTTTTAAATATAAGCAATAATTTAGGTAAAATTGAAAATACAACTGTGATCAGGAAGAAAAAAACAACAATATAATTAGTTTTCGTCTAGATTTTGTACCTTTTTCTAATTTTAAAAGTAGGCCGACAGTTTCATATAGTCCAGAATTAGAGGATAATGTCCCCTCTGTTGACAACAGGTTAACAATAATAAGCTAGGTTTGGAAAGTATACTATTGTTTTTGTATTACAGAGCCAATGTTACAATAGAAATAGACACAAGTGAAGTTAGAGGTTTTTTATTCTCAGCTCAGTCACATTTACATTGGCCATCCCTCTTCAGAAAACATAAAATAAAATTCCCTCTGACACAGATTGGTAATACTTCTGTAAGTATGTGTTATAATATGTGTATATACTATTGTTATGCCTTAGGGGCATTATGTTTTTCGGTCTGTGCATCCGTTCGTTCTTCCGTCTGTTCGTCTGTCCGTCCGTCTGCCCCGCTTCAGGTTAAAGTTTTTGATGAAGTAGAAGTCCAAACAACTTGAAATTAGAACACATGTTCCCTATGATATGATCTTTCTAATTTTGATGCCAAATTAGAGTTTTGACCCCAATTTCACGGTCCACTGAACATAGAAAATGATGGTGCGAGTGGTACATCCGTGTACTATAGACACATTCTTGTTTAATGTAGAATTTTAATAACATAATGTTATAATTTTAAGTAAATGTACACATATCAAAAGAATATATGCCATTGAGAGTGTGGAAACTGAAAAGATGGTAGATTTGTTTGACATAAATTCTAACAAAACTGCTAGTAACATTTAAATGTAAGGTAACACTACATGCTTATATATTCTGTAAAAAACTGTGAAATAAAAATTAAAGCAGAAAAAAAGTAAAAGGAATAGACTTAAGAACTGAGGGTTACTTATATTGGAAATTTAATTCATAACATGACATTTACATTGTACAGCATTTACTTTGAAAAATGTGTCTTTTATTTAAGTTAAATACCATATGCAACATACAACTACAACAACACTAACAACATCTGTAACAAAGTAAGAACTTATTACAGAATACTGACAAAATTTCCTTCTAAACATTACATTGTTTTAGAATTTTGCACCATTTTTGCAATTGAGAATCCTGATTTAGACCCATCTGTTTTCTTAAACTGCATTACTTTAAGTTGAAGAGATATAACAGTTGGATGCATGATTTGAAAAAATTTAACAGCTGATGCATGGTACTTTTTTCCACAGAGTTTCTCATCAAGAAATTCCCTCTTCTAAAAAAAAACTGCTAGTAATATTTAAATGTTAGGTAACACTACATGTTTTATATGCTGAATGAACTATTTTATTTTTATAGGTGTCAGATTTTATAGTAGAAAATCCAGGGAATGTTCCAGTTTTAATACAGATACTCCCGCTATCTCTTTATCCAAACCCACAGACAATAATAGAATTACTTAGTCAAAGGTATATTACATATTTCATATCACTTACGAAATGAGAAGAAAATGATTATTAACAAATTGGAAAAATTATTATTCTTAAATTAAAAAAAGAACAGCAGACATGTGCAGGTTAAGAAAAAAGATAGAAATACAGAGCAGAAAATGAAAAATCATAGGATGTTAGAACAACACACAATACCATAGCCAAAAAGAAAATCAGTGAAATGATAAATAGTTTACAAAACACTAAACAGAAAACTAAAGGCTTAAGCATCGCAAACCCTACCTAAAACTCAAACGATATCGGGTACGTTGAAAAGGTAAGCAGATTCTGCTCCACTAGTGGCGCCAGCATCTTATTACTTTTGGGAAGTATTCATTTGTTCATGTTGTAATCAAGGAAAAGAGGACAGGATTTTGGCTTTAACAATTGGAACATTTCCATGAAAAGGATGAATTATTTGGGATTATTAATTTAAGTCCTAACAATTTTAGGTTAACATCAGATATATCAGATATGATAGAAACAGATGATTTAGACATCTTTACACTCCCAGATTTAGAACAATATAATGTAAGTATCATACCATGATAGGCAGTTAGTTGTGGATGTATTTAATTTCAACATCAAAAATAAGTATGAAAATGGAAGTCTGTTTTTTAAAGCAATTTATAACATTTTCAAAACCCATGACAAGGAAATTATTGGCTTAATTTTTAAAGAAAATTCATTTTATGAAAGCAATTATGAAACTTGAAATATATTTATACATATGACAAGGAAATGATTTGACTTTGGACATCACTTTTGAATAAGATGTTTGGCACAAAATCAGTTTGATAGATACTTGTCTGGGTTAGATTTAAAACAAATTTCAGTTAAGTTTCATTAAAATTGATATCCAAATGTTGTTTGAAAGTCAAAATGTTCATTCTAATCTTTGGACCTTACTTGACTCTTTCTTTCAAACCTCTGTGTGTAATACCAGTAATGTTTGAAATATCTATTTGAAATATTAACATGTGTTATAAAATATTTGTAATTACATTATTTATTTCTTATCATTGTTTAGTGTATAAGTTGACATTAAAACCACAAGAAATGAAGTAAATCATTATTTTACCATCATGTTATTTTTGTTTAACCCAAAAAGTAATTTAGTTATTCACTGAAAAATAGAATAAAAAGAAGAAAGTAAGTGCTCATATTGTACAGCATCTTATATTTGGTTTATGGAAGATTTATGCTATAATCTTCATTTAGCAAAAGTTGTGAAATTTTTGTATTTTTTCCATGGTTTAACATGATTCAGAAGAATTTAGATATGCTAATTTCATATAAGCCCTCTATTTCACTTTATAGACAAGTTCACAGTTCATAACAAAGGATTCATTATATATTCAAAATATTTAAAACACTTGGCAAAACTTGCATTCTCAGAATTAAAGAAAAATAACTATTTTGTGTGGAGAAATGTATCATCCCTCTGACTGTAGTGGTAGACAAAGAAGGAACATGTGGAATCCATGGAAACAAAAATATTTCATAACTGATTTGATTTTATGCTATAAAGTAACAAACATATTCTAGTAATGTCATTGTATATTGAAATTAAAGCTAGATTCTTACACATGTTATTGCATGCCAGTTATACAAGATGATAGAAATATGTTAAAAGGTGCACTTTCTAGGGACTGGTTGGTTGCACTGGTACATATACGTACAGGTCTCTTATATAAGTCATGGCTGAATGGGGAAATCTGTGTTGCTAGTACATGTATTTGATGGATCTGTTGCTAGAACTATATACTTCATACTCTTTTCTAAGAATCATGTACTGTCATTAACTATTCAATTTGTGTTATCTTATTTCTTAAAACGTGGATGCTCAGTCGGGTTCATGTCAGGTTGTTCAAAATAATAGAAACCATATGTGGGTTAAATTGCTTACATAAATAAAAAAAAAGCAGTAATTTCAAGTGCTATGAATTGTAGCAATTTTATTATGATGTCATATTATGTGTTGCTTCTTTGGCAACTGTGCTAGTCAGTACTATCTGATGAATGAAGGTTTTTAAAATGTTGAAAAGAAATTGGTGAAACAAATTCTGCCTTGGTTTTCTTAATATGAGTTACTATATTTTTTCACTCTCAAGTTTAAGAGCTCACATACTGAAAATTTTAAAATTTTTCGAGTAGACGAATATTGTAACTCACATTCCAAACAGAAGAGATTTATATTTCTTTCAAAACATGTTTATGTGAATTTTAATTTGTTTAATAGCCAAGGATGATTTTGCAACAATATGTGAACAAAAATTCACTTTTCTACTGAAAATTGATTTTTATGCCCCTGCCGTAGCGGAGGGGTCATTAAGTTTTACCCTTGTCCGTCTGTCCGTGCATCCGTCCGTCCCAAAGTTGGTTTCCGTTCTCTAACTTTAGTTTGCCTCAACCAAATGTTATGAAACTTATACACAATGCTTATTACCATTAAATACAGATCGAGTTTGAATTTTGATGGCATCACTTATACCGTTCTAGAGTTATGCCCTTTACTTGCTAAATTTTTTGTTTCTGTTCTCTAACTTCAGTTTGCCTCAACCAAATGTTATGAAACTTATACACAATGCTTATTACCACAATATACAGATCCAGTTTGAATTTTGGTGCTGTCACTTTTACTGTTCTAGAGTTATGCCTTTTACAAAAGGAAAAATTGCTATATTTTTTAATTTTTTTTCTAAAAGTATCAATCAAGTACTTTTTATAGCATCTTCTGCATGAAGAAGTAATTTGATAGAATTTAATACAGTACTAGCTGTGTATGGATTCCTACATTTTTCAAATGCTATATACAAAGGGAGGGAATTCAATTTCTTTTTAGTAATCTAATTCAGAGGTTTTAATCAGGATTTTTCTGCAAACCAATATCCCTAAGCCAATAGCTTGTTTCAAAATTAGTTAAGACTTGTAAAAGCATTTTTTAGATGGAAAAAAAAGTTTCTGTTCTCTCACTTAAGTTTGACTTTACCAAATGTTATGAAACTTATACACAATGCATACCCCCAAAACACAGATCAACTTGAATTTGGGTAGTGTTACTTTAACCATTATAGAGTTGCGCCCCTTTATAAATCATAAATTGCAAAATTTTTAGTTGCCGTTCTATAACTTAAGTTTGCCCTAACCAAACATTATGAAACCTATACACAATACTTATTACCACAAAACTCAGATCAAGTACAAGTTTGGGTAGCATCACTTTTATTGTTCTTGAGTGATGTCCCTTAATAATGTTGTATGCAAGCGGGGGCATTATCTGTGTCCAAGGGGACACATTCTCCATTTATTTTATACCAAGTTCAACAATATATCATACAAGATGGTACTAAATTGATCATTGCCAACTTGAAAAAAAAAGACCTAATTATTTAACTCTTTTAACCTGAATGTAATTATTATGTTAGGAAGATGTTCATTATAAACTCATTAGTTGTGAGAGAGGTTGCCTCCCTGAAGGGACTTAAAAGCACATGAAACAGGAGAAGTTTCTCACTAGAGGGACTTTGTAATAAGGTCACCCAGAGGACCCTTTTAAGTCATGTAATCTCTAAAGGGGTTATATAAGAGAAAACCAGCAAATCAATGATTAACAGCTTATGAATTTTATTTTAGCCAAATCCACAGAATCCTGTTCCCGGTTTTAGAAAACACATAGAAAGTACTCTTGGAGTAAAACCACATAAACACAGTATAACTACCGTCCTACAACCTGGGGTTAAAGTCAAAGTACGAGTTGGTTTCCAGCCTCGTGATGACATCTCCAGGACATCTTTAATACTCATCAGGTATGTCCTTAAAAGATTAGGGTCAAAGCATGATAAATATTCCTGACTATATGTCTTAAAGAAATCCATATTTGCTGATGTCATAGAAGTATGAATGAATTGTAATTTGTGTATTTTGGAACAGATGATAAACCTACGAAAATAATATAATTCTTAGTATGGAATATCTTGCATGAATATCAGTATTTTGACAGAATTTAAAATACTAAAAAGGAATAACTAATTTATCATATTATTTGAAAAAAAACTGAAATTAATTGTTGGGGTTTGTTTTATTTTAGCAAAACCCATCAGTAAAAAGTCATATTTTAAATGTTTTTATGCCCCCGCCGTAGCGGTGGGGGCATTAAGTTTTACCCTTGTCTGTACGTATGTACGTCCCAAAATTGGTTTCCGTTCTCTAACTTGAGTTTGCCTCAACCAAATGTTATGAAACTTATACACAATGCTTATTATCACAAAACACAGATCAAGTTTGAATTTTGGTGGCGTCGCTTAAACCGTTCTAGAGTTATGCCCCTTTATAAATGGAAAAATTGCAAAATTTTTATTTTCTTCTAAATATCAAGTAATTTTTTAAAATTGGAGTTATCTTCGTTTGTCCATGATTATAGTTGAATCAACTACAATCAATGCTTTATACAATGCAATGTTTAATTTTGACTTCCAACGATAAAACACAGATCAAGTTGAATTTGGGTAGTGTCACTTGAACCATTATTGAGTTATGCCCCTCTATAAATCGAAAGATTGCAAAATTTTAAGTTTCCATTCTGTAACTTAAGTTTGCCCCAACCAAACATTATGAAACCTATATCTGATGTTCAGTAGTTGTCGTTTGTTGATGTGGTTCATAAGTGTTTCTCGTTTCTCGTTTTTTATATATATTAGACCGTTGGTTTTCCCGTTTGAATGGTTTTACACTAGTAATTTTTGGGGCCCTTTATAGCTTACTGTTCGGTGTGAGCCAAGGCTCTGTGTTGAAGACCGTACTTTGACCTATAATGGTTTACTTTTATAAATTTTGACTTGGATGGAGAGTTGTCTCATACCACATCTTCTTATATCTATATACACAATATTCATTACCACAAAACTAAGATCAAGTACAAATTTTTTGTTTCCGTTTTCTAACTTTAGTTTGCCTCAACCAAATGTTATGAAACTAATACACAATGCTTATTACTATATAATACAGATTATGTACGAAATTTAGTGGCGACACTTTTACCATTCTTGAGTTATGTCCCTTTATAAACATAAAAATTGCTGAATTTTTCGTTTCCGTTTTCTAACTTTAGTTTGTCTCAACCAAATGTTATAAAACTTATACACAACCATTCTAGAGTTATGCGTGTTTACAAATAGAAAAATTGCTGAATTTTTAGTTTCTGTTCTCTACTTTAGTTAGCCTCAACCAAATGTTATGAGACTTACACACAATGCTTATTACCACAAAACTCAGATCAAGTTCAAATTTGGGTAGCGTCCACTAAATTATTACATCTTCATGAACTTACCTGCTTTTATAAATTCTTTTTTTTTAGTCAATTGCAAAATGTGATAATTTATATTTTGTTTTCAGAAATAATTTAACAATAATAGATGCAATAGTCATACAAGGACAGGGTGGCAGAGGAGAAATGAAACTTAGTAATAAAAAACCAGGCTCTGGAATACCATTACAGTTTGATATGACAGAAAAACATCTAAAAAATTGTGATCGTAAGTTTTATCATGAAAATTTACATTGTAACATCCAGTACCTTTTGTAGTATTCAGATTGCAGGATTTAACAGTAGGATCAGTATCTACAATATTACTCTGTACTTGGCACATTTGATCATTAGAGCAACAAGTTAATTCCACGAAAAAGACAAACATGGCATTCAAATTTTGACAGTTTCCTAATTAGTCCCCTACCGACGAAGTCGAAGGGGACTTTAGGTTTACACTCTGTCCGTTTGTCTGTCCGTCCGTCTGTCTGTCCATCCGTCAGTCCGGCAACTCAGCTTTCCACACTTTTTTTCTTCGTTCTTGAAGATATTGATTTGATATTTGGTATATAGTTTTATAATGACAAGTTATAGATCAAGTTCGAATTTTGTTCCGGTCTGATGATTTAGTCCAGAGTTATGGTCCATAAAAAAAATCCATAACTAATGTTAGAGTACTATGTTAAACCATATATCTGTACAAAGGGAGATAACTCATTTTTTAAAAGACATTCTTTGGTAAATTGTTTGAGGAATTTTGTTGCAGGTTTATATGTTATTTTGTATAAACTAATTTTCTGAATGCTACATGTATATATATATTTTTTTTATTATGTGAAATCCATTAATTAGATAATAATCTATTTTTATTAAAGTATATATTTCATTACATTACATTGTGTAGATAAAAGTTGTTGACATTTTATAGATAAGTTACAAGTCTATATTAGTTTGTGACAAATGAAAGAAAAAATATTTGGAACTATTAATTATATTTGATTGTAATTCAAAATAGATATACATTGTATTACATAATATCTAATGTTAGAGTGTTATAGGTTTTCCACACTTTTTTATCATGCTTGAAGATATTGATTGACAATTGGTATATAGTTTTATCATGACAAGTTACAGATCAAGTTCAAATTTTTGTTTCAGTCTGATAATTTTGTGCAGAGTTATGGTCCTTGGACTTGAAAAATTCTCTCATATAATCAGTTTTCCACACTGTTTTAGTCATGCTTGAAGATATTGACTTGATATTTTCTTTTTGTTTACACCATGACAAGTTATAGAACAAGTTAGCATTTTGTTCCAGTATAATGAATTTTTAACTGGTAGGGAACTATGTATTGCCATGCAATACTCTCAGAATGCTTGTTCAATCTTGCAAAACAGTTCATTAAAGAATTTTTTTTTCCAAAGAACAAATTTCCCAATAACATTATAAATAGCACATCAGTAGACTCTTAGAAATCATTGAATTTTAAAACATCTATATTGATTCAGCTATACATATTAAATCTATTGTACATTTGTTATATTCATTTTTCCTCTAATTTGGATTGTACATATTCATTCTATGCCTTGTTGTTGGTTATCTTCTTGTGACGCAATCTTCAATATGTAGATGTAGATTGATTTGACATGTAAAGATTTATGTAAATGTTATGAATAATTGAATAGATATCTATATATATATATGAATCACAGAATTCCTACATTAAGTCTTCATAAAAATAAAAGAACTTATTACTGTTGATGTTTGAATGAAAAATACAGCAGAACATAAATGTTTAAACGCAATATTTTTCATTTCAGGAAAGAAACAAACAAAAAACACCATTCCTAATTTTACAGTAAGAAGATCATTTACATTAAAAAATACGGGAGAATTACCATTTTATGTGCATGGTTATGCCATTAATAATTCTCCTTGTGAAGGATATGGTTATAAAGTATTAGACTGTGATGGTTTTGAATTATTACCGAATTCCAGTAAAAAAATAGATATAGCGTGAGTATTGTTGGGGTTAAAACAAGTTAACTATTAACAAGAACTTTTAAGCTAAGAACAAAGCTTGTTTAACTATGGTTATGGAAATTATGAACAATTACTAAAATGAAAATAATCATTAAAATATATACATATGAAAATAAGAAGATGTAGTTTGATTGCCAATGAGGCATCTGTACACAAGAGACCAAATGACATAGAAATTAACAACTATAGGTCACAGTCTGTCTAAAGATCCAAGAAAAGTTTGTTTTTTTCTCATAGAAATTTCTGTATCGTACAATGTCAAAGTCATAAATATTTATCCACTTGAAAAATGTAAACCTTTCTTGTTGTCTGCATATAACTTAAGTTGTTTGTTCATGGAAACACAGGACTACAACACAAATATGTAGTTAACAAATACACTTTATATTTAAAAATGGCTTAAAAAAGCAGTAGCTATTCAATTGAGCAGAACATTTGTGTCAACTAATAGACTGTAGGCCAGATTGTCTTGGTAGGGAATGCAAACTTTATATTCACATAATTAGATCTTCCACATCTGTATTTGTACAAAAATATGTATAAAAATTAGCATGAAAGCACCTTAATTTCTTTTTACAGGTTTACTCCCGATTTTACAATGTCAAGAATAAGACGGAGTTTAACGGTTTTTACAAGCCTGGGTGGTTCAGCAAATTATACATTACAAGCTACAGTTCCACCTCATACCCTGTCTAAGTGTTCTGCTGCTTTACCCAGACCTAACTGGGAACCAGTATTATATTACTCAATAACATGTGTTATGGGTTTCCTATTATTCTGCATATTAGTTGCTGCTTATTTTGAAGCTGATAGAATTTTTGTTGCAGATATTATTCGTCGAAAAGTTAAAAATAGTACACTTAACCAAAATCCTTATGATAAATCCAAAGTTTTTGATTTAAAACAAGTTGCAGGATTGCATCATAACAATAATACTCTGGTGCAACCGAAGAAGGTTTTAATTCCTACTAAACCACCTGATATCACTCTACCAATCAAAGAAATATCAAATGGACATACCAACAGATTTACTGAAGAAAAACAGCAGCTTACAGAGGAGAAGTCATTCTTCACAACATTTTTAGCAGTTGCTAAGAAGTTTTTTGCCCCGAAGCCTTCAAATCGTGGCAGACCTAAAATAAACCGTCAGAATTCTCGGGATAAAGATGTCGAAAACAAAACTACACGTGTTATTGATAGAAGTAAACCTGTAGAACCTCCAATTTCTGAGAAATCCATTGAGCAGCAAAAGTCAAAGCGAACAAAGGCAGCTAAACGTCAAAGTAGTGCTGAAGAGGTTCAACTTACCCATGACAGAAAAGTTAGCAAAGAGTTAAACCATGTAGACAAAAAGTCCAAACTAAATAACCATGACAACAAAAATAATATTAAAATTAAACCTGTTACCATGACAACAGATATAGAAACAACTGAAAAACTAAGACAACAATCCAGTTACGAAGGTTTGTATTGCAAATATTTCATGTTAAATGGATGCTTTTCTGCTTATAAATGTAGATAAAGGATGTCAGCCACTTTAAGAGTAGAGGCTATATTGCATTCACCTTGTCCTTTTGTATGTCAAAAAAATATTTCTGTCACACTTTTCCTAGGTACTAGTCTACAAAAACAATTCTTTCACTTTTTTTATTTATCTTTTAAATTCTATACTAATCTTAAAAATTAAAAATCTGGGACAAATTTGATCAAAATTATTCCAGCGCCATTTTGATAGACCCTGCTACTTACTACTTGTAATAGCACCACATGGGCTATCCCCTGATGCAGACCTTGCACAACCCGGCTGCAGATGAGATGTCTATTCTCATCCTCTCTGTGGAGACACTCCACTTCCTGGCTGGCGTATTGTCAGGCAGGCAGGTTCTTCCTCACACAGAAGGTTGCAAGCTGACTTGCTCAGGCAGGAACTCAAAATTTTATTTTGTATGCTGAGTGTTTCTCAAGGGCCAAAACTATTGATTGTTTATAATAAATTATTATTCTAACATATCTTCCTTCTTTAAGCCAGTGTGACTTGCAAGGATTATGTTTTGGTTAACACACAGATATCCCTTATGTAAATTTGGTTTAGTTGTGTTTGGAGCTGGTAATTGGTGTACAATGCTCAAATATGTGGGTTGCTGTCTTGACTTTAATTGAGATTTGCTTTATCAGGAGTGGTTACTTGAACTAAATATTGAACTTCAGGACTTCTCATCAATACACACAGAAAATAATTTACCTAAATTACAGCTATAAAATACAGGTTGATGTGATCATTAAACTTTTCATTTTTTATCAATGGAAGGCTTTCATTATGAAACTTTGCTCTTTGAGATAGGTAAAAAAATATAACTCAGAATATTTAGTACGCCTGCCATTGGTGACCTACAATGTTCTGTTCACTGACACTATACATTTATAAACGAAGTTTCTGCATACCACTTGACAACAACAAAATAATAAACAACCACTTTCTTAAACTACAGGAAATATTTACACCTATGAGATTTCAGAAAAGATTAGAGACTACAAGAAAATTACAAAATGAGACAAGTATACAAACTAACTACATACAACAAGTTTGAATAAACTGTTAGGAAAAAGCAATTCAAAATCATATGTACTATATTTATACTTAACTCACTAGCCTCCATAATATAGCCAATAGTGCTGAAGTGGTGTTAAACACTAACGATCAATCAATCTATATTTATCTTATCTATTGTACCATTCATATCAAATATATTTGTTCATGGATAATTTGATTTTGAATGTTGAATTTGTAGGAAAATCAAAGAAGAAACAGAAGAACAATAATAACAAGACAGACCTAAGTTTACATATACCAGTGTTTGTCTCCCGAGTAAGTCAAGAGGACGATACGTCTTCTACAACCACCGAATCATCTAATGGTGACGGGGATGAAAAGGTAACTAGGTTTCTGACTTATGATTATGATTTTATGGTCTTGAATTATATAATTATTCTGAGAGTCTATAAAGAAAGGAGATTTGGTACTATTGCCAATGAGACAAATTTTCAACAGAGTCCAAACGAGGTAAATGTAAGCAACGTCAACGTACAGCCAACATTTCCAAAACCTTTACAGTATAGTCGGCTACAAAAGAGCCCAACATAACAAAATGTGAAAATTCAAATGAAAAACAAATATGAGGGACAGCAACCATGTTTATTGAAGTGATGAGCAGAGTTTCCAACTAATGTTTGAGACATTTTTATAATTTATTAAGCATCAAACTTTCAACCTTACCAGATGACTTAGCTGAAAACACTGTCTACATTTTGAATAATTGACCTGGTAATGTGTTGTGAAATTCTTTTCTGCAACATGCTTGTATTCAAAGACTTGCGGATATCAGTTGCTGATTTCATGGTTTCTGTTACTGTGGATTCATATATTTTCATGGGTACCAATTTTTGTGGATTGAGGAAAACTCATGGATATTTAATTTCGTGGTTTTGACAAAGTCTGCATACATTCCTTAAGAAAATTTGTAATTCGTTGAACATTTAATTTCATGGTTCACCTATACCCACGAAATCCACGAAAATTGGTATCCAACGAATATTAATGAATCCACAGTAAATTTACGTGTGATGCTCTAGCTGAGCCAGTAAATGGATATTTGAGATAATCAATTCAAAAATTTATGCCCACAAATATTCTGATACATTTTTAAATCAGTCTCACAACGTCTGCCTTTGCACACATAATTTCAGAACATCAAACATGGGATTTGAAGCCCCGAAATTTGTGGTGCTATCTAATCATAATGAACATTACAAACGAAATATCGCATAAGAATTATGCATTTATATATCTTTTAATTATTGCTATGTCAATATCATAATTATCAGAATTTACAGATAAAAATGGTTTTTTTCATGTCAAAACTTGTATACTCTTTAATTAACTGTAGGTAAAAAAAAATGTAAATTGTTGTTTTTTTATAATTTTGTAGAGTTCAAGTGCTAGAGAATCTACACCAGAGCCTCCTCCCCCTCAACCAACCAAATCAAAGAAAAAATCCAAAACTCCAGTCCATTCACATGGACATGTTGATGACGATGATGAGGACTTTGAAGTTACATCCAAATCCAAGGCTTATAACAGAATCAAATCCTCCACTAAAGATGCCACATGTAATGGTGGAAATATTTTACAGCCTAGGTAAGAAGGAAATACATTCTGAGCACTTGTATTTTGTTGTTGTTGTTGCACCAACTTTTCCATGGAGATTTATTTGTAACTTAGTCTGAATTTCTTTTGTAATTTTCAATTAAAAATATAATCAAAACAAGTTTAAATTAGGTGGAATGGAAGTTTGTTCTATTTTGCTTTATAATTTCATTGAAGTAAGTTTCAAAAGTAAACTTCCAAAAGTTGTAACACAAATTGAGGTAATAAATCTAACAAAATAAAGGGGTTTGATGGTTAATTGGTTTTAGTAGTTTATCTGACCTGATCACTAGCCTGTCAAATTTTTAGGTAATGATTTGAACCTTGCTATTTTGAGTTATGGACGACTCTGATCTTAATTTAAAATGTCTCCCAGTTTTCTTGCCAAGGGTTATTGGTTTTCTCTTGTCTTGCAAAGGGTCATTGGTTTTCTCTTGGTGCTCCAGCTTCTTCCACCAATAAAAAGTGGCTGCTGTGAAATAGCCAAGGGCACTGAAAGAGTGAAAGTGGCATTAAACACAAAGAATATTCAAGTTCATATGTACCTTGAGAAAAGAATCAGCAAGATAAATCATAGAATACTAACAGTATCATTTAGTAGTTACATATTTCTTGAAAAATGACATACCCATATCAACTGTTGAATACAATTTATGAAAAAAAATCACAGTTCTGGTCACAGTATGTAACATGTTATTGTGTAATTAATCAGATAAAAAAGTTGA
Organism: Mytilus coruscus; assembly: GCA_017311375.1. Lineage (NCBI taxonomy): Eukaryota > Metazoa > Mollusca > Bivalvia > Mytilida > Mytilidae > Mytilus > Mytilus coruscus. Next base: position 50,135,139 of record CM029597.1, read on the forward strand.
CTTAAATTCCATGTGAAAAAAAAAAATTGTAAAAAAGAAATTACATGTACTGTTGATTCATTATTACCTGTTGGATACGAATTTTCGTGAAATTGGTTGGTAAAAGTAAACCACGATTTTATAGGTTCAACAATGTACAAATCTTTCCATATGCTTGTATGCAGACTTTGGCAAAACCATGAAATCAAATATCTACGAAAATACAACTTTTCCTCAATCCATGAAAAATAAATGAATCCTCAGTACCAGAAGCTATTAGATTTTACTTGACTTAAATTTCAACCCCAGGTAATAGGTTTGTTTTAGTAATATATTGTAAGTATATATAAACAGTTCAGGTAAATATTGAACTCTGTTGTGTTTTATTTGTATATGAAGTTGTATTATTTCAGCGTAATACAAATTATTAACAAATTTGGTATATTGTAAGTAAAAGTGGCATTTCTTTTCTAATTGTGGGATTTTATTTTCTTATTGCTTATCTAAAGTGGACCCAGTTCCATTTTAATTGTTGTACTACACGGTTTATAAACTATTAAAAAACATAGTGTTCATTTTAATTTAGATGTAAATTATACAGTGCACTTGCTTTATTCTGTCTTGTATGGGAATCATGCCCCTCTATTAACTGCTGCCAAAAAGAAGTCACTTTATTGAGGACCCTATTATTAATGGATTGCACTATTTCCAAACATTTAAGTATTGATGCCTTTACTTTTAATTCCTGAAGTTGAAACTGCTCTACAACGAAGCTTTGCTTTAATAAGTTCAGTCTGTCTGATAGAGAATGCATGAGGTGGTCAGTTGTATTATAGTTTTAAAACATTAAGTTTATTCTCATTTCTCAATGTTTAGCACTACAGTCTAATTCATGAAAAAATTCAGATGGTTGCATTTAGAGTCTGAATACGATAATCTTAATGTATGGACAGGGTAAGTGTCTCCTGTTATGTGATGCATTGACAGAGTAAGTGTCTTCTGCTATGTAATGCATTGACAGGATAAGTGTCTCCTTCTATGTAATGCATCAACAGGGTAAGTGTCTTCTGCTATGTAATACATGTACATCAACAGGGTAAGTGTCTCCTGCCATGTAATACATCCAATTGTCTCCTGCCATATAATACATCCTCCATCATGAGAATCTAGACTCAATCAGAATGTGACAATAAGGAATAGGACACTATCAGTAAATTTTATCAGGTGACTATTTATTTTTGTTCGAAGATCCACTATCCAATATCAAGGCAAAGGTGACATAGTCAGATGATATGTTCTTACATGTTGTAAGAAAATCATGTGAAACAAATTTTTACTGTATTTTGAAAGATAAATAATTTCTCACTCTTTTCTTTATTATTTCATCTATATTGCTTTGAAGTTCTTTTGCAATCAGCACTGTTGTCATAGAAGCACAGGATGTCCTGATTTTGTGCTCCTTTGGGTTATGAAGAATCAAATATTTTAGATACATGATTGTTTTGACCCTTTATAACACAGGCAAAACTAAGTGAAACATATGTGCTATGTAATTATTGCAAAATATAAGAAAAAGCTCTTAATTTTCTCAATGTAAGGGCTTTATAGGATATATAGACATTTATAATTTAATATCAGCTTGATTGTACTATACTCATGTATTCTTCCTTTATTTAATAACACTTATGGTGTTTTATTTCAACTTATAACAAAGCAAATTACCACTGTCATTTTCATAAGTTAGACTGTGTACTAAATGGATCATGATAGAGATGTTTATATTTCACAATTTTATTCAAATAATTTTTTTTTTTTCTTAATCACGAATATCAATTTGTTTTAAATAAAAAATTATTATTTATATGGAAGTTTTGTGTTTATTTTCAGAACATACGAGTTGGATTACAACCCAGATGCTAAACAAGAGAAAAATAATACCCAGGATATGACAAATAAATCCAAGAAATCGACAAAAAATAAAAATAACAAGAAGAAAGGTAAGAGCAGGGGCTAGGCAAGCTAGACTGCAGATTTACCTAATCTTTTAAAAGGCTACTTTAGAAATGATTCTATGGGAATGTCTGGGTGATAATGCATTGTCTTAAAGATTAGAGACTATGTGCTTGTAGTGCAGATTTTCAAAATGACCATCAAATTAATTTTAAAAAATTAATACAGTCAAACATGTGTTGCTGATTATATTTCCCCCTTACACAGTGTGTGGGAAAAACAAAATGAACTGTTAGTTCTAGGAACCACTGAATGGATAATTTTCATTAACAAAATTCTTTATCTTTTCAGTGAAATAATTTAGGTCAATAGATTAAAGCACTTCAGACTTTATTTAAACAGATGGATCATCATGACTTAAATTTTATGCTGTTAAGGCTTTTCTTGAATTTTTTGTTTAGGACCAAATAGTAACTCATCGTTTTCTAAGCAATGTATATGTTGCTAAACAGACACACCATCTTTTTTCACACCTAGTTAATAAACGAAAACCTGTTGTCAATTTCAAAAGTAGAGCTAATTCTCTAACCTTTTCTTACATATAACCATAATCTACCACCTTGATTTTCTCAATACAATTATTTCTAGTATAGCCCAATAGTTTGGATGCTGATTAGTTTTGAAGTGTAAAGGTATACAGCCATGCTGCAGTCATATGTTGAAGAAAAATTTGCATAGTTTGGACAAATGATGTGTCCATTTTAATTGTAATGCATGAGGAAACAAACAAACAAGCAAACTAACTAGAATTCTGCTGAACATACTTACGTAGAATAGCTGTTAATTTGTTAATGATAAATTTTTGCTGTAAAAAAGCATAATGCATTCAATATGCAAATGCCTTAACAAGCAACAACTTTTTTTTAAAGGATAGGATTTATAAACTATGATAATGTGCAAAAACATGAATTTATTTATATTTATACTATGGTTTCAATTTCACATTTAAACTTCAAATAAAACAGGTAAAGTCTAACAACATCCAAGCTGAATTATAAAATAAAGTAGTGAAAATATAGATTAATTGATTACTTGTTGTTTGCTAAATGACAAGTGGTAAATATACCATAAATATTCAGGAGGAGAACAGATAAACAATATAATAAGAAGGTTCTGCAAGGTAGGTTGGCCAGGATGAAGGACAGAAATTTGAACTGCCACTGGAATAAGTTCATTTTGGATAAGGGCAAAATTTTGCCTTTCAACAGACCACTTATGGAGTATGGACCCCCAAGAAAGTTGTTGCAAGGGTTCTTTGTCATGCAGAGAGCATGATACCTATCCTATATGAGGCATTGGATTTAATGTCCCACTATTTCTGGACTAGGTTGTATATTTATACATCAAGCACAGCCAAACCAAGAGATTTTACTGTGGGTATTAAGTAGTGCATTTCCATGATTCATATTATGACAGAATGAGTTTTTGAAGTAGTCATATGAAGTTAAGTAAAGTTCATATATATCAATTAGATAGCAACCCAACAACAACAACAATGAACAAAAGACATAAGTTTTCCTGCTTGTATAGGGGGAGGGTTGAGATCTGGTATAGATCCTGGTATAGGGGAGGGTTGAGATCTCACAAAACATGTTTAACCCCTCCGCATTTTAGCTCCTGTCCCAAGTCAGGAGCCTCTGGACTTTGTTAGTCTAGTATGTTTTTTAATTTCAGTTCATTTATATGTTTTGGAGTTTACTGTGACGTCCATTTTCACTGAACTAGCACACAATTTTAGTTAGGGGCCAGCTGAGGACCACCTCCGGGTGCGGGATTTTCTCGCTGCATTGAAGACCCATTGGTGGCCTTCAGCTGTTGTCTGCTCTTTGGTCGGGTTGTTGTCTCTTTGACATATTCCCTATTTCCATTCTCAATTTTATTGTAATCCAAAATGTGACTTGTTAAAGGGTTTTGCTTTTTCGATGCAAGTAGCAAATCATTAAATAAAATGAATGTAAAAATGAAACTTATGCTCCAGGAAAATAAGTCAGTTTATTATCTTCACACTTATAACAAGGTTTTACCAATTTTCAGAAGAAAGTTTTGAAAATGTTGACAAACTGGATGGTAATAACATTCACTTCACTCAAAATATACACAAGCACTCCATGTCCTAATTTCATGCACAGTTATCTTAGATCTACACCAGTGTCTCAATTCTTTCACTGAAACCCACAACTACTTGAAAAAGTTCTTATGAAATTTGGACCTGTTTAGATTTTATAACAGGTCATCAGGGCATCAAGATTTTTAAACAGTGATAATCCTTTTTAAATAAATATAGCCTATTCACCTCTTATTCTCATGCACAATTACATAAAGTCTACACCAGTGTCTGACATCTTTAAAGAAAGCCAGGAAGCACATGCAAAACTTTATGGAATTTATCCCTGCTTATTTATCTACTCGGTCTTTTATGAAAAAGGTATTTACATTGCCTTAGAGACTCTTGAATTCTAGACAGAAGTCATCATTAACAAGTTACATTTGATACTATTATTAGCTTTATCTAAAATTGAGAAATAATTTTCAAAAAAGATTTAGTTAAAAAAATGACTCCAGTTTTCATGGTTTTGCAGGGTAACTTCTGTTTTCTTGTTGTGTTCTTAAACAAGTTCTTACACCTAAAAGTAAAAGTGTAAATATATTTAGAGTGTATGAGATAAAACCATCTTTTTGTTCTGATTTTTGCGCTTTGAAATATTTATACTCAAGATATTTGCCTTTAGATGCTACTCTTATTTGTCTTACATTGTAACACTGTTAAATTGTGTTAACAATTTTAAAAGCATATTGCAAAATCATCTTTTTTTTCATCAAGGTTTTTCAATCTATTTATATTACTTTGTTTCATTTATTTTTATGATTTATTGCATTTAACAAAATTGCAAATTATACAAGAAGTGTAGAATTATGTAAATGGGGAGGGTTGATGTAGAATTAGATTGTATTGTGTTCTCTATCTCTGCTTTGCTTTGCTTTCTCCCATATGTATACTAAATGTTCAATGTAATCTGAAATCTGATGTATTTCATATGACTTCTTATGGTCGTACTATCTTTTTTGTGTGCATGTTTTGAATTTTATAGATATTAAATTGTTGTTTATGATTAAAAAAAAATGGACAAATGTTTTTAAGCTGCTGATGGATTTATTTACATATTGATTTTTATCTTCATTTAAGATATTAACTTGATATATCCCTTGCTCACCTGCTTACACTCCAAGTAACCACACCAGATATATACCTTTTCAACAAAACGTATGGTCCAGACTTGATGTATATTTGAACTGCTCATAAGAACCAGTTAATTGGTTAATGTACATGGTTGGAGTTCTCACTTAGTCTATCAGTATTCATGATATTAGTCTTCCTAGATATGAAACTTCAATTTCTTTGGAATTAAATATAAAGGGACATTTAGATAAAATCAAAACACCAAGATTTGCAGAATTCAATAAAGGTTCATTTTAAAGAAAGTTTTCAGAAATACTGCAATGGATTGTGTCTAATTTTCATGGTTTCTGACCTATAATGAGGCAAAGCCCTGCCCAGGCTGGAAATTGCACTTTTCAAAGGCAGTTTGGTGTATTCAATTTTAAAGAGATTTTCCCCTTGGATAACTGTCATAATTTCTATAAGTTGTATGCGAGAGATATTACATAATTGTAACAGTTTCTGTAAGTGCTAAAAAAAAAATGTTTAAAAACAATCAAAGATACACAAAGAGACATGTCAAATATATAACTCACGTAACCAGGCTTTAATGTGCGCTTGTTCAACTTTTCCTTTGCCAGATGCTCCAATGGTATAATGACATACCTGCCATAGCACTTTGTATTATTTAGGCACTATAAGAAATATATGATCTGAAAGGTGTGTCTATATTTAAACTATTTTTAAAGTTAACTCTCCATTTCAAATTCCATCAGTAGCTACACCTTTGTTATTCATCTTCAAATTTCCTGTTATTTTGATTTTTTTAAGTTTTTAACTTTTTCAATTTTTTTTGGCATGGAAGCTTTATATGTATTGTGTTTGTGTATAGGTGTCAACAAATGGCAACAGGACAGCTCTTCTGGGAGTGAAAGGGAAGATACCCAGCCCGTGTGGGACATGCCGAATCACGAATCACCTGGTTAGCTCTACTATTCTTATAATCACACATAATGCTTAATCACTACATAAAAATTTAAAGTATTGATGGGTTTGAAAATAAAATGAAAAAATTCATCTTTCCTTTTATAAGTATAGTGTAAGGTATATTTTGATATTGTAAGATCAGCATTTTTTGCTGGAGTACTAATTCAGATAAAGATACATTGCACAAATTTATTTCGTGTCTGTATCACATTAAACAAAATCAAAACAGATTGATATAACATGTGTTTAATGTTAAATTATTTATTTTTTTCACCTTGACTGCAGATACGTTTCTTAAATACAATATATTAAAATTAAGAGCGTAAAAAAAAATGACAACTTAACTGGTTTGACAGATTTTTTTGTATTAACTATATTTTGTATTTTCCGTATTTAAAAAAGAATCTAGTTTATCTTAATTCATTATAAGGTTGACCAGCATGACCTTTGTTCGAACCCATCTATGCTTATGATATTTTTGCTTCTATAAAACATATAAAATCTAAATGGAATATTTTCTGCAATAAATACACATAGAGCACCATTCCATACACACTAGATTAATTATAATTTATAGTATGTTTTGTTTATTAAAAACTTTCTATGTTGTCCTTTGCATGAGTTAGAAGTTATTTCCCTTTAATTCCTAACTAACATTCTATTCTGCATGGTGACCTCAAAAAAAATTATCATCTTGCTTTAAATTTGTGAAAAGATTTCGCTATTTTTCTTTAATAGATTGCCATAGCTTTTAAACCTAGTGTTTGTCTGGTTTGGATATATGAAAATATATTAAACAGAGTTGGGATAACAACAACAATTTTTAAATTCTAGAACTTTAATTACACATAAATGTATATAGAAAAATATTATTCCTAGTACTGTACAATTTCTAATGTACAAGATGAGAGCCTTTATCAACGTTAGGTTTTTTTTTTTTCTCAACTGAGGTTAAAAAATGGCTGAAGTTAAGGTCATTCTCTTGTGTTCCATTGTTAATGGTTTCTTAATAGAACTGTGTTGAGGTGAATATACATTGCCAATCAGTTAAAATTGCATGTTTTTTTTTCACTGCCTTTAGATTAAGAAGCGATCTAAAGTTGCAGTCACTTACACCGTGTAAGGTACTTTTCAAACTTGCAATAGAGGCTAGCAGGCTGTTTGTTTTTATCTAGCGGTGGCTATATAGATATAGTTTTTCAGTGCAGGGAAAACCGTTTATTAATTAAAAATACATGTTACTGAATCTTCAGAGGTAATCATCAGTTTAAAGACAAAATTTTATAAATCGGTCTTCAAATAAGACGGATTGTTGTGTTAGACTTTAGGTGGAACTTTCTGTAAGATACCAGAATGTGAGGTTGGTATTTTCTGTTTTAGGAGATTTAAGCGAACTGTCCATCCAGACATCTAACTTTGAACAGAAGTTTAACAAGACAGTGACCGGAAGCTTCAGTCCAGAAACACTGACCAGTAGTAGCCGATCCAGCAGTTACAGCAGTATTGTCAGTAACAGTAGTAATGAAAACCAGAAAGCAAAGAATGACAAGAGGTTTACCTCCCCTTTCCCAACATATTCTGAAGCACCAGGTTTGTTTATATATATATTCTAAACGAAAAGCTTCTGTTAGTTACAGTCCATGTTAGTAGTATAAAGTATTTTGATTAATGTAAATTCAATTTACTTAGGTTAATTTCTAATGTTTAAGCAGAATTCTGATAAAATAGCTGTATAGATGTTTTTAATCAAAGAAAGAAATACATTAATTTGGGCGACATATTTTTAAACGGTTTTAATTTTCACTAATATCAAGGTCATGTGAGAACCAATTTGACAACTTTAAGTATTTTTCATGATTTTCTTGTTTTGTAATCAGAATAGTATTTATAATTTTTTTTTGACAGTACATGAATTATGAATTTTTAATTTTTTTTCTGTTAATAGAAAATTATCAGAAATGAGTACTGACTGAATAGTAAAGAATCTACTATGTTGATTGATTGTTTGTTGTTCTCAACATCATTTTCCAAATACTTCATGTATACTCAGATGATGCAGTGCTGTAGTTGACCTTTCCTATAAAAAAAATGTTTTTATGTAAAATTAGGGTTTAAAAATTATTGTAATTTATTTTGCAGGCACTATTGGATCCAAATGTAAGACTCCTCCTGTAGGCAGTGGAAAGGTCAGAAGTGTGTGGAGTAATACCCCACCTGCTACTCCTGATCCTATGTAAGTATATGTCGTGCCCACCTACTCCAAAATTGTTGGCTTGAGTTGTGAAAAAATCAAAATTGGCTTATGATATGAAGTATTGGGTCTTGGAGTCCACATTTCACTTTCTGGACACAATCTTTTTAGCGCCTGAGAATATCTTTACCAAATTTGTCTTGGGAAGAACCCTATTGATTTGGGGTTAAAGGTCAAGGCAACAGAAACAATTGGTAGACCGAATTTTTTTATGCCTCTGCTGTAGCGGAGGGGGCATTAAGTTTTACCCTTGTCTGTCTGTACGTCTGTACATCCCGAAATTGGTTTCCATTCTCTAACTTTAGTCTGCCTCAACCAAATGTTATAAAACTTAAACACAATGCTCATTACCACAAAACACATGTCGAGTTTGAATTTTGGTGCCGTCACTTTTACCATTCTAGAGTTATGCCCCCTTACAAATGGAAAAATTGCTGAATTTTACATTTCCGTTCTCTAACTTAAGTTTGCCTCAACCAAATGTTATGAAACTTATACACAATGCTTATTATTACCACAAAACACAGATCAAGTTTAAATTTTGGTGGAGTCACTTTTACCGTTCAAGAGTTATGCCCCTTTAGAAATGGAAAAATTGATGAATTTTTGGTTTCCGTTCTCTAACTTAAGTTTGCCTCAACGAAATGTTATGACACTTATTACCACAAAACACAGATCAAGTTTGAAATTTGGTGGCGCTACTTTTACCATTCTAGAGTTATGCCCCTTTACTTATGGAAAAATTGCTGTATTTTTCGTTTCCATTCTCTGACTTTAGTTTGCCTCAACTAAACATTATGAATCTTATACACAATGTTTATAACCACAATACACAGATCAAGTTTGAATTTTGGTAGCGTCACTTTTACCGTTACTTAGTTATGTCCCTTTATAATCTTGTATACAAGTGGGGGCATCATCTATGTCCCATGGACACATTCCCCATTTATTTACCATAATTTTACAGAAATTGTCAACAGGCTTTACAGTCTTTGTTGAACTCAACACATAATCTACAAATCCACAAAGATGCAAGTCAGCTTTAGCACTGTGAGATAATATTGAGATTTTCTTGTGTTTGATTACTGCCTTGAATATTAATCACATAAGGGTTTTCTCTCTCTTGTCATTAAAAAAGTATGACAAAAAATTCATATATTTTTTTAGTGGAAACAGTTTTGGACTACAGACTATTCAGGAATCCCGACCAGTACCCACTCAAGAGAATGACCCATTTAACTCACCAGAACCTCCATTTGGTAAGTATACACAGGAAGTAACCATGTTTAATGTTTTAATTTGAACAATAAATCATAGATAATTTTTCAATATCTGCCCATACATGTAATGGACTGTGAAACTCAGATCAGGAGATTGGGAAATTTTGGTCAGGAATTAAGACCTCAGATCAGGAGGTTTGTTATCGACCTTCATTTTGTCGTAAATGTAACTGCTGATGTAAAAATTGTCGCCTAGTGTGTATTTTCTTCAATTTCCATCTAAATGTAATATATGAATGTGTTTAAAGTACCCTTGTAGCCTGTCTATTTCAAAGATATCAAAGATAACGTAGTAAAAAATGGTGTCTGAAAATTTTCATTCACAATATTTGTTATACACAGGATTTTGTTCTCTTTCAGGGGAGGACGGGGGGGAGACCCCTGAAAAGGGGATTATTGTACTCCTGTCGGAAGGTTCACATGTTATCTGCCTTTAAGTTGACTTGCATTCTATCACCACTATGGTTGGGGTTCATGTAGCTTGATTGAATAATAAGATTGACTCTGTCTATTGATTTATGAGAAATCAGATAATTTATTATGGTTTAAATTCAAGAAAATTGTTTAGCTGCAAAGAATTTTATACCAGGCAACAATTGTGAACATTTTGACACAAATGGAAAACCAGCATTTTGACTCCAATTCATCACATAATTTTAACTAAACGGAATCAAATACACACACAACTTACACTTACAAGTCATCTTTTTGTTTTACTCATTTAGTCTTTTACAGTAGCAAGGAAGGGTGACTGTTTAAAACTTTAATCGTTTTTGTATTTAAAAGTGTGAAGGAAAAAAATCTATTCACAACTTTTATCTCTGGTTTACATGGTAAATAAAAAGACCAACGTTCTTCTATTTTTAAAACAGAATCTGTGTATGCCTTTGGAAATGATACCCCATTTGAGAGCCAACAACAGCCAGCGTTGACTATGATGCAGAGATTACAGATGGAAAGACGTAAGAAGATACAAGAGCACCAGATGAGAGTCATGAAAGGTACAAACATATTTCATACTTTTACATACTTTTACATTAACACCTACAAAAGTTAGTATACTGTGGATTCATTATTATTCGTGGGATACCAGTTTTTGTGGATTTTGTGGGTACAGGTGAATCAAGAATTTAAATGTTCAACGTAGTACACATTTTCTATAGGCTTGTATGCAAACTTTGGCAAAACCACAAAATCAAATAGCCACGAAAATTCAATTTTTTCTTAATCAATGAAATTTGGTTCCCACAAAAATAAATGAATCAACAGTAGATTGAAAGATGAATATATATCTATGATCTTTTGTTTTCACATCATTTTAACTAGGGTTTTAAGTATCTGTGTAGAACCTTTTGCTCAATACAAAATCTCCATATATAATGTAAATCTAACATGATTGTGTATAATCTTGTGATCTAAAATGTATGAAAATATGAGAACTTGTTGAAGATCTACATTACGTCTTTATTACATTTTCATATTGAAGCCTTGTTGGCTGAGTGGTCTAAGTAGTTCAACTACTGTACCACTAGCCTGTCAACACTGAAGTTGTAAATTCTAGCCCCTCCCGTGGCAGTTGCTTTCAACTTCAATCTTAATTGACTCGGATTGCCAATTATTCTGCCGAAGGTTAGTGGTTCTCTCTGGGCACTCCCAACTTAAAAAACTGGCTGTCACAATATAGCCAATAGGGCTGAAAGTGGCATTAAAACACCAAAAATCAATCAATCATAAAAATCAATCAATCATTGTTCATATTGTCAGACATATTTTAGATTTGTTTGCATTTTAATTTAGTTTAAACTCTATCTTATTAGATAATGCCTATTTTCTTTTAAGCTTATAGATATATTATTTAGATTTTTATTTTTTTATATTATTATAACCTCACTTTTTGAGAGGGAGTGCCATATTGCATTCACCTTCTCTGTCTGTTTGTCCAACAAATATTTCTGTCACAATTTTCTCAGGTACCACTAAACAGAATGACTTGATATTTGGTAAGCAGCTTGCAGTGTTGAGTTGTAACTTTTAACCACTTTTTGGAGCTGTTAAGACACCTAATTCCTGTTTGCCAATACTTTAAATTTTTTCATATGTTGAATGAACTTAAAAATTTTCATCACACCTTGCTCAAATATTTCAGAGTAGAATGACTTCATTTTAAGTCAGCAGCTTGGCAGTAATGAGTGTAATGTGTAATCAGTCAGACACCTACTTCCTGTTGACCTATGCTTTGGATTATGAGTGGGGGGTTATGCTCAGCACGACAACCATGCATTCTTGTTTATTACCATTTTAGATTATTTTTTATTATTTCAATCATTTGTAATAATTTTCCAGCTTTTCGAGCGAGACAGTTGTCTGTTGGTCAGTAGATACAGATTATGTTGTTGCGTTAACTGTCTATGTTTGTTCTAAATTTCATGCTGGTCTAGGAGAGCTTTACTCCCTGCATCATGTGACATGAGGGTTGCGCTATTGAGAATGTTCCTCATTAGAAAGTTCTTTTTATCATCTGCTAAAATCTTCATTGTTCATTAAAATCCCTTCAAATAATATTTTTTCTGCCTACATATCTTATCTCTAATATGACTTTCTGTTTTTGCTTTGTTGTATATTTTATGTTAAAATCTCAACTGTTTATAACTCCATATCAAAATGGAACAGAGGAGGACACAACAAAACAATTCTACAAACACAACTTACTAAAAAAAAGTACCTCCAGAAAAGTCTTAATTTGATTAGGCATTTTAATTGATAAAACACATATATGGATATTCTAATGTGTCTATTGAAGCCAGTCAATATTGCTCTGTATAAGGTATACTACATCTTTTAGAAATAAAAGCTGTTGTATTGACTTGTAAGTTAGAATATAGTAATATGAAATATAGATCTTTCTTCTGACTCCTAGGTAAGTCTCAATCAAATTGTTTGAAACTTGGAAATATTGTTTAGGATGACTTTCTACAGATCTAATTCCAATTTGACAGATTTAACTTTTTGTCTTTCCAGAGTTATGTCTTTGATAAAGCAGAAACAAATTAATTTTTCTTTTATTCTGTATGATAACTTGACTAATCCTAATTCAAATTATTTGAAGTTATAGTGTTTTACAGACCCCTAAAAACAGATTTAGATTGAGTTTCACCTATAAAACTTTTGAATAATTACCAATATAAAAGATACCAGCTCTGTGGTCTTGTGGTAGCGTTCCCATCTTGAGTGTGGGATGATGTGGGTTTTAACACCCAGCCAGTTCCAACTAAAGACTTGAAAATTGGTAGTTGCTGCTTCTCCACTAAGCACATAGCATTTAGGAGTAAGAGCAAAACTGGTCGTCTCTGGGTCAGTTTTTTTTTTAATGATAACTTGAGTGAGCATGGAACAAAACATTTCATATTTAGGAATGTTTTAGGGTCTACATAGCACAGGTTGGGTTTAAATTTGACTTTATTAATATTTGTTGTTCTGAAATTATGAAAAATACTTCAACTAGTGGTATCCAGGTGTCAAAGATGGAGTTACATTATCATCCACAGCATGCTTACAGCTTCATGTACAGTTGATTTGATGCATTTACTGCTGAAAACTAGGTGTTGGGAGTTTTATTAACTAAATATAAAAAAAAACCTATCTTTTCACAATAAACTGATGCTACTTCTATCTACATTAAATGGGTTCGGGTATCTGTATCCCAAGGACACATACTGTTGTTATGTGATATTTTTTCCGTCTTAATTCATTAAAAGTACAATTTTTTTATTGAATAATATTATGGTATTTTTTTCCAAAAGCAAGTCATAAAAAACAAACTCATGTTGATATTACAAACTTTTATTGCTTTAGCATGGTCAAGTGTTTTTACAAAATTATACCCACACTCTAGGAGTATTGGCTATATTGCTATCAACTTGTCCATCCGCCTGTTTGTTCATCTAACGAATATTTTTCGAAACACTTTTTTAAGAAACTACTAAACAGAATGACTTGATATTTGGTATAAAACAGCTTGACCATGCTTATTTGTGATAAGTCAGCTACCTACTTCTTGTTTGCCGATAATTTTTGAATGAACTTGAAATTTTTGGTCACACATTTCTCCAATATTACTGAACAAAATGACACCATATTGAGTGAGCAGCTAAGCTGTGATAAGTTGTAATGTTTGGGTGCTTTTTCAAATCTACAAGGCATCTAGTTCCTGTTTTCAGATACTTTAGATTACGAGTGGTGGTTTGCTTAGCAAGACAACAATGTGCATTCTTGCATGAATTTTTAGAGGAAGAAGTTAATAGATGCGTAATGATTTTGTATGAAATTGTAAACTTTAAAATTGGAATGATATCAGACGTTTACTAGGAATCTGAACATTTAATTGTAACTCTCTTCTTAAAACTTAAGCAAATATGCATGAATTCTTTTATTTTTTATTTTAATACTGAAATAACACAGATTTTTATAGGATTTTATTCATTTTGAGTAGGATTTATGTAAACGAATAAGAATATCAGCTTCATATTTTCTTTTATCATTACAACAAATGAAACATCCATTTGAGATGCGATGAAAAATTCATTAAAAGGTGAAATAAATGCATAAAATAAAGCTGAGTTACCATACTAGTTAGTGTCCTAGGGCATTGGTCTAAATTTAATAAAGAGGCTTTCCTCTGATTTTGCTATTGTTATGTCATGAAAAAAGGCTACTTATAACTTCTCCCAGAAAGAGCATAGATCTATTTGCAGATATATCTTTATTCCACCACCAAATCTCATGGAATATGGTATTTTTCGACTCTTGGTGGTTAATTTTATAATCTTGCATTCTAAGCCTTGCATTTTAAGATGAGAAATATTGTATCACAATCAATGCAGTGGCCATAACTGGTTTTAAAAATGCACAAAGAATTGCAGAGAACATATATCTCAATTTTATAGTACAAAATGTATTATCTTATCTTTAGGAGAAGATTGGCCCGGATTTGATGTTCCAGCTGTTAGAAGTGAAAGTCTGTGGGACTCCGAATACAATCCTGTAGGTAACAGATGGCCAAGTCCTGATACATCTCCAACTGGAGGGGTATGTATTCATCACAAAATCAGCAGATATGTCAGTGCATCAATTGATTCATCACAGCATAAATAAATTAATTTCTGTCAATGAAAGAATATATATAGAAGATGTGGTATGTTTGCCAATGAGACAACTCTCCACCCGAGACCAAATGAGGGAGAAGGTTAGCAACTATAGGTTACTGTAAGGCCTTAAACAATGAGCAAAACCCATACCGCATAGCAGGCTACAAATATGATGTACAGCAACAAACGACAATCATTGAATTACAGGCTCCTGATTTGGGACAGGCACGGCACAATCAGAATGTTGCGAGGTTAAATACATTTGCGCTTAAACAAAGCCTGCCTTTAGGTCATTTCTATTAAGCAAAAATTGTCAGATCACCCTCTTCTTCTTCCACTGTAGTAATGCCGGTGGATTTTGAACCTCAGTTCAAATGTCATCTCTTTTAGAGGTTAGTTTTCTCTGATCCTGAGGGTTGACCTTTATATATAAATTATATATATAGGTTTGACTGTACTGAAGTAATTTTATATTGTGTGTATATACATATACAGTAGGCATACTGTATATTTTTTATCCACACTGGTACAGTAAATTCAGATATAATGGCGTGCATTTATTATTACAATTTTTGAAGAATGGACATAAATGCGAGATTAATTTTTGTGATTTCAGGAGAAACTGATATATGCATCAGATATCAGAATGCGAGTTCTTAATCTTGCAATACTCACCCAGTTGCATTATTCGCATTAATAAAAACCTCGCAATAATTTCTGAATTTACAGTATTCAACTGAATATGTATGGAAAATTGCATTTTATGTTTATATATTCGAAAGTGAATACATGTTTTTTATCAAGCAAAAAAATTAATGGCCTAGAAATAAATATGCATATTGAATTGAACACAGAAACTAAAAACTGGGTGTACCTGTGAAACCACCAAACTATAAAACAAACTTCACCTTCAAAGATTAAGGCCCAATATTTGGACCAAAATGGTCCTTATCATATATTGTAACAATAGAGTAAAATACTCAGACTAAATCAGGCTTCTTATAAATGTTTTCTTAAAACTTTAGAAAAGCAAGTGCTTGCCGAAATATTTGGTCTTATTTGATTCGAGTCATTACTTGACTCGAAAATTGACTGATTTTCTTTTCTGTTATAGAACAGTCTGTGGAGTACCCTTACAAATAGCGCTAACAGTGGATGGAATTCCCTCGTGTCCTTGACCTCCAGTTGGGGATCAAACACCCCAGCAACCAACCTTTCTGAAGCTGAAGGTGGAATCTTCCCAGATGCATCAGGTTCTACACAAGCACCAAATATTGGAGGGAGCCCGGAGTCAGTTGGAAGTTTCAGTCCCTTCAACAATATGTCAAATATTTGGGGACCTAATGCTCCGATTTCATCCTCTGGATGGAATATGCCAACTAATACTGACTCTACTGATTCTAAATAAAGGACTTGTAACATGAATAGTATCTCTCTACAGTATGCATTGTTATGTCTTATTGAGAAAGCAAACATGAAAATTATAATAAATCATTTCTTTTGCCATAGAAAATCAAAAATATTTTGAAGCATTTGTAAAATTAAAATTAATAGATATTTAAAGTCTTGGCCTTTATATATATTTGAAATTTGTGTATTAAGAAATAGACCTATTAAGTAGGTAGAGAAAAAAATTAAAATGAAGTAACAATTATATAATGTAAATATTTCATATTTAAAACACATGTATTGATATTATTTAAATATTTATACATCATCTTGACGGGAAAAAAACATATAATTTTTATGTTTGTAGTCTTCCTTTTTTAAAGTACACAATACCCTGAACTTATCTTTTATTTATCAGTTGTTTTAACTGTATTTTTTCATTGTTGATTTTTTTCTTTATCATTGTATATAATCTGTTGTGTTTTTGTTTTCAGTTTTCTATTAAAAAACCACAAACTTACTATATTATAATTGTTATTTTAATTTTGTTATGAATGGTGAATTTTATGGTCCATAGTATTTACAGAAACAGTTTTAAATGTTTTAACTAAAATGAATTTTAATATGTCCATTCTCTTCTATAGATTCTTTTTAAAATAACAGAATCTTAAAAGTATACAACAGTTTTTATTTTCTTTTGTTCATTTGTATACTTGAAAATGAATCTGTGAAATTACCTGCCATTTAAAACTAGAATATAAAGTCAGAATTCCTTATTTTTAGTGCAGTTGTTTTATTAACTGTTAAAATTTGCTTAAAATTAATTATTTCTGTTAACTTTTTCTAATAGCAAATGTTACTTTTAGACAGGCCAGTAGTGTTAGGATTATGGTTTTTTCACCAATTGTTTTTTTTTTTTTTTCCTGTTTGATGTGTAAGTTTTAATTATATTTTTGTGATATTGTTGGTAGTATAGGTTATTGTGTACAATCTAGCCATGAGACTTTAAAATTTTGGGGTCTCAGTCTATCAGGATGAATTTAAAATGAAATATTGCTTTCTCCAAAAAAAATAAGATTAGCTGCTGCTTTTTTGCTTTGAAAAGTAATAATAGTTGTTATAGATGAATTTGTTATAAGCAGAGGAATAGTTTGTCTATTATTTCATTACAGAATTAAACATTTTAAATTCATTTTGATAACGGCAAGTTGATGAACAATGTGTAGTGTAGAGAAACAAATTTTTTGATTTAGTTGTTGTGCTTCCTTGTTAAACTGTACCCTTTCTGGCCTCTTAATATTTGGCAATATTGCTATGTTGTAGTTATATCATAAAAATTGGTAGAATAACTATAGAAAAATTTGGAAAGGTGTAAATTTAAAGCAATAAATGAGGTACATTGATTGTGACAGTTCAACAAGGCAGCCTTCAAGTATATCAAATGATATAGTTCTAGTTTTGAATAATACAATGTATGAATAGAAATACAGTCACAAATATGACAGAGTTAAACATTGTTTACTCATTATACCGATTTAGACTTTATGAGTTGAGTTGTGTTAATTACAATTCCTCTAATCATGGATTTGACATTTGAAGACGTGAGTTGAGTTGCTACTCCTCACAACATGGATAGGACATTTCAACTGGATATTGAAAAATGTACATACATGAGCGTTTTTTCCTTTTCAGTTATGTAGAAGCGAATAAGCTGAAATTTTTTGTTTATTTTATAATAATTTCTGTTGTGTTCCATTAAAGGAAACTTTACTAACAACGCTAAGGGACAAAGGTGTAAGAAAGACGAGATAGTAGTATAGTTATGTTGAATGCATTAGACCGGAGTCTTACGTTTATATTATTTATGTATGAATAAGATCTATTATGGAAGGACATTTTATGTGATTATTCAAGGGAGAAAACTTATGTCAATTCTGAGATTTCATTAAATGAATACCAAATACTTTAAATTTAAAGTATACATTTTACTAAATTATTTTTTCAAATGAAAGGTACTGTTATCAGACAAACAGGTTTATTTATTCCTTAGTCTACTTTTCAACTGATTCATGAGCTGGTTTCAGGAACACTGAATATAGAAATAATAAACATTGAAGTAGGTTTAGAAATACCTCTTCACTTCATTCACAGAAAATTTTATGATCCTAGAAATGGAACTCAGATTTAACAGTCCCGCTGTAGGCAAAATGTACTTAAAAATAGAATTTGTTTCTTCCTGGAATAATCAAGATTTTATTTCCAGTTTACTGTTTGCAACAATATTATTATTTGAGATGGACTAGTTTCAGGACAAAAGATGTCATTTTCTTTTTCTACTAATTTGATTTTGATAAGACCAGAGATGTCATGTAATGAATGTTATAATGTTGTCATGGTAAAGATATTTTGAAACATGGTATTTGTCATGGAAACCTAGAGTTTACATGATTATGACTTTTATCTAAGGTTTTATGTCAGGGTAGTTGATACCAGGATACTGTGGAGCTGTGAGATTGTTTTTCTTTTTACTATTCTCACAGACCACTTTTATACTGTCATGAAAAATTAAAAAATCTGCAGAAAAGTTCTTGTTTTTATTATAGTATATTTCTCACTTCAGGACTAGAGTTGTATTGAAATCACATTGGCTGTCCATCCCTTCGTCCAAGAAACATTTCCGTCATGTTTTTCTCTAACCACCTCGTTGGGCTCATGGTAGCCTGTCGCCTCGAGTGAGGAGGTTGTGGGTTCAAAACACTGGCCAGGTCAAACCAAAGTCTTTAAACTCTGTATTTGCCGTTTCTCCACTAAGCATGCAACTTTATAGAGTAAGAGCAAAGACTGGTCAGCTCAGAGTCAAAATAATGTGTCAGAGTAGGGTGACATGTCATCCTGTAGACTGTTACCTTGTGAACTAACTTGTACAAAGCAGGGTTAATTTTCATATTTACATTAACATGTTCTCATCCTGAAAATATGCAATTAATTTTGCTGCTGAATGTTTAACAGCCATCGATCATCATCATACTACTAAACAGAATTATTTGGTCAGCAGTGTTAAAGTGATGAGATGTAACCTGTGAGCAATTTTTCAATCTGTCAGTTAAATATTTGCCTACACTTTGAATTTTTCGATATGTTGCATGAACTTAAGATTTATCGTCTCGCATTTCTCCAATTGTGATAACAGAATGACACCATCTTAAGTTTAAATATTGATTCAGGATTGAAGTGGCTCTAGTTTAGTAAGGTTTTAATAAATGAAAAGCCAAATTTCCAAACCGGATCTGTCAACCTGTGAACAAATTTTGTGAAGGTTTATAGTAATTTGCTGTGATGAAATCCTTGTCATCATAGTTTTCAATATTTTGAGGACTCCATTTCTTTTAAATCACAGGTGCACTAAAAATGTTGGAAAAGTTTAGTATTTAAATTATGCCTGTTGAGGTTGGCTGAGGTTAATACTGTATAAAGTCATTGACACTCCTGTTGTATACATAATTCTGAAATAACCAGCCAAAATTTCTAATCAATGAATTATGGATTTCAATGGCCCAGTAAAAACACTAGCCATTGACACCACTTTTAAGAAAATGGATCAACAGTTTGAATAGGTCTACTAAATCAAAAACAAATAGTTACTGTATTTGTAGTTGAGTTGCTTCCCTTTGCATAGTTCTGCTTTTGACAAAGGTATACCTCATCTATTATCTTCCCTATCAATACATATTTTCTAAAACATGGTAGCTTTGTATAAGGATATATGGTATGGATATGACTGACAATTATTTGTTTAACCATATCAATGTTCTCATCATTGGTTTGTTGTATACAATTCACTTACTACATTCAAATTGTAATCTTGTGACCAATTCTGATTTTTACCCTTGTCAGTTTTAGGCATGATTGATTTATACCGTGGTATACAGGGATACATAGTATGCCTTGACCTCCAGTTGGGGATCAAACACCCCAGCAACCAACCTTTCTGAAGCTGAAGGTGGAATCTTCCCAGATGCATCAGGTTCTACACAAGCACCAAATATTGGAGGAGCCCGAGTCAGTTGGAAGTTTCAGTCCCTTCAACAATATGTCAAATATTTGGGGACCTAATGCTCCATTTCATCCTCTGGATGGAATATGCCAACTAATACTGACTCTACTGATTCTAAATAAAGGACTTGTAACATGAATAGTATCTCTCTACAGTATGCATTGTTATGTCTTATTGAGAAAGCAAACATGAAAATTATAATAAATCATTTCTTTTGCCATAGAAAATCAAAAATATTTTGAAGCATTTGTAAAATTAAAATTAATAGATATTTAAAGTCTTGGCCTTTATATATATTTGAAATTTGTGTATTAAGAAATAGACCTATTAAGTAGGTAGAGAAAAAATTAAAATGAAGTAACAATTATATAATGTAAATATTTCATATTTAAAACACATGTATTGATATTATTTAAATATTTATACATCATCTTGACGGAAAAAAACATATAATTTTTATGTTTGTAGTCTTCCTTTTTTAAAGTACACAATACCCTGAACTTATCTTTTATTTATCAGTTGTTTTAACTGTATTTTTTCATTGTTGATTTTTCTTTTATCATTGTATATAATCTGTTGTGTTTTGTTTTCAGTTTTCTATTAAAAAACCACAAACTTACTATATTATAATTGTTATTTTAATTTTGTTATGAATGGTGAATTTTATGGTCCATAGTATTTACAGAAACAGTTTTAAATGTTTTAACTAAAATGAATTTTAATATGTCCATTCTCTTCTATAGATTCTTTTTAAAATAACAGAATCTTAAAAGTATACAACAGTTTTATTTTCTTTTGTTCATTTGTATACTTGAAAATGAATCTGTAAATTACCTGCCATTTAAAACTAGAATATAAAGTCAGAATTCCTTATTTTTAGTGCAGTTGTTTTATTAACTGTTAAAAATTTGCTTAAAAATTAATTATTTCTGTTAACTTTTTTCTCGTAGCAAATGTTACTTTTAGACAGGCCAGTAGTGTTAGGATTATGGTTTTTTCACCAATTGTTTTTTTTTTTTTTTTTTTATTTCCCTGTTTGATGTGTAAGTTTTAATTATATTTTTGTGATATTGTTGGTAGTATAGGTTATTGTGTACAATCTAGCCATGAGACTTTAAAATTTTGGGGTCTCAGTCTATCAGGATGAATTTAAAATGAAATATTGCTTTCTCCAAAAAAAATAAGATTAGCTGCTGCTTTTTTGCTTTGAAAAGTAATAATAGTTGTTATAGATGAATTTGTTATAAGCAGAGGAATAGTTTGTCTATTATTTCATTACAGAATTAAACATTTTAAATTCATTTTTGATAACGGCAAGTTGATGAACAATGTGTATTGTAGAGAAAACAAATTTTTTGATTTAGTTGTTGTGCTTCCTTGTTAAACTGTACCCTTTCTGGCCTCTTAATATTTGGCAATATTGCTATGTTGTAGTAATATCATAAAATTGGTAGAATAACTATAGAAAAATTTGGAAAGGTGTAAATTTAAAGCAATAAATAAGGTTCATTGATTGTGACAGTTCAACAAGGCAGCCTTCAAGTATATCAAATGATATAGTTCTAGTTTTGAATAATACAATGTATGAATAGAAATACAGTCACAAATATGACAGAGTTAAACATTGTTTACTCATTATACCGATTTAGACTTTATGAGTTGAGTTGTGTTAATTACAATTCCTCTAATCATGGATTTGACATTTGAAGACGTGAGTTGAGTTGCTACTCCTCACAACATGGATAGGACATTTCAACTGGATATTGAAAAATGTACATACATGAGCGTTTTTTTCTTTTCAGTTATGTAGAAGCGAATAAGCTGAAATTTTTTGTTTATTTTATAATAATTTCTGTTGTGTTCCATTAAAGGAAACTTTACTAACAACGCTAAGGGACAAAGGTGTAAGAAAGACGAGATAGTAGTATAGTTATGTTGAATGCATTAGACCGGAGTCTTAAGTTTATATTATTTATGTATGAATAAGATCTATTATGGAAGGACATTTTATGTGATTATTCAAGGAGAAAACTTATGTCAATTCTGAGATTTCATTAAATGAATAACAAATACTTTAAATTTAAAGTATACATTTTACTAAATTATTTTTCAAATGAAAGGTACTGTTATCAGACAAACAGGTGTATTCCTTAGTCTGCTTTTCAACTGATTCATGAGCTGGTTTCAGGAACACTGAATATAGAAATAATAAACATTGAAGTAGGTTTAGAAATACCTCTTCACTTCATTCACAGAAAATTTTATGATCCTAGAAATGGAACTCAGATTTAACAGTCCCGCTGTAGGCAAAATGTACTTAAAATAGAATTTGTTTCTTCCTGGAATAATCAAGATTTTATTTCCAGTTTACTGTTTGCAACAATATTATTATTTGAGATGGACTAGTTTCAGGACAAAAGATGTCATTTTCTTTTTCTACTAATTTGATTTTGATAAGACCAGAGATGTCATGTAATGAATGTTATAATGTTGTCATGGTAAAGATATTTTGAAACATGGTATTTGTCATGGAAACCTAGAGTTTACATGATTATGACTTTTATCTAAGGTTTTATGTCAGGGTAGTTGATACCAGGATACTGTGGAGCTGTGAGATTGTTTTTCTTTTTACTATTCTCACAGACCACTTTTATACTGTCATGAAAAATTAAAAAATCTGCAGAAAAGTTCTTGTTTTTATTATAGTATATTTCTCACTTCAGGACTAGAGTTGTATTGAAATCACATTGGCTGTCCATCCCTTCGTCCAAGAAACATTTCC
Organism: Mytilus coruscus; assembly: GCA_017311375.1. Lineage (NCBI taxonomy): Eukaryota > Metazoa > Mollusca > Bivalvia > Mytilida > Mytilidae > Mytilus > Mytilus coruscus. Next base: position 50,158,172 of record CM029597.1, read on the forward strand.
GTCATGTTTTTCTCTAACCACCTCGTTGGGCTCATGGTAGCCTGTCGCCTCGAGTGAGGAGGTTTTGGGTTCAAAACACTGGCCAGGTCAAACCAAAGTCTTTAAACTCTGTATTTGCCGTTTCTCCGCTAAGCATGCAACTTTATATAGAGTAAGAGCAAAGGCTGGTCAGCTCAGAGTCAAAATAATGTGTCAGAGTAGGGTGACATGTCATCCTGTAGACTGTTACCTTGTGAACTAACTTGTACAAAGCAGGGTTAATTTTCATATTTACATTAACATGTTCTCATCCTGAAAATATGCAATTAATTTTGCTGCTGAATGTTTAACAGCCATCGATCATCATCTTACTACTAAACAGAATTATTTGGTCAGCAGTGTTAAAGTGATGAGATGTAACCTGTGAGCAATTTTTCAATCTGTCAGTTAAATATTTGCCTACACTTTGAATTTTTCGATATGTTGCATGAACTTAAGATTTATCGTCTCGAATTTCTCCAATTCTGATAACAGAATGACACCATCTTAAGTTTGAAAATTGATTCAGGATTGAAGTGGCTCTAGTTTAGTAAGGTTTTAATAAATGAAAAGCCAAATTTCCAAACCGGATCTGTCAACCTGTGAACAAATTTTGTGAAGGTTTATAGTAATTTGCTGTGATGAAATCCTTGTCATCATAGTTTTCAATATTTTGAGGACTCCATTTCTTTTAAATCACAGGTGCACTAAAAATGTTGGAAAAGTTTAGTATTTAAATGATGTCTGTTGAGGTTGGCTGAGGTTAATACTGTATAAAGTCATTGACACTCCTGTTGTATACATAATTCTGAAATAACCAGCCAAAATTTCTAATCAATGAATTATGGATTTCAATGGCCCAGTAAAACACTAGCCATTGACACCACTTTTAAGAAAATGGATCAACAGTTTGAATAGGTCTACTAAATCAAAACAAATAATTACTGTATTTGTAGTTGAGTTGCTTCCTTTGCATAGTTCTGCTTTTGACAAAGGTATACCTCATCTATTATCTTCCTATCAATACATATTTTCTAAAACCTGGTAGCTTTGTATAAGGATATATGGTATGGATATGACTGACAATTATTTGTTTAACCATATCAATGTTCTCATCATTGGTTTGTTGTATACAATTCACTTACTACATTCAAATTATAATCTTGTGACCAATTCTGATTTTTACTCTTGTCAGTTTTAGGCATGATTGATTTATACCGTGGTATACAGGGATACATAATATAAAAGGGTATCTGTCAGTTCATTGTTCCATCCCAATTTTGTATGTGCTATTGCTTCTGAACCACTTGACAGAATTTCATGAAACTCATAGAATCATGTATTTTGCACCTTATATTTCATTTCTAAATCTGAATAATTTTGGGGTTTTTTTTTTTTAGGCATGACATGGACTTTGTCATACATGTAGCTGCACACTTCAGAACACTGTACAAAATATTTTAGATGATTTTATGGTAAAAAAAAATCAGTTAAATCATGAGGACCATTGAATTTTTTTTTTTTTTTTTGCAAACAAAAGGTGGGGTACACTCTCTATGCCCCTTCTCCCTAGAGCCACCACTGGCAACTTCAAAAACCTCTTTTTAGAAGTAATTGAAACTTTATTACATTCTTAACTATACAATGCTTTTGTGCACAGCCTATTCTATTTTTTGATAATAATTATTGTGGGGTTAGTTTCCTGGAGCCAATCATTCTTTGCCCATGATTTATGTGGGTTTGGGTATCGTTTTTGAGCTTTGCTTGCAGTACATCTAGTTTGATATGGGCTTGCCCATTTGTAGATGCAGTTAATTAATTACTTTGTGTGATTGTGCAATTCCACCAGAAGGGGTGATGTATGTTCTTACCGTTAAAGTCACATAATTTATGTACTACACACCTCAAGTTCTACAATTTTTCAAATAACTTTACTTAGGTGTTTCATGAAGATCTGATCCCAGGTAATTCCTTCATTTACAAGATATTCTGAGGATTTAAAAAAAATTGCAGGTTACAAGAATTTTGAGAAAACTTTATCTTACACAGTATGATTTTCGCCAACTACTAAGAGTCTGGGTCATGACTAATTGAATGGCAAAGACTTCTCATTTACTAAAATATTACACACAGATTTTGTCAACTTTCACCAAAATTACTATTTTTGGGTGTAAATGTCAACACATTACAATGTATTAGAAAAGTTTGACAAAATAGTTCTATAACACTTTCTCACATGTGTATTCATCAACTTGAAAAAAGGTTTATATATTGGGGAACCTTTGGCACAAGCTTTCTTATGATTAAGAGATAAGCCTGAAGCAAATTTTTTTTTAATTTTTAGTGTTTAAACTGATGAGTGGACAGTTTTTGCAGTTAACATTTAGATACATACAGTCAGGGATTAAAACATTTAGACCTTGATTACATTGTCAAATCTTCTTAGAATTTTAAGACATAATCTATAAATTGCAGAAACTTCTTTCAAGATAAAATAAATGTGGATAGTGTCCACATGTGGACACAGATGATGCCCCCGCTTGCATATCATATAGTTATAAAGGGACATAACTGAAGAACTGTAAAAGTGAAGCTACCCAAATTTGAACTTCATCTGAGTTTTGTGGTAATAACATTGTGTGTAAGTCTCATAACATTTGGTTGATGCTAACTTAAGTAGAGAACAGAAACTAAAATTCAGCAATTTTTCTATTTGTAAACACGCATAATTCTACAATGGTTGTGTATAAGTTTTATAACATTTGGTTGAGACAAACTAAAGTTAGAGAACGGAAACGAAAATTCAGCAATTTTATGTTTATAAAGGACACAACTCAAGAATGGTAAAAGTGTTGCCACCAAATTTCGTACTTAATCTGTATTATGTAGTAATAAGCATTGTGTATAAGTTTCATAACATTTGGTTGAGTCAAACTTAAGTTAGAGAAAGGAAACTAAAATTTTGCAATTTTTCCATTTATAACGGGCATAACTCTAGAACGGTTAAAGTGACGCCACCAGAATTCAAACTTGATCTGTGTTTTGTGGTAATAAGCATTGTGTATATGTTTCATAACATTTGGTTGAGGCAAACTTAAGTTAGAAAACGGAAACAAAAAATTTGTACTTGATCTTAGTTTTGTGGTAATGAATATTGTGTATAGGTTTCATAATGTTTGGTTGGGGCAAACTTAAGTTACAGAATGGAAACTAAAAATTTTGCAATCTTTTGATTTATAAAGGGGCATAACTCAATAATGGTTAAAGTGACACTACCCAAATTCAACTTGATCTGTGTTTTATCAGTGGAAGTGATAATTAAACATTGCATTGTATAAAGCATTGATTGTAGTTGATTCAACTATAATCATGGACAAAGGAAGATAACTCCAATTTTAAAAATTACTTGATATTTAGAAGAAAATAAAAATTTTGCAATTTTTCCATTTATAAAGGGCGATAACTCTAGAACTATTAAAGTGCGCCACCAAAATTCAAACTTGATCTGTGTTTTGTGCAGGGGCATAAAAAATAGCATCTAAACCAAAAATGTTTCAATTTATTTAATGTTTTCCATATTTTATTGAAAAATCAATATTATATTTTTTGGCATTCAACATTGTTTTTACACTGACAGCAGCAATTACAGGCAAAACACCGAATTCTGCATAAACCCTTTTTCATAAAACAAGACATTTACAAACCAATTCCTTCTCCTTTTGTGGTAGAAAATAATTATATTAATGTAAATTACTACAGATTGACAGTTATGGTTTGGAAAGTTGCCTTTTCATTTATGAAAACCTGACTATAAACTACAGCCAATAATGAATTTGTATCAATGTTCATAGCCATTCTCCCATCTTTCATACCTATTCAACCTTCTCAAGTCCATCAGTTATTAGCTTGTACCTTTACAGTATTTTTCAGAAATTTTGTCCTTGCATTTTTAAATCGGGATAGAGAATTCGTCTGGCTGTTTGAAGTGTCCTTTTTTCAACTGATTGCACCATTACTGTCACATTTGCCATTTAATCAGCACGAAATGAGGAATCTCTGTAAAGATCTCCCAATAAACATTCCAAACATCAGCTAGGTTTTAAAATATTTGGCAACATACTGGTAGTTTTCAAAATTGACCAAGCTGAATCATTATTTTTCTCTGGTAGCCATGTTTCTTGTTGCATCAGAACAAAATGAAATATTTTCATGAATTATCTTGCATGTGTATATCTAACTATCTATATTATCAAACATGCATTATTTATGATAATTTTCGTTCAGATCGTTCATGCAGTGAAAGAGAAAAGATTAAATTAGGATTTTTAGAGCCATTTTCCTAATGCTTGTAGTTTAAAGTTTGGTTGGCTTGCCTGCTTTGTTTGTATAAATGTTTGCTCAACCATTGTTATCAAGATTGACATCTGCAATCAATTATAGATAGGCATGGCTTCAGCTTGTATACATTATACTCTGCATTATACTGAATATCCAATAACATTTACAAGTATAATGTATACAGCTGAAGTGCCGCATATCTATTGATTGCAGATGTCAGTTTTGAATACAATGCTTGAGCAAACATTTATACAAACAAAGTAAGCAAGCCAACCAAACTTTTGAACTACAAACAAGCATTAGAAAAATAGCTCTAATAAGGTTTAATTGTTATATTGATGTAATCATCATTTTTGTCTAGCTTGGGATGAAATTTACTAAATGTGAAACAAACAGATGCTAATCTGGCCGGGTTGACAGCTTAAACTATTTGTATAAAGCTTTATACAAATGTAGTTCAAAAGGTGGAACGCCTGGATACTTCATATCTTGTATACAGATGCCTTATGTTCTGAAGTATGTCCTTTGTCCCTGACATCATTTTGATGTCTCTCGACTGCTTAAAAAAATTACAACTTTTAATCACATGCATTTTTTACTTGTTATAAGAGTTATTAGATAACGGTTTTTGGTATATTGGATCTTTGCAAGGTCTGCATTTCTTTCGGGCAGGGTTCACCTGACCTAATCTTATTTCAGTTCAGTGATCAAGGTTAAGTTTTGTGGTCAAATCCATACCTCTGATACTGTAAGCAATCATCAACTATATTTGGTGTATGGAATGATAGTTATAAGTAAGATATACATGTCAGTCTTGAGAAGTGGCTCTAGTTTAGTAAGGTTTTAATAAATGAAAAGCCAAATTTCCAAACCGGATCTGTCAACCTGTGAACAAATTTTGTGAAGGTTTATAGTAATTTGCTGTGATGAAATCCTTGTCATCATAGTTTTCAATATTTTGAGGACTCCATTTCTTTTAAATCACAGGTGCACTAAAAAATGTTGGAAAATTTTAGTATTTAAATGATGTCTGTTGAGGTTGGCTGAGGTTATTACTGTATAAAGTCATTGACACTCCTGTTGTATACATAATTCTGAAATAACCAGCCAAAATTTCTAATCAATGAATTATGGATTTCAATGGCCCAGTAAAAACACTAGCCATTGACACCACTTTTAAGAAAATGGATCAACAGTTTGAATAGGTCTACTAAATCAAAAACAAATAGTTACTGTATTTGTAGTTGAGTTGCTTCCCTTTGCATAGTTCTGCTTTTGACAAAGGTATACCTCATCTATTATCTTCCCTATCAATACATATTTTCTAAAACATGGTAGCTTTGTATAAGGATATATGGTATGGATATGACTGACAATTATTTGTTTAACCATATCAATGTTCTCATCATTGGTTTGTTGTATACAATTCACTTACTACATTCAAATTATAATCTTGTGACCAATTCTGATTTTTACTCTTGTCAGTTTTAGGCATGATTGATTTATACCGTGGTATACAGGGATACATAATATAAAAGGGTATCTGTCAGTTCATTGTTCCATCCCAATTTTGTATGTGCTATTGCTTCTGAACCACTTGACAGAATTTCATGAAACTCATAGAATCATGTATTTTGCACCTTATATTTCATTTCTAAATCTGAATAATTTTGGGGTTTTTTTTTTTTAGGCATGACATGGACTTTGTCATACATGTAGCTGCACACTTCAGAACACTGTACAAAATATTTTAGATGATTTTATGGTAAAAAAAAATCAGTTAAATCATGAGGACCATTGAATTTTTTTTTTTGCAAACAAAGGTGGGGTACATCCTCTATGCCCCTTCTCCCTAGAGCCACCACTGGCAACTTCAAAAACCTCTTTTTAGAAGTAATTGAAACTTTATTACATTCTTAACTATACAATGCTTTTGTGCACAGCCTATTCTATTTTTTGATAATAATTATTGTGGGGTTAGTTTCCTGGAGCCAATCATTCTTTGCCCATGATTTATGTGGGTTTGGGTATCGTTTTTGAGCTTTGCTTGCAGTACATCTAGTTTGATATGGGCTTGCCCATTTGTAGATGCAGTTAATTAATTACTTTGTGTGATTGTGCAATTCCACCAGAAGGGGTGATGTATGTTCTTACCGTTAAAGTCACATAATTTATGTACTACACACCTCAAGTTCTACAATTTTTCAAATAACTTTACTTAGGTGTTTCATGAAGATCTGATCCCAGGTAATTCCTTCATTTACAAGATATTCTGAGGATTTAAAAAAAATTGCAGGTTACAAGAATTTTGAGAAAACTTTATCTTACACAGTATGATTTTCGCCAACTACTAAGAGTCTGGGTCATGACTAATTGAATGGCAAATACTTCTCATTTACTAAAATATTACACACAGATTTTGTCAACTTTCACCAAAATTACTATTTTGGGTGTAAATGTCAACACATTACAATGTATTAGAAAAGTTTGACAGAATAGTTCTATAACACTTTCTCACATGTGTATTCATCAACTTGAAAAAGGTTTATATATTGGGAACCTTTGGCACAAGCTTTCTTGTGGTTAAGAGATAAAGCCTGAAGCAAATTTTTTTTAATTTTAGTGTTTAACTGATGAGTGGACAGTTTTGCAGTTAACTTTAGATACATACAGTCAGGGATTAAAACATTTAGACCTTGATTACATTGTCAAATCTTCTTAGAATTTTAAGACATAATCTATAAATTGCAGAAACTTCTTTCAAGATAAAATAAATGTGGATAGTGTCCACATGTGGACACAGATGATGCCCCCGCTTGCATATCATATAGTTATAAAGGGACATAACTGAAGAACTGTAAAAGTGAAGCTACCCAAATTTGAACTTCATCTGAGTTTTGTGGTAATAACATTGTGTGTAAGTCTCATAACATTTGGTTGAGGCTAACTTAAGTAGAGAACAGAAACTAAAAATTCAGAAATTTTTCTATTTGTAAACACCCATAATTCTACAACAGTTGTGTATAAGTTTTATAACATTGGTTGAGACAAACTAAAGTTAGAGAACGGAAACGAAAAATTCAGCAATTTTATGTTTATAAAGGACACAACTCAAGAATGGTAAAAGTGTTGCCACCAAATTTCGTACTTAATCTGTATTATGTAGTAATAAGCATTGTGTATAAGTTTCATAACATTTGGTTGAGTCAAACTTAAGTTAGAGAAAGGAAACTAAAAATTTTGCAATTTTTCCATTTATAACGGGCATAACTCTAGAACGGTTAAAGTGACGCCACCAGAATTCAAACTTGATCTGTGTTTTGTGGTAATAAGCATTGTGTATATGTTTCATAACATTTGGTTGAGGCAAACTTAAGTTAGAAAACGGAAACAAAAATTTGTACTTGATCTTAGTTTTGTGGTAATGAATATTGTGTATAGGTTTCATAATGTTTGGTTGGGGCAAACTTAAGTTACAGAATGGAAACTAAAAATTTTGCAATCTTTTGATTTATAAAGGGGCATAACTCAATAATGGTTAAAGTGACACTACCCAAATTCAACTTGATCTGTGTTTTATCAGTGGAAGTGATAATTAAACATTGCATTGTATAAAGCATTGATTGTAGTTGATACAACTATAATCATGGACAAAGGAAGATAACTCCAATTTTAAAATTACTTGATATTTAGAAGAAAATAAAATTTTGCAATTTTTCCATTTATAAAGGGCGATAACTCTAGAACTATTAAAGTGACGCCACCAAAATTCAAACTTGATCTGTGTTTTGTGCAGGGCATAAAAATAGCATCTAAACCAAAAATGTTTCAATTTATTTAATGTTTTCCATATTTTATTGAAAAATCAATATTATATTTTTGGCATTCAACATTATTTTTACACTGACAGCAGCAATTACAGGCAAAACACCGAATTCTGCATAAACCCTTTTTCATAAAACAAGACATTTACAAACCAATTCCTTCTCCTTTGTGGTAGAAAATAATTATATTAATGTAAATTACTACAGATTGACAGTTATGGTTTGAAAGTTGCCTTTTCTTTTATGAAAACCTGACTATAAACTACAGCTAATAATGAATTTGTATCAATGTTCATAGCCATTCTCCCATCTTTCATACCTATTCAACCTTCTCAAGTCCATCAGTTTTTAGCTTGTACCTTTACAGTATTTTTCAGAAATTTTGTCCTTGCATTTTTAAATCGGGATAGAGAATTCGTCTGGCTGTTTGAAGTGTCCTTTTTTCAACTGATTGCACCATTACTGTCACATTTGCCATTTAATCAGCACGAAATGAGGAATCTCTGTAAAGATCTCCCAATAAACATTCCAAACATCAGCTAGGTTTTAAAATATTTGGCAACATACTGGTAGTTTTCAAAATTGACCAAGCTGAATCATTATTTTTCTCTGGTAGCCATGTTTCTTGTTGCATCAGAACAAAATGAAATATTTTCATAAATTATCTTTCATGTGTATATCTAACTATCTATATTATCAAACATGCATTATTTATGATAATTTTCGTTCAGATCGTTCATGCAGTGAAAGAGAAAAAGATTAAATTAGGATTTTTAGAGCCATTTTCCTAATGCTTGTAGTTTAAAAGTTTGGTTGGCTTGCCTGCTTTGTTTGTATAAATGTTTGCTCAACCATTGTTATCAAGATTGACATCTGCAATCAATTATAGATAGGCATGGCTTCAGCTTGTATACATTATACTCTGCATTATACTGAATATCCAATAACATTTACAAGTATAATGTATACAGCTGAAGTGCCGCATATCTATTGATTGCAGATGTCAGTTTTGAATACAATGCTTGAGCAAACATTTATACAAACAAAGTAAGCAAGCCAACCAAACTTTTGAACTACAAACAAGCATTAGAAAAATAGCTCTAATAAGGTTTAATTGTTATATTGATGTAATCATCATTTTTGTCTAGCTTGGGATGAAATTTACTAAATGTGAAACAAACAGATGCTAATCTGGCGGGTTGATAGCTTAAACTATTTGTATAAAGCTTTATACAAATGTAGTTCAAAAGGTGGAACGCCTGGATACTTCATATCTTGTATACAGATGCCTTATGTTCTGAAGTATGTCCTTTGTCCCTGACATCATTTTGATGTCTCTCGACTGCTTAAAAAAATTACAACTTTTAATCACATGCATTTTTTACTTGTTATAAGAGTTATTAGATAACGGTTTTTGGTATATTGGATCTTTGCAAGGTCTGCATTTCTTTCGGGCAGGGTTCACCTGACCTAATCTTATTTCAGTTCAGTGATCAAGGTTAAGTTTTTGTGGTCAAATCCATACCTCTGATACTGTAAGCAATCGTCAACTATATTTGGTGTATGGAATGATAGTTATAAGTAAGATATACATGTCAGTCTTGACAGGTTTTATATTACCGTGACCTCATTCTCATGGTTCATTGGTCAATCTCAAGTTTTTGTGGTTTGGCCTGTTTCTATGATATTATAACCAATAGGTAAACCATATTTGGTGTATGGAATGATAGCAAGGTGTGAATGTGGGTCTGGCAGGGTTCATCTGACCTTGACCTCACTTTCATGGTTCATTGGTTAATGTTTAGTTTTCATTGTTTCTCAGATAACATAAATTTAATCATGACCCGTAAAGCAGACGACAGGTTTCAGCATGTGTACACGTTTACAATTCCTTTAATCTCACTAAAACTTTATTATTAGCCTGCCCACTGAAGTAAGGTGGTTGTCTTAGGGTACCCTACCTTTCTCAACCAAACAAAATAACCCTCATGATACAACTAGTGTAACTGAAAGTGGCCTTTTGTAGCTGACTATGTGGTATGGTTTTGCTCATTGTTGGAGGCCATGTGGTGACCTATAGTTGTGAACTTCTATGTCGTTTGGTCTCTTGTGCATCAGACCACATCTTATTTTTATATTAACCAACAAACAAACTAACTTTATTTTCTAACCAGTTTTCCACTACCAGTAACTGGATTTCAATAACTTTGTTGGCATTCCATAGCAAACATGAACCTTGCCATATTGAAATTTTATATTGGTTTTAAAACAACCATCATTATACCAGAAAGAAACACTAGATCAACCAATGAAATGGGCAAAATAGAAATAAAAAGATATATTTTATATTACTTTATTTTTTATAGACATGTATAGTTCTGAGAACATATCCACAACATTGCACAAAATATTCTTAAATAAATAAATTCTACTACAAAATGATCATTCTCACATCATCATTGGCACACTATAAACACCAAGAGAATATGTACTGTGTTAATCTGACATGTGTATTGTGTTAATCTGAAATATGTACTGCATTTATCTGACATGTATGTAAAATGGGTTTTCTCCTATTTGATATTTAACAAAAACCTTAACTTGATTCCATTCCAAATAAAATGCTCTGCAGGCGCAGCTTGATACGACCGCAGAGGTCGAACCCTGAATAGTTGGGGCAAGTATGGACACAACATTCAAGCTTGATACAGCTCTGAATTTGGATTGTGATTAAATATTTGACACAGCATAGGTTTCTGACACAGAATGAATGTGGTCTAAGAACTTAAAATTTTAAATTGGACATTCACCTATTATGGTCCAATATCCAAAATCTAATTACATGGTTAGATTCAGCATATCAAAGAACCCCAAGAGTTCAATTTTGATGAAATCAAACAAAGTTTAATTTTGGACCCTTTTGACCTCAATGTGGACAAAGTTGATAACGGGCCCAAAATCAAAATCTAAATACATGGTTAGATTCAGCATATCAAAGAACCCCATATATTCAATTTTGTTGAAATCAAACAAAGTTTAATTTTGGACCCGATTTGGACCAACTTGAAAACTGGGCCCATAATCAAAATCTAAATACATGTTTAGATTCAGCATATCAAAGAACCCTAAGAATTCAATTTTGTTAAAATCAAACTAAGTTTAATTTTGGACCCTTTGGACCTTAATGTAGACCAATTTGAAAACGGGACCAAAATTAAGAATCTAAATACACGGTTAGATTCCGCATATCAAAGAACCCCAATAATTCAATTTTGATGAAATCAAACAAAGTTTAATTTTGGACCCTTTTGACCTCAATGTGGAAAAATTGATAACGGGCCCAAAATCAAAAATCTAAATACATGGTTAGATTCAGCATATCAAAGAACCCCATATATTCAATTTTGTTGAAATCAAACAAAGTTTAATTTTGGACCCGATTTGGACCAACTTGAAAACTGGGCCCATAATCAAAAATCTAAATACATGTTTAGATTCAGCATATCAAAGAACCCTAAGAATTCAATTTTGTTAAAATCAAACTAAGTTTAATTTTGGACCCTTTGGACCTTAATGTAGAACAATTTGAAAACGGACCAAAATTAAGAATCTAAAACACGGTTAGATTCGCATATCAAAGAACCCCATATATTCAATTTTGTTGAAATCAAACAAAGTTTAATTTTGGACCCTTTGGACCTCAATGTGGACCAATTTAAAAACGGGCCCAAAATCCAAAAACTTAATACACGATTAGATTCAGCATATTAAAGAACCCCAAGAGTTCAAGAATAAAACCCCATTGAAATTGGTCAAGAAATAAGCAATTTATATAAAGTATCTTCTTTGCACAATACTGTGCAATTGAATATTTCTTGCAATTGCGCAATACTGTGCAATTGAATATTTCTTGCTATTGCGCAATACTGTACAATTGACAATTTCTTGCTATTGCGCAATATTGTGCTATTGGATATTTCTTGCTATTGCGCAATACTGTGCAATTGAAGATTTCTTGCTATTGCGCAATACTGTGCAATTGAAAATTTCTTGCTATTGCACAATACTTATTATATAATAATTTACACATCCAGTTAGGTGTGTATCTCCTGCCATATCATTATTATTTGCTTTTAAATATAAATCAGAAATAACCAACTTAAAATGGAAAATTTTAAAGAAAAAAAAGGAAAAAGAAACCCCCAATTTTTGAACCCCTTATGATTCATCACCCCAAACTCAATCCCAGCCTTCCCTTTGAGGTATGGTACCTTGCAGTACAATTTCAGAGATCCATACACTTGAACACAAGTTATTGTCTGGAAACTAGAAAAATGCTTATTTTTGGCCCCTTTTTGGCCCCTTATTCCTAAACGTTTCAGGCAATTACCCCCAAACTCAATTCCAGCTTTCCCTTTGTGATATGGAACCTTGTAGTACAATTTCAGAAAGATCCATACACTTACACACAAGTTATTGTCATGAAACTAGAAAAATGCTTGTTTTTTGCCCCTTTTTTTGGCCCTAATTCCTAAAATTTTGAGGCAATTACCCCAAAATCAATCCCAGCATTCCCTTTGTGATATGGAACCTTGTGGTACAATGTCAGAGATCCATACACTAACACACAAGTTATGTCTGGAAGTTACAAAATGCTTATTTTGGCCCCTTTTGGCCCCTAATTCCTTAACTGTTGGTACCATAACCCCAAAATCAATCCCAACCTTCCTTTTGTGATATTGAACCTTATGGTAAAATTTCATAGAGATCCATTCACTTAAACTAAAGTTAGAGTGCGAAACCAATGCGTCTTCGGACGGCGACGACGACGCCGACGACGGCGACGACGACGACGACGGCGCCAACGTCATACCAATATACGACCACAAAAATTTTTGCGGTCGTATAAAAATCAAATACAATTCAAATAAACAGTAGTAAACTTTGCTAAAGATGATTTGGGAATAAAAAGTTCTTAACTGTTGAGATATACTGGCCTATAACTATAATTACTGTGGATTAATTTATTTTTCTTGGATACCAGTTTTGGTGGATTGAGGAAATATTGTATGTTCGTGGATATTCAATTTAATGGTTTTGCCAAAGTCTGCACAAAAGTCTATGGAAAATTTGTAATTCTTTGAATATTTAAATTTGTGGTTAAACTTTACCCACAAAATCCACACATTGGTATTCCACGAATAATAATGAATTGACAGTAATTACAACAACAACAGGGTAATGCCTATTCTACAAAGCTTGTCTGTTAACAACTGCCAGATGACTATAGATAAGAGGTAGCAGTAGTTTACCCATGTTCAAATCTTATAAAACCATTCAGAAGATATAAATCAAGTTAAAAGACAAAACTGAGGGAATCACATGAACTCCAATAGAAGGGAAACCAGATGCATCAACTGGGTTGGCATCTGCTATGCATGCCCCCAATGCAAATCCACACTTCAACAAAATGTCACAATCAGTAAATTAATAAATCGGAAGAAAACAGTCCATATTCTCTTGGCAAGTAATCAATTAAAATGCAACAAGAAAGCATGATTATGTTCCAGTCTCAAAGTTACTAAATTCAAACTGATCTGAGCTTGGTTAGTTACAAAAGTTTACCAAGCAAGAAATAGTATATCTTACCGCTTTTACAAAGCACTAGTTATAAAATTGTAAACCTGTCTAAGATAATCATTATTTTAAACATCTTACATTTTTATTTTGTAAATGCTCAGTTTATTGTTACTGCTAGTTTTCCTTTTAACTAAACAGACTTAAAAATATTTTGTTGTTGCCAGTATTCCCTTCTTGACAAAACAAAAAAAAAGATATCTTTAATTTTTATAAGTGGAAACGGATAAATTTGCATCCAGTCTGAACAAGAAAATGTTCTAAATTAAATATTGGTTAAGTTCTCAAAACATGAAAAGCATTTTATTACCTGAACTTCAAATGCCAATTAAAATTGGATTAAAATCTCCATTACTCTGAAAAACCAGTTTTCTAAGGTTTTATTTTATCTTATTTTGAAGAAAATTTCCAAATTATCTCAGTTGCATAAAAAAAATATTACAATCTGCTAATCTATCACTAACTGTAAAAAAAAATTAGTACATTTTTCATTGTATTTATACACTTCAGTTCTTTAAAAACATAACAAACATTTTATCACTTTAATTCTGTTTTTCAAGATCACAAATATGCAAAATGGCAAGAAAATTATAAACCGAGACATATCATTCGGAAAACTATAGTCAAATTTTACCATGCTCCCATGTTACAACCCCTTCCCCTTTTCGACCCTTTTGCAATCCCCCTTTTAAGCATTTTTCATCATATCGTTGGTATCAAATCTAAATTAAATAATCATAACAAACAAATCAGTACTTTCAAAAAGATTATATACTATTGTTCAATAAATAATGTAGCATTCCTGTAAAAACATGTATTGCTTGTATTCAGCAGTTCGAAAAATTTTAACTACTAGTATTATTTTGTTATCATGGTTATAGTTTAAATTTTAATTTTTTAAATATTTCAACAGAAATAATATCAAAATCTTTGTTTGAAGCAATATTCAATTAATTTTAGTTTTTAAATAACTTTCTAAGTAATTGGATTAGGTAAAATTTCTAATTACGACTGATCCTGAAATTATTGTGATTACAAGCAGGGGAGCTAACTCTTTATTTTATCCCACCATAACTAATAATCCTGAGTTTTATTCATATTTTAAAACTGACCTTTGTAATTAAACAATTATTTATTTGATACATCTTTAATCCCTGTTATACAATTATTTCTGAAAAATCCCTGTATCATTTCAAAATAGATTTTCTTGTGTAAAAAAATCTTGTGTTCTCAAATTCCCTTCAGTATTTTCAACTAAAAAATCTTTACAGTGTGATTAATTTGTAAGATTAATGCAAAAACTACTTTACCATGTTTACCATAAATGTTTCAAATATTTCCATTGATTATAAGAATTTTCTTTCAGACAATTAATAAGGTATTATATTGCTCAAAATTTATATCTATTTCTTGTATTTTTCCCATGTGGCTGCAAAAGAGTTATTATTTAAGTTCTCAATGGGTCCATTTTAAATGTTCTTGGTAAAAAAAATGTGATATAAAAGGATTATAATAACTTTATAATCATTGCATTGAAAAAAGGCTAAATTCTTACTAAATTATAGGAGGGAACGGCTTTTACTTCTTCAGGAATACTCACATGAGGCAGACACCAAACATTCTTTTTTACAAGAAAATCCAAAAATCTAAAGTTCTATTGATTGGGGCCTAAATTCTAATGATAAAAATTACTATCAGATACAGACACTAAACTCTTCATAAACTCTCACAACATGAAACTGGCAGTCAGATTTATGATAAGCACAAATCTTATTTACATATGTCATGGAAACACAAAAAAAAATCTATATCAATACAATTTTTTCAATAACAGTCATTTTCTTAACAACTTACAACAAACTACTCATCAATAACAATATAACAAATATGTAATAACTTTCAAAATCCTGTTTAAAAAATTCTTTGTGTTGTGTATCAAGTATTCAGCAGTGAATAATACACATATGTATATATGTACCGGTTAAACTTTATTGCTTATGTGTAAAAATAAAAGCATAACAAAACAATTCAACAATAAAGCAAAATTTTTTGTGAAATCTTCCACTCATGTATCCTTTGTGAAATCTATAATATTATTGTAACATATTCTCAAAAATATGAATTTGTGTATAAAATATTCTAAATTGAAGCCAAACTAATTTTGTGAATATTTTCACTAGGAAGACATGCTTCAGAATAATAAAACACAAGAAACAAAAAGTAACTGTGCTATTTAAAAAATTTCATTGCATCAATCTTCAATTATCATAGAGATCTGAAAAAATACCACAGTTTTAGCAAAAGCAAGTAAGCTGACATCTTTGAAGTCAGCTGTAAGCATAGCAATACTGTAACCTCCATTCCAAAAAAATCGTAATAATTGAAATGTTAATTTTGCAATAGCTGGAATTTGTGTAAAAAAGCCTATGAAAATAATGTGATCATGATGCTGTGGTCTTTTTTTCATAAC
The DNA here is from genome assembly GCA_017311375.1 of Mytilus coruscus. Classification (NCBI taxonomy): domain Eukaryota; kingdom Metazoa; phylum Mollusca; class Bivalvia; order Mytilida; family Mytilidae; genus Mytilus; species Mytilus coruscus. Next base: position 50,174,459 of record CM029597.1, read on the forward strand.
ATAGCTTTCATTTTTAAAAAATTGATTTTCTATTTAAGTTTAAAACTATTAGAAAACTGAACAATTGTAAAATAACTAACTTCATCACAATTTGAAAGAAATAATTAAAATTTCATTATACATGATTAGCATATAAAGACTAAATATCAAACAATATGAAATACCAATCCAATGTTTTAAATGGTTTTACAAAATAAATTGATATTCTGTTATAGAAACCTGCTCTAACAATATGAGTCACATGATCAACATGTGACAACAAATTCTGTCCACACGAATTCAGTTACTTGTATAATCATTAGTATCTGAAAGTATGTAAATCGTGTCTCTGATGAACATAAAATGGTAATGCACCAATAACAGTAAGCCCTGACATCTGGGTAAATAGGTTTTTTTAATGATACAAATATAAATTGTTGGGATCTATGTATCAATACATAATCAGGGCCTGGAACATTGCACATTTTGTCGTCTGCAGCTTCAGTGATGTAATGTCAACACATATGGCCAACAGGAAAAATCTGTAGCTTTAGTGAAGTATTGATAACCTCAAACAGCTAACAGGAAAAAATAAGTGTCCTTGTTTGACAAGAACAAATCAAATTAACCATTGCCTAGATCTGAAAAGAAAAAATAACATGAATTTAGAACAATTGATGACAAACATGAAAGTTGGTAACTAAATTTGAATTCTTAATAAAGACCCATATTCAATGACGGATACTGTGAAAGTACTTTAATTCGTGGGTATCAATTTTCGTGGTTAGAGCAAAAGTTACATGTTCGTGGGTTTTTAATTTCGTGGATTTTAGTTTTCTAAAAAAAAACGAATAGAGCGTAGATTTGAAGCCATTAGAAACGAAGGTTACAAATTGTCTCGATTGAAGGAAATTGCAAAGTAAACATTTAAATTATTGCTCCCGTGTAGTGATGACACTAATTAACCTGAGATCGAATGATTAACAGATTAAAGACAATCAGAGGTTTTAATTAGGCCATAAACATGTCACTTAAAGAAAACAGTTACATAAACAAATGCTTTAAATGTACATTGAATTGTAAAATTAATTCTTATCAAAAGCAAGCCCAGCATGAAATTGTTATTTCCATACAAGAATTATGAGGATATAATAAATGAACACTTTATCATAGCATATCATCACCGGAAATCTGACTTTCATCGATCAAAAATATTTTTTTTGAGAATTAAAAGATCAGAAGTTGTACAGTTTAGGTTTTAAAGATTAAATGGGTATAATCCTGCCTTCAGTTGTAGTTCATAGTGCATTTGCCCCAGACTACTGTTATAGTAGTCTCAGATTTGCTGATATTCATTGTATTCTCTAGATCATATCGGTAGTCAAACCTACATGGGAATCTTTTCATGTCGTGATTTGGACAACAGTTGTTATATTTCGTTGGACACTTAAATTCGTGGATAAAGTCATCCACGAAAACCACAAAATTGGTTCCCACGAATAAAAGTACTTTCACAGTATTAACAACAATCTGCACCCACCATTTTGCCCACAGGGAAAGAAAAAATTTGAATGGATTATGTTTTTCCTGTCAAAATCTTGGAAATTTAATGTAAACATGTTCTCTTTTCAATACAATGGGGAAGTGACTTCATCCAAACAAATAATTTTAATTCCCCAATTTCAAATAAAATCACTTAAGCGGAACAAAGTTGTATCACAACAGTATCAAGTAACTGTGTAACAATGAGTTTACCAATTTACAGTACAAAATATCTAACCAAAAATAACAGTATGTACCAGTTACATGTTAATCTAAAACTATGTACTCTTTGTACCACAGTTTTCATTCATAAATTTTCTTTTTTTTCTTTTTTTTTTTAAACGCAAATTGCACTGTCACCCTTGTCAAGGTGGTAGAGTGAAAATGGTACTATTGTTTGATTTGACACTTTTTTGTTGTTGATAATCCTGACAGGGAATACACCAGTTCACATTTTTATCTGTTTGTACTAAGTCATCCCAAGGAGTGGTGGTCTCTCAGTTCTATCAGTGTACAGAGGTGATGTGAACAGACAATTTTTGTCTATGACATTAAAAGTGCACAATATGTGTAACATATCTGGACACATAATGAATGTATATTTCCTTCATACCAAACTTGCAAATTCAATAAATTGATGATAAATTATAGAGGAATTTAAAAAATCAAATCAAATTCATGCATAACCCTGAAATCTTTTCTCATAGTTTTGCAGTCATAAGAAAGATCGGAAAAACTAGTTAAACTCCACAGTATGTTCATGTGTATGTCCCATGCTAGGTACCTCAGCAGTGGTTGTAATAAGTTGTATCTTTAGTGAATTTTGTCTTGCTGGCAGATCTTGAATATTCTCTTAAATCAATTCCAGGCATTTCTAGACTATGCATAAATCAGAGCTTTACAATGTACAGACTATATCGACTTTTAGATGTCTTTTTGTGGTTTTTTGTGTGTTGGTTTGCTGTCCTATTGATGCATCATCCCATATCTCTTTTTATATATTTTCTCAAAAATGGACCCTTATAAATGTAATCAATTGTTACTAGTTGCAAAACAGCATACAGATGGCTCAAATTTCACACATAGATGAACATAGTTACCTCAATGCCTCTTCATGTGTAGCGACAGATGGTCTGAGCGTGAGAATGCCCGTTCACACACGTTACATTTAAATGGTTTGTCTCCTGTATGTTTCCTGTAATGCCGTGTTAATTCGTCAGATCTTGCAAATCTCCAAGTACACCCTTCCCAATTACATACATAAGGTTTTTCACCTATAAAGATAAAAAAAAACATGAAAAATTTAATAAAAATTCCTTTATTTGAAACTACTGTATAATATTTAAAAACAAAAGCATTGTTTCATGCTTATGTCCTTAAAATCTATCAATAACACTCATTCAAATTTAACACACCGCTTCTAAAGATAATGTTTTACCTGGATCTTAATTAATTCTTCTCTTAAAAATAGGTTCATACATTTTGAATAATATTTTGTTTAGTTTATTTTTCATTGCTAGTAGGAGGGAAATTTTCCCAAATTCTTGAATGCCAAAAAAATATGTTTTTTTTTTTTTTGTAAGTAAACAGTACAGAGGTCTACCTGATAGACAGATTACTTAATTTTACATATGGGTGTGACAATACAGAAAATATATAACAGGCACCCAATTACTAAATGTTTATTTAAATGACATTTAAATTTATAAATTGGAATTTTCGACTTGGGGGAGGTATCAGTTTACTAGGAAAGTAGATTAATTTCAGAAACAGGATATTTAAATCTAGTTTGCAATGATTTAAAGTCCCTATCATTAAACAATGGTAATAAACACAATAATTTCCTTTATAGACACTTAGGGATATATGTATATCAATTGAATAACTCTTTAAGAATGAATCCAAAATTATTTCATTAATGCAGGATTTTTTTTTTACCTAAAAATGCAGTATAACAATGGGAATTTTTTTTTTTAAATCCAGGCATTTTAGACATCCAATTATTTTTAAAATTGTACTAGAAGCTTCTCAAAGAGGCTTAAATAAAATGTTAACACAGAGATATGTCTCGCCTTTTTGTACTTTTGATAATGCAAATGTTGAAATTAAAATAGCAATTCTTTAACAAGTAAGTTATGCAAATATTCAAAGTCAATGAACCATGACTTAAGGTACACGGCAAAACAATCTCCATGGGAATGAGATATGCCAATGATAATACAACTGCATACTAAATACCATAGACTTATCATAAGTCGTTCCCTTTCAACAAACCTAAACACAAACATTGACTTGTAAACCTTGATGAGGGGGTGGGGCTATATAATCTCCATGGAAACGAGACTTGCAAATGCCAATAAATTTGCATACCAAATATCATTGACTTAACATTAGCGGTTCATCTTAAACTGATCTAATCACAAACTAATACATGTAAACTAAGCAAAAGTTTCAAAGTCAATAGACCATGACTGCGGGGGCGGGACCAAATATTCTCCATGGAAAAGAGATATGCCAATGATTATACAACTGCATACCAAATATCATTGACTTACCACTAACGGTTCCCCTTAAACTGACCTAATCACAAATTATTACATGAAAACTAAGCAAAAGTTTCAAAGTCAATAGACCAAGAATGAGGGGGCGAGGCCAAATAATCTCCATGGAAATGAGATATGCCAATGCTTATACAACTGCATACCAAATATCATTGACCTACCACAAGTGGTTCCCCATAAACTGACCTAATCACAAACTTATACATGTAAACTAAGCAAAGTTTCAAAGTCAATAGACCTTGACTGAGGGGGCAGGGCCAAATAATCTCCATGGTAATGAGATGTGCCAATGCTAATACAACTGCATACCAAATATCATTGACCTACCACTAGTGATTCACCATGAACTAGACCTAATCACAAACTAATACATTGTTGACGCCGCCACGGACGCCGGAAACAGCATACCTATGTCTCGCTTTTTGACTCCGTCAAGGCGAGACAAAAACTGATGTCTTATTTAAAACTTCATTTATTAAAATCATATAATTTTTATAGTTAAAAAACTTTTCAGACATTTCTTCATTTATTCTTCTTCTTTCAAACATCTCCATGCGTCAATGAAAAGATCATGCTTTCAAATAGAAAAGATCTCTTATTTTAAAAAAAAAAAATGTTTTCAGTGGCAAACATCTTCATTTTCATAACAATACATCGAGAAGAATTTGATGAGTAATTGTGGATCACATTTCAGGAAAAAGACATCTATCTACCTTTTAGCTTTATATCCCTTTAATTCATAAAGTGAATACTGAAGTAAGTAATTACAGGGTCGAAATTTTTCATTTTTTAAAATATACAGCCTGGTACATAAAACACAAAATTAAAATAATAAAGAGAGTAAAATTTTATACCTCCACTGACGGGCACTGTATGACAGTGTTTTGTAGAAAAGTTTTATGAGGTCATTAGAAGGAATTTTTATTTCTGAATTTTACAATTACAGTATCAATGTACAAGCACCAACAAATTTATGGGACTAAAATTACTACCCTGATATAATACGATATAGTGGTTTAAAAACTCCATTCATTTAAAGGTCCATGCCTTTACACATTAAACAATAAATATGATTTGTCAGGAGTGCTGACTCAGCACTAGTGTTTTAAGTACTTTTCAACCAGAGATAAGAGTCATGAAATCAATTTAGAAAGTTGTTGCTGACTAACACTTTAGTGTTCACTTGGGGATCATCTTGACCTTGCTACAATGTCTGAGCTTTCCAGTAAATCATGCAACCCCCTGTACCATTATCAATATGAACCACAGAAACAAAATTGCTTTTCTTTTAATCAGGTTATTTCCTTGCATTTTAATGACATTTTTGTCTCGTGTACATCAACCCTTTATTCTTTCTTTTCTTTATTCACAAATGAACATTCAAAGTTATTACACTGTACCACAAACATTTATTTTTCAAGGATGCAGGGATTCAGCTTGCCAATAAAATGTGTAAAGCACGAAAAAATCAGTGTATAATAAAAAGTTTTTCTGGTAATGAAAATGACGTGAATCAAATGTATTAGCATACCTGTATGTGTTCTTCTATGAGCTTTTAGGTGGGAACTTTTTGTATATACTTTATTACAGCCATCAAAATCACATCGATGAACACGCCTCTTCTTTTCCCTATCAATAAAGGGGTCACAATTTGGCACAGGGGATAATGTATAGGGCATTGTGATTGGCTGAGGTGATGGTACTGTGTTGTTGTTACAGGTATCTAACGACTTAAATTTACTGAAAAACAAAAAAAAAACACAAATATAATTTACGCTTCATACAAGCTCAGCTAACTAACTTGTTCTAATAATATAAATTAAAACATTTCTGAAGTTTCGATCTTATGACTACTTGAAAAAGTTAAATACAAATACACATATCACCTTGATCCATTAGTTTAATCAGAAGTCTTAGATGCATATACATATATAAGAAAACTGTCACCTTACTTTATTGTTACTGGAAGACAATTGTATAAAATAATAACATTAAGCTAATTCATAAAGAAAAGCATATAATAATGCATGTTAAAAATGCATATCATAAAAATAAACTTAGCAAATAACCTTTATAAGAGTTATCTTTCCTTGATCATATAAAATTCATTTTTACTTACTCTGAAGCTGCTTTTATCCTCTGTAGAGATAACAATGCAGCAGACCCTATTTTATTTACTGTTTCTAATGTAACTGTTGGAGGTTCATCTAAATCTGAAATAAACAAAAATAACTGATTATGTCCAAAAAATGCATTTATCTAAGAAAAACATATCAATTTTTGCAAAATTTAAACACAGGACAGTATCAATTTTCCTGCATTTTGAAGAACCCTGAATAAAGTAGTATGTTGTGAGGGAATAGTTCTGCAAAATGCACTTGTGTTGTCAACTTGCAGTGAAAATTCTCAAACAGCCCATCCACTCTTGTTGGCCTCTAAGATATGCATTTAATATTTCATTTTAATTTAATTTATTCCCATCTATAAAGACCTAAAAGAAAGCTTTTATTCTGGATCAGCCAAAAACATAAGGATTTAACTGGTGAAGATAGATACCCTGAATTTGACCTGATGAAATGACTCAGCCCCAACATAATTTCATAAAACCTTCACATTTTGACAATTTAATATTAAGTTTTGGAAATTTTATATCATAAAAATATGTCAGATGCCATAAACTTGGTATCTTTTTATGATTAAATGTTGCATGTGTACATGTTAAGTGAGTAAGTATTTCAAAAAGAAGATAACTGTCTACTATATCTAGATTCCTATGATTCTATATGACAAGTATATCATTAATATGATCATAAGAAACACCTGACAGATCAAGATTTATATCAAAACGTTTAAGTGATGGGTGTGTTCATGATGGGTGTGTATTAAGGAAGATTCACATTAAACAAAGCATAAAATCTCATTTTTATGACAAAAAAATTGTAAACAAGAAACAACTTGTTTGTGTTCTTTTATACCTGAAATTTTGTGTTTATTTTCTAAATAACAAGAACAAATTTGAATTTTGTATTAAAGTTGTTTATAAAAAGTGACTTTTGCTAATTATAAATTATTCAGTCAATACCCTTTTAGTACAAGCAGAAGACAAAAGTTACTAATATGAGGCAGGTGATGCCTATGAAAGAGGCCTGAAAAGTCCTTAGTATTTTCATGATACTTTTTGATAATCAGATATACAAATTTGTGGGAAATCTTATGCTTTTCAACATGACAGCCTCCATCTTGATGTTAAACAAGCAAATGTTCTAAAATAAAAGTTGACAATTTTGGATTCACTAGTATGTTGATTTTTATATTGATAAACTTTAAGTTGATTTCCTTAGAGTAATTGAGGACTTTGTCCTCATATAAAAGTACTTATGTTCATTTTATTTCTCATGGAAATCAATTTTCATGAATTAAGGAAAAATCGTATCAAGGACACTCAAACTTATATAGTTTTGACAAAGTCTACTAGCTTACAAACCTATTGAAAATTTATTCTTCATCTTTACCAGAGAAATGCACGAAAGATACTGTAATATTCCGTAAATACCGGTAATATGTAATCCCAATAAGTAATTCTTCAATTATTAATTAAGCAAGAACATACAAGATCATGACAAGGCTGATTACCTACAAGCAGGTGCATGTGTAAATATAGATCATAACTTGTCATTTTTTTACAATTTATGATATTATCTCTCACACCACCACACCTCATTTCCACACCTAACTTCCTATATGTAAAGATAAGTCATTAATGATAAACCAGGCACACATCTTTGCATGTGTGAAATTTATTTTCAAACTTTCCTTCCTGGCAAGATAAGACATACATTAACCTCCATATTTTCAAAATTATGTAACAATTATTTTTTTATTTCATTCATCCTTTTTTTTCACCTTTTTAAACATGATTTTTTTATAATTGAATATTTTGTTGCCAAGATAAGATATTTACAAAAGTGCAAGTCTGTATTTTGTCTAAGTTAATTTATCTATGTACATATTTATGTAAAAATATATGTGAATTTACAATACATAATCTTCCAATTGGTGCTTTTTCCTGCAAAAATTTGATGTCACAAAGCAAACATCTTCATGTCTCAATGTCCTTTGAAACATTTTCCCTGAATATCCCCTGGTCAACTGGGAGAGTTCTTTAACAAAATTGGAGTTTGAAACTCATCTTTTATCTTTAAAATGTCAAAAAAGAAGGCAGGTAAAAGGCCATCTCCGACAATGATGGCCTTATGCACCTTAAAATGACTTGATTGCTTTAGACATTAAGTTTTGCTGTGTTGTTTAGCCTGCATTTTCGAATGACATTCTGATTTACATAAATGTACCAACAATTTTTAAAAGCTTCTTGTTGGATTCATTTCCCTTTTACAATGGTTGTACTTTTATCAAAAACAAACAAACGCAAAATATACCTTTATACAGTTTCCGTCAGGATCAAATAATGACCTTGTACCATAATGAATTTACAAGGTAATTTACAACTACTAATTGTCAACACCAATTAGTTAAATCACTAATTTAATTATCCACTGGTGTATGGATTTTTAACCCAACATTACTATTACAACAAAACATCACACATGGTTGAATGGATAACAACATATGACTTCAAAACAAACCACAATAACATTGACAAACAAATAATCGTGAAATTGTGCTTGTCACTATCGAAGGTCGTCAGGAGGACACTATCTTGAATTCAAAATCTATAAGTACAGACTCTTTTGTTATTTTTTTTAATAAAAGAGGAAAGAAATAGGTCAAGATAATATTGGTTTAAGAACTATGTTGTATTTTATATAGAGAAGTCTCTCTTTATTAAATCTATTTCAAAATTTTAAATGTTAAACTTTACATGAAAGAAAAGTTTGCTTCTACATATTGCAACTCATTACGAGTCTCAGTTTTACTTCTGATATACATTTGCTTATCTATCATACAAGTTATACCCTTACCAAACTTAATATTCTTCAAGGGACGCTGAACATATAGGCCTTTAATATTGCTACAACTAACCCAGCCGTTATAACCCTCAATTTGACCAAAACCAAAACCTTTACCTTTATTCAACCCTCGGGGGCCTCGGTGGCCGAGTGGTCTAAGTAGTTGAACTACTGTATCACTAGCCAGTCAACACAGAGGTTGTGAGTTCGAACCCCACACGTGGCAGGTGCACTCAACTCCAATCTTAATTGACTGGGATTGTCAGTTTTCCTACCGAGGTCAGTGGTTCTCTCCGGGAACTCCGGCTTCCTCTACCAATAAAAAACTGACCACCACGAAATAGCACAACAGTGTTGAAAGTGGCGTTAAACACCAATCAATCAAACAATCAAACAATAATTCAACCCTCTAAACTATACCTGTTGAATGAAATGTAGGTTTTAAATGCAGTATACTTGTACTCTCTTCACCAACCAGTAAGATATTTCTGCAAAGTATTACATACCTGATGTTCCTCCTAACTCGTGAAGTGGTGGTGTTCCTGAGATCATAGTGTCATATGTTTTCTTATTCACAGACAAGTCTACTGGCTCTGTTTGAACAGGCTGAAAATAAAATATTTCCATTTACTACTAAAGTAATAATAATGTCTAGCTGATTGTGTCTTGAAAGAAAGAAAAAAAAACTTGCAGTCTTAAGACATTAGTTATTTTAGTAGTATTGTCACGAAGCTGTAGTTATTGTTTTTTACACTGTCTGACATATATTTTTTTCATCAGAAACAAATCATCTTTCTGTAGCTCACATACTTTGTAAAGGCAAAGATGATATTGAGCCTCTGATCTTTCTTTAGGAAATTCTGTCATTTAAAAACACACTTTCAAAAAGGGAAAGACCATTTGATTTCATGTGAGAAGTCAGGATGATTTTTTCAAGGATGGTATTTTCAGTTCTTACCAGGCCAGCATATTCATTTCTCAAATCCTCCTACCATAACCCCTGCCCCAACCCCATCCCCACCCCCATAAAAAATCCAATTGTTATCCACAGATGCAAATTTAGGCCAAAATAAACATTGACTATTCTAGTAACTGCTTTTGGGTAAGTCTATATAAAGCTCATATGTAAATGATGAATATGATAAGGTGATTAGCATATTAAATCATCCACCAGTCAATCCAAACAACCCATCAGTATTCTAAATTCAATCCTTCTATAAGGTGTGGTAGGAAGAGATGAGATATATATGTATGAATTTTAATGACAAGTCAGGTCATCAATTCTACATTGACACAAATTGTAATTAAATTACACCTAAAACAAACTTTCTGATAGTCAACTATCAATTCTGTATGTTTCAATACATCATTTTGGCTTTAATTTATTTCTGTCCCCTTCAAATCTTTCAAAAAAATCTTTCATAAATTTTTCAACCTACAATTAAAAAACACACCTTTTTTGATGTCTTAAATAAGCATCACTTTTTCCACCGTTATAATTTTCTTTTTTCAAATAAAATTATTCAGAAATCTTCTTCAATAAGGTTCAAAGTTTAATGTATTATTTTGAGGGAAATATGTACTTAAAACAAAATGATACAAGTTGTCTCATGTACACTCTATCGACCTGATTAACCTCAAATCTTTTTTCCAATATCCAGACAAAATTTGGTCTTCTTTAAGCCTATAAAACCTGCCTAGTCTTAACACCTGCTTTCATTTCAAATCAATATCCCAAGGTTGAATTTGACAAAATTTCACTCTATTAGTCAGCAAATTTAAAGTTTATAGTCCCAAAAGTGTAATTTTAACGATTTATCGATTTTAATTGTTGACAAATTGTTGTATTTTTCTGCCTTATCAGTATTAGTTTTTTAAGTATTGATTTTATATTTCAATATAGGTTATCTTACACCAATCAGGAAATCTAGCCCACTTAACTTCCTACAATGGATTAACCATGTTCATTTTTATTGGTATACAGATATATACTCTGACTTACTGTTTATTAATAAAATACCAAACAAAAGGGAGTGACATCGTCAATTTCCTTATGTTTCATCATTTTCTTTATATCGATTAAGAGTGTTTATCTCATAACTTTGATTCTACTTAAAACAAAGATACATAAAAATGAATCCTATCCTCTTTTGATTGCAAATCTACCAGTAATAATCAAGTACAGACAATAACCATAATACAATAACAAATGAAATCTCAAACAGAAAAGTTATTAAAAACTCTTTTCATTTTTTTGAAGAGAGTAACATTTAAACCACACCCCCACCCACCACACCCCCTATTGTTCTTATATCACCTCCTCAAAGTATTTTGATGATTGATTTTTTTATAGTTATTGAAACTAGTATTTCTAAAAGTCAGTCTTTGTCCCGATATTGGTTATGTAGAATAGTCAGTTTGCTAATGCAAAAAAAAGGCTGAGCTCACTTTGAAGGAAGCCTACTTCATGTCTACAGAGAAAAAGTTCAATATCTCTTCATTCACATTACTTAATGTTTAAGAACTTCTTATAACAGTATGAATAAGGAAAACTTTGATTATCCATGAATGAAACTCCAACTCAAAAACACATCAAAACTAGAAAGGAAGTCTAGAGGCCAAACCAAGGTTTCTAACAGTAGAAAGTTGTATGTACAAGCTTTATGTCCCTATCACTAGCCTGTCAACAATGAGGTTGTGAGTTAAATCCCTGATTGTGGCCAGGCCTGTTCAACTCTGATCTTAATTAACAAGGATTGCAATCTGTTCTGCTAGAGGTTAATGGTTCTCTCTGGGTACCTCTGGCTTCCTTCACCACTAAGAACTGGCTGCCATGATGTAGCCAAGGCATTAAAAGTCCCAAGAAACACCAACAAAAAACAAACAAGCTAACAAATAATCTACATCACTTTGATTGATTGATTAATTGGTGTTTAATGCCTCTTTCAACACTATTGTGCTATTTCATTTCGTGGTGGTCAGTTTTTATTAGTGGAGGAAGCCGGAGTGCAGGAGAGAACCACGACCTTAGGTAGGAAAACTGACAATCCTAGTCAATTAAGATTGGAGTCGAGTTCACCTACCTGTGCGGGATTCGAAATCACAACCTCAGTGTTGACTGGCTAGTGATTACAGTAGTGTTGTTCAAACTTGTCCCCTCCTTTGTCTGTATGGAAAAGAATAATAATAAAAGGCATGGCGAAGAATCAGTTTCAGAAAAGACATTCTCATTAATGTCATTATTACAGATGTCCAAATCATTGTTACAAGTGTCAATAATGGAACAGATACTTTTTATAACCTAACATTTGTAATATGCATGGATATCACATAACAAACACTTTTTGACATACAGATAAAACAAATCCTGATAATTACAGTTGTTTTTTTTTTTCAACATATAGTTATCTTAATACAAAACTAACAACTAAAATTAATATTCATTACTTACCATAAATACAGAGGCAATTATTTATTTTAGTTTGATATTCATAACAAAGAAAACTAAATATATCTTTGCAGATCAAATAATTTGTATTAATCTTTTATTCTTTGGTCAACCACAAATTCACTTTCAATATCAACTAACATATTCCTACCTGTAGACATCAATATCATTAATTATTTTAACTAATTAATAATCATAATCCCCTAATTAATACTTTAATAAATTAACTACTCACCCAGACATAAGGACAGCCTATATATGACATATGATGAGAGTTTCCGTAAAGATGATGAAGATACAACTCCTCAGCATATGTTAAATGCATTTTAGTCTGTTTGAAAATTCACCCAAAAAATCACAAGGTAAAAACCGTTAACAAAAGTCACAACTGTCAAGATTATTCTTTAATAACTTCCTTTTTAGGAAACTCGTCTCTTTTTGTAATTTCCTCTTTTTTTATCGTCCAATCCAATTTCAAAGTTATTTATAAAGTTGTAAAAATAAGTATAGATCCAATAAAAGTTATTTATAAATTTGACAAATAAAAATCGATTGCTGTATAAAAACAATCACACAATTCCTTCTTATGTCTTATCTCTACCTTTCTTCTTTAAAGTTGTGAGGCTGAATAAAAGTTTTTATTTTGGAAATTGTGGACGTGGTTACCTATCCCTGATTCAACCCAGGAGGTGACATGAATACTGATAGCAATTTGAACTTAGGTGTTTAAATACAGTTAACAGCTCAAAATCAGACCCCCTAGTTCTCGCTATGTCAATCACTTTAAAAGTCCACAAAAACATATATCCCTGAACACAAAACACTGTCTAACAATAGACCAATTCACTGAAATTATTCTGTATACAAATACACAATTAAATCAGGATGACTTGGCAAACAATTTCGGTTTACCTACATAAATGATAGATTTTAAGTAGGTGTAGCAGGTTTCATCCTGACACACCTTTTCCTAGACAAAGATAATTTAAGTATGTCAAGCATGGCTAATGGCTCTTACGATATGAATACATATTTTTTTCTTCTTCCTTTTAAGGAATATGATAATAAACTACGTCAGATGAATTTCATTTTGATTTTTATTATGTGATGATTTAAACACATTTCAAAGCTAAAATCCATTAGCCCATTGATGCAGTACTATTACCTCAATATAAATAATTCACTTACTTTAAACACGTCTTTGATCAAACTAAATAAAAACATCATGTAAAGTAGAAAAATTGATTTCATAAGTTTTCAAAACTTTTGTGTTTTCTGAAACATGCAAAAAAATTTGTATTTTTTATTCAATATTTTATAATAGCAAAATTTTTAACCATTGAAAATTTTATTATTGAAATAAATTTTGTTATTACCTGAGGAGATACAAGTGAGGAATAAATACAATAAAGAAACGTGACAATAACTGTTCCATTAATTTAGAGAAATATGCAAGTTTGTAATACATTTTGCAATTTAGTAACACCAATTGTGCAACCACTGACTTCTTAATGATTATAGTTTCTTTGCATATCTGCCCTCAAGTTATTCTATTATAAGTTAGATTAATTGCATGACATTAATTAACGAGTCTTAAATTTTTAGTATTTTAAGGACCATTTCAAAGAAAAGATGCAAGGGGTGATGTCTGAAATCAGTGACAAATATGATACAGCTTTTTTCTTATAATTGACAAAAGCATGAAAAAGATTTCCAAAAAACTATAAAAAAGAATGTGCCCCTGCAAGGCTGTTCCAGTTTTACTCCAACTGGTTGTGTCTATGAGACATTTATATCAAAATAAGTATCAACAGAAGTTTGTAGAAGTTTTTGAAGAATTAACATCACAAAACATATAAAAATAGAAGATGTGGTATGAATGCCAATGAGACAACTTGAAGACCAAATAACATAGAAGTTAGCCACTATAAGTCACTGTACTCCCTCAACAATGAGCAACAAATTAGCCTTCACATGACAAGTGTAAAACTTTTCAAACAAGAAAACTCACAGCCTGATTTGAGTACAAAACAATAAATGAAAAAAAAATATGATATACAGTAACAAACGACAACTGACTTGGGACAGGCACGTATAGACTGTGGCAGGATTAAACATGTTTGCAGCACCTGAGAGTCTCCCAAACCTGGGACAGTGGTGTAACATGATAGAACAAACTATAAAAGTCAGTTGAAAAAGGTTTGATTCGTCAGATCGATCCAAAGCAAAACACAACTGACAAAATAACTAAAGACACAAAGTACAGATCTGACAGTAATCACAGTTACTGAAAGCTACTTCAAAACCAATAACAACTATTGAATAAACTGTTGACACAAAGATATGTCTCATCTGTCCACATGAAATTCAAGAAAAGACAATCTGATGGCCAGTAACATTGCTTACTAATTCAAAGTTGCTGAACCATGATTTTGTGAACAGGGCCTAGAAATGGTTGACAAACTGAGATGTACTGATAGTAATGCAACTTTATACAAAATATCACTGACCTCTTATCAAACTGACTTGAGCAGAAAACTTATCATTGAAAATTGCTTATTAGTTCAAAGTCACTGGACCATGACTTAGGGGGCAGGGCCTCAAAATAGTTGTCAAACTGATATGTACTGATAGTAATGCAACTTCCTATTAAATATCAATGATCTATCAAAAGAAGATGCTTTCAAACTAACTAAAGCAGAAAACTTAACATTGAACATTGCTAGTTAATTCAAAGTCACTGGACCTTGACTTAGTGGGCAGGGCCTCAAAATTCAATAGTTGTGAAACTGATATGTACTGATAGTAATGCAACTGTATACAACTTTATATTAAATATCACTGATCTATCACAAGTATTTCTTATCAAACTAACCTAAGCAGAAAACTTAACATTGAAAATTGCTTGTTCATTCAAAGTCACTGGACCATGACTTAGGGGGCAGGGCCTCGAAATAGTCGTCAAACTGATATGTACTGATAGTAATACAACTTCATAGTAAATAACAATGATCTATCAAAAGAAGTTCCTTCCAAACTAACTTAAACAGAAAGCTTAACAATTGTTGACACCGGAGCCAGAGCCAGAGCTAGAAAAGCAATCCCTATGTCTCACTTTTGGCGCAGGTAGACAAAAATCATATACTAGTATCTAAGACTAAAATATCAATCAGTACATATCTAATGGATTCAGTAAAAAGACATACACTTAAGATTCATGTATTAGGTACACCCACAAGGTGTTATCCCAATAAGGTATATCTAATTTACATCATCATATTGTGGTTAATACAAAATGATAGCTTTCAATAATCTAAGTGGGGTCTTTCAGCAAAGGTAAAATAGGATAAATGCAGAATATCCAATTAAGTTTAATGACATCAAGTGTAAAGTGACATACAGTTGACTATGCCTATATCTATCAGATATATTTTCAAGAGCCATAAAGAATATAAAGTTCCTTGCCTGAGAGCAGTTAGTTAAGAGCAGTGCTCTGTATGTTAAATTTCAGTTACAATTGGAATGCATCAGTATTTATTTGGTCAATGCTAATGTCAATACACAAAAACAGTTTTTCTTTCATTAATTATTGGGTTTTTTTCACAACTTTCCTTTTTGGTCCTTTAATAATACAATATAGGACCTTGGTAGGCAAGTGGTCTCAGTTCAGCTACAGTAATCAATGGCCTGTGAGACAATACACTGACATAATAAGCCAATAAACTGCTTCACGGAGCACAGCTGGATACGACCGCAGAGGTCCAACCCTGAACAGTTGGGGCAAAATGGACACAATATTCAAGCTTGATACAGGTCTGAATTTGGATTGTAATTAAATATTTGATACATTATAGGTTTCTGACACAGAATAAATGTAGTCAAACACTTAAAATTGGTATATGATTTGAATTTATATTCAACTGAAGATTTCTTGCTGTTGTGCAATACACTGTGCTGTTGCACAATACTTAGTAAATCTGTTTTCAGACTATATACAAATAATTAGCAAAATAAATTGTGACCCCCAATTTTGCTTTGGAAAAATGACAATTTCTTAAATCTTGAGGGAAAAAAAACTGAACCTTTTGGACTTTTGGTTGAATTACATAGACATCCATACACTAAAACTAAAGTTATTGTCCGGAAACCAAATGTCTTTGGACGACGACAACAAAGACGACAAGGACGACGTTTACGACGTGATAGCAATATACGACCGTAAAAAATTTTCCGGTCGTATAAAAACCCAAAAGACATCTTGAGGCCAACATACTTTGTTGTCAAATTCAGAATGGCCCAGTCAAAAAAAATTTAAGATTATATCAAATATCTGCCAACAGCTGGAATTCTGACAGCAAGATAACTTTAATGTAGCATATGTTCAAATATAAAAAGGATGAAAATCTGTTGCATTTGTAAGTATGTCAAATGGCAAACACAACTTTTTTAATTTCTTTTCCTTTCGGTCTGTACCGTAAACACTGTGTATATATTGCTATAATTACTTCATAGGAAAAACGATTTTAACTACACAAATATTTTTTGAGCAGCACAATAATTACCTTGTGTTGCCTAAAAGTGACTTAGATTTTTCACTCAGCAGTTAAATGTATATGCGGAAACCCACAGTGAACTTTTATTACAACAACATGCAATTATTTTCATAAACCTTAACTGGCAAAATTTCTTAATTGACATTGTCATAAAATCATTAAAGGACTTCTTTCTGCCTCTACCATACATTTTTAAATTAGATTCCCTGCCTTTACAAAACAATGTATTCAATCTCTGACAAATGATTTTTAAAAGCCATCGCCCTGGGGGTGCATCCCTAGCAGAGGTTCGAATATCTCATTACAAAATTGTCATAATCGGTATATGTACTTTCCAGGCCATCTTGAGGACTATAATACAATGGTTTAGATTGAGTGTTGTGATAAGGACACTTCATTGTAGCATATCTTCCTATCCGATTACACCAGGTTAACTATTAATGGGCGTGCTAGCTTTGTTCTTGGGAAACACGCCAGGTGTCACACCCCTTTGGTCTAAGGCCAAGGAAAGTAAATTTTCAAGGCCATGTACGTAAGCCTTTAAGTAATCAATAATTTAATCTGACGTGATCCTTGTCATGAACAAATAAATAAATTTATAAATTTCCTTGTTCATAAAATTAAACATTATGGATTGAAAGCTCTTTAAATAAATGTTAACATTTAAACACTTGATTTCTTTTTTTTTTCCTTTTTATTTGTTTTGATGGTATAAATCTCTGAACTACCTTTTTTTCTCACACATAAAAAGTATTACAGGAATAACCAAAAATATTGGACAGTACAATAGACCAGTGTGTCAGCAACAACCAACCTATGACTTCTCCAAATTATAAAAGGGCATAACTCTAGAACAGTTAAAGTGACGCCACAAGAAACTTGATCTGTGTTTTGTGGTAGTTAGCATTGTGTATAAGTTTCATAACATTTGGTTGAGGCAAACTCAAGTTAGAGAACGGAAACCAATTTTGGGATGTACGGACGTAAGTACATACAGACAGACAAGGGTAATACTTAATGCCCCTCCGCTAGGGCGGGGGCATTAAAATAGATGTAACAATAAAGATCATACAACAACAAATTATGTATGGTCCAGATAGCTTGAATTGGTACAGGCACAAAATGTGCCTAGTACTGATCAAAAGATTGTAAAATTTACTTTACTACAAATATTTCCTGTATATTCAGGACTTTTTCCTAGCCTTATAAAGTTGAGAAGTTACATACTTCTGAGAATGGTTTTTCCCATTGTACTAATTTTTTTCATATCTTAATTAGCAAATATTTCATACTTTTCAATCTTATTTCCCACAGGTTTATAATGCATTTCTCTGCAAAAAACCTAAATTGCCCTAGCTTCTGGACTTCAATGTATATTTGTCTTATAGGCAATAATACGGTATCTTATCATATTACAGGCATATATTATTTACTGTGGATTCATTAGTGTTTGAGGGGAACCAATTTTCGTAGATTTTGTGGGTAAAGGGTAAATTTCTAAAGAAGTATCAACATACAAATTAGAAGATGTGTAAGGGAACGACCATTTAACTTCAGGAGGGGGGTATAAGTTAAACCTTGAAGTTAAACAGTTGCTCCCTAATGATCGTAAATGTTACTTTAATGTTCATTAATTCATGTATGCAGATACACAATTTTTCCTGAATATAGAAAATTGGTACCTATGAAAATGAAATGAATCCATGATATAAATGTATATATATATACTTTTTCTACTAAAAAATGGAAAATATGTATTTGTAAAATCATTATTTCACACCTTTCATTGGGTACTAACACACTTTAACAACACATACTGCATAACTTCCTTAATAAGCCTTCTTTTCTTAACACAGGTCAAGTAAGTTCTTTAAAAGTCATTTTTGCACTTATTGAATTTTTGGCAGGAAAAAACACAGATCAAAAGTAAAAACATCTTTTGTACAATGATGTAACATTTATAATAATATTTAAATACACTATAAGTACTTAAACATACATTGACCGATTTAAAAATCGTAAGGTGTGAAGGTGCGAAGGTGTGAAAGTTTGAATATGCATATAAATATTTAATATTTTGATGATCAGATATTTAAGCATCTGACAAATGAGGCAGAAAATGAACAGGAGGATTGTATGATACTTGTAAAAGATCAGTTGTTTGTACCGAGAGTCGACATTAAACCACAGTCTGTCCTTAATGAACTGGTCTCATACTGAGCCAATGTAAAAAAATAACCAAGTAAAAGTGTTCATCTAGTACATCAGCTGTGTACTCTAGCTAGCTTCCTACAGCTAGCCAGCAAAAACAAATAAAAGAATTAATTATATATACATAAATACACCCTTTTTTTCGGTTTTCGCTGTCATTTGTGAAGAACATTAGCCTTACTTATTTTTTTTACAAGAGGTTAATAATAATAATTACAAAATATTTCTTAAGATAAATGGCCAAAGAAACTGGGGAGGGTTGATGATTACAAACTAGAGGCTCCAAGGACCCTGTGTCGCTCACCTGATATTTTTATTTACAATTGATGCATGATAAATGCAACTGTTGTACTGTCGTATAGTTTCAGAGATATAAGACTAAAAAGTGCGTTTGAAACCTATGTTTTATTTCAGCCATGTGTGCCATGTTGGCAGGCAGGGTCATCATACACAGTGGTCCCTGGATATTCTAGTGGTGATTTAAACCAAGTTTGGTTTAATTTGACAGTAGTTTCAGGGGAGAATTTTTGTAAAATTTATCTAAAGAGAAATGTGAAGTGATGAGAAAGTTTGTTGTGAAGTTTTGTTGTTTCCTATTAATGATTTCTGCAAAATTCAGTTGATTGTGCAAGGGTTGTATAGCCAGCTGAGGTCGTTAAAAACTCTCATTTGTTGTTGCAAAATTCAAGTGGTTTTTGAATTGCTTTGTTGATCTTTTTTTGTATTCAACTTTTAAACAACAAAGTACAACAAATATGATGACTGATACTCGTGACACTGAAAATATGGTCTTCATTCTTGTGAAGAAAATGGTAAGGTTTGAAATATTTCTTAAATATTAATTCAATACCAATACTTTAATTTGTATTGGATTTATCCCAGGAAATGAGAACAAGGGACACAATTAAATTCAATTTTTTCCTAAACTTCTGATAAAATATAAAATGAAGAACTATATTTTTTAATGAGAATTTTTTGTTTAATAGTTAATTGATAATTTGAACAATATTAATTAAGTTTTAGATCTTGCATGGTTGATTAATTTTCTCTCAAAATTTCTGATATTCTATTAAAGTTTTAAATATAATATGAGGCAGGCATTACCTGTGAAAGGGATGAAGTCTGTATAAATTAGTGTAGGAATTCAAGCATCATTTGCACTTCGGAATCTGTAGAAAATGAAGCCAAAGTACTGAAACATATGACATTCGACCTATTGTTCGGGATTATAGTTGTGACATCATTTTCAATGTAAAGAAAGAAACACCATCATCAGGTATTAATGTGGTTTTTTTTCATGTTATAGAATTATCAATTATTTTTATTGCCAGTTCATTAGTAGATTGTTTTCTATATTGATTTTCTACTGCAGTTTCAGAAAAGATTACAAAAGGAAAACATTTTGTAAAACTTACCAAAATTTACCAAATTCATGAAAATTGTTAAAATTGACTATAAAGGGCAATGACTCCTTAAGGGTCAACTGACCATTTTGGTCATGTTGACTTATTTGAATCTTACTTTGCTGAACATTATTGCTGTTTACAGTTTATCTCTATCTGTAATAATTTTCAAGATAATAACCAAAACGGCAAAATATCCTTAAAATTACCAATTCAGGGCAGCAACCCAACAACCAGTTGTCCAATTCATCTGAAAATTTGAGGGCAGATAGATATTTACTTGATAAACAAGTTAATCCCTGTAAGATTTGCTTTAAATGATTTGGTTTCAGAGTTACAATCCAAAATCTACATTTTACCCTTATGTTCTATTTTAGCCATGGCAGCCATCTTGGTTGGTTGGCTGGGTCACCACACACATTTTTAAACTAAATACCCTAATAATGATTGTGGCTAAGTTTGGTTGTATTTGGTCCATTAGTTTCAGAGGAGAAGATTTTGTAAAGATAACAAAATTTACAGAAAATTGGTAAAAATTACTTTAAAGGGCAATAACTCCTTAAGGGGTCAACTGACCATTTTGATCATGTTGACTTATTTGTAGATCTTACTTTGCTGAACATTATTGCTGTTTACAGTTTATCTCTATCTATAACAATTTTCAAGATAATAACCAAAACGGAAAAAATCCTTAAAATTACTAATTCAGGGCAGCAACCCAACAACCCATTGTCCGATTCATCTGAAAATTTCTGGGCAGATAGATCTTGACTTGATCAACAATTTTACCCCATGTTAGATTTGCTCTAAATGCTTTGGTTTCAGAGTTATAAGCCAAAATATACATTTTATCCCTATGTTCTATTTTTAGCCATGGCGGCCATCTTGGTTGGTTTGGCAGGTCATCGGACACAATTTTAAACTAGATACCCTAATGATGATTGTGGCCAAGTTTGGTTAAATTTGGCCCAGTAGTTTCAGAGGAGAAGATTTTTGTAAAGATTACAAAATTTACAAAAATGGGTAAAAATTACTTTAAAGGGCAATAACTCCTTAAGGGTCAACTGACCATTTTGATCATGTTGACTTATTTGTAGATCTTACTTTGCTGAACATTATTGCTGTTTACAGTTTATCTCTATCTATAACAATTTTCAAGATAATAACCGAAAACGGAAAAAAATCCTTAAAATTACTAATTCAGGGGCAGCAACCCAACAACCCATTGTCCGATTCATCTGAAAATTTCAGGGCAGATAGATCTTGACTTGATCAACAATTTTAACCTATGTCAGATTTGCTCTAAATGCTTTGGTTTCAGAGTTATAAGCCAAAATATACATTTTACCCTATGTTCTATTTTTAGCCATGGCGGCCATCTTGGTTGGTTTGGCAGGTCACGGACACAATTTTAAACTAGATACCTAATGATGATTGTGGCCAAGTTTGGTTAAATTTGGCTCAGTAGTTTCAGAGGAGAAGATTTTGTAAAGTTAACGACGACGGACGACGACGGACGACGGACGACGACGGACGACGACGGACTGACGGACGCCAAGTGATGAGAAAAACTTGGCCCTTGTGAGCTAAAAGACTTTTAAACATAATAATGTGTCTGTCCTAAATCAAGAAGTTAATTGGTGATTTATCCGATTGTGTAAATTGTTTTTGCTACTGGATAAGATCCAATCTAGGAATATGTTACCAGAAGACCAAATTTTGTAGTCTGCCAAGAACAAGGGAACTACTGTTAGTGTGGATCTATTGCTATATACTGATATAGACTAATAGGACTAAAATATGGATAATATATAGTATCCATATTTTAGTAAATAATATGCTGAGAGTCTGAAGTAAATGTTCAAGTAAGCTGCAATTTTATTTGGGGGCCAGCTGAGGACCACCTCCGGGTGCTGGATTTTCTCGTTTCGTTGGAGACCCATTGGTGGCCTTCGGCTGTTGTCTGCTCTTTGGTCGGGTTGTGGTCTCTTTGACATATTCCCCATTTCCATTCTCAATTTTATGCAATAGCCAGTGAAAGAGTAACTCCTCAATCATCAGATGTGAAACCAATGCAAGGTTGTCTGTAAAAGATTCTGCAAATTTTGTATGATACCAAACTAATGAAATAGTTGGTTTTTGATTGAACCTATAGATACTACATGTACAACTAAAGCCAACAAAATTATCTACGCAGCCCTTGTATATATATTAATATATATAGAGTTGACCTCTACCATGCAGACAGACATTGTATCCTTATTTGCAACACACCCTCTTGTTGCAGGGCAACAATAATATCTAGCATCCTATATATCCGTTACTGTAAGGCATTCAAAAGTTTGACACAACTTTCATATTTTAACATAGGGATGTAGAGTTGAACTACACCCTCTGGTGGTCAAGACAATAATAATATCATGTTCTATACATATTTTTCTAGGCAACAACAAGTTCTGATATTACTTTATATATTTGAAATTAAATTTGTGACCTTGACCTAGCAAACCTTATTTTTGATACAGTCTATGGTGGTGAAAAACGATCATACCAAGTATCATTAATATCCTTCAAGACATTCAAAAGTTCTTAGTCGGGTACAACTTAGTAGGTTTAGGTTTGTAACCTTGACCTTGTAGACAGAAATTGCAATTGTTTAAAAAACTTACTGATACATCTGCACAAAAGTAGGTTGTGCCAAAATGGCAGGCAAAAAAAATTGCTTCAGTTTTTTATAATTTAGTTAGTGTGACAATTTTTCCAAATTCACCTTGAAAAGGTGCCGGATCGCTTATTGAATTTATAACCATAAACATTGAGAAAAAAAATTTAAGCAAAGAGATGTAAGGCAAACACTACGGTATACAAAGACTGATATAGAATCAGACAGTCAAGACAAGTCTTACCTCCAGCGACATGGTACCGATCTGTTCCATTCTTTACCCATATAACATGTATAATGTTCATTATATACAAGTAACAATTTTTTGTCCACAATGTGATATAGCATCACATTTTACTTAACCGCCTACAATTCCATGATCATTTGAAAGATCAGTAGAATTTAGAATCCCGTAAGGTAAATAAAACTATAAATCATTACATGATTTATAAGTCAAATTTTCCTCTGAACCTTTGTCTTTTTAAAATAAAGGTCTCATCACCCTCTTATATTTATTTTTTGTCTAATTTCTGTCTATCATGCATCCCACTTTATATATACACATGTATAAATTTTACACGTTTAAATAAGCCTTCATGTTTCAAGATTAACTACTTTTAGCATAAAATTTGTCAATAAAATATTTTTGAAGAACATCATTTTCAAAAATCTCACTTTACAAATATGTTATCATGTTTATCAGCGACAGAATTTTGATTTGCAATGTAAAAACTAAAATCTGCTCATAACAGACTCTCAGATAGCGAATTATGTCATAAATCTTAGAAAGAAAATAAATCTTTATGCCATCATTAATAGCGAATCAAGTTTGTGAATTACCTCCCTGAAAATAAGTACTTGGTTGAAGAAGAAAAGTAATTCACACAGTCTTAGACGTCAGGAAAAATTTCCCTCTCATAGAAAATTTTAATATCTTCTAGCTGCACAAAGAGTACCAAAATAAAAGCCTAGGAAATTTTACAAAGATTTTGGGGTTGTTCCAGAAATAATTGTAGGGAGGAGGTTGGTAATCACTTTTTATTTTACCCCGCCATGCATGAAATTTAAATTAATTATTGGCATCTAATTATTTAGGCTGCATCTTACTTTAATAATTACCACCCAACAAATTTGAATAGAAGTCCCTACCAACCTGACCGCCATAATAATCAATTCTGGAACAGCCCTTGTCTTGTCTTTTTTTTTTCAGCCAGGTATCTTTGCATGCTTAGTTACTTTGTTTCAATAGAAATATGCCATATATCATAAATTATTTACCTTTCCAGGTGCTGGCAAGATCTTGACTAGTCTTTTTGAATTTTCTGACAGGGAGGAATCTCCATTTAGCTGGGCCTGTTTGATTCGTTTCTTTAATGCAAACATCTGTCCAACTGATTTGGGTCTATCATTACTTCGATTAATGTTACTAAATGCTGATCTAATTTGACTAAGCTTTATCAGCTGCAATTGTTTTTGTTGGTCGTCTGCTTTCACTGTAGCATTTTTAAATGAATTTGAATCTTCATCTTTTAGCACCTGTGATTGGATTGGAGATGGAACTCCAGGGAGATAACTCCCACTAGAAGAAGACATCGGAGAATCGGGACTTAAATCTGGTGATGAAAAACTTCCCTCTCCGTCCTGTGGTTCTAATTTTATATGGAAGTTATTTTTAATCTGCGATGGAGATGATAAATTGACATCTTTATCCCTCATTTCAAATTCATTTGGAAAATTAACTTGTGACAGATAATCCTGACGTCTTTCAGGACTAGGTGGTTCCAATTTCACAGAAATCGGCATATGTGAATCTTTGTACAACACTTGTTGTCCATGTGTGTCCATTATTTCCTCTAATTTCATTAATTTATATGGAGGTTCTTCCATTGAACTATTGTCTGTGATTGAATTGTCTAATGAAGAATGGTATGAATTATTATAAGTGGGACTATGTTGGCGTTTTTGGCTTACTGCAGCAGTTGGTAAAGAATCTTCTGTCATGGTATTTACCTGCAAAAAATGAATATAATATTCTATTTTTAACATATGTTGGTAAACTGGTAATTTTGAAAAAAAAATGATGCACTACAGTTACATACATTTGGGTCTACCAGTTGAAAAACCAACAAAAAATAAAATGAGATTGAACTTTTCATTCTGCTTATTAAGTTGTTAATAATTTTTTTTTGTATAACTCTTGAGGTTTGGAAAAATAGCAGTATTACCCTGGACCAAGTAGATTTATATAACACTTCAGATCTACTTAAGCTGTGCTTAGGGGTCCAATCTTTGGCTGGTACAGTTGTCATTTTGGAATTTTTAAAAAGTTGCACTAAAGTCACACCTGTGTAGGAAATGTGTTTTAATGCTTAGACTACAAACTATTTCAGATTTCCACTAAGTATTATTATCCACTGTATATAATGGTTAACTGAAATCCTACAGATATTTCCAATCCAACAACATACTTTCACAGGATGGGCCCAGCAGTAGTCCTATATCATTAGACTTTGTAGGTCTGTATCGTTTGCTTTCAATGTTTTTTATCGACCCAGCATTGATATTAAAAAAAAAATATGCAATAAAAACATTGAATGCAAACAATATGGACCTATAGCCCAGTGGCAACAGTTGCTCCTCAGCAACATACGCTACAGAAAACTAGATTCTTATTATGTAATTCTTCTATAGCAAAGAAAAAATGTTTTAATTGCCAGTTAACACCAACTGTACAATGACACAGTGTCAGATTTTGTAGGTGTTTTTTTTATCTATTTTTTTTTTTTTTTTTTTTGGGATCTTATTGTAGACCAAACAAGTTTAAAATAATAACATAACAAAATTTACAGAAAATTGGTAAAAATTACTTTAAAGGGCAATAACTCCTTAAGGGGTCAACTGACCATTTTGATCATGTTGACTTATTTGTAGATCTTACTTTGCTGAACATTATTGCTGTTTACAGTTTATCTCTATCTATAACAATTTTCAAGATAATAACCAAAAACGGAAAAAAATCCTTAAAATTACTAATTCAGGGGCAGCAACCCAACAACCCATTGTCCGATTCATCTGAAAATTTCTGGGCAGATAGATCTTGACTTGATCAACAATTTTACCCCATGTTAGATTTGCTCTAAATGCTTTGGTTTCAGAGTTATAAGCCAAAATATACATTTTATCCCTATGTTCTATTTTTAGCCATGGCGGCCATCTTGGTTGGTTTGGCAGGTCACCGGACACAATTTTTAAACTAGATACCCTAATGATGATTGTGGCCAAGTTTGGTTAAATTTGCCCAGTAGTTTCAGAGGAGAAGATTTTTGTAAAGATTACAAAATTTACAAAAATGGGTAAAAATTACTTTAAAGGGCAATAACTCCTTAAGGGTCAACTGACCATTTTGATCATGTTGACTTATTTGTAGATCTTACTTTGCTGAACATTATTGCTGTTTACAGTTTATCTCTATCTATAACAATTTTCAAGATAATAACCGAAAACGGAAAAAAAATCCTTAAAATTACTAATTCAGGGGCAGCAACCCAACAACCCATTGTCCGATTCATCTGAAAATTTCAGGGCAGATAGATCTTGACTTGATCAACAATTTTAACCTATGTCAGATTTGCTCTAAATGCTTTGGTTTCAGAGTTATAAGCCAAAATATACATTTTACCCTATGTTCTATTTTTAGCCATGGCGGCCATCTTGGTTGGTTTGGCAGGTCACGGACACAATTTTTAAACTAGATACCCTAATGATGATTGTGGCCAAGTTTGGTTAAATTTGGCTCAGTAGTTTCAGAGGAGAAGATTTTTGTAAAGTTAACGACGACGATCTTATTGTAGACCAAACAAGTTTAAAATAATAACAGTAGCATGCATGTGCTTGGAAAAGAAAAAGAAATATATATTTGAAGTCTAATTTGGAAAATCAGTCAATAATGAATGCTGTTATTAGTCTTAAAGGCTTAAAATTTAGCTTACTCACTTTTAAATTCACAACATCTTGTCTACGAAAGAAAAAATAATTTGGCAAGTTGAAGAAAAGAAAACAAACAACAGACCTGATTTTCAGGACCAATAAATCAATGGTATTAATGTTATCTAGCAAGATTATTTTGGGGATTTTTGTATTAGTTAATCTCACAGATAATAAAAAGTTCAACATATTACAACACTTACAGGACTTTTTAATATATCATTCAAATCCGTGAAAACCTCAAACAAAGGGAAACAATTACATTTGTCAACAACAAAACAGCCTTGTCACAATTATTATAACCTTACTCTAAAATTCATTTTAATTTTTTTTTTTAATTTTCAACTCTTCAAATCTTATATTTCATTGACTGCATTACTGGTAAGATCAACTTACAATCATAAGTATTATTGATATAAAAATTCCTTTGTTCAGCAGTGCCCACTCACAAGATTACCACTAAACTAATATTTTCCACACAAATAAAAACAGTAATAAGAAGACAGTTAAATATAGAAATCAAGAAAAAAGATAAAACTGTACCTTCTGATCGTATTTCAACATTAAATGATGTAATTTTCATGTTAATCAAGTATCCCTTCTCTGAAACGATAGTATTATATATTTTGTGTGTAAACAGAGAACGTGGGTGTGTAATACATCCTTCCAGGCTCTCAGTGTGTACCCTAGACATGACATACACTTATACAATCCATTGCTCAAATTCTAATGAGGTTAAAGATTTTTTGTGTTTTTTCAGCTGCTGAAGACATTCCAGCATTGATCCGTACTCCCACTGGAAGGAAAATCGATGGTGTTCCACCCACCTGACACACCCCTTTTTATCCAATTTTCTGGATATTGAAGATTGAAGCTGTTGAAGGAAATTGATGTGACCCAATTTTATGATTAAATTGGAATTATACAATCAATAAATAAAAATCCTGGAGAAAAGTTAAGTTAATCTGCTTCTAATGCTTACAAATAAGAATTTGATCATAAATATGTTCTCCCAAATTTCTGTTTATGAGACTTTTATTTTAGAATTATTATCAAAACATTACCAGTTGCAACTGATAGACTTAATAAGGAATTATAAAATAAGGAAAAAAACTTGGGAATCATAGAACTGATTAAATTTTTTTTTTTCATTCAGCACACTGATAGTGTCAATATTTTTCAAATATCATAACATAAAATTTACTATTACATGGTGCCCGGACTCAATTGTTTGATTGTACATATACACCTATTTTTAATACTTAGAAGCAGACCAGCAGTCAAACTAAGATTGAATGTAAGCATTCAAAGTGACTAATAGCCCCGACTAAAATTTGATCTACCAAAAAGTATTTTGTATTTTTGAGGCTAATTACTATGGATAGCTTTGAAATGTCATATACCAGAAACGTCATCGAGTGGTTGGGAAAAGGCATCATATGACGAGAAAAAATTAGTCTTGTGATTATAGATTATCCAATGTGACAGGTTTTTTTCCACTGGGGAGCAAAGAGTGAGGGAGGTTACATGTATCTGCCAATATAATTCTGTATCAAGGCATGCAAAATATATATATATATATATATGAATGGGTGTGTGTTCTGGTAGAGTAATTTGAATATATGTAAAAATTGGGTCATAAATTGGGTAAATTACAATAAAAAAGGCTATATTTAGTCTGAAAATTAATTTTAGCCACCTTTTTCAGTTTTAGTATTTTTAAATTGGGTCCAATATTAAAGTAATTAGAACAAAGATTATTATTATAAGCTTTAAATTATGTAGTTATCTCCCCTTAGTAAACTAAAAACCACTATTTTACAAAGTTTTAACATACAAACTAATACATCCAAAGTCTGGATATATAATAATATATTGAAAATTTTGGAAATTTTTACAATGTTTTATTACTATGAAAAATGTGACAGGCTTTAAAACCACATTGATTTAAGCCCCTTATTTTTTTAAAATCTGATCACCTTATTTGGATTATTAATCTGGCAAATTTGTCCATTGATCTACAATGGCAATAATAAATACATGTAATTATTTCTGAATATACAGTATGTTATTTGTTTAATCATGAACATAATGACCGAACAAAGAAAAACATTGTGCATGCTCAATGATTTTAGAAGATGTGGGATCTACGTCAATGAGACAGCAACCTAATGACACAAAAACCAAAAGACAACAAGCAGTCAATACAATAGTTCCCTAACAAATTATCGATAAAAAGTACAGAAGAACAAGAAGCAGATCAAAAGAATATAAAACACTGACATCAGACAGAGAAGACTAAACAAATACAAATTAGTTATATAACTTACAATTCCTGAAGTCTTAGCAACCATTTCATTCTCTCCAATATATATATAATATTTATCCTTTGTTGTTACTTGTGCAATGTTACAAACCATTATTTCATAAGTACAGATTAGTTTCCGCCTTAAGGCGTTTTCCAAATGGGTGTGTCCTGTTTGTAATTTACATTTAATCTTCTTATACAGGGTCAAACTTATAAACCCAAAACAGGACAACTTGCCACAGATTTATGTTAACGTTAAATTGTCATATTTTCCTTTAAGCTAAAGAATTAAGTACAACATTATTCTAATAAAAGAAGATTATTTTTTGTATCAATGATAGTGACTTGTTTATTTATTTGTAAGTAGTAGGTATCTGATGCCATTAAATGTAAAGGGATATCCTGTATTTATCCTGCTTTGACATGAAATAAGGTTAAACTGCTGAAAGACCCCCTCCTAAATTATTGAAAGCTATCATTTTGGACCATGATAATAGGATGTAAACTAAATTTACACCTAATTTGGCTAACAGAAAGAATTCCTTTTGAACTGGTCTCACTGACAGAATAAGCATAGACATACATAAAGGGGGTTCAGAAGGAAGTCTTGTCTGGCTAACACCCTCATGGGTGTAGCTAATACATATTGGTTGTGTTATTGTGATAATAATGTTTAAATCTTATTATATCATCAAGATGTTGCATATTTACAGTATTGTGTTATACATCCTATCTAACAAGATTTTTCTGCTTCCTGATCTGTTCTTTACTTTTAAATACTGTTAATTATTTCAAGCATGTATAATTCTAATTTTTAACAAAGGACAAAAATGCAAGCTTAGTTCTTGTGAATGTCAGGAAATGAGCTGCGTCGGATAGAAATCGACCTTATGAAAGTGGCGATTAAGTTACATATATATGCATTACACTATGATGGATTGGGAAAATTTAGCGTACTACATGTATTTGTATTCATTTGTATAAGGTCGATTTCCATCTGATGCAAATCAAATGTTGCATACAAATATTGCTATCAAGATTGAAAAATGTGAGCTAGTTCTTAATTTTTACAAAACTTATCCTGTTGCATTTTTTGCAATAATAAAAACATACAGTATTTATAAATGACTGCTACATTTGATTTCATTATTTTCATGATACCTAAGGCAGATCATCGATTTTTGAAAGAGGCGGCTTAATACCAGGAAACAGCATGTATTCCTCCGAGCAGAGTGATGCCAACTATTTTTTGAATTATTTTTTGCTAAAAAAAACTAATAGGAATAAAGGAGATGTGGGTATATGCCAATGAGACAACTACGTAAGTATACAAAAAAAAACTTAAAGACATCATACCCTAGAAATAGACAAGTGTCTACACTCTAAATGGCCCAGAGTCTAGTAAGACAACATTAATAAATTAAAAAGACACCATCTGCCATCAACACCTGCTTTTTTACAGGACAAAACACATAAAGTTACAACTAAAGAAAAGCATTGATTAGGTAGGTTTAAACAAGTTTTTCTAGTACCATAAACTTTTTTTAATGTTGATCAATGCATTATCAAAACATACATAGAACAAGAATGTGTCCATAGTACACGGATGCCCCACTCGCACTATCATTTTCTATGTTCAGTGGACCGTGAAAATGGGGGAAAATCTCTAATTTGGCATTAAAATTAGAAAGATCATATCATAGGGAACATGTATTCTAAGTTTCAAGTTGATTGGACTTCAACTTCATCAAAAACTACCTCGACCAAAAATTTTAACCTGAAGCCGGACAAATGGACGGATGGACTGACGAACAGACGAACGAACGAACGGACGAACGAATGGACGGACGAACGAACGGACGTCGACCAGAAAACATAATGCCCCTCTACTATCGTAGGTGGGGCATAAAAAAATATACAATCATGTACTATAAAATTCAGTTGGAAAATGCACCTAATAATATTGGTATATAAGACCGTAAGAAACAAAGGTTCAAGTTACAGCATACTTAATTATACAGTTGTTACATTTAAGAATGCTAGCCGTCACTGAAATAAGTAAAGAAAATATGCTGTCCTTCACTTTAAATTGGCTGCTGTACTTCCAAGTAGCTTTCATATACCATGCATTTAGAAATGCAGGAAGACACAATTTTATGCATTGCCTGCAGTAAATTTGTGTATAGAGTTTTCACTACTGATTTGTTACTAACTGTAAATAAGTAAATTAATATTAATAAAATATATATCAGTTGCAATAATTTCACACCAATAGTTTAATCATAACCTTATGTTTTCAAATAACCCACCTGATGTAGTGGGAATGTGTGAAACATTTTTAACTAAAAACACTACAGATAATGAATTACAAATACCTGGTTATTATCTGAAAGAAAAGGCAGAACTTCCAATAGTGGGGGTGGTTTGATTGTTTATTTTTCTGAAAAAATAAAATTTTCAAGACAAAACAACATTGAAATAAGAGGTATTGAATCAATGTGGTTTGAAGTAAAACCAGATTATAATAAAATGCTCCGCAGGGCACAGCTTGATACAACCGCAGAGGTCGAACCCTGAACAGATGGGGCAAGTATGGACACAACATTCAAGCTTGATACAGCTCTGAATTGGGATTGTGATTAAATATTTGACACAGCATAGGTTTTCTGACACAGAATGAATGTGGTTTAAGAACTTAAAATTTTTAAATTGGACATTTACCTATTATGGTCCAATATCCAAAATCTAATTACATGGTAAGATTCAGCATATCAAAGAACCCCAAGAATTCAATTTTTGATGAAATCAAACAAAAGTTAAATTTTGGACCCTTTTGACCTCAATGTGGACCAATTTGATAATAGGGCCCAAAAGTCAAAAATCTAAATACATGTTTAGATTCAGCATATCAAAGAACCCCAAGCATTCAATTTTTGTTAAAATCAAACTAAGTTTAATTTTAATTTTGGACCCTTTGGACCTTAATACAGATCAATTTGAAAACAGGACCAAAAAATAAAAAACTAAGTACACGGTCAGATTCGGCATATCAAAGAACCCCAATAATTCAATTTTTGATGAAATCAAACAAAGTTTAATTTTGGACCCTTAGGACCTCAATGTGGACCAATTTAAAAACGGGGTCCAAAATCCAAAATCGTAATACATGGTTAGATTCAGCATTTTAAAGAACCCCAAGAATTCAAGAATAAAACGCCATTGAAATTGTTCAAGAAATAAGCAATTTATACAAAGTATTAGAAAAGTATTGTTTTTGGCCCCTTTTTGGCCCCTAATTCCTAAACAGTTAAAGCCATATCCCCCAAAATCAATCCCAACCTTCCTTTTTTGGTATAGAACCTTGTGGTACAATTTCAGAAAGATCCATACACTTACACACAAGTTATTGTCTGGAAACTAGAACTGGAGGCTCTAAAGAGCCTGTGTCGCTCGACTTGGTCTATGTGCATATTAAACAAAGGACACAGATGGTACGTTCATGACAAAATTGTGTTTTGGTGATGGTGATGTGTTTGTAGATCTTACTTTACTGAACATTCTTGATGCTTACAATTATCTCTATCTATAATGAACTTGGCCCAGTAGTTACAGTGGAAAATATTTTGTAAACATTTACAAAAATTTACAAAATTTATGACAATTGTAAAAAATTGACTATAAAGGGCAATAACTCCTTAAGGGGTCAATTGACAATTTTGGTCATGTTGACTTATTTGATCTTACTTTGCTGTACATTATTGCTGTTTACAGTTTATCTCTATCTATAATAATATTCAAGATAATAACCAAAAGCTGCAAAATTTTCTTAAAATTACCAATTCAGGGGCAGCAACCCAACAACGTGTTGCCTGATTGGTCTGAAAATTTCAGGGCAGATAGATCTTGGCCTAATGAACAATTTTATCACGTCAGATTTGCTCTAAATGCTTTGGTTTCAGAGATATGAGCCAAAAACTGCATTTTACCCTATGTACTATTTTTTAGCCATGTCGGCCATCTTGGTTCACGGGCGGGGTCATCAGACACATTTTTTAAACTAGATACCCTAATGATGATTGTGAACAAGTTTGGTTAAATTTGTCTTCCTAGTTTCAGAGGAGAAGATTTTTGTAAAAGATTACAAAAATTTACGAAAAATGGTTAAAAATTGACTATAAAGGGCAATAACTCCTTAAGGGGTCAACTGACAATTTTGGTCAAGTTGACTTATTTGTAGATCTTACTTTGCTGAACATTATTGCTGGTTACAGTTTATCTCTATCTATAATAATATCAAGATGATAACCAAAAACGGAAAAATTTCCTTAAAATTACCAATTCAAGGGCAGCAACCCAACAACGGGTTGTCCGATTCATCTGAAAATTTCAGGGCAGATAGATCTTGACCTGATAAACAATTTTACCTATGTCAGATTTGCTCTAAATGCTTTGGTTTCAGAGATATAAGCCAAAATCTACATTTTACCCTTATGTTCTATTTTTATCCATGGCGGCCATCTTGGTTGGTTGGCCAGGTCACCGGACACATTTTTTAAACTACATACCCCAATGATGATTGTGGCCAAGTTTGGTTAAATTTGGCCAAGTAGTTTCAGAGGAGAAGATTTTTGTAAAAGTTAACTGACGACGGACGACAGACAACTTTGGGCCAGGTGAGCTAAAAATGCTTATTTTTGGCCCCTAATTCCTAAACGTTTCGGGCAATTACCCCCAAACTCAATTCCAGCTTTCCCTTTGTGATATGGAACCTTGTAGTACAACTTCAGAAAGATCCATACACTTACACACAAGTTATTGTCATGAAACTAGAATAAAATGCTCCGCAGGGCACAGCTTGATACGACCGCAGAGGTCGAACCCTGAACAGTTGGGGCAAGTATGGACACAACATTCAAGCTTGATACAGCTCTGAATTTGGATTGTGATTAAATATTTGACACAGCATAGGTTTCTGACACAGAATGAATGTGGTCTAAGAACTTAAAAATTTTAAATTGGACATTCACCTATTATGGTCCAATATCCAAAATCTAAATACATGGTTAGATTCAGCATATCAAAGAACCCCAAGAGTTCAATTTTTGATGAAATCAAACAAAGTTTAATTTTGGACCCTTTTGACCTCAATGTGGAAAAAGTTGATAACGGGGCCCAAAATCAAAAATCTAAATACATGGTTAGATTCAGCATATCAAAGAACCTCATATATTCAATTTTTGTTGAAATCAAACAAAGTTTAATTTTGGACCCCAATTTGGACCAACTTGAAAACTGGGCCCATAATCAAAAATCTAAATACATGTTTAGATTCAGCATATCAAAGAACCCTAAGAATTCAATTTTTGTTAAAATCAAACTAAGTTTAATTTTGGACCCTTTGGACCTTAATGTAAACCAATTTGAAAACGGGATCAAAAATTAAGATTCTAAATACTCGGTTAGATTCGGCATATCAAAGAACCCCAATAATTCAATTTTTGATGAAATCAAACAAAGTTTAATTTTGGACCCCGATTTGGACCAACTTGAAAACTGGGCCCATAATCAAAAATCTAAATACATGGTTAGATTCAGCATATCAAAGAACCCCAAGAGTTCAATTTTTGATGAAATCAAACAAAGTTTAATTTTGGACCCTTTTGACCTCAATGTGGACAAAGTTGATAACGGGGCCCAAAAATCAAAAATTTAAATACATGGTTAGATTCAGCATATCAAAGAACCCCATATATTCAATTTTTGTTGAAATCAAACAAAGTTTAATTTTGGACCCTGATTTGGACCAACTTGAAAACTGGGCCCATAATCAAAAATCTAAATACATGTTTAGATTCAGCATATCAAAGAACCCTAAGAATTCAATTTTTGTTAAAATCAAACTAAGTTTAATTTTAGACCCTTTGGACC
Source organism: Mytilus coruscus (assembly GCA_017311375.1). Classification (NCBI taxonomy): domain Eukaryota; kingdom Metazoa; phylum Mollusca; class Bivalvia; order Mytilida; family Mytilidae; genus Mytilus; species Mytilus coruscus. The sequence continues at coordinate 50,210,005 of CM029597.1, forward strand.
TTAATGTAGACCAATTTGAAAACGGGACCAAAAATTAAGAATCTAAATACTCGGTTAGATTCGGCATATCAAAGAACCCCAATAATTCAATTTTTGATGAAATCAAACAAAGTTTAATTTTGGACCCTTTGGACCTCAATGTGGACCAATTTAAAAACGGGGCCCAAAATCCAAAAACTTAATACACGGTTAGATTCAGCATATTAAAGAACCCCAAGAATTCAAGAATAAAACCCCATTGAAATTGGTCAAGAAATAAGCAATTTATACAAAGTATCTTCTTTTGCACATTACTGTGCAATTGAATATTTCTTGCAATTGCGCAATACTGTGCAATTGAATATTTCTTGCTATTGCGCAATACTGTACAATTGACAATTTCTTGCTATTGCGCAATATTGTGCTATTGGATATTTCTTGCTATTGTGCAATACTGTGCAATTGAAGATTTCTTGCAATTGCGCAATACTGTGCAATTGAAAATTTCTTGCTATGCACAATACTTATTATATAATAATTTACACATCCTGTTTGGTGTGTATCTCCTGCCATATCATTATTATTTGCTTTTAAATATAAATCAGAAATAACCAACTTAAAATGGAAAATTTTAAAGAAAAAAAAAAGGAAAAAGGAAAAAAAATCCCCCAAATTTTTGAACCCCTTATGATTCATCACCCCAAACTCAGTCCCAGCCTTCCTTTGAGGTATGGTACCTTGCAGTACAATTTCAGAGAGATCCATACACTTGAACACAAGTTATTGTCATGAAACTAGAAAATGCTTCTTTTTGCCCCTTTTGGCCCCTAATTCCTAAAATTTTGAGGCAATTACCCCAAAAATCAATCCCAGCATTCCCTTTGTGATATGGAACCTTGTGGTACAATGTCAGAGAGATCCATACACTAACACACAAGTTATGTCTGGAAGTTACAAAAATGCTTATTTTTGGCCCCTAATTCCTTAACTGTCGGTACCATAACCCCAAAATCAGTCCCAACCTTCCTTTTGTGATATTGAACCTTATGGTAAAATTTCATAGAAATCCATTCACTTGAACTAAAGTTAGAGTGCGAAAACCAATGCGTCTTCAGACGACAACGACGACGACGCCAACGTCATACCAATATACGACCGCAAAATATTTTGGCGGTCGTATAAAAATGCTTGTTTATTGACTTTTTTTTGGCCCCTAATTCCTAAAATTTTGAGGCAATTACCCCCAAAATCAATCCCAGCATTCCCTTTGTGATATGGAACCTTGTGGTACAATGTCACAGAGATCCATACACTAACACACAAGTTAGTGTCTGGAAGTTACAAAAATCTTTTTGGCCCCTAATTCCTTTACTGTTGGTACCATAACCCCCAAAATCAATCCCAACCTTCCTTTTGTGGTATTGAACCTTATGGTAAAATTTCATAGAGATCCATTCACTTAAACTAAAGTTATTGTGCGAAAACCAATGTGTCTTCGGACGACGACAACAACAACGACGCCAACGTCATACCAATATACGACCGCAAAAATTTATAAAAAATAATTTTTCTATGTTTTGTGTACAGACCTCCAAAGTCAACAATAGACTGGATTGATGATTTTGAAAAAGAACTAGGAATGGCAGTGACCATTAATTCAGATATAATATTACTAGGTGATTTTAATATGAATTTTAAAGCATCAAGCAAACCTCCTCAAAAATGGCTGAGTGTTTTAGAATCATTCAATCTTCAACAATTGATTGTAGATGCTACAAGGGTCACAAAGGATACTAGTACATTGATTGATCATATCTATGTCAGTAATCTAGATAAGGTACAGGAATCATATGTCTATAAATATGCAATAAGTGACCATTATCCTATTTGTTTAACAACAAAAGAAGTCAATAAAGACAAAAAGACCACAGTACAATCACATACAGGAATTTCAAAAAACTTGACCAAAATGAATTTCTATTAGACCTACAAAGTAAAACTTTTTATAAAATTGAATTTGAAAACAATCCTTCTGTCTGTCTCCAATTATTTTATGATATGTTGAACAAAGTTTTAGATAAACATGCTCCTGTTGTTGAAAAGAGAGTTAATCAAAGAGCTGATAGCTCTGAGGTGGAAGAAGGTGAATAAATTAAAAGGTAACTTGAATTACCATAAAAGCAGCCCCACTAACCCAGCCTGCCTTGTTCCATTATCGCTATGATGTATTTTTTTTCTTCAAACAAGACTGTGTCATAAGTACATGGATTTCCAATCTATAAAATCATTTTCTATGTTCAGTGGACCGTGAAAATTAGGTAAAATCTTTAATTTGGCAGTAAAATTAGAAAGATCATATCATAAGGAACACATGTGTACTAAGTTTCAAATTGACTGGATTTCAACTTCATTAAAAACTACCACGACCATAAACTTTAACCTGAAGCAGGACGGACGGACAGACCAGTAAACATAATGCCCATAAATGGGGCATAAAAATAGTAAGACTTGTTACATACCTGCCAACTTTTGAAATTTCCATGGGGGTTTTTAGTGTGCAACAACAATTTTAAAGGTTACAATTTTAGCGAAGTATTTTGCAGGATCTGGATTGTCTTGAAAAGTGTCATATTTGTATGATGAGCTTACATGCCTTTTTCTTAAGTCTGTTTGCATGATTTAAGTTTTAAATCAGTAGAAAAGATGAACATGTAGCTAGCAGACCAGGGTTTATTTTCTTGTGTAAGAATATTAGATGCTTGTTGAAATTTCCAATTTTGAATTATGAAAAGATGTGTCACCCTCATTAGAAGAACATTACAACCCACTGTAAAAATGAGCACCTCTATATTCATATTATTTGATGAAACTTTTCCCCAAGAACTATGCATCTATCAAGTATTAAAGTGTCAAAACATGTCAAAAGAATTTTGTGATGTTTCTAAACTTATATCTTCTTTAGTAATTTGACCCTCATTTAGAAAAGTTGTTCCAAATATAATGAATTTTCCCACTTTTGAGTTAAAATCTTAAAATTTTCTTTCTTTTTTTCAACAGTAAAATGACCCTTTTTTAGGGACAGTCCCTCATTTAAGGGACACCACTCATAATGGGTGGGGTGGGGGTGGGGGTCCCAACCTGTTTGTTTGTCTTTGTGAAAAAGAATAGTACATTGTGCTTTAAATGATTTAATTGAATACAAAATAACATATGTTACAAAAGTATAATGTCAATAAATTAGTGAAAAAATACTATTTATTATCTTTATGGTAGTACTGCATCATTGAATTTGCCATATTTGGTCAATCAGTCATGCTTTTATCCTTAAGCTGTGTAAGAACCTCCTTGCAGATGAAAATTCACATGCCATGTTCACGATTTTACAACTTCTTCTTCTTCTTCTTCGTATTTCCTTCCAATTAGGAACACCAAGTAGAAACGGAGTTGTTTTCACTTGTATTATTTAAAAGTATTTTTAAAGTACTAGATGAAAACAACACAAGTTCAAAATCTAGCATGTTAGAATAATCTTCAGAGAAAACGTTTTTGATTGGCTTATTAATTTGATCATGAGAAACACAGAATTTGATTGGCTGAACACTATTGTCTTACCTTGGGAACAAAATAAGGAACAGATGATTTTCACTAAATCGTGTTTTAGAGCTTTTTAACGATACCCTTAATATCAATATTTTTAATAAATGCAAGGACGTATTATAAAACGTTGTGTAAGATAAGAGTGAAGAGAATGAACACAGGGTGAACGTACTATACGGGCGAAAGAACTCAGGACGAACAGACCAAGGCGAACATGTAAACAGGGCGAGTTGTCCTGATACCAAATTCACGCATGGGTACTACAAATATCTACATTAAAACATCCGGTTACAAGTAAACAAATAACGTTCATGTAGATGAGATGAAATCTAATAAATTACATAAATAAAAGGGTAAATATTAACGATAGTGATTTTTTCAATCCTAATTTACAAATTAAATGATTCAGATGCTTAATCATATGTAAAAATCGGTGTCAAGAATCGGAAGTTGTTATGAAATTGTAATACACAGAAACGGATGCGGCATACGGAGGTGGTTCAATGATTTTAAAGTCGGCACCATAGGCCTTCAGAAGACTTGAAGTCTTCTTCCACCAAAAAGGATAGGCAACCTGATTGGTATAATAGTGAAGTTATGTATGCTAGGAACATGAGGGATAAATATAATGCACTTGGATTGTGGAGTGAATATAGATTTTGGAGAAATACGTACGTACATACAGACGGACAAGGGTAAAACTTAATGCCCCCACCGATACAGCGGGTGCATAAAAAGAACTATTATAATAAAATGCTCCATGGGCGCAGCTTGATACGACCGCAGAGGTCGAACCCTGAACAGTTGGGGCAAGTATGGACACAACATTCAAGCTTGATACAGCTCTGAATTTGGATTGTGATTGACTATTTGACACAGCATAGGTTTCTGACACAGAATGAATGTGGTCTAAGAACTTAAAAATTTTAAATTGGACATTCACCTATTTATGGTCCAATATCCAAAATCTAAATACATGATTAGATTCAGCATATCAAAGAACCCTAAGAGTTCAATTTTGATGAAATCAAACAAAGTTTAATTTTGGACCCTTTTGACCTCAATGTGGACAAAGTTGATAACGGGTCCAAAATCAAAAATCTAAATACATGGTTAGATTCAGCATATCAAAGAACCCCATATATTCAATTTTGTTGAAATCAAACAAAGTTTAATTTTGGACCCTTTTGACCTCAATGTGGACAAAGTTGATAACGGGCCTAAAAATCAAAAATCTAAATACATGGTTAGATTCAGCATATCAAAGAACCCCATATATTCAATTTTGTTGAAATCAAACAAAGTTTAATTTTGGACCCGATTTGGACCAACTTGAAAACTGGGCCCATAATCAAAATTTAAAGACATGTTTAGACTCAGCATATCAAAGAACCCTAAGAATTCAATTTTGTTAAAATCAAATTAAGTTTAATTTTGGACCCTTTGGACCTTAATGTAGACCAATTTGAAAACAGGACCAAAAATTAAGAATCTAAATACATGGTTAGATTCAGCATATCAAAGAACCCCATATATTCAATTTTTGTTGAAATCAAACAAAGTTTAATTTTGGACCCCGATTTGGACCAACTTGAAAACTGGGCCCATAATCAAAATCTAAATACATGATTAGATTCAGCATATCAAAGAACCCTAAGAATTCAATTTTGTTAAAATCAAACTAAGTTTAATTTTGGACCCTTTGGACCTTAATGTATACCAATTTGAAAAGGGACCAAAAATTAAGAATCTAAATACACGGTTAGATTCAGCATATCAAAGAACCCCATATATTCAATTTTGTTGAAATCAAACAAAGTTTAATTTTGGACCCTTTTGACCTCAATGTGGACAAAGTTGATAATGGGGCCTAAAAATCAAAAATCTAAATACATGGTTAGATTCAGCATATCAAAGAACCCCATATATTCAATTTTGTTGAAATCAAACAAAGTTTAATTTTGGACCCCGATTTGGACCAACTTGAAAACTGGGCCCATAATCAAAAATTTAAAGACATGTTTAGATTCAGCATATCAAAAACCCTAAGAATTCAATTTTGTTAAAATCAAATTAAGTTTAATTTTGGACCCTTTGGACCTTAATGTAGACCAATTTGAAAACGGGACCAAAAATTAAGAATCTAATTACATGGTTAGATTCAGCATATCAAAGAACCCCATATATTCAATTTTGTTGAAATCAAACAAAGTTTAATTTTGGACCCCAATTTGGACCAACTTGAAAACTGGGCCCATAATCAAAATCTAAATACATGATTAGATTCAGCATATCAAAGAACCCTAAGAATTCAATTTTGTTAAAATCAAACTAAGTTTAATTTTGGACCCTTTGGACCTTAATGTAGACCAATTTGAAAACGGGACCAAAAATTAAGAATCTAAATACACGGTTAGATTCGGCATATCAAAGAACCCCAATAATTCAATTTTGATGAAATCAAACAAAGTTTAATTTTGGACCCTTTGGACCTCAATGTGGACCAATTTAAAAGCGGGGCCCAAAATCCAAAAACTTAATACAAGGTTAGATTCAGCATATTAAAGAACCCCAAGAATTCAAGAATAAAACCCCATTGAAATTGGTCAAGAAATAAGCAATTTATACAAAGTATCTTCTTTTGCACAATACTGTGCAATTAAATATTTCTTGCAATTGCGCAATACTGTGCAATTGAATATTTCTTGCTATTGTGCAATACTGTACAATTGACAATTTCTTCCTGTTGTGCAATATTGTGCTATTGGATATTTCTTGCTATTGCGCAATACTGTGCAATTGAAGATTTCTTGCTATTGCGCAATACTGTGCAATTGAAAATTTCTTGCTATTGCACAATACTTATTATATAATAATTTACACATCCTGTTTGGTGTGTATCTCCTGCCATATCATTATTATTTGCTTTTAAATATAAATCAGAAATAACCAACTTAAAATGGAAAATTTTAAAGAAAAAAAAGGAAGAAAAGGAAGAAAAGGGGAAAAAATCCCTCCCCAATTTTTGAACCCCTTATGATTCATCACCCCAAACTCAATCCCAGCCTTCAATGAGGTATGGTACCTTGCAGTACAATTTCAGAGATCCATACACTTAAACACAAGTTATTGTCTGGAAACTAGAAAATGCTTATTTTTGGCCCTTTTGGCCCCTAATTCCTAAACGTTTAGGGCAATTACCCACAAACTCAATTCCAGCTTTCCCTTTGTGATATGGAACCTTGTAGTACAATTTCAGAAAGATCCATGCACTTACACACAAGTTATTGTCCTGAAACTAGACAAATGCTTATTTTTTGCCCCTTTTTTGGCCCCTAATTCCTAAAATTTTGAGGCAATTACCCCCAAAATCAATCCCAGCATTCCCTTTGTGATATGGAACCTTGTGGTACAATGTCAGAGAGATCCATACACTTACACACAAGTTATTGTCTGGAAGTTACAAAAATGCTTATTTTTGGCCCCTTTTTGGCCCCTAATTCCTTAACTGTTGGTACCAAAACCCCCAAAATCAATCCCAACCTTCCTTTTGTGGTATTGAACCTTATGGTAAAATTTCCTAGAGATCCATTTACTTAAACTAAAGTTAGAGTGCGAAAACCAATGTGTCTTCGGACGACGACGACGACGCCGGACGCACGACGACGGCGGCGACGACGACGACGGCGACGACGGCGACGACGCTAACGTCATACCAATATACGACCACAAAAATTTTTGCGGTCGATAAAACATGGTAAAAGACTCTAATGACTCAAAATCTTTATGGAAATGCCTTCATAATCTGAACCCTAAGGTAAAAAAATCCCCACATGAGTTAGCTACAGATGATAACAATACAACAATAAAAAAATAAATAAAAAATCAATTAGCAGATACTTTTAATAACTTTTTTACTTCCTGTGCTGAAAAACTAAGAGAGCAAAGAGACATTACATCTGTTGACAAGGCAGATTTCAATAATCTTTGCACATTCACTAAAAATCAATTAAAACAACAAAAACATGAGAAATTTACCATATACCACCAATAAAGATAAATGAGCTATCTGATGAGTTAACCAAACTTGATGTAAATAAATCATTGGGAACTGATAATATTGGACCCAAAATCCTTAAAATAAATGCCCCATATATTGCCTCTCCTCTCACATATATATTCAACAGAATGATAGATACTGGTATATATCCTTCATTACTGAAAAATGCTAAGGTAACACCAGGTTACAAAGATGGTGACAAGGTTTTAGCAACAAAATACAGACCCATATCTGTTCTTCCATCTTTATCAAAAGTATTAGAAAGGCATGTCTCAAATAACATGTATAAGTACTTGACTAAATTTAAACTTTTACATCCTACACAATCAGGTTTCAGGCCACATCATTCTTGTCAAACTGCACTTATTGATATCATTGACAAATGGCTGCAAGAAATGTATGATGGTAATTTAAACCTAGCAATACTGTTGGACTTCAAAAAAGCATTTGATCTCGAAGATCATGACATTCTTTGCTTAAAGCTTGCTATTTAAAGATTCAGTGAGTCTGCAGTAGGTGTTTTCAGGTCATACTTAAGTAATAGAACACAGCAAGTAAACATTTGTAATGTTAATTCTGATAAAAAAGACGTGAAATTTGGTGTCCCCCAAGGATCTATACTAGGTCCTGTATTATTTGTCTTATTTATAAATGACCTTCCCCTTTGCATTAAAAATTGTAAAACAGACTTGAATGCTGAGACTACTTACTCTTCATAAATCCCGTAAAACATAGAAAATTTACATAATGATGTACAAGAAGATTTATGCAGAGTTGAAGAATGGTGCAAAATGAATAATATGTTCATCAATACTAAAAAAACAAAATGTTTGGTTACTGGAACAAGTCAGAAGTTATCAACTCAATCTTTTCAACCAAAATTACAAATAAATTCAGAAACACTTCAAAATTCATCATGTGAAAAATTATTAGTTGTTAAAGTTGACAGCACACTTAGCTGGACAAATCAAATCGATCAAATTTGTGCTAGCATTTCATCAAGAATATACCTTCTTTCTAAATTAAAGAAATTTTTAGATATTAATGCCAGGAAAGCATATTATAATGAGTATATTCTGCCGCTCATCGATTACTGCTGTATTGTTTGGGGAGAATCTAAAAATGAAGAGATAATAAGAATATTAAAACTTCAAAAAAGAGCAGCAAGATTAATTCTTGATGCGGACCCTTTATCCCCATCAGTCCCTTATTTAAAGAACTTTGATGGATGACAGTAGAAAATAGAATCAAATACCACAAATATTTACTGCTATATAAATGTATGCGGAAAGAAGCACCACAGTACCTACTTCAAAAGTTTCAACTTATATCTGTTAATAATCCTTATGCTATAAGTGGTGTTTAATTTACACAAGGTAATTTGATAATTCCTAAACCAAAAACTGAACTGTGTTTACCCTCTTTAAATAAAGAATTTATTATTATTATATTATTATTTATCACAATAGATATCGAAATCTGACCTTTGATGTGACGACACTTATTTCAAAATTTTTTTAATTATTTTTGTATCTTAACTTTTCACGATTTAAGGGATTAGAGATTAACTGAAATAATCTCTGTTAAAGTTTATCCCTCTGTGTGTACTTGGTCATATTCAAAGTTGTTAGATATGTTGTTTGAAAAAAGTATTGGACTAATAATTAGGGTATATATAGACTAATAATTGAAATGCAACTCGAGAAGTTTAAAAGATGGATAAAAACAATAGGTTTTGTTGTAGCATGTGGTATAATTTCCTCTTAAATCTACAAAACTGTTCATTTATATGGATGATTCTAAATTCTGAGTGAAACCAGTTAAGGGGTAAAGTCTGGACCATCAACATTAAAAAATGAGCCCCTGTCATGACAACTTTTATATAATAATAGTACCAAGTTACAACCATCCAAACTGTACTAAATCTCATCATAAGATCTTGTTTGACTAGGTTTCAAAAACATTTTCTACTCTTAAGACAAAATAATTATCATCTTGAAATAAGAAAGACAAAAAGACCATGACACTTTAAGTTATCATAAATTATGTAAAAATCTTTCATAAATGTGCTTTTAAAAAAGATCAAAATTGCCTCTGAAAATGATTGACTTCATCGAAAACAATTAGCCTATCAGTTATAATACTTTGACAGAAATACAGTTTACTAAATAGAAAAAAAAACAATTCATTTTTGTCAGTAAATGTTGCTCAAAATGAAATACAAATTTACCTTTTTAGAATACATGCGTGATTTTCCATGATCTTCAGATTCAGTTCTCACAGCTCATAGTATTAACACCTTCACAAATTCTATGAAGTTTTTGAATTCTCTACATAATATACTGTTTTTATTTAAATAAAATAGTTCAAGTTTAAAATGTCAAATACTGTTTTCAAGAATCGGTAAATCAACACAGATAATGTAGTCTGTTAATTGAACTGAACTTAGTTACTATGAAAATAATACCAGCAGGTTGGAATGTACTTGCATTTAGCTATATGTCATCTTATTAAAATAGGTCCCGGTATTTTTAGCAGAAGGACTGAGAACTGCAAAAGTGGAAGCAAGGATGATTTAATATGGGAATAACTGACCACTCTGTCCATCCACCATGTCACAAAACATTATCAATTAATTCCTAGATACATGCTTTAAACTTATAAAAACAATTTTCATAAAAGGCGTTTACAGCAAAGCAAATGCTTCAGACTTCACAATCAATACAACACATACAAAATATATATATATTCAGTTATTTTAAAAATAGAAATTGGTTATTAATTTATTCTCCAATAATAAATAAATAAATTAATTAAAAACAAAATAAACAGAGATTGGACATTAAACCTCAAACAATAAATCATTTTGACTAGCTTTAACTAATTTACCACAATATTCTAACATACCCCTGGATTGAAATAATATGGAAAGTTCCATCCAAACTTTCCTTCTCTGTGATATCTGTTCTGTACATCAATTTCCCTGAATGACATGGCCATAATTCTTAAAACTTGACTAAATGATCCACACATTCATTTAGTCAAAATAAAAAATCTTTACCCCACCTTTCCCATAAAAGTTTATACTATGCAGATCTTCCGATGATTTGACAGATGGAATAATGCCCCGCCCCTAGACATACAGGAGTCAAAGGTTGGCGATACTAGTCTTAAGCTAGCATCATCTGATAACAAATTAATCTTGTATAATTAAGCCATGATGGACTGCGATACTTGTGTATCATAATAACAGCAGATTCCTAGTGATGGTTCAAATGACAATGTTTACATTAAAAGTGTTGGGTGACTGTCCTCCATGTTAATGGTACTAGGCGAAGCGAGAATCCCTGACGCATGTCTCCAACAGGTAAAAGATGAAAGTATTTCTACTGATTGTTATCTACAGCCAACACCTTCCTATGTTTATACGAGTAATCAAATAAAGATTTCTTCTTCCGTGGACCAAACCCTATCAGTTTCCGATTTTATATTAGAATTAAGCTAAAAATAAATACCAAAATACAGATGAAGATAATCCGCTTGTTTGCCAAAAGTTTATATGTGGCTAATTATGGAATTGTAAATACTGTCCGATAACAAGGTCAACAGTCACCTGACTTCTAAACACATTATCAAATACTGCAATTGTGGAACAGAAACTTTGATGTCTTTTTTTCTAGCTGTTTAATAACTTTCATTTATCAATGCTAAATTCCTGTACAACTTTTATGGACCAAGGACAATTTAGAGTGGGACAGATTGAATAGACTTGTCTAATGTTGAAGACTGTACATCATGCCCTCTAGATGTCTTTTGGTTATTTTTGATGTTTTATTTGCTGCCTCATTGATGGTATACCCTTAATTTTCCTTTCTTAAACATTCTTGTATCAATGCTAAATTCATGTACAACTTTTAAGGACTAGGGACAATTTAGAGCGGGACAGATTGTATAGACCCCTGTCTGTTGTTGAAGACTCAATAGTTGCCCTCTAGAGGTCTTTTGGTAAATTTTATCTTTATATTTGCTGTTTCACTGATGTATACCCACTTCTCCTTTACTAAGATTCATATATCAATGCTAAATTTATGTACAACTGTTACGGATGAGGGACAATTTAGAGCCTGACAGATTGTGTAGACACCTGTCTATTGTTGAAGTCTGTACGTTGCCCTCTAGAGATCTTTTGGTTATTTTTGTCTATCATTTGGTGTTTCATAAATGTATACTCTATAATTTTCCTTTTTAAACTTCCTTATGTTAATGCTAAATTCATGTACAACTTTTATGGACTAAGGACAATTTAGAGCAGGACAGATTGAATAAGACACCTGTCTATTGTTAAAGTCTGCATGTTTTCCTCTTAGAGGTCTTTTGGTGTTTTTGTCGTTTTTTTTATGTGTCTCACTGATGTATACCCCACATCTATTATAAACTGTCATATATCAAAGATTAATTTATTTACAATTTTTATAGATTAGGAACGATTTAAAGCAGACAAATTGTAAAGACACCTGTCCAATACTGAAGACTGTACATCATGCCCTCTAGATGTCTTTTAGTTAATTTTGTATTTTATTTGCCCTGTGTCATTGATGTATGCCCCATATCACCCTTTTAAACTTTCTTATATCAATGTACATTTATTTACAACTTTTATAGACTAGGGACACTTTAGAGCCAGACAAATTGAATAGACACCTGTATATTGTTGGAAGTTGCCCTCTAGATGTCCTTTGATTATTTGTGTCCTTTTATTTTCTGTCTCATTAATGTATATGCCACATCTCCTTTTATTTTCTGTCTCATTAATGTATATGCCACATCTCCTTTTATTTTCTGTCTCATTAATGTATATGCCACATCTCCTTTTATTTTCTGTCTCATTAATGTATATGCCACATCTCCTTTTATTTTCTGTCTCATTAATGTATATGCCACATCTCCTTTTATTTTCTGTCTCATTAATGTATATGCCACATCTCCTTTTATTTTCTGTCTCATTAATGTGTATGCCACATCTACTTTTATTTTCTGTCTCATTAATGTATATGCCACATCTCCTTTTATTTTCTGTCTCATTAATGTGTATGCCACATCTACTTTTATTTTCTGTCTCATTAATGTGCATGCCGCTTCTCCTTTTATTTTCTGTCTCATTAATGTATATGCCACATCTCATTTTATTCATGAAACATCAAAAACGTATTTTCACATCTAGGACAGAGAAAGTACATGACAAAAACGAATGTACTTTTGGCTAACAAAAACATCATCATTTCAGCTTTTAATGTCACTGATCCTAATTTTTTTCGACTTCAGTTGATGATCCCAATACTTTGAAATATTACTTATGGAAAGAAAAATTTCTCCCTTTCACAAGTACTGAAAACTTAATTGCACCGCAACAAACAAATACCTTCTGTCTAAATGAAATTTGATGATGTAATGTGCCAGCACTGGTACTTTGAACACTTAAGCACACTTGTTACCTCTTTTTATACAAGGTACTAAAACTACCGTTTCACACCACTTATAGTTAACCAACAATAAGAAAATCGTGCAATGTCCTTGTAATAAGTAAGTGCATGCACTTGCCCTCGTGTCCTACATTCTCATTGAATGAAAGAATTACTTAATACTCTATATATGACAAATTTCATGGTGTTAAATTATTCTCTAAGTATCACCGATTTCTGATAGTTTATTCATGGAAAAATTTAAGTTTTCATTGAATGCAAGAATTACATTATACTTCTATATATGACAAACTTCATGGTGTTAAATTACTCTCTCAAGTATCACTGATTTCTGATGTTTATTGATGTAAACATTTCAGTTGTTTTTGTCTGTGTATATCATTATGACAATCGATAAATACACAAATATTTACTTGAAAGCATCATTGTTGATGATTTTCAAGACCAAAAGCTGACTGTAGTCAGTCAAATTATCAACTTGATATTTTCCCAAACTTCTCAACCAGAACTACATAAAAATAATTAAAAAAAAAAAAGGTGGTTATGATTGCCAATAAGAAAATTTCTATCATAGTCCAAATGATGTGGATGTAAGCAACGGCCTTCAAAAATGAGCAAAACACATACCGTATAGTCAGTGGGATGAACTTATTATCCCTACTTTACAAAATACCAATACATAAAAGTACTGCTTACATTTGTCCTATATCTGTTAAGATTGCATAATTCTAAATCTCCATAACTATTATGTCACCTTACTTTGAGGTGTATGCCAAAATTTTAAATCTTGACATGAAGCAGATCTGCATTTTGTTTTTAACATGGATAACCCTGCACCTTTACCAATTTTTAATTTGATGTTTATCAACTTCCTACTTCGAATATTAGTCATAAATATCTGATAGAAAGTAAATTGCATTACATGTATGTCATATAACTAATAAACCATATCTTGCTACAAATTGTATAATGGAGAAATTCTGATAGGTTTTTCTTTCAACTTTACTTGCAGGACAATTGATACTTTCAGTCTGCAGTTGTACTTTGATTAAAATCAACTGAAAAAATTATGAATGGTAGCATGGACCCTTTAAAATCGAAATTGATTGATTTTTGCTAGCTTGCTTGCTTAACATCAACTACTTACCCCTCAGACGGTTGTTGGAAGGGTTCTCTAGCATTCAGACCGACATGGCTACAGATTAATATATCCTGCACAACCAAACGGACACCCCCCTCTAGAAAAGGCTTTCACATCTTTGCTAGCCAAGGGACACAATCTGGTCCCCTACTCATCACCTGTAACCTTTGGCTAGGGAAGATGAGGTTTTAAATTTACTGTTGGATGGGAGAAGAAAATTTACCATTTCTTTACTCAAGTCAACCCATCAGGTTTATTAAATCAAGACCATTTCTACATATATATCTTAATAGCAGGAAACCATGTACCTAGCAGTTTTTCGTCAATTAATTTTAAAATGATCAACTATAAAGCAAGGACTAAAACCTGGTAGTTTAGCATAATGCTGATGCTATCTTGTGAACAATCACACTTTTTGTATTAATTACACATTCATCTTTGTGAGCTAGGTTTTCCAAAGGTGCAAAAACACAGTTGTAGATTCTGAAAAGTCTGGATATTTAAAATCAATTAAAAATCTGAAGTAATCTTAACATTCTGCAAAGAAGACTTAATTTTATCCTAAGAAAATAGAGAAATATTTCATCATTCTTGATAATGCAACTTTCTGACAATATGGAGAACCATCATGCTAATTTATACAGATCTGTGAATATTTTGATTTATTATGCTTTATTACATATATTAATAAAATTAATATATAGATATAGGAAGATGTGGTGTGAGTGCCAATGAGACAACTCTCCATCCAAATAACAATTTATAAAAGTAAACCATTATAGGTCAATGTACGGCCTTCAACACGGAGCTTTGGCTCACACGAACAACAAGCTATAAAGGGCCCCAAAAGTACTAGTGTAAAACCATTCAAACGGTAAAACCAACGGTCTAGTATATATAAAAACGAGAAACGAGAAACACGTATAAATTACATAAACAAACGACAACTACTGTACATCAGATTCCTGACTTAGGACAGGTGCAAACATTTGCAGCGGGATTAAACGTTTTAATGGTACCAAACCTTATACACATTTGTGTAACTAATTTCACAGTTAAATAATCAATTATTAAGCAGTTTAAAACTTTAAGATTTTCAAAAGTGGCAATGGTCCCTTCGATGTAAATGCAATGAAAACTTAATTAGTTCTGTAATTCAATTGACCATGCTGACCTACCTGCTTAATCTCCATTTAACTACCTAACATACAAAGCATTTTACTAATAATCCAAATTAAAATTTACACTTCACAAAAAGATTTTAAGTTCCATATCAGAGTGTGTCAAACATTAATAACTATATAAATGTATTATCACCAGATCAAATGAAAACATTTTTTACACATTAACTTCAGTGTATTTACGTTATTAAATATAATTACTGTGTGTTAGCCTCAAGACGTTAGGGTGTGGCCACTTGACATAAAACTGTTTATATAATCTGTACATACAAATCTATCATGACTTTATATATTGATGGCCGATAATAAGTTTTTGATGACAAAATATGATTACTTTTTATTGTATTTCTTTATTTCTTACAATTCTGTTTCCAGCAACACCCATTTCCTCAACAAAAGCAATTTTAGATAATAGCGCTTGAGATGATCTTTTTTAATCTGTGCAGAAATAGGCTAACAGGTCATTTGACAAAGAAGCAAGTATATTCTCCACTTGTACTCCCAACATATCATACAATGAACACTCATTAGTTCCAAAACAGGATACAATAAAGAGTCTCAGGGTCCTTACGCCTAATTTTACCTTTCTTATACACAACAAGATACAAGTACAATGTGCATGTCCAAAATAACAAATATTCAGTAAAGTTTGTATTTTTTGCCATGGGAAACCACAAAAATGCTAAACAGTAATTCTGTCAAGATTAATTTGTTCAATTCACTAAACCTCATTGTATTTGAAATAATTTTGTGTTAACAAATGTAACAATGTGAAGACCATGTTTTATCATGGAAAAAACAAACAAAAACTTGATCAATTCAAAACATAAACCTTGATGTACACCACAATACATGATTAATGATGGTACTTCTGTCATTAAGTTTCTTTCTATTCCTAGGAAAATTGGAGGGTATTTTTTGTTAATGAGCTAACCCATATTGTGTTCCTATATAACAAGTAGAAATGGTAATTTCTGCATTTTGCAAATGGGATCATTACCTACATTACCTTTTTTTCTTATTTAACAGGAATAAAAGGAGAAGTGAAGTAAAACGGGGAGGATAATACATGCTACTGTAAATTCAAAAATTATTGCAAAGTTTTTATTAATACTTAAAATATAAGAGTATTAGATTCGCAATAAACAAACATCACATTTCATAATTTCAGTGGTGATTTTTCTTCATAGAATTTTGGCAATCACATTAATCAGATTTCGCATTATTGACAGTGGTCAAGGATTTGCAATAATATTAGCATTAATTACTGACTTTACAGTAATCAAAGAATAGCTAATCTTTTGTAGAAAGTAAAAAAAAAAACTGATAGTCAAATCAACTTGTAATTTGTTAAGATCTGAATGCTAGGAGGATACCTGTTGTTTACATAGGGACTATCTCTATCTATCATAACAAGCTTTAATCACCTCTCTCCATTAAAAGCTTTGTTTGTTTTCATGTCAAATGAAGATTTAACATAGAACTTGTGTCAGCCAACATATGACACCCAAACTACACTAGCCCTCAAAAAGCTTTTCTGGTCACTAAACTGACTCAGCAAATTCAAGCACAATTTTTGTTTTCAATTCATATGTAAACTAGCATGCTACTTCTTGTTAACAAGCAGGACTGACAAAATGGTCAAAACTTGCATGGAATTCAAGGATAATGTATAAATCATAAGAATTAACTCTTCTTCCAAGATATTAATTTTTTAAATGAGTAAAAAAAAATTAATTTTACTACTTTACTTTTCAAAATTAGGACTCCTCAGATGTGAAAAAAATGAAATACATTAAAAAATCTTAACTTTTAAAAGATGATGCTTTTACTTTTCTGTAGAAAATAACGATGATACAGACCCTTGAGAAGGGGAATAAAGAGTCAATTGTTTTGAAGAAGAAAGAGTGTTTTTTTTTTTTTTTATTTTGCCTAATCTGAAATCCATTACTGAAATAAAATTTTCCCCCTACAAATTAATAAGCCTGCAGATGTTTGTTTTACATAAACTTAATTTTTTTTTAAATGGTTAAGATCTAGGCTTAAGAAAATTTTGGTATTTTAATGTACAATCAATTCAAATGTGAGACTTCAATCCTTTCAAAAGTAAATATTTTCTGTAAATTTTTAATCAACTTAAAGGTCATACTGGGTTAATTAAATTATCTTAGAAGGTCAATTAAATTTGAATTCACATTCAATCTTCAACATAAAGGAAAATTTATTCAAAGGCCTACAATGTAACTTCTTACATCAGTAAATCAAACTTTGGCCTGTGAAACTTTCAGACTATTTTTGAATAAACAAGACGACAGTCCAGAGATAAAACAAATCCTACCAGAATACCATGGATTAACTTAATCACGGACTAGATTTATACTGGGAAACCAAGTTAGCTAGATCAAAAGATCATCATTCTTTGAAAGGTAGCATATATGTTTACTGTATAATATCAAATGGCTATCAAAATTTGTTTTGACTTATTGCATGTCCAAATACACAATTTTATTTTACTGTTAGATTAGTGTGAAGTCCATGAAGTAAAGCAAATACTGGTTAAAATAAAGTGTAAATATGTCCCAACTTCCACCTTATGATTTTAAACTACACTATTTCAAAGAAAAACATAACAAGATCATTACAAAATTCAACAAACATGTAATTTGTGTATATCACATCATTATATACCTGACCTCAGATTCTGCAATTAATGAAACTCAGGCAAAAACAGCATATAAGAAATAATGATGAATCTTCTCCATAATTGAAACCATAAGGCATGTCTGATATGACATCAAGATTGGTGAATACTATAACTACTATCCGTAGCTAAGATTTTTAAAGTATCCATCATATATCGTAAAGACAGGAACTCATCCACTAAGAAACAAGGCTAAAGGAGAAATATTCTAATGGTTTTAATAACTAATGTTATAGGTGGCAACCAAGGAAGGCTAGGGTGTAGGTAACAGTATATAGGTATGTTGGATGATGCCACCATACGGAGTTCAAACTTATTCCCTACATTGTATAACAGGAATATTTATATCTTTTCCTTATACGGCTATATATATTTTGTTAGATAAACTAAAAATGATAAAATATCCTAATTGCAGGACATTAAAATACTAGATGTGGATCCAAATTTTATAAATCTGACCTTAAAAATCTATGGTCAATATGCCTCAAAATAATAGAAAGCAACAAGACTGATGAAAAGAACAACCTTATCGATCAATAAGCAAAAAAAGTTTATGCATTGTATTTCTTAAAAAAAACAACCAGGGAAAATATCCACTCGATTTACAGTAGTTACTGGTTTTTCGCTGACAACATAGAATTTCAAACTATCATATAGATGATTTGGTGAAAGACAGGTCCCAATTGAGCCTCAAGAGATTTTAGAGGAGAAGATTTTTTTTTAAGTTACCGGATGAGGGATGCCATGTGATGCAAAAGCTAACATTGTAAGCAGCAGTCTATGGACACATTATCTAACCTGATCTGAACTGTCATCATATTCTTGTTTAATGGTGACCTGAATTGCCTCATAATCTTCAAGAAACTCATTATATCTGTTTACTGACAATGACCTGTAAAAAAGAAACAGATTTTGTTGTTAGCAATATTCAGAAACAAATGCATCTTCATTCCTGATATTTGGTTTAAACAATATTTTATTCGATAAGTCAACTCATGCTATATAATATAATACAGTATAAACAATGGGATCCAGAAACAAGCAACATTGCTTATTTTAATCTGTCTCAAAAGAATATTGACATACAATATAATGAATACTTGGAGCATGCTCTGTCAATTGGAATATATTAAGAATAGTAAATACAAAATAAGATTGATTATATAGTTTGAGAAAAAGGGAAAAAAAAACAAACAAAAACAAACAAAAAGCAAGTAAATGAAATGAGCTAAATGAAATGCAAGGAAAACATATACTGTATATGTACTAATTTTCGCGGTGTATTTATTTTCACAAATTTCCGGTAGGTATATTTTCGCGAAAATAAATACACGCGAATTTGAATGCAGATTTCATGCATATAAAAAGCATTGAATAAATATCGCTGGAACTTACAACTGTATATGCATGTTCACCTTGTTGGCTTCAGATTAACTCAATTGAACCGTGAAACTGTTAAAACAACACCAGTTATTTTTACAGAAATTTAATTAAGAATAAAAGGACAAAAGGTGAAAAATAATATCCCAAGCTAAATATGACAGCTATATTAAGTAATTAACGACTTAATCAGGTTACTGAACATCTATCAAAACACAGGACTGATTTTATGATTGAATAATCTTTGTTTATTTTGTTTCATATTGTTGAATAAATGAAGACCTAATTAATGAAAATTTTATGGATTTTAAGTCTGTAATTTATGTTCTGATATTTTTGGAAATACCGCGAAATTAAATACACGCGAATTCATCGACAACAACAAAATCGCGAAAATAAGTACTCGCGTCAAAAAGTACATATACAGTAAATGAAGTTTTCATATTACGGTGTGAATCTTTTACTTTTCAATATATATTTCTGTACCAATACAAAAAGAGTACAATTTTCTTCATCAGTTAAGCAATCTGACCCAAAAAGCAAAATATTTACATCAATACGCTGTGGAAAATCAGCAAGAGAATTCAGTAGCACTTGGCGTATGTTAGTATAGTAAGGACACGTTAATAAAAATGAGAGTTTGTTTCTATAGCACCACAACGACAATTTGGCGAATCCACTAAACTACGTAAAAATAAATGGGAGTTTAAAGCACTAGATTTCATTCATAGCGTGCATGGAGAATTTGTCCAATGCGATTTCCAACATAATAATGTGGGAACCTTCTTATTTTGTTTACAAATATGTTTTTAAATAGAAAGAGAGTCGCATTGTCTTATATTAAAAGGTATCTTATTCCATAATTTCACGGTTGCAGGAAAAGTATTCAGAATATAAGCGAGTTCTTGTACCGATTTCTAAGATATTTTGACGTTGCCTTGTATTATGGTTATGTCTACTTTCTACTAAACCTGGTATTTGTTCACGGAGAAAACTAGGTGTTTTGTCATGTATAATTTTGTGACAGAGTATCAATCTATGATTTTCCCTTCGTTTCGATAACTGATATTTGTAATGTACATATATGGAAAAAATATGGATAGTGTCCACATGTGGACACAGATGATGCCCCTGCTTGCATATCATATAGTTATAAAGGGACATAACTGAAGAACGGTAAAAGTGACGCAACCCAAATTTGAACTTGATCTGAGTTTTGTGGTAATAAGCATTGTGTGTAAGTCTCATAACATTTGGTTGAGGCTAACTTAAGTAGAGAACAGAAACTAAAAATTCAGCAATTTTTCTATTTGTAAATACGCATAACTCTAGAACGGTTGTGTATAAGTTTTATAAAACTTGGTTGAGACAAACTAAAGTTAGAGAATGGAAATGAAAAATTCGGCAATTTTTATGTTTATAAAGGGACATAACTGAAGAACGTTAAAAGTGACGCAACCCAAATTTGAACTTGATCTGAGTTTTGTGGTAATAAGCATTGTGTGTAAGTCTCATAACATTTGGTTGAGGCTAACTTAAGTAGAGAACAGAAACTAATAAAATGCTCCGCAGGGCGCAGCTTGATACGACAAGAGGTCGAACCCTGAACAGTTGGGGCAAGTATGGACACAACATTCAAGCTTGATACAGCTCTGAATTTGGATTGTGATTAAATATTTGACACAGCATAGGTTTCTGACACAGAATGAATGTGGTCTAAGAACTTAAAAATTTTAAATTGGACATTCACCTATTATGGTCCAATATCCAAAATCTAAATACATGGTTAGATTCAGCATATCAAAGAACCAAAGAGTTCAATTTTTGATGAAATCAAACAAAGTTTAATTTTGGACCCTTTTGACCTCAACGTGGACAAAGTTGATAACAGGGCCCAAAAATCAAAAATCTAAATACATGGTTAGATTCAGCATATCAAAGAACCCCATATATTCAATTTTTGTTGAAATCAAACAAAGTTTAATTTTGGACCCCGATTTGGACCAACTTGAAAACTAGGCCCTTAATCAAAAATCTAAATACATGTTTAGATTCAGCATATCAAAGAACCCTAAGAATTCATTTTTTGTTCAAATCAAACTAAGTTTAATTTTGGACCCTTTGGACCTTAATGTAGACCAATTTGAAAACAGGACTAAAAATTAAGAATCTAAATACACGGTTAGATTCGGCATATCAAAGAACCCCAATAATTCAATTTTGATGAAATCAAACAAAGTTTAGTTTTGGACCCTTTGGACCTCAATGTGGACCAATTTAAAAACGGGCCCAAAATCCAAAAACTTAATACACGTTAGATTCAGCAAATTAAAGAACCCCAAGAATTCAAGAATAAAACCCCATTGAAATTGGTCAAGAAATAAGCAATTTATACAAAGTATCTTCTTTTGCACAATACTGTGCAATTGAATATTTCTTGCAATTGCGCAATACTGTGCAATTGAATATTTCTTGCTATTGCACAATACTGTAAAATTGACAATTTCTTGCTATTGCGCAATATTGTGCTATTGGATATTTCTTGCTATTGCGCAATATTGTGCAATTGAAGATTTATTGCTATTGCGCAATACTGTGCAAGTGAAAATTTCTTGCTATTGCACAATACTTATTATATAATAATTTACACATCCTGTTTGGTGTGTATCTCCTGCCATATCATTATTATTTGCTTTTAAATATAAATCAGAAATAACCAACTTAAAATGGAAAATTTTAAAGAAAACTAGAGGCTCTCAAGAGCCTGTGTCGCTCACCTGTTTTTACTGATGCTTTGGAAATCATGTAAAATAAGGTTAAAATCATAATTAATAGTATTAGATATTAGATATTATAATGATATCTAAGATAATAACAAAAACTGCAAAATTTTGTAAAATTACTAACTCAGGGCAGCAACCCAACAACGGGTTGTCGGATTCGTCTGAAAATTTCAGGGCAGATAAATCTAAATCTGATGAACATTTTTGCCACCTGTCAGATTTGCTCTAAATGCTTTAGTTTCAGAGATATAAACCAAAAACTGCATTTAACCTCTATGTTCTATTTTTAACCAAGTTGGCCATGATGGTTGGAAGGCGGGGTCATCGGACAAATTTTTTAAACTAGATACTCTAATAATGATTATGGCCAAGTATGGTTAAATTTGTCTCAGTAGTTTCAGAGAAGAAGATTTTTGTAAAGATTACAAAATTTACAAAAATTGTTAAAATTGACTATTAAGGGCAATAACTCCTAAAGGGTCGACTGACAATTTTGGTCATGACAACTTATTTGTAGATCTTACTTTGCTGAACATTATTGCTGTTTACAGTTTATCTCTATCTATAATAATATTCAAGATAATAACCAAAACCTGCAAAATTTCCTTAAAATTACCAATTCAGGGGCAGCAACCCAACAACAGGTTGTCAGATTTGTCTGAAAATTTCAGGGCAGATAGATCTTGACCTGATAATCAGTTTTACCCTTTGTCAGATTTACTCTAAATGCTTTGGTTTCAGAGATATAAGCCAAAATCTACATTTTACCCCTATGTTCTATTTTTAGCCATGGTGGCCATCTTGGTTGGTTGGCGGGGTTATCGCACACATTTTTTAAACTAGATACCCTAATGATGATTGTGGCTAAGTTTGGTTAAATTTGGCCCAGTGGTTTCAGAGGAGAAGATTTTTGTAAAAAGCTAACGACGACGGACGACGGACGCCACGTGATGAGAAAAGCTCACTTGGCCCTTTGGGCCAGGTGAGCTAAAAAAAGGAAAAAAAGGAAAAAAAACAAATCCCCCCCCAAAATTTTTGAACCCCTTATGATTCATCACCCCCAAACTCAATCCCAACCTTCCCTTTGAGGTATGGTACCTTGCAGTACAATTTCAGAGAGATCCATACACTTGAACACAAGTTATTGTCTGGAAACTGGAAAAATGCTTATTTTGGCCCTTTTGGCCCCTAATTCCTAAAATTTTGAGGCAATTGCCCCAAAATCAATCCCAGCCTTCCCTTTGTGATATGGAACCTTGTGGTACAATGTCAGAGAGATCCATACACTTACACACAAGTTATTGTCTGGAAGTTACAAAATGCTTATTTTGGCCCCTTTCTGGCCCCTAATTCCTTAACTGTTGGTACCATAACCCCCAAAATCAATCCCAACCTTCCTTTTGTGGTATTGAACCTTATGGTAAAATTTCATAGAGATCCATTAACTTAAACTAAAGTTAGAGTGCGAAAACCAATGTGTCTTCGGACGACGACAACGAAGACAAGGTCATACCAATATACGACCGCAAAATGTTTTTGCAGTCTTATAAAAATTCAGCAATTTTTCTATTTGTAAATAAGCATAACTCTAGAACGGTTGTGTATAAGTTTTATAACATTTGGTTGAGACAAACTAAAGTTAGAGAACGGAAACAAAAATTCGCAATTTTATGTTTATAAAGGACATAACTCAAGAATGGTAAAAGTGTCGCCACCAAATTTCGTACTTAATCTGTATTAATTAGTAATAAGCATTGTGTATAAGTTTCATAACATTTGGTTGAGGCAAACTAAAGTTAGAAAACTTAAACAAAAAATTAAACTGAGTTTTGTGGTAAAATCATTATATATACATTTCATTACATTAAAAAAAAACTCAAGTTAGAGAATGGAAACGAAAAATTCAGCAATTTTTCATTTGTAAATGGGCATAACTCTAGAACAGTAATCAAAGTGCTTGTAAGCACTGAATGGTAAAGATTGCTTTAATTCAGTAGGAAGTAAAATTGAATATTGCATTGAATAAGGCATTGGTTGTACATGTAGTTGATTCAACTACCATTATGCACAAAGAAAGATAACTACTATTTTCAAAGAAGACTTTAAAATATTTTTAGAAATGAAGGGTAAAAATTGCTTTAATTTATCAGTGGAAGGTAAAATTAAACATTGCATTGTATAAAGCATTGATTGTAGTTGATTCAACTATAATCATGGACAAAGAAAGATAACTCCAATTTTAAAAATACTTGATATTTAGAAAAAAAATTAAAAATTCAGCAATTTTTCCATTTGTAAAGGGCATAACTCTAGAACAGTAAAAGTGACTGCACCAAAATTCAAACTTGATCTGTATATTGTCGTAATAAGCATTGTGTATTAGATTCATAACATTTGGTTGAGGCAAACTTAAGTTAGAGAACAGAAACGAAAAATTTAGCAATTTTTCCATTTGTAAAGGGGCATAACTCTAGAATGGTAAAAGTCACGCCACTAAAATTCAAACTTGATCTGTATTTAGTGGTAATAAGCATTGTGTATAAGTTTCATAACATTTGGTTGAGGCAAACTAAAGTTAGAGAACGGAAACCAACTTTGGGACGTACGGACGTACAGACGGACGTACGTACAGACGGACAAGGATAAAACTTAATGCCCCCTCCACTACGGCAGCGGCATAATAAGAAGATGTGGTATGAGTGCCAATGAGACAACTCTCCATCCAAGTCACAATGTGTAAAGAGTAAACAATTATAGGTCAAAATACGGCTTTCAACACAGAGCCTTGGCTCACACCGAACAGCTAGCTATAAAGGGCCCCAAAATGACTAGTGTAAAACAATTCAAACAGGAAAACCAACAGTCTAATCTATATAAAAAAACGAGAAGCTAGAAGCACTTATGCACCTCATCAACAAACAACAACCACTGAACAACAGGCTCCTGACTTTGGACAGGTGCATACATATACATGATATAGGTGTAGAATTACAAATCGGAGGTCTAACTTGAAAGCTAAAAATTTATGGATATAATTCAACAATAATGCAGTTTTCATAGGAAATAGTTGAGACCCTGTCACCCGAGTTGAAATCAAAGTGTAAAAAAACAAACAAGGTAACCTTCATCTTCTTGAATATAAATAAGAAGATGTGGTATGAAAGCCAATGAGACTAACTCTCCATCCAAAGACTGTATGTAGCCGACTTGATGTCTTTTGGTTATTTTTGCAGTTGGATTGCATTCTTATTGACATCTTCCCTAGATCTTCTTTTATTTATAAAAACTTGAGATGGCAGAATTCAGGAAGCCAGAGGATCGATTACTAACTAACAGACAATAGAAACCAAACAATGGTAAAAAATTGACAGGGCCTTTTAGTCAACATATCATACATACTTTGTGTCTATTAATGAAGACCATACGGTTGACCTCTAAAAGCCTTTTTGGTTTATTTTCTTGTCAGGTTTCTGTATCATTGATGTTTATTGCTGCTCTTCTTTTTTGTAAAAATTAATATCTATGACAGTTTTTTATAACAATGATTTAAAGAAATCTTTTAACCAAGATAGGCATAAAAGATGGTGACATTACGTTTACTGCTATGTGTTTCTGTCAGCCTGTCCATCCAATACCACTTTTAAGTTTTGGTTTAAGGTCATTTACCATGAAATTAGGGTCATATCATCAATAGATGATAATTAAAGGCTAATTAGATTGAAGTAGAAGAGGAATAAAATCTCAACCACTTACACTTTTGGAGTAATATTGTTCCATCAGTCAAATTTTCCATTTTAAAACATTATACTATTTCATACCCACACTACTATGTTTGCTGTCTATTTGTTTGAATAAAAAAGCATAATTTAATCAATGCAAGAAATTATTAAACAATGTACAATGCATGAATTTACAGATAATCCATATGAAGACTAAAAGGAATGAAATTATCTTTTATAAAACTTCTTTTAACAAAGTACTTGAAATGAAAAATGAAATCAACCCCTACTTGTCGTTATTTAGGTAATAATCAATGATTCAATATATCAAAATGTCTAGTCAAACATATCACATTTTACCATAAATACACTGACCACCTGAACGTTGTCCGCTATCAATTTAATCTTTTGAGTCTATACCGTTATCATAGTTGAATATTTAAATCATATTGATATCTTAACCAGTCAATTGTTAGACTACCTTATTTAAATGTAACAATTTATATCGCTTAACGTGTCAAAAACTATAATATGCGATTATCGAGTGTTCTTCAAAGTTCTCTTATCTTGATAAAATGATTGAAAAAGTGTCATAGACTTCCTCATTTTTCATCTTTAACCCTGAAATAACAAATAAAATGGCTCTTCTAACCCTGAGAGATATGAAGTACTGGTACCTTTAACTTACATTTTAGGTATGCAATAAAAGCAATGCAGTCTTATCTAATTGTTCTTTGTTTGTATCTCTATAAGGGTTTACACATTAACAGTGGGACTCCACTTTTTTTAACCTTGAGTAAAGCTAACGCTGTTCAGGAACTTAAGTAAATTTTGAAAAATATCTCCTAAGACAAAACTGTTTAGTTATTTTCATATATTTAAAACAAGAGCCCACATGCTGAAATTTCTCACCTGCTTTAAAGATTATGATTAAAATGTATACAGAAAGTCTTTAAGATATCATTTTAATGACATCTATTACCAAACAAAAGGTTATTAATTCTCCATGAAAATGAGGTTAAGGTTAGATGCAACCTGCCAAACAGACATGTACTGCTAATCAATCATTCTTTATTATGCTACTAAATATATTTGACAATAACTGTTTTCCAATCTATAAATATATGTTAAACTAATTACTTAATCAGTTATACCTGTTGCTGTTATTATCGACAAAAAAATTACGGTGCTCCTATCATTGTTGACAAATATCGAACCATTTTATGATATCTAATGAATATTGGTCAAAATCAGATTTCTGAACCCTGTCAATCACTGAAGGTTAGATGCAACCTGCCAAACAGACATGTACTGCTAACAATCATTCCATATGCTAAATATATTTGACCTGTACTTTATGTTATCTTAGATCTAATCACAAAAAATACAAGTTGACAAATGAACCATGAAAATGAGGTCAAAATCAGATGAACCCTGTCAGATGGACATGTACTTCTTACAATCATTACTTCACCTATTGTTCATTGTATCTGAGAAACAGACCTTTCCACATTAACATTGACCAATGAATCATGAAACTGAGGTCAAGGTTAGATGAACCCTCCCAGAAGTTCATTGTAAATGAACATCTAACAATCATCCCTTATACAAACTATAGTTGAAATTTTGTTTATAGTATCCACGAAACAGACCATACATGAACAATTTGCCTTGAAAATGAGGTCAAGGTCAGACCAACCTTGCCAGACAGTCATGTGCACCTAATAATCATTTTGTTGACCTATTTCTTTATAGTATCTGAGGAACAGACAAAACCACAAAAAACTTAATGTTGACCAATGAATTATGACATATATCAAAATGAGGTCAAGGTTAGAGGAACCTGTCCTGATAGACTTGTAAACCTTACTCTCATTGATTCCTGACACCTTATAGTTTACCTATTGCTTATAGTTTAGAAACAGAAATAAACCTTACCACAACACCTAACCTTGAAATGAAATGAAGTCAGTCAGGTGAACAATGTCTGAAAGACATACAGAAATTTCAAGTATCCAATATACCAAATATAGTTAGTTACCCTATCACTAATATTAAGTGAGAACTCAAGAAAACTCACATGATAAAAAATCATAGTTTTCTAAGCTTTTGTGAAACATGAAAACGAAGTAAAGGACATGGTAAAATGCCACTGCCAGACAGAAGTTTAAGAACATTAGGCATCTATATACGAAGATATAAGTTATGAAGTATCCAAGTCCTCTACTGTTTGAAATATAAAGCTTTAAATATAATATAGTTGATGCTACCCCTGAGTTATCATCCTCATCTGCCACAGACAAATAATTGAAATATACATGTACATGCATATTAGCAATGATTTTTTTATTTATTTTTCTTAATAAATATTTTTTTCAGTTGCAGTACACAAAATATAATTTTTGAACATATTTTCCTTTCCTGAGTTTCAAAACCAACTGCTTTCCATAGCAGAGTCTCCAGAAGTCATTTTTTCTCTAACACGTTTAATGCTAAAACAACTACTGCTTAAGTTAATTTTTTGTGCACATCAATTAAAACAGAGAGAAAATTGAACCCTTTAAACTGCATTAACTCATTTCAAGAGATTTATGGAAAATCAGGCATTTTCAAAATTTACAATCATATGCAAATTATATGCAAATTAGCAGACTCTGATGCTGTAACTGATGCTCATCTATTAAACTGTATTGAGATTTGGGGTGGATGGCATGGGTGGGAGGTTGGGTGAGGTGATATTTTCAACCCACTCCCACTGAAAATTAATTTTCAGTCTATTTTCCTTTTAAACGGCCTTGAGAGGTGAACATTGAGGATGTTTCTTTGTCATTCAAGTATTACCCTATAGTTACAACAGTCCATTCATGCTAACTGGGAATATGGGACTTAAGTGTCTTGCTGGGGAAATTATTGTCAAGTCAGGTCTGCCTAAATGTCCTTTACGGATTTTGACAAAACGGTGACCTAGATTTTACAGACTAGATTCCTATTGGCTATATTATACCTCGTTGTGTTCCTGTACCACCTATGCATGCATTTATGATAATAGTTTATACCTACAGTCACTACCAGTTACATAGTGGCCATCAAAAGATGCCCACCCCACCTGATTCTGGCTACTTTTCAGGTTTTTCCTTTTGAACTCTTAAACGAAAGTGCCATATTTTCATAATCAGACATCTGAGAAGAGTTTATGGACCATGAACTGCTTGGTTGAAGTCCCTGCTATCATGACAGTTCAGCTGGGGCAGTTCAAAAAAAGGTATGGAGGGTCATACGGGCCATCAAAGAATGGTTGTCGCCATCACGCCCACAGGCAGGATTGGGGGCTAAAGGGTTAAACACTATTGAATCATATTATATACCTTTCTTGTGTTCTCAGGTTCTGCTCAGCTCCATCTGAAACAAAATTATAAAAAAGTCAATTTAACCTCATAAAAAAAAATATTATTCATTACTTATAGAGGATAACACAGTAAGCTAATCTTCCCTTAGGCCTTCAGAAAATACATAAATTCAAATTCTAACTAGCAAAGAAATACAAATTAATCAGCGATAATAACTAGAGGCTCCAAGGAGACTGAATAACTGACTCATCTGGTAAAAATATGCCATATTGATATAAACATAAATATTCAGTCATAACATTATTAAGAATCTAAGGCAAAGCAAAAAGATTGTTGTGTTCCCCCAACCCTGCCTGTCTGTTTTATTATCTGGGTCAATTCTTTTTTTTAACAGATAAAATGTGCACCCATGCCAATGTTCTGTTAAAATTAGATGTTTTTCTTTAAAATGCAAAAGAAGAACATCATATATAAGAATGATCATTTTACCCTATTTAAATATTATTACTTTCTTTCTCTCTAAAATAGTCTTCAAAATAAAAGACAAAATACTAAAATTGGTCAAAATGGTCATTTAAGGGCAATAACTCCAATGAAAAGTTGATCGATGGATTCAGTCAAATGACGTTTTCTTAGATCCTGTATAACTGACAATTCATTTATGTTTCCTATTTCCTACAGAAGGCAAAATACTAGAATTTGTCAAAAAGCAGCATTAAAGGGCATTTAACTCCTTTCAGTAGTCAATAAATGGTTTCAATCATTTAGCATTTGTGTAGATCTTATATCACTAATCATTTTTGCTGTCCACGGTTTCAATTATAGTTTTCCAAGATATTTTTTTTCAGTTTGTCATAAATAGTTATTTGAGGACAACTCCTTTAGCTTCAGTAGGTCTTGTATTGGTGATGATGTTTGCTGTTTACAGCTTTAATAGTTTTTAAGTTAATAGGCAAAAATACATGTTTAGATTCAGCATATCAAAGAACCCTAAGAATTCAATTTTGTTAAAATCAAACTAAGTTTAATTTTTGACCCTTTGGACCTTAATGTAGACCAATTTGAAAATGGGACCAAAAATTAAGAATCTAAATACAGGGTTAGATTTGGCATATCAAAGAACCCCAATAATTCAATTTTTGATGAAATCAAACAAAGTTTAATTTTGGACCCTTTGGACCTCAATGTGGACCAATTTAAAAACGAGGACCAAAATCCAAAAACTTAATACACGGTTAGATTCAGCATATTAAAGAACCCCAAGAATTCAAGAATAAAACCCCATTGAAATTGGTCAAGAAATAAGCAATTCTTTTGCACAATACTGTGCAATTGAATATTTCTTGCAATTGCATAATACTGTACAATTGACAATTTCTTGCTATTGCGCAATATTGTGCTATTGGATATTTCTTGCTATTGCGTAATACTGTGCAATTGAAGATTTCTTGCTATTGCTCAATACTGTGCAACTGAAAATTTCTTGCTATTGCACAATACTTAATATATTAATTTACACATCCTGTTTGGTGTGTATCTCTTGCCTTATCATTATTATTTGCTTTTATATATAAATCAGAAATTTAATAATAAAGTTTTTGGCAAATTTCCAATATACATAATTTAAAAGCAGTTTAGGTGAGATAAACAAAAAAGCTTCATCAGCAATATTTTATATTGGCAAATTTCCAATGAAGTTCATTAAACTAAAGTTATTGGCAAATTTCCAATGGAATTTATTAATAATAAAGTTTTTGGCAAATTTCCAATATAAATAATTTAAAAGCAGTTTAGGTGAGATATTCAAATGAGTTTCAATTACCAACCGTACACTGCCTTTTAAATTATGTTTTGTACTTAAGTAATTGTCCATTAACCTGCAAACCCTTTTCCCCCCTTTTTTGCACCTTATTCCTTAACACTTTCAGCCATAACTCCCAAAGCCAATTCTTACCATCCCTTTGTGGTATTCCAATATCCAAAATCTAAATACATGGTTAGATTCAGCATATCAAAGAACCCCAAGAATTCAATTTTTGATGAAATCAAACAAAGTTTAATTTTGGACCCTCTAAACCTCAATGTGGACCAATATGATAACCGGGCCCGAATATCAAAAATCTAAATACATGGTTAGATTCAGCATATCGAACAACCCCATATATTCAATTTTTGTTGAAATCAAACAAAGTTTAATTTTGGACCCTGGTTTGGACCAACTTGAAAACTGGGCCCATAATCAAAAAACTAAGTACATGTTTAGATTCAGCATATCAAAGAACCCTAAGAATTCAATTTTTGTTAAAAT
Source organism: Mytilus coruscus (assembly GCA_017311375.1). Taxonomy (NCBI): domain Eukaryota; kingdom Metazoa; phylum Mollusca; class Bivalvia; order Mytilida; family Mytilidae; genus Mytilus; species Mytilus coruscus. Next base: position 50,241,681 of record CM029597.1, read on the forward strand.
CAAACTAAGTTTAATTTTTGACCCTTTGGACCTTAATGTAGACCAATTTGAAAATGGGACCAAAAATTAAGAATCTAAATACAGGGTTAGATTTGGCATATCAAAGAACCCCAATAATTCAATTTTGATGAAATCAAACAAAGTTTAATTTTGGACCCTTTAAAGGTTAATTTGGTCAAAATTTGCCAAGGGCAATAACTCCTGAAAGGAGTCACCTGATAATTTTTTTTCTAAATAGAAAGTAGGTAGGTCTAAACCAGGGCTTCCAAAACGGTCGTATTTTCCGGACATGACCGATAAATTATAAATATGACTTGTTGTGCCAAACCTGAAACGGACATTTAAAGTGGGTTTGCCATTTTAACATATTGAATTCAAAAAAAATTGAAGTTTTTGCAATCTTTTTGACCTGACCTTTTGCCTTAAACAGCCACATTTCCGGTCATAAAAGTGACATGGTGAATAAGTACTATCATAACAAACCCTACTTTAATACCTATACCCTCTCATTACAATTAAGGTTAATTAGTTGTCAGACAGTTGAAATTTACCTGTTCAGGTGACAGGTAATCTAATAGGTACCGGACATTGATTGGTCTATTTGAAGTTAATTTCATAAGTTTCAGCGGTTTGCATCTAATTAATTTAATCAAAAAGATTTAAATTATCAAAAATATGTATAGAAATATGATTTGATGAAATTTTCAAAAGGTAGTTATAAAGGTTTTAAGCGTCAGGACCACACTGTTTGAACAAAGTACATGCATGCCCATGTGAGCAGTTGTAATATTTAATTATGCATCCGAATTCTTCAAAAATGCTAAAATTATCATTGATACCTTTATCTAACGTTTTCATTTATTTTCTTGAAGAAATAAAATTGGAAAGAGCTACTTTAACTCGTTGTACATGGATTTTTTGTATCCGACTCTGGTCAGTGTTTTACCTTTGTCAAGTCAACATCCGGTATAAGAAAATGTACCTTCAGAAATGAAAGTAAAGATTTTGACAACGTAATTTTGCACAAATAAAGATTCTAAGGCAGATATTAGTACGCTAATGTTACACACTTCGAACGATGCACTGTCAGTTTAACAGTTTACATCAGTACATCAAATTTGTATCAAAAGTCAAGTTTAATATCATTTTTGTGTCAATCATGCATTCATTGTTTAAATGATGCCCAACTGATAAGCATGATTGCCTTATGTTACGTAAAGATACTTAAGGGATCAAAATTGGGATAAGACAAAACTAGAGGCTCTCAAGAGCCTGTGTCGCTCACCTGATTCTACTTTGGGTTTGGAAATCATGTAAAAATAGATTAAAATCATAACAGATACCCTAATAATGATTGAGGCCAAATTTGGTTTAATATTGGCCCTGTAATTTAATCAAAAGCAGAAGACTTTTGAAAGGTTTACAGAAATTACAAATAAATTCATTGAAATTGTAGAAAATGACTTTATAAGGACAGTAACTCCAACAAAATGTCAACTGACAATTTTGCTCATGTTGACTTGTGTATAGATCTTTTTTCTTGATATTTTTGCAGTTTACAGTAGATCTCAATCTATAAAGATACATGTATTAAGGTCTTCATCAGCACCTCATAATGAACATTTATGTCATGTTTGGTTTCATTCCTTTCATTGCTCCTCTAGAAGAAGCATTTGTATGTATTTCACATAGGGTCTTATGTTAAACTAAGTCCCCTCCTGGTGGCCATCTTGGATGATGGATGGGCTTTAAAGTAACAACACTTGGTCAGCACCTCATTAGGAACATTCATGCCATGTTTGGTTTCATTCTATTCAGTGGTTCTCTAGAAGAAAACATTTGTATGTATTTCCCATAGGGTTCTATGTTAAACTTACTTCCGGGTTCCCCTGCTGGCAGCCATCTTGGATGACAAATCAGCTACAAAGTAACAACACTTGGTCAGCACCTCAAAAGAAACATTCATAACATGTTTGGTTTCAATCCATTAAGCAGTTTTCTAGAAGAAGACATTTGTATGTATTTCCCATAGGGTCCTATGTTAAACTAAGTCCCCGCTGGCTGCCATCTTGGATGATGGATAGCCTACAAAGTTTCAACACTTGGTCAGCACCTAATAAGGAACATTCATGTCATGCTTTATTTCATTCCATTTAGTGGTTCTCTAAAAGAAGACATTTGTATGTATTTCCCATTGGGTCCTATGTTAAACTATGTCCCTCTCTGGCGGCCATCTTGGATGATGGATTTGCTACAAAGTAACAACACTTGGTCAGCACCTCATAAGGAACATTCATGCCATGTTTGGTTACATTCCATTCAGTGGTTCTCTAAATGAAGACATTTGTATGTATTGTCCATAGGGTCCTATGTTAAACGAAGTCCCCCGCTGGCGGCCATATTGGATGATGGATCGGCTTCAAAGTAACAACACTTGGTAGGCACCTCATAAGGAACATTCATGCCATGTTTGGTTTCATTCCATTCAGTGGTTCTCTAAAAGAAGACATTTGTTTGTATTGTCCATAGGGTCCTATGTAAAAAGTTAACGACAATGACGGTCGACGGATGCCAAGTGAAGAGAAAAGCTCACTTGGCCCTTCAGGCAACGACAGATGCTAAGTGATGAGAAAAGCTCACTTGGCCCTTTGGGCCAGGTGAGCTAAAAATGTCTGGCTGGCACAAATATTTTTTGGAAGCCCTGGTCTAAACATTTTCACCCACTCAGACTTCCTCTATATATTATGGTTTTCACGATACTAGACAAATACTTGCATTTTACCTCTATGTTCTATTTTTAGCCATGGTGGCCATGTTCCAGGTTATTTGAGTGTTATATAATTCACAAACTATAATCTAGTCGGCATGCTAAAAATCAATCTGATGAAGTTTGGTTTGAATGGGTTCAGCAGTTTTGGAATGACAATGTAGACCTGCATTGTTTTTATGGTAAACTACTACTATACAGGAAAACCATAATTACAATGTATTACATGTACAATGTATGTCTCTGCGAAATTGATTACAAGTAAATGTGCAACTAAACAAAGTCACCAAAGTCACCAAAGTCACCAAAGTCACCAAAGCATGAAGTGTAGCTGTAATTAAATACTTAAATACAGATCCTATGTCTAAGCTTCCTTACAAGGATCTGGCAATGATTGGTTTTAATTTCTGTTGTACAGACATTTTCAGATGGTTGGAGTTTTGTCCTTATGAAACATTGCAAATCAATCACAAATGAACAATGACTTAAAAAATTATAGAAATTTCCGAAATGTATTTGGTTTACAGTTAGTAGAATGTATGCAGCATCTGTAATTTTATCAGATGAAAAAAATGTTTACTAAAGATACATTTTACATTAATTACGAAATTTTTATATGTAAAAACAAAGCAGAATTTCATTAAGTTAAAAAACCTTTCATTAAATCTTCAATGAGACTAAAAAAAGTTCTTCATAATTTTGTGTTTGACAAGAATTTTGTCTTATATTTACATTAGCTTCCCTAAAAGACATGAATTTGTTCTTCTTTTTGCTTTTTTGACTGGTAAATATTTAAAAATGAAACCTGAGACATCACTGCAAACATTCAAATCTAATTTTCACAGAGAAATGCAAGAACATGTATCTTCTTTTCTTCATATTTTGGTTATTTCCTGTAATATTAACATAGAAGCCTTCATACATGTCATACATTTGAATATGAAGAAAAACAAAGTTTCTAAAAATATAATGGTGATTAATCTTTCTTTTTTTTTACATGCATTGTATCTATTTTACCATCATTTTTTTATAATAATGTTTAGTTATTGTTTTTATTTACCTGTGATTAACTGAAAAAGTTCCATCTATATATACATGATATAGGTTATCAACCTTTACACAGGTAAATCAATTGTGCTCAAAGGGACATAAATCTATGAACATTTCAAACATAACCTCACTTGGAAAATTTTAGTTATTTTTGTTTGTTTGTTCTTTTGTATCATCAATATTCCCTTATTTCAAAAGTACAAAATATTGTAAAAACTAAGGCAAATTCAGAAAGAAATGATTGCATTTATTGTTGCAAATCCCTGAACTCTGTCAAAAATGCGAGTGCAAAAATTTTATGAAGGAAAATCCCCACTGAAATTATGAATGCAAGTTTTTATTACTGTAAACCTGATATTAAGGATTAATAAAAACATTGCAATAATTTCTGAATTTACAGTATTAAGATCTGCCAACAACACCAAATTTCCAAATAATAAAATCATCAAGATATGAGTCTTATAACAGACAATTGTAAGATTTACAAGGTTCCTAACATGGGACAGTGAAATGAGTACAGTATGTGGTGGGGTAAACTAATTCCTTGAGAACTCAACCCTCCTCTTTTTAATCTTAATCAGCTGGGTAACAAACATAACATTCAATTCATTTGAAAATACTCAAAACATTTCTTTTGTAACATATCCAATAAGAAATTTTGCATTGTACTCTTCATTTGTATTTTTCAAAATTTTATTCCAGCCATGATTGTTATTAAATTTTATTATGATGAAATCACAATAAACAAAACTGTCAACAATGGACATTGAAAGTTAATATCTAAAGTTATATTTCCCCATAGACTGTATCATAACAATGAAATCGCTTAAAAGATCAGGATTTGTATTCAAAATTTATAAACAAAGTAAATTTCACAATTTCTTGGACCACACCTGTTTGCAATGTGTTATTTTTGCAGTTTATTTGTCTCAACTTTTAATATACCTTTCATATTGAATTTACACAAAGGCTTAATTTTTCTAAGGAATATTTTCTCTACTGTAAATCAACTAATTTTCGCGAGCAATTTATTTTCGCGACTTTAGTGAGAAGAAAAAAAAAACGAAAATAAATCGTCGTGAATATGTAAACTTGGATCTTTTCTTAATTAAAACATCAAGTGAATTTGAACAGTGAAATTAAATCGCCGCGAACTGGGCTAGAAAGGACAAAACGCGAAGAAAAAAGTATCTGCGAAAATAAGTTGGTTTACAGTATCTTATTATAATTTCAAAAGTAGCAAAATTTTACACATTAGCTGATATGATTTAAGCAAACATGTATCCATTCCAATGGCATCCGAAGAAACCAAAACACAATTTCAAATCTGTTTATTTCTGAATATATCTTTTAGTTCAGTTTATTTTATTCTAATCAGTTAAACCTGTATCAAAAAACTGTCAAAGCGGCAGCAAGTGTTTTCGAAGCCTAGTGGTCTAAGACAGTGCTTTGTACAACAATGTACCATGTGCATGTAGTTTTTATGATTTTGTTCCCTCCCAAAATGAGCAATTGTGATAATTTCTGTTTAAGTTGCTACATATAAATAAAAATGGAGAAATGCATTATATTTAAATGTTCACAGCTGTCTAAGGCACATATCCAACCAGCACAGCTAGTCTTTATTAGGACTTCCTTGCAATTTCAGCCCTACATTAAAGACAAACCATCTATCCTTCTCTTTTACAATATCCAGAAATGTTGTTGCCTTTCATCTTATTAATTTCACTTTTAAATATTCTCTTGAAAATCAATAACATTGTGGTATCTTTTTTGGTCTGTTTTTGATTAAGAAAAATTAAAGGGGCCAACATTAAATAAGTAATCCCGATAGTCTGACCTGGATCAGCTGTTAGGCAATTTGTTTTTATCATAATATTGCAATTAAACACATTTCGATTTAAATATATTTACAAATATCACATGAAGAAGTAACAACATGTTATATTGTAAATAAAAGCAAATTCCTATTCGGCTATTGACAGATTGATCATCGATTGTTTTTATGCTAATCAGCTGACTTTCTGTTTCAGCAGCCAGTGCATTGTATCCGGTGTTAAAAATGGGTGACACGTGAAGTAAAAAAGAAATGATTCCAGCATACAAATTATATGAACATTTTCTTACCAAAGCAACCGAATTCTGTGTTATTTTTCCCGTTACCCGTGTCGAATATCTTCCCCTCTGTCGCCATGTTGTGCCCATTACCACGCCTAACATCCGGGCAATTTTGACTGACACACCCACTCCTCAAGTAGGTGTGCATAACAGGTCAACTTAAGGTCGCTTTCGTTATCTATCATCCAAAATTAACAAAAACTTATTTGCTTCTGCAGATATCAAAGGAATAAAAAAGACGCATAAATAGTGATATATAATCTGAGAAGATATACTAACTTAGGACAGTCAACATATTAATTGGGTCCCTGATAAAATAAATGTACGCACCTTTGAGTGTTTGTCTCTGGTGTTTGTAAGTATTAGATGTATAGGCTTCCCATATTTGAGGGGCGTAAGCCCGAAGATATGAGACGACTACATCTGATTTACATAAAAAAAATTTATTTTACCTTTTCTCTTGTTCTAAAAAGAGGCAATTCAGTTTGATAAAACAGGAATAGTGTCATTATCTCAAAATTTCCAGATGCAGTTACTTAACACTTTCTTCAGATGTTTCATACGGTTATGGATTTGGAATGACATCTTCATTGCGTCTATTTTTCTGTCATCAAATTGATACCTTATGTCTTTTTCTGTTTTAATTGCCAATCAAGCCTGAACTTATTGCTGTTAAATGATAAAACTTCTATGTAAATATATCAATCCTTGCAGAGACATACCGGTATATAATACAACCATTGTTTAATATAGGCTGGGACTGAGTATACTAGTCCCAGAGTATAGTCTCAGAATATATTTCTCTGAAATCAGTTTATGTCTCCACATTTTATACAAACTAACTTTGGAATAAGAAACTTTTTGCAATTTGTTAATCCAGACAGCGGGGAGTTTCATCTCTGACATAAGACTCATCAGTGACGCTCGAATTTCTTCAAAGACGGCCGGATGTTGCTTAACTCTTGTCTTACCTGAATGCGGTAACATTTATTAAGCTGAGGACAACCCATGCTTTGCAAATTTAAGGGGGCGCACGCCCGCCACGCCCCCGCCTGAATCCCGCGCGGCCCCTGAAGATAGCAGGAAGTTAGAATTTTTCTGCTAAATTACTTATTGAAGGCATAAAGGCCAGGGGCGGATCCAGCCATTTATAAAATTGATCGTCAAAAAAAAAAAAAAAAGGGGGGGTTCCAACCCCGGACCCCCCCCCTGATCCGCTACTGAAGGCCGTCACAAAAGTACACAATCACCAAGTTAACAACTGCAGTTCGAGAATTAAAAGCATAATTACCTTATAGTGCTATATGCCAATGTATGAGTTTCGTCAGGATGTAGATGTGTATGTTATGTCTTGAATTATTAGAAATGTAAATAAAATAAATGTTAGTATTGATAGGGACAATTATCAAAGATCTGACTTTAAGAAAAATGATATACATCAATGCGATGGCAAAATTAGAAAAAAATAGCAAAAAAAGCTAAAAGACATCATGAGGGCAGTATACATGTAGTCTTCAACGATAGACAGATATCTATTCAATATGCCAAGCGATTAATCGTCCTGAGTCTGTAGAGTGATAATAAAACTTTATAAATTTTGTGCGTTCGAAGTCACTCTAGATTTACCTCTATCTGAAACGCTCGAATCCAAACATTTAAGAGCCATGCAGTGATGTATAAATATGTATGAACGCTAGGAGCTATATGACTTAAAGGGACCCCACAAAATAACAGTCAAATTCATCCGATCGGTCGATCTCGAGGTAAAATTTACTTGACGGAAGGAAAGTGTGTCCACAGGACAATAAAATTGCTAAGGAACAGTGTGCGGTCTTAAACAGTGAGCAAAACCCTTAACATATATAGTAAGCAATAAAAGGCCTCGGCATGACAAAAAGTTAACAAATTCAAAAGAGAAAACCAATGTCCTGATTAAAGTTACAGACAATAAACAAAAAACAACTAATGGCTGACAGCAACCAACGACAAACACTGAACTAATAAACCTTGTTTTCCAATACAAAAATATCACCCAGTACACAGCCAATGGATTTAGTGTAAATACGTCATAAACAGTCCGAGAAAAGCATGACCTTTTGCAATGTTAAAATATAAGAAGCGACATGCGAATCTTGTACCTGAATGGTTCATAAGTACATGTACAGCCATACATATTTAGTTACTATTATAGTAAATTTGTCGAAAACAGTGTATCTTCAAAACAGAAATTGTGACAAAAGGCAAACTGCAGCCCTTAAAAGAATAGGGAAGTCCATCTAAGGTCAATCTGAAGGAGTTTGAACATTATCTACAAAGATAATGTTAATATAGCAGCACTCAGTGGTATCGACCTATTTTTTTAGAAAAAAATAGATTAACACTTTAAGATGCGACCGCTTGTTTTCTGGATTCAACTTCAAAATGAACGCTTAAAGCAAACAGTTTGACAGCCTAAGAATGTATCAAGTATGCTTGAATACTCGAGGAGCAATATGAACAAAATGAACTTTTTCTTTTTTAAGTATAGTTTATTACATCCACTTCATTTGAACTTTGATGGATAGTTGTCTCATTGGCAATCATACCATAGCTCCTTATTTTATATATGGTTACAAGTATAAATAAATCATGCCAGTAACGAATTACTGACTACTGTGCAGATGATACCCTAGTGTACAACTGATGTCGACCTAGTGCTAGAAAAAGAAAATAAAACTTTATAAATTTGGTTTACTTTGAATCGCTTTTTTGAGTTAACAATCTTTAGGGCATGAATGGTCTTGGGGATGACTTTAATCCTTTTGTGGTAGGGTTGAGCACCTGAGACTTCAAGTATCCTAGTCTCTCCATATATTTTGAATAACAAAAGTCGGCGTACCCTTTCATATGTTTTTTTTTTTTTTTTTTCCAAAACTTCGAATACACATATAGCTATCATAATTACGCTACCTCATGGAGATATATTTAAATAAAATGGAAATTTGACAAATACCCGATGCATTTATAACTGCGGTTTTAATCAACGTATATATATATTATAGATAATCAAGAAGATTATATTCGATACTCATGATTTTATCAGTAACCTTATAAGATACTCATCTTAATTTTTCGACCGTAACATACATGATTTAATACGTCTATTAGGGGTGGATCCAGGTCTTTTTTTCAAGGGTGAAATTCCATAAAACTGTAGTAATACCGGCGAGCGTAGAGAGTCGAAAAACTGGAATTTGACGTATGACAATTTTATGGTCCAGTAATGGAAGGTCTGTTTTTACTCATTTCAATAAGTGAGTGTCCCCTAACCCCACCAAGCCAGGTGTACAAGTTAAATTGGCACCTGGTTATTTCGACACATATAAAAAGAGTCAAATCGGCATCTGATATAATAGGCACATATTTAAAGTTATTTCGGCATTTAGTTGGTCAGTTCGGCACCAAATAATATTTTTCACCTTTTTCTGCTTTTTAAATATTTAAATAAAATGGGTCACGGTTGGATTTATTTTGTTCAGTTCATTGTAAAAATAGTCTTATGCAGTGGCGGATCCAGAAATTTTTATAAGAGGGGGCTCACTGACTGCCTAAGAGGGGCCCTGCTCCAGTCACCCTTCAGTGATTCCCGATATAATCAACCAAATTTTTCCCGCAAAAAGGGGGGGCGGGCCTCCTCCACCCCCCTAAATCCGCCTCTGTTTTGTTATTAAGCAGTTAAAATACACGAGTAAATTGTTTGAATTTTTTTTAAACTTCTATGACTGATGTTTTGATTTGATTTGATTTGTTTTCTTTTCAATTAATTAATTAATAACTTATATCAATTAAATAATTAACATGTTTGTTGTTTTACTTTGTACAGGTAGTTATTGATGTTTATTCTTTAAAAACTTAAATGAAAAACAATAAAGCCACTACCCAATTAAGACGGTAAAATCATGAAAAAATACTGAGAAGCAATAAAAGGGCAAACAATGAGTCCCTGTCATCAATATCAACTGGTTAAAACATGCATAATAAACATCCAGTACCTTGAATACACATAATGTTGCCCGAAGAAAATACACAAAGAAACAAAAAGAACTTGATAATAAACAATAAATCTGGCCACCCCCTTTTTAATTTTAGTCTTTTTGCTTAAAATACTGAAAACAACGTGTGTTCAACATATATTTTAGAGAATAGAGAGATAAATTGCATAAAAAATAAAAATAAAAATACATCATAAATCAAGGATTTATATTACTATATAAATCCTTGCATAAACGAAAATTTGAAAATTAACTCATGTCGTAATCTACCGGTTCACGAATCTCCACGGAAATTTTACGCGTTATCTCCTGTTTTCAGTCAACCTTTAGTTTATAGCAAACTATCGTTTTATCTCGCTCAAATCTCGTCAACACAAAATTATCCAAATCGCCATGATGGCGCCAATTTTTGCTGAAATTGTGAAATTCAACAAAAAAATGCTATTTTACAGATAAAATTGGGAATCAGGTATACCTGTGACCTGTTAAAAAGTTATTTTATTCATCCTATATATTTGAATGTTTGTGAAAACAGAACAGTTCTTCGTGTTCTGCGTCTCAAAAATGGTTCATTCAAATAATTCATAAACCGATGTTTATGTCGTCTCAGAATGCACCCGCGGGTGTTAGCGTGACCGTTTGGTTATTTTTGAAGACTCTTAGTGGTCAGAGAGTGGTCAAAACCAAGAGGCAAATTTTCTTCACAATATGAAGTTCCCAACATCTAACAGGTTCTGTTTAGCTGCAATTCAGTTTATTCTTCTAAATTGACAACTTTCGAGTTCGATGCATTTCCGTCAAAAACTTTGGTTTTAGTGAACATCATTCGTGCGTTTAGGGGCGTTGTCACTTCCGTTCCAACTTTGAGCAAGTGCCGAAGTGGTTGGAGAACTATAATGCTATATTGCACGAATTATTCGGCAAATAATTTGAATAATTCTCACAGTTGAAAATCAGCACTGTTGTCATTAGGGAATTGTGATTAAGTACCTATGGAACATACATTATTTCCAGTTTATCCTGCACAATGACGATCACTAAGACGCTTGATGATAGTGCAGGGATACAGGCAATCCCCTATCTGGTAAATGACGTCATAAAGGCTTGCATAATTGACAAGTTTTTTCCGGTGAAGGACAAACTCGAAAGTGGTCTATTAGCTCTTAATCGTAGCTCTTGATACATTTTTTTGGGAAAGACGGCTTCAAGCCGTCAATTCCCTATGTGGCTGGCCAGATTTCCAAGCCCCTCACGTCACTCATTTTGTTTTTATAGTTGGGGAAAACACCTCAAAATTTCATACTGAATTGATGAGAAGGAGACACACAAATGAACAGATTGACTTTAAACACTTTTTAACACATTTGCCTTCTGTATCTCGTGAAATTATCGTATCTTGAGCTCTCCTTAACATTATTTACGTTTCTTTTACAATCCGGAAAAATCAGTATTACGAAATATTCTAAATATATCCAACCTAGTGACGTCATGGTTGGAATTCCACACTAGGTAGTAGCAGGGAGGGATATCCTTTCCTCATTATTAAAAATCATTCACAGAAATCGTGTATGATTTGGAAATCGGTATTTGTTTATTTAAAAACTAGTTATGTTTGAATAGATGATTCAAACATGCAATGCTTTGATTTGTAGGTCAACTTTCACGGTGAACAATGGGGATACATGAGATTGGGGAGAGAAACGTCAGTTTTCATTCTTTTCTGTAACTGTATTGAGAATCTCTCCTCCAATACAGGAGCACCTCAAATTGATGAGCAATTATCCACCTAAAGAAAAGTTTCTGTATCTGAACACTTAAAATGTGATATTTATTATATGATAAGTAGTTTTCTATTAAAACAAAATTTTATGTACCAACGTAATCATTGTAATGGTAAAAAAAAATATAAAATTTTCAAATGGCTTTTTGTAGTTTAACACTTTCAGTACGGAATTGTTTTTTATGGCGCGTTCAGATAGCGGAGATTTTTAGCACGAGCGGTTTCGTGGCGGAGTTAATTTGACATGTGCTCAAGAAAATCGTCTCGAAACTTCAAACAACAATTACCGCTATTTGGGATCGATTTTCGTGAAAATATTTTGAGGTTAAGTCGTAAGCTACTTGTTCTGAGATATGGTGTAGTTATAGCTATAAGAAAAGGAAGCACGTAACATTTTGCTTTGTGACGGATGGGTTTTTTATGACTGAATGTGTACACAATCAATGACAGCGAAGGGACGAGTTTCTGCTGACTGTTCCCTTTTCGTGTTATAAACTTACGTTCGATCTTTCGTTTTGTTACAAAGAATAACATTAAATGTCTATGACAACATCTTAACTGACTGGGAAGCCGATAAGCGACCGACAATTTGAGAAGTACCAGCGATTGAAATCCGCCATTTGCAATGCGTAGTTTATGTCAACAACAATTAAAGAGAGACAACTCAACTGGAATTGGCGGACGACAACTCTTTAATACGTTGTTGTTGGTTTTTCAGTCACTTGGGGTATTTCAGAAATTCTTGTTACCGTTCTATGACCAATCAAAATGTGTATTTATTCAGTGATTGCCAACAAATAATCTGTCTATATGTCATTGTAGGTTACAAAATGTACCTTTACTGGCAAATAGAGGAACATTTCAAACAAAGTAACAGGCATGCAACCTGATAGCAATTTTAACAGATAAAAATATACATCCAAAAACTAAATGAATAATTAGATAATTAAAAAATCACTGCTTAAGTGAATGAAAATTTTTGAAATTGCTATAAGGTTATTAAACAAAAAAAACCCAAAAAATTAAAGTTTTGTTACTTGCCTCTTTCTTTGTCTTTTAATTTTTTTTCAGTGTTCCATTCCAGATGGTTATTTTCCTACATTTTGGTATGAATACTACTATGTCTTTTTCATCAGTTATTCTTTAGGTTTGTTCAAAGTTTTTAAATAAATAAATTCACAAATTGAAACGGTAAAGTCAATAAATCCAAAAATGTCTCAAACTAACAACATAGATAACACTAACAGTAATTTTGAACGGAATGGAACACAGTGAAACAATCTGGGAGACAGAGATGTTTTCCACATTCTAGGCAGCCATATCTTGTTTGTCTACGTGTGTCTTGCTGATGATTTTTCAACCTCATGTGGCAGACATGGCACCAACTTTTATTTCCAAAGGAACCTGGCAAGTGTCTCTGTGTGAGACGGTCATCAACTGGTACAAGTGATGGACGACCCTTACGAACTGACCCCCCTGTGTATCCGCCTATTAGTCCAGCTGCTACTGCCTTAGAAAACTGCAGAAAGGTTATCGGTCTCTTACCAGGTCCTGGTTGATGATGAGGAGAGAGCAGAAAAAGCCTGAAAGCATTAAATTTCAGCATTTCTAACATGGTGAAGAAAATTCTTTTAGGCCATTTCAAGGTTTTGTGTTGAAATACATAGTACTGTATGTACTGGTCAGCCCTATCAACCCCACCCATGTACTGTGTGTAATCACAGATCATCTGTGGACATGGTATCTCTTGTCTTTGGAAAGACCATCTGCTTGCTGCACATTTCGCTGCACTGCACCAACAGAGAAGTCATGTATACTTGAAATTAAGTTTACATTTTTTGTCCTTCCATACAACAGCAGCTAATGCATCCTTCTGTCTGAACTGCATGTCCCCACGAATAGTTACGCCGTCCGGGTTTTTTCTCATAATATCTTTTGGAAGCTCTTTCCTATTTAATCTTACAGTACCACATGCCCCAGTGTTATAATGTTGAAATAAGTCTGTAAATAATGTGGGAGAAGTGAAGTAGTTGTCCATGTATACATGGTACCCTTGCCCTGTGACATTAGCCTTTTCTATGCATGATTTTACTACACGGTTTGCTAGACCATGAGCTGTCCCATTTATCCTCCCACTGTACACCTCACAAAAAGAAACGTACCTGTGTCAGCTTCAGCTATTGCCCACATTTTAATGCCCCATTTAGTAGGCTTGGCTGGCATGTACTGCTTGAAAGACAGTCGTCCTTTGAAGGAACCATTACCTCATCAACTGATAATTGCCTTTTAGGAATGTACTGACTAACCATTGAATCAGTAAACATATTCATTAATGATTCAATTTTGTATAAAGCTGTATAATTGGGTTCACCTGGCAGAGGGCTTGCTCACTGTTGGAGAAATGAATGTATCTCATGATTTGCATGAAGCGATCTCTTTTCATGACTTTTCCAAAGTAAGGGTCTCAAGCATAACATCAGTGGTCCAGTAGGATTTTATATCTGGTTTGACATTGATACCCATTAGAAAGCATAATCCTAGAAATGCTCTCATTTCTTCAGTAGTTGGTATAACCCATGGGATTTATTTTCATCAGGATGCTCAATAATTTGCTTATTAGCATACCTGTCTGTCTCCTGTATGATGAATTGCAATATTTCATTTGTGAACAGCAATGAAAAAAAAATCAACAGGCTCTTTATTTGGCTCCTGTATTCCCATGTGGCAGAAATAAATGTGGTAAACCCCTTTCATAATAAATAAAATTATCATGCCACCAATCAGCTTCAGCCAAACAGTCACCAGCCTCATCAACAGGGGGGTCATAATTATCATCATCACTTTCAATTACATCTAGGTCACCTATTCCTATTTGCTCAAGCCTCTGATTGTAACGCTGTGCAGCAGCATCGACTTCATTTTGCGAAAATCCTTCAAACTCTTCATCCGAAGACTCAGACATTTGAAACTTTCAGCCAGACGACAATACTACGAGTTTTACTACAATTTTACTACGGGACCGCCTTTTGGCCTAGAATATTTTGATTGGTTGCAGTAAAATATAGATTTCCTAATTTGGGAGATGACCTGAAGGTCGTGGGAAATTTATTAGTCGACGAAAACCGTAAACTCCCGATCGTCAACAGTGCGTAAATGAAAACATGGAAAGATGAAACGAAAAGAGGCAGAAATTACCGGCTTATCTTTTTATTAAACACTCTTAAGTACATAGTATAAATTTTAAAACAGCGATATGTAAATGGTTTAAAGATTCCGTGTAAGGTAATAAACTTTCGATTTTTAAAGCGATCACGTTGACTGCACATGT
Organism: Mytilus coruscus; assembly: GCA_017311375.1. Taxonomy (NCBI): domain Eukaryota; kingdom Metazoa; phylum Mollusca; class Bivalvia; order Mytilida; family Mytilidae; genus Mytilus; species Mytilus coruscus. The sequence goes on from CM029597.1 coordinate 50,256,755, forward strand.
CACTGACAAGTTCGAGAAATGGCGGCACAGAAATGCAAATCGAAAGTACGAATAATGACATAACTATTACTTTTATTACCAAAATTTATACATTATATAAAAATCTCAAACCTTTTAACACACTATGGTAACGGACGCTTTACAGCTTTACGCAATTGACCTGATTTTTAAACTGAAAGTAGGCAGTGCATTTTTATTTTCCATGATGCCTTGAGGCATCACGCGGCGTTACCAGGTGATGCTTTCAGGCATCATACGGCGGTTACCAGGTGATGCCTTGAGGCATCATACGCCTTGAATGGGTTAAACATATTTAAATGGAAATTTAAAACTGAATAGACTTTTCAGTCCTCACTTTATCGAGAAAAATTTAAAATCTTAGAGCCCTGTCACAAAAAATGGAGAAATGTCCTAGCTTGCAGTTCAGTGGTGCACAATAAAAAAAATTATATATTGTTGTAGTTATTAAATGATAGAATTCAATTGAATTTTAGATAATTTACTTTCAACTTTAATGAAATGTTTTGAATTAGAAGGTGCCAATCTCTTTATTGGTCCAAATTGATTCTATGATGAATTCTTGGCTAAGGAAATGAAATTACATTATTAACCAACAATTAATTTCAATATTTTCAATCTTTCTACATGTTTTTGCTTCTTCTTTGTATGAAGACTATCAAAAGATACAAAAAAAAAATAGAAACATTTGCCGTCTTTTCCCTCAGATCTTTTAAGCTCTTTGATTTTTAGTTGTGAACTATAGAACCTTAGAATTGCTACCCAGGTTGAATGGCACTAATTTACATTAATTTTGTTGTCGACCACCCTTGCAAGTTGCATAGAAATTATATCAATGTATATCAGACTTTACTAAAAGCTTTTGACTGCCAATAATCGAATCCGGGTCTGTTAGCCCTGATTTGCGTTTGCCCTAGTACCTGTTAGCCATATTACATGTTCCCCCTGGGTCTGTTCGCACTTATACCTGTTCGCACTGGGTTTGTTCGCTCTGATTTTTATTTTATTTTGTTGTCTTGTTGTATAATGCTTATTATTTGAAAAGAGTATGTTAAAGTTTCGCCGAATATTTATGTTGTATTGCTGCTACCAAAAACAATTTCCTTTTATCTGCGCTTTAGAGTACCAGGAATACAAGGTATTTATATATAAAACAACTGAAGACCATGTTGTCTGCATGTATTTATCTTTATTGATAAATTTTAACAATTTCAAAACAAACCTTAACAGTTATAACAAGATCCAACTTTGGATCACACACCAGTTATGTTCTTAATTTGATCTAATTTTTACAATATTTTTTAAAGAGCTCATGCATACATAGGAAATGTGTCAAAACGAACTTGAGATCAAAGAACCCAAGCTGTGTGCGAAACAAAAATATCTTTTTGTCTTACAATTGGTACATCATTGACGATTGTTTTTACTCATTTCAAGCGGATTAGTTTATTGGAGCCAGAAAATCGCCAGCTCCTATATTTTGTCGCCAGTTTTGAAAACTTAGAGCAAACTTTAGAGCCAGCTAAAGTCTTTATTTCTTCTACCAAAAATTTAAACTATGTTCAATTTAAATTTCTTATGCACTCAGCCTGCAGTTTACATCATTTTTAAAACATGTTACACTAAGTAAGTTATTGCATAGGGTTTATATACATACAACAAAACAACATGTGTACTTTATTTTCTTTGTCAGTATTTCATATGTAGAAGAATATAAATTAGCTTATGGTCTGTATATGCTACAGAATAGAGAAATGTTTTCAATTAAAAATAAATAGAAAAAATGGGTAAATGAATGAAGAAAACAGAATAAGAGGTGTGTAAATTTACAGAATAGTGAAAATTTGTAATATAAATAAAGAATACAGAAAAAGATGACCAAGGCACCCTACCCACCCTACTACTAAGACCCTCTTCCCATAACTCAAAAGACCTAAACATATAAAATCTAAAGCCAGAAGTATGTAGACATATCTTAGACATGTCTTAAGTAGGTATCTCAATAATAGGAAAAAGTAAAATTGAGTTCTTACTTTATTCGGTGTGCTCCTTCTCTGGAGGATTATACACAGTACGTAGAAGAAGTAAATATGATCAACAATGGCAGCCGGTATTGTTATTTTCGTATCATAACTGATGGCAGTCAAAGACAAGTTTCGTCTGAATTTGCTTTTTTACGGAAAACAAGTAAAACGATGTTTTTAACAAGTTGATTATGGTTTTCAACTTCCTGTCAATTATGCTTTCGTTATTCAACTACGGTAAACATTGCAAATTGTGTTGTCGTATGAATATTTCTTCAAATGAAATAGACAAATGCAGACTGACCAATTCTATTTGAATTATTTAATGTTGATGATCATTAATGACCCATCCGATAAATGGATTACCTGTAACAACAGATTATGACACCGTTGATTAGCTTGGGGTCGTAAACAAAGTCATAAACTTGTCGCCAGGTAAAATTTTGTACAATTTATTTTTTAACTTTTACCAATGAAGATCGATATTGTCAAGAAATGATAATTTTACATAGGAAAATGTTGGCGCCAGAAATATCGCCAGCAGCTGTATTTTTGCCAGATGAAATAAAAATCGCAAATTGCGACATTGGCGACGCACAGTGTGGTCCCTGGATTAAGGTCTGTGGATTTTATAGTTTACAGTGAAGCCAGAAGATTGTAACTCTTCCCGAAATCATGTGTTGGTTTTACTAAGCTGGATTCATTATAAAAACTTTGGATTTCAGTGGTTGGAACAGATTCTTTTTTACATGACATGTTGCATATCACTTAACTGGACCAAACAAATTTTTACTGGTCTTTGTCCAATGTCTGGCGACCTTGGGAATGACTGGGATTTCCAATTTATTTTGTAATCGTCATTTGACTTCCAACATGAGTTATAGCCCTTGAAAGGTTTTTTTTTACCCTCTTAAGTCTTTTGTGTATTTTGCAGAAGTTATAGAATTTAGAGATATATTATAAACAAGTTACATTATCAGCAGCTTTTGTCATCACTTGGCGTCTGTCGTCGTCATCTGTTAACTTTTACAAAAATCTTCTCCTCTGAAACTACTGGGCCAAATAAAAGAAAACTTGGCCTAAATCATCCTTAGGGTATCTAGTCTAAAAATAATCCCAAGACCCTGCCCATTAACCAAGATGGCCACCATGGCTAAAAATAGAACATGGGGTCAAATGCAGGTTTTGGCTTATATCTCTGAAACTAAAACATTTAGAGCAAATCTGAGGAGTAAAAATATTCATCAGTTCAAGAATTATCTGTCCTGAAATTTTCAGATGCATCAGACAACCCGTTGATGGGTTGCTGCCCCTGAATTGGTAATTTTAAGGAAATTTTGCAGTTTTTGGTGGTTATCTTGAATATTATAATAGATAGAGATAAACTGTAAACAGCAAAATTGTTCAGCAAAGTAAGATCTCCAAATAAGTCAAACATGACCAAAATTGTCAATTGACCCCATAAGGAGTTATTGCCCTTCAATTTTTCACAATTTTTTCAAAATTTTTATACGACCACAAAAAACATTTTGGGATCGTATGATGTCGTCGTCGTCCGAAGACACGTTGGTTTCCGGACAATATCTTAAGTTTAAGTGAATGGATCTCTATGAAATTTTTTAAGAAGGTTCAATACCACAAAAGGGAGATTGGGATTGATTTTGGGGATGGTGGACCCAACCGTTTAGGAATAAGGGGCCCAAAACAAGCATTTTTCTAGTTTCAGGATAATAATTTGTGTTTAAGTATTTCAATTGCTCTGAAATTGTACCACAACAGCCCTCAATTTAGTCTACTGAAATGGTCGCCTGGGCGACTTTAAAAGCTGATTGGCGACCATAAATTCATACCTGGTAGCCATTTGGCCTATTAGAATATTGAAAACAGGGCGACCGTAAATTTTCAGAAATTTGTTCTGATTAGAGTCGGAGCGCTTGACAGTAACACAATATACTGTATTTCAAGCGCCTTTTAGATTTAAGCTTGATCTTGTCAGAGCTTTATTGCATCAGGTAATTGTAGGTCATTTATAAGCATTGACTGAAAATGGCACATATCGATCTATCTTCGTATCCTTTAGCACTCAGTCTGACACAACTTTGACTATTATGGGCCATTAGAAAGAAAACCATTGACATTTATAGATTGTGTTTATTGAATGCACATGGTCGAGCCTGGTTCTCGATTTCGTCAGTTAAAAGATGGAAACAAGTTCGGCGACAATTTTGTAACTTGTTCTCATAGCTTCAATAAAATACCGGCTACAATTTTGCAAACGATTTCAGCTGTTCACTTGACCGATGGGGCAATCACCAGTGCTTCTGCACAAGTCCGATGAGATTTTTACTAGACTGGGTCTTCGGACTACTGATCACTACTGCTAAATGTCTTATAAAACATGTAAAATGAAATGAAATTAAAGAAATCATGTGGTTATTTTACAGTTGATTTATACAAACTATTTTCTACACTCGACAGCATAAAAACACAGAACATAAATACTTTTATTTCACAAGGGTTGTTTAGCTAGAAAAAAAGGAAGGCAACCTGAAATTATTTGCTGGCCTCTGAAATTTTGAGTTGGCCACTAAATTTTCATGTCTGGTGGCCAGTTGGCAACTTCATTTCAGAAGCTACTTTGAGGGCTGCACAATGTTTAATACCACAAGTAGAAGGTTTGGATTCATTTTAGGGATTATGGGGCCAACAGTTTAGGAATTAAGGGCCAAAAAGGGGCCAAAAACAAGCATTTTTCTAGTTTCCAGACAATAACTTGTGTGTAAGTGTATGGATCTCTCTGACATTGTACCACAAGGTTCCATATAACAAAGGGAAGGCTGGGATTGAGTTTGGGGTTAATTGCCCCAAACATGTAGGAATAGGGGCCAAAAAAGGGCCAAAAATAAGCATTTTTTACGAGTTTCCAGACAATAACTTTTGTGTAAGTGTATGGATCTCTCTGAAATTGTACTACAAGGTTCCATAATTCAAAGGAAAGGCTTGGATTGAGTTTTGGGGTTATTGCTCCAAGGGGGGTTTCAAAATGTTGGGGGGGGGGGAGGGGGGTTTTTTTTCCCAATTTTTTTAAGGGATTCATATTTTTTCAAAATTTTTAAAATTTCGAATTTTTGAAAAGTTTTTAAGAAGAAATCTTCAATTGCACAGTATTGCGCAATGGGTTTATAAGATCTTTGACCACATTTATTTTGTGTCAGAAATCTATATTATGTCAAAAATTTGATCACAATCCAAATTCAGACAGTATCAAGCTTGAATATTGTGTCCAAATTTGCCCCAACTGTTCAGGGTTCGACCTCTGCGGTCGTATCAGGCTGCGCTCATCGAAGCATTTTATTGTAATCTTTTACAAAAATCTTCTCCTCTGAAACTACTGGACCAAATTAAACAAAAGTTGGCCTAAATCATCCTTAGGGTATCTTGTTTAAAGAATGTATCAGATGACCCTGCCCATCAACCAAGATGGCCACCATGGCTAAAAATAGAACATGGAAGTAAAATGCAGTTTTTGGCTTATATCTCTGAAACTAAAGCATTTAGAGCAAATTTGACAGGGGTTTAAATGTTCATAAGGTCAAGATCTATCTGCCCTGAAATTTTCAGATGCATTAGACAACCCGTTGTTGGGTTGCTGCCCATGAATTGGTAATTTTAAGGAAATTTTGCCGTTTTTGGTCATTATCAAGAATATTATAATAGATAGAGATAAACTGTAAACAGCAAAATTGTTCAGCAAAGTAAGATCTATAAATAAGTCAACATGACCAAAATTGTCAATTGACCCCATTAGGAGTTATTGCCCTTTAAAGTCAATTTTTCGTAAATTTTTGTAATCTTTTACAAAAATCGTCTCTGAAACTACTGGGCAAAATTAAACCAAACTTAGCCTAAATCATCCTTAGGGTATCTTGTTTAAAAAATATATCCGATGACCCCGCCCATCAACCAAGGTGGCCGCCATGGCTAAAAATAGAACATAAGGGTTTACTATAGAAGTCTATGGGAAAATTGTAAAAAAACAATTTCAAACGATCACAACTTGAAAACTAATTTAAATAATGATAAGAGGTCTTCAGTAACTATTGTAAGACTACAATGGGATGATCTGCTTTTAATTTAACTACAGTGCCAAATTAAACCAAACTTGGTCTCAGTCATTATTGGGGTATCTAATACTATTGATTATGATTTTAACCTTATTTTACATGATTTCAAAACCACAGTAGATACAGGTGAGCGACACAGGTTCTTGAGAGCCTCTAGTTTCCATAAAATTGTAAAGAAAAACTGTTTACAGCAAAATTGATCAGCTGGAAAATATCTAAAAACAAGGCCAGGGTTCTCAGTACAGATTTTTAAAGGCAAGTCCAGTGACTTGTCTTTTTTGGCCATGGCAAGTCTCACAGTGATAAGAAGAAATTTTATAGCTATTTTATTTATTATTTCAGTCTCCGTGACAAAATAGAGCAAGGAAATGACAAAATCTAGATTATTTTAAAACTTTTGCTATAGAATGATTTGTGTTCTTAGCTGTTATAACATTTTACAATCTTGATGCATCTTTAATTTGTACTCATCAGTTTTGAAAATGATGAGTCCAGGACTCAAAGGGAACATCGCTGTCCAAAGTTAGGTGCGTTTTGTTAAATGGTTGTTTTTTGCAGAAACAAAAGTAGATAAAGAGAAACTATAAAGCAACAAAAGAATTTTCAGACAAGATCTACTATTGATATGGTAGATATTTTTAGTTAACCATTTATATATTTTCTGCATTTTTGCTAGAAACAATCAGATATTGTCTTAATGTATTTTATCAATTTTATGCCAGTTGATAGATACATGTATCTTTAGTTTTATTGAGGAAGTTTCAAGATTTGCTCAAAAGTGTTTACTATAATGTTTAAAATGTCCATGATTTTTTTCAGAAAAATTCAACAAGGAAGAGTAAAATTTGCCACAAGATGCCACCAAATAAAAGCAAGAGAGTTCGGGAAGACTTGTCTGGTAAGTTAGATAATTCTTCTCCAAGTTGCAATATATTCAAAAAGGTAAACCAAGTACAAATATTAATTTTATGTAGTTATTTGTTTCACATGTCTGTTTATAAAGGCTATGGTTCTCATATTAGTATGAAATAAATATGACACAATAATTATAGGGCCTTTTATGGCTGACTATGTGGTTGGGATTTTGATGAAGGCAGTACGGTGACCAATAATTGCTTAAATTGGCTTTATTAGGACTCTGTTGGATAGTTGTCTCATTGCATGGACAATCATACCACATTTTCTTATTTTATATACATTGTTTGAATTTTATTTATATTATATATTTTTAAAGCCAATAAACCCTGTATTGAAATAGTGGTTTTCTTACAAAAAAACATTTCTAATCTGGGTGAGGTTTTCTCACACCATGTACATGCCAGACATTGAGATACTAATCAGACATCTAGAAACTTTGATATTTCATAAGATTAAACACGTGTATTATCAATATCTTGTATCTAGATGCGTTATGTCTATCTATAAAAAATGGGCATTTTAATTTTACAATGCTCAGTGAATACATGATAAACTGGATAGATTTGTAGATTCCTTTATAATTCCTTTAAGTTTTAATAACGGAAAATTCCTCAACCTCTTCAAGTTATAGGTAATTTACATTTGGAATATGCAATTATTTTAAAGAGGACTGTTTTGTCAGTTGTTTATTTTTGTATGAAAGTTTTTCATGTCGTCGTAGCGGAGGGGGCATTAAGTTTTACCCTTGTCTGTTTGTACATACGTGCGTATGTCCCAAAGTTGGTTTCCATTCTCCAACTTAAGTTTGCCTCAACCAAATGTTATAAAACTTATACATAATGCTTATTACCACAAAACAGATCAAGTTTGTATTTTGGTGGCGTCACTTTAACCGTTCTAGAGTTATGCCCCTTTACAAATGGAAAAATTGCTGAATTTTTTGTTTCCGTTCTCTCACTTAGGTTAGCCTCAACCAAATGTAATGAAACTTATACACAATGCTTATTACCACAAAACACAGATGAAGTTTGAATTTTGGTGTCACTTTAACCGTTCTAGAGTTATGCCCCTTTACAAATGCAAAAATTGTTGAATTTTTTGTTTCCATTCTCTAACTTAAGTCAGCCTCAACTAAATGTTATGAAACTTATACACAATGCTTATTCCCACAAAATACAGATCAAGTTTGAATTTTGATGGTGTCACTTTAACTGTTCTAGAGTTATGCCCCTCTATAAATGAAAAATTTCTGAATTTTTTGTTTCCGTTCTCTAACTTAAGTTTGCCACAACCAGATTTTATGAAACTTATATACAATACTTATTACCACAAAACACAGATCAAGTACAAATTTGGGTAGTGTCACTTTTACTGTTCTTCAGTTATGTCCCTTTATAACTTTATATGATATGGAAGTGGGGGCATCATCCTGTCCCATGGACACATTCCCCATTTATTTATAAGTTTTTGTAAAACAATTGATCATTGACTTGTCTGCTTTGTAGATGAAGAAAGACCTACAAAAAAAACGTGCACAGATATAGACATTGTTGAAGATGAATCAGTGTTCGCTACGGGTGATGGATCAGGTATGGTGTACATTCTAAAAAATGAGCTTTGTTGTTAATAGCTGTAACATTAAAAAGTATATGTCAATACTGTAGGTCACATAAATACCACAAGAGGGAAATAAAGGGAGATAATTCGGCTGCTCCTAGCTCAATTCTCCCAATTTGATTATCTTAGTTCATGTCAAAGGACATGTAGTTTCAGAATGCTATATCTGCAAAAAAAAGATGAACAATTTTGAAATAACATTCATATATATGTATGTATTTGGAAAAAATTGGTAGGAAATATCAAATGGTCATCATTTAAACTTTATTATACTTCATATCAAAATGCCAGATTTTGATTGGTTAATACGAGGGAGACAATTTACTCTATCCTATGTTAAATACTCTATTACCCTTCACGGGTACGCTTGATCAATCGTGTGCTTTATTAAATAGGGATGGTTGTAATGTACAAAACGTCATAGTTTATTACTTTGAATTTGAAATTTAATAGACAGTAATAACAGAACATTCAGTATAATAAATTAAATAACACATATGTGAGAGGGTGATAGAGCAGATTGTTACCCCTCGAAAAGACATTGTCAACCTTGGCTTCGCCTCAGTTGACAATGTTTTCTTGGGGTAACAATCTGCTCTATCGCCCTCTCAGCTATGTGTTATTTATATAGTGTCATTGTCTCATTGATATACATTATAATTACTTGCCACAGCTTAAACCCTTAAAAACCTTTGGATTTTACATCAAAAGCTATATATACTCAAACAATTTGTTATGTCAATTTATTTTCACATTAAATAAAAGGATCAGACTGACATGTATAATTTTTTTTCCGAAGTTGATAAAGAGTAACTTCCCTTTGACCATATTTTGTGTTGTATTTGAGAAATATATGTCATCATTTTAAGTGTGGAAAAATTATCAGTTTGTACAATATAAAGCATTAAAGGGTAAGACGTGTTATTAAACACCAGTTGCTAGTCAGATAAGAAGCTTTTTTGATGAAAATAATTAACAAAACCAACAACAACAAAATGACTACAACTAATTTGTATTTTTATGCCCCACCTAGGGGCATTATGTTTTTCGTTCTGTGCGTCAGTTCGTTCGTCCGTTCATTCGTTTGTCCATCTGTTCGTCCATCTGTCCCACTTCAGGTTAAAGTTTTTGGTCACGGTAGTTTTTGATGACATTGAAGTCCAATCAACTTGAAACTTAGTACACATGTTCCCTATGATATGATCTTTCTAATTTAAATGCCAAGTTAGAGTTTTGACCCCAATTTCACGGTCCACTGAACATAGAAAATGATAGTGCGAGTGGAGCATGGTGTACTATGGACACATTCTTGATTTATTACAAATAATTTAAGATTCCTTTTATTTGAAATATAGGTAACTTCTATTTATCATCCTATTTTATTTAAATTTATATTGCCTGTCAATATTTTATCTAAACCGTAACAGCAAACATTTGTGTATGTTTAGGAAATCACAGGGCCAACTCACATGGTTTTTCAGAAGATGTTATTTTTAATTAATACGACCACTGTAAATAAGTGTGCTTATTCCTCTTTTTGCCCCCTGCATGACGAGTTGCGGGGACATAGAAATACAGGGTGTCCGTGCCTGTGTCTGTCTGCCTGGTCTTGTTTGTGCTCTCACGTGTACAATTCTTACAAAATTTTTATGAAACTTATATCATAGGTTTATATCAGCAATGTTTTGGATAAGTTTGTAAATCAGTGCCAATCAAATATTTTTAAAGAGTTATGCCCCTTGGAAATATTAATAATATTGGAAATTGCATTGTATTTGCTCTCAAGCCTTCATTTCTCTTAGATATTTAAAAAAAATTAAAGAACAAAAAGTTTTTTAGTTATTGCCCTTGGATAGATAAAATATGTGCAACGTGGGGGACATTGGAACTCTGTTCTTTTAAATAATTTAGCCTGCTTCCTTTATAATATTAAAATGAAGCTATTAAAATTTTTCTTCAAGTTCAAATACCTTAGTTCAGCAAACACAAAATGAGAGTGGTTATTTTTAACATGTTTAAGGAAAATGTTATTTTTCTTTTTATTGGTTATAAATCAATTATTAATCACAACTAGTGAAAAAAAATTCTTTTTATGTATACACATGTATATTGCTCTTGTCTTTAATATTGTCCAAGTGTCAAGTCATTTTATGAATAAGAAATATGACTAAGTTTCAATTTTAAATTGAAATTGATAATTTTGAAGTAAGTGAATAAATGACTGTCTTCATGATTTCAACATGAATTGAATTTTTGTTGTTGCAAAAGTAATACAAACAAATATTGAAAATAAAGTGGTTTTATATAAAATACATGAAGCAACATAAGTTACAGCATTTTTTTTTTTTTTTTTTATAATATCCTGAAATAACATTAATGTGTATTTAAAAAAATTAAAAAAAACAATGAATAAAATTCTTTAGGTGCTGTTGCTTAATGAAATTAGTTATATTTTCAGGTTCACTATGTAAAGGGCAACTTAAAAGTCCTGCACCAACTATTGGACATCAGAAACCTGCAGAGGTATAGCACTTGTCACTTACAAAAATATCAAATAATAATACCAGCATCTTGATATATATTTGATTATCTAAAAATAAAATGTGTCTGTTTTTGTAAAACTTTTTAATATAATATTAAGGAGATGTAGTATGATTGCCAATGAGACAACTATCCACCAGAGTTCAAATGAAGTGGAGGTAAGCAATTATAGGCAACAGTACTGCCTTCAGCAATGAGTAAAACTCATCCCGTATTATCAGCTATAAAAGGCCCGACATGTAAAATGTGAAACAGTTCAAACGAGAAAACAAACAACCATCCCCTAATTTTTAAAAAAACAATTTACAAAAAAAAAATAATATGACAGACATGAACCAATGACAACCACTGAACTACAGACTCCTGACTTGGGACAGCCACATAGAGAATGTTGTGGAGGTAAACATGTTTGTGAGTGCTGAACCATCCCCTCACCTGGGACAGTGGTGTAACAGCACACCATAAGAACAAACGAAAAACCAGTTGCAATCATGTGTTATCAGAAAAGTACTGCCATAGGGTTCAAATATATGAGAAATGTTTAAATTCCTTCTTAGGATTGGCTCCCTGACTTTTAAGTTACATTCTGCAAGTACCATTCATGATTATAAGCAGAGAGATTGGTCCATTTGATACCTTGCAGTGTCATAGGGAAAACTATGAGTTATCTGTGGAAGTGGAAACACCTGGAATTTACAAACATGCACCAGCCTTTGAATATATATTACAATAGTAACAATTAGTTCAAGCCATAATAAGTTCTTACAAATTGCAGAAGAAATGTAAATAGATAGATAGAAGTTTTACTTATCTGAAATCCTTCTGAAATAATGAGACTTTTGAAAGGGGTAAAAGTTTATTGCTGGGTGTATGAACTGGAAGATTTAGTATGAAAAAAACCCATCTGAAAACATTCTTTTAATTGATAAATTTGTTTTTATTTCTTTTAGTTGTTTAGGAAAGATTTGATAAGTGCTATGAAGCTTGCCGACTCTGAACAATTGATTCCAGAAGAGTACCTGTATATAACAGATTCCTGGAAACAGGATTGGGAGAAAGGTGTTCAAGTTCCTGTAAATGAAGATCTTAAACATGAACCCCAGATCAGGTAAAATTGTAATAAAATAAAATATTCCATCAGTTGGCTTGATCATCTATTTCTCTGATTCAGTCTCTAATTGTAACTGAAGTCCTCTAGGCCTTGTGGAAGTATGCTGGTCTTGAATGTAGGAAGTCATGGGTTCGATCCCTATTTGGTGGCAATATAAACATGTTCTGGTCCTGAATATGCATTTAATTTGTCACTTGATGTTAAACATCCATCCATCATCATGATCTCATTTTAACTGTGCATATTTTGTAATTCATACACTATTTAAAGTATTCTTTTTAGTCATTTCATATACATGTAGAAAAAAAAAAACATAAACCAGCTCTTATTTTCAGTATTTAAACAAAACATGACATAAATATATCTTAACTTAAACAGCTTTCTTGGTGCAAACAGAGAAGTCTTGTACAAGTGGGACTACTGTATAATAAGGGCTATTCCATCAAAAAAGAATGTACCCGGGTCGGACGGCAATTATAAAAAATCCCGTTGGTTGTTGAAGTGTTTATGGCCAGTGGCCCTTAGTGTTTAGAGAAAATAAGTATTGTTGGTTGTTGGTCTTCTTTGACAGTCGGTTTTCGTGACTGTCGGTTTCATTGTGTTATTTTTCGTTATTTATTATTATTTGTTTTTGCAAGGACTTATATAACCGATTGTTTTTGTCTCCTTCTCGTGATATTTTGGAAAACATAACTGTTCCCACGACTTCATACGCAGCGGTAGGCGCGACGTTGTATTCTACCTATGGTACCACTTCCAGAGGTGCAAGAGTTACTTCCCTTTATTGACAAGCATGTGGTGAACGTTGTCAAATTCTATTGAAAATAATATTCGGAGGTTCAAATTAGCGGTGGTCCGAGGTCCGCGACCTTCCACTATTGCAATCGGACTTTCGTTTTGGTTACTAGCTAGGCCTGACGGACCTTCAATTTGAAAGAAAATAAAAATTAACTTTGCCGACCTTTTTAACCAACAGTATGGTCATTTTAAAGCCATATTACTATTGAGATCGTATACCCCTCCAGGGATTTTTCTAGCATTCCACAGGGTCGAATACTGGACCCATTCCTATTGGCAATGGCAAATACCCTACGTTTTTCCCAATTTTCAATTTGGGACCAAAACTTCCAAACGATCTCAAAATTTATTTTTATCTTTATTATTCATGACAGCAATGCTCATTTTGTTCAACCGCTAGCTTTATACTGAAAATCGCCATCAAGTAATGTGTAAATACGAGTAAAATCGTATCTGACTGACAAAAACAACATTGAAAAACAATGGATGCCATAAACGGGAAATGAAGACTATTACAAATACAATAAAAAAAAAAATAATAATTCCAGGCAGGTGACAAAATACATCTATGATGATGAAATATAAACACTAGAATTGAAAACCAAAAGATATATGGAAAAGAAAGAAAAAGCATGAAATATTTTATACAGAAACTCAAAATAACTTCACAAATTTTCATGTCAAAATCCAATGAAATGTGACAGTAATTTTCTTTATCATTAATAAATGTTGATATTACATGTAGATGTTTTTATAGAGTAAACATATTACTACAATTCCAGGAGGTAATTTCTTCTCTATTTTGAAGGGCCAGTAAAAATCTGGAAGTTTCTTACTTTATTTTTACAGAGGAACTAATATAATAGTGCAACTAGATATGATACACTTAAACAGCTTTGAATTTGAACTGTTACTTTAATTGTATACTCGGGTATGAATTGAACAATATAAAAAAAGAGATACAAATAGCCCTTTATATCATAGTAATGACCAAACATTGTAGCGCCTTGAGTGAGCACTTATCTTCCAAATCTCACCACTTCTTCCCATCAGTTTCAAAAAGAGAAGTCACTTCTCCCTATGATTCTGAAGTAGTGTGAGCCCTGAGATAATGGTATAATTAGTAATTAATTACCTATCGTTGAAACAACCCACCCACCCACAGTGACAACCTCCCCAATACCAGAAAAAAAGGATTATTTGAATTCATAATATACAAGACAATTACATTAATTATTATACGCCCGTTTACTATTATGGAATACTGTTGTCTGTCTGTCCGTCCGTCGTCAACATGTCGGACATTAACTCAAAAACGCGTAAACCAATTTGCATAAAACTTTGGTGAATTGTTTATATCTATTGACGTGAGCTCCCTTTCATTTTTTATAAATTTTAGATTTTACACTTCCGAGTTTTAGGGTTTTATTCATTAAAAAAAGGGTGATTTTCCAGTTTTCGGACAATAACTCAAAAATGCTTTCACCAATTTGCAAGAAATTTTGGTGAATTGTTTATATATGTTGACATGAGCTCCCTTCCGATTTTTATAAATTTTAGATTTTACGTTTCCGAGTTACAGGGTTTTATTCATTAAAAAAGGGGGATTTTAATGTTTTCGGACAAGAACTCAAAAATGCTTTCTTCAGGTCTCATGAAACTTTGGTGAATAGTTTATATTTATGGACGTATGCTCCCTTTCTATTTTTATAAATTTTAGATGTTATGATTCTGAGTTATGGGGTTTCATTCATTAAATAAGGGGGGATGTTTCACAGAATATTAATGAAACCATTAGAAGCAAGCTCTTGACAATGCTTTGTTTATGTTGAAAGAATGGTCCATAGCTATTCAATTTCAAGTTCAAAGTTTTTATCATGAAAAGAAACCATTTTGGGCAAACCTATTTAAAACAAAAATCATTAAGAAAAACACCAGAATTATTACAGTGCACAGGACATACAGCAACTTTTGTATAGGACAGGCATGTGAAAATTTGGCACAGTCAACATGGTTATAACTTAAAAACATAGGTATAACTTAAAGAAATTAGAATGGTCAGAATACATAGTTATATCATTTTACAAATGACATCCATGTTGAAATTTTCTTCACATTTTTCTCAGGAAATACATTACAAGGATTTCTGAAATTTTGTTTCAGGGTTTATATTAGTCGGCTATACCGTGTGATGCGTTTTCAGATTCATCACTCAACAACTTCCTGTTTACTGAACACTTACATCATTTTAAAATAACTATTTAAATATTCCAAATGCATTTTTGGGTGGGGTATCATCAGTGAGCAGTGGCTCGCAGTTTCACTTGTTGATTCTTCGTATCCTTTGTCCGCGTCATCGTAAACTTTTTTCAAACATCTCTGAGCCAACAAAGCCAATTGGAAGCATACGTGGCCAACATATATTAAGTTAACAAAACAATCTATTTGCAGTTCTATAGACCACAGTTCTAATTTTCATCAGTGATTTTTTTTGAAATATTTCAAACCCTAGTGACCAAATTATATTTTTCATATTTTAGATTTAAAACACAATGAAGTTTGATCTCATTTCTTCCCTCCCCCTCATTCCCAGGTTCCCTTAACCCTGTCCACCCCCTCTAAATTGTCCAGCAACTATAATGTTTAAATAGTAATTCCTTTGGTTGTGGTAAATTAGAATAAAATAAGTTAGATATATTCCAGTTGGTTCTTGTATTATATGAAACGACTTCCTGTTGGTTGGTGTTAAGATACATGGTACATTCCTCTTTGTCATGGGGGTACTTAAAAATTGCCTTCCGACCCTAGTACCTCCTTTTTAATGGAATAGCCCTAAACAAATTAGCACCAGATAATTCAAGAAAATAAATGAAATTAAAGGGGATAAATAAGTCTTTGTTAATGTCTGTTAAGTTAACCATGACACAGACACTTATGATATATACATGCATGTTAATTCTATTGTAATATGATGATAATAACGTTAAATATTTGTTTCTAGGGAGAATGGGGAAAAATCCAAAACAACTGGAGATTTTAAAATGTAAGTACTATGGTAAGAAAGTAGTTGTGAAGACATTAATAAAAAATTTTGGCATTGAAATTGTTTTCTTCCCACTGTTCGACTCATCATAGCCAAAATGGGAGACCTTGGAGATGTCTTCAATAATCCCCATTCAACACTGATGAATACTTTTGCCTAGCAGAAAAGTAATAAAAGGTTTTCAGACGAAACCCTCTTGATTAAAAAGCATTGTATTCATAATTGCATGTAACATTTCAAGAAGATCAAGCCAAGGTTATTTATGAATTTTTTTTTTATTCCCCAAAGGGCCCAGTTTTATTTGTTTTTTATCTTCATTTTATTAGATTTGCTTTTGATGTTGAATTTTATACTAAATTTTGCCTTTTCCTCAGGCCTAGAAAACTATTACACAGTTGTAAAGATGAAACATATAAACAAGGTGACCATGAACTGACAGGAATGCAACAGTTAGCAGATCAAGTTGTACGGTATGACCTTGATGACCTTGATGTGTCTTGGTTAGACAGTATGAATGCAGAAAGATTAGGATTAGGTAAGTATAATGATGTGATGGCCTTCTCATTATATAATTTTTTTATTGTTAATTTTGGCAACTGAATTCAAGCATACCAATAAAAGTCTGAAGAGGAAAAGTATAAACTTTTATCTGAAAAATTTCAATAGTTTGAAATAATGCAATATAGAAGATTTTAAGAGTCTAATGAACATGATGGTAGGATGGAGGAAAAATATCTAAAAGCTGTTATTTATATGCAATTTTCGCCCATTTATATATGCCAATGAAAACGGTAAATTTATACCATCAAATATAAGAATAATTCATAGTTCATATTCCTGTTTATATTTTCTGGTTGTATAGTGGATATTATTTTGTTTATATTATCTTATGTTATAATAAAGTGATTATATACTTTGCAGGATTAATAAATATTCATGAATGGATAATGGAAAGAGTTATAGAAGGATTAGAAAACCAGGTACATTAACTCATATTGAAATTTTTATTGATCATATGTCGCTTAGCAATAAGAACCGGTCAGCTTATCCTGCAATTTCATGAATGTACGCCCTACTTTCTTTTCTTTTTTATTCATTTAGTTCATAAATCTAATTTAAATGAATGACAAAATAATATCATAGAGGAAACTATACAGGAAAAGAATTCTAATTGAGGTCCAGTTTGAAAAAAAAACAAACTTGTTTATTGTCCTGTCCTGTAAATGAACACTATTTGTCACATAAATAGTTAATTGGATGCTGCAGTTCTTTCCACTCTCCTGAAAAGGGGTGAATGAGTTCAAGATTAATCATATGAAAATATCTGAATCATTTGAGGGTATAACAGATTTTTAAGTGTGAGTTTTGTTTGATGAACTATTAATTCAAAATTAGTTACTGTAAGACATTTGTGTAAGAAAGGAAAGGGAAAAAAACATGGTTAAACTGGTAAAACAGGCATCTTAATTGCTTCTGTATTTGTGGTTTGGTTCCTTACTAGTTATAACTCATTAAATTGTATTAAGTGAACAAAAGATGATATTGATTTCATGCTCCAAAAACGTAGAAATACAGGAAAACCCTTCGGCTAAAATAGAGTACAATCAGTTCAAAATATCCGGAACATTTTTACATCTTTATCTATGTTATTAAAACTTATCAGATTTCCATAACAAATCTTACAATTATACTTTTAGTATTATGAACAAGCAGAGAAGAAGAAAAAGACAGAGGAAGGCTTAGGAATAGAATATGATGAAGATATTGTTTGTGAAGTTTGTAGATCTGTAAGTTGTATCACTATTAAGTTTTTCATGAAACACGGAACATTTACATCTAAATGCTTTCTTTTCTTGCTATAAACTAATGTTTTTGTTTTTTTGGTAAATAGACGGAATAAAGTAAAATACACTGATTAAAATACAAGTGTCTGTCTTTGAATTTGAAAGAAATAATAATATATAAAGATGTGCATATAGCAAAACCATTAATAATTTTAACCAAGCATAATCCAATCCAGCCTTGTGTGTCAGTTTAGTACAAAAGGGTTATAATCATAAAGCATGATATTTTAAAAAAGATGTGTAGTAATTGTTAATGATTAAGATCGTAACCAATTCTCAAAATAACTTAAAAAAAGGAAATAGAGTTCCAATTATGAACTCAAACCAAAGACTTAAAAATTGACATTTGCTGCTTCTCCACAAAGTACCAGGCATTTAGGAGTAAAACCAAAGACTGGTTGCCTCAGAGTCCAACTAATTTGTCTAAGATGGTTGACATGTCTTCCTGCAGACTGTTAATGAACTAGCGCTTTAAAATTTTGTACTCAACTAGACTGTCTAGTACAATAAAGGGTTTATATTATTATACCCCCGCTTTAAAAAGTCTGTTCGTCCCATGAATATTTTTCATTGCATCTTTCTCAGGAACTACAATACAAGGGTTTCTGAAATTTGGTTTCAGGTTTTATTTAAGTCAGCTTTTCAGATTCATCACTCAACAACCAATGCATATTTGGGCTGGGGGTATCATCAGTGAGCAGTAGCTTGCAGTTTCACTTGTTAAATCAACATGTTCTTGTCCTGATATTCACATATTATTTCACAGCCTGAGGAAGTTCAAAAATCATTTTGAAAAAATCTTGAAATTTATGAAATGTACCTAACATATTATTCCTATTTATATTATACATTTATTTGAAAGAAAAAAATATGATTTATGTTGCAGCCTGAGAGTGAAGAATGTAACGAGATGGTGTTTTGTGATGGCTGTGATATTTGTGTTCACCAGGTAAGTGAGAAATCTTTTAAAAGATTAGTAGGAGAATACATAACTTGTCAGACTTTACTCATACATTTTTAAGGAAATTTTGATATTCTTCGAGAACTTTGGCCAACTTTGGTGAGTTAATGTATTCCTTATTATATACTTTGCTAATTTGGCTGTAATTGATATCTATTTCCTCTTTGTGAGTTAGCAAGTGATGGTTTCAGACACTGTCTTAATCCCTAATAAACAACTGATTAACTAAGTATATAAGGGATTCTTTAATTCTTATCCAATTTATGCTTTTCCCATCCAGTTGATTTTTCTAATCAACGTGTGGTTTGTTTGATCTCAGTTCATCATTGGTCTAATTTCAATTATGACGTCAAATTTTCTTTCTTTCTTTTGAATTTGCTTTTGTGGCATCACAAAAAAAGTGACCATGACTGATGACGTCATGTTTAACACATTTTTTTGCAGATTGTTGAAAAAGAGAGTCTGAAAATCATTGGAGAAACAGATTCCACCACCAAATCTCATGCAATACAATATTTCTCCACTCTCAATAGTTAATTTTTAAATATTTAAGAAGCCTCTAGTTTTAAATATGAAAACTCAACGATCTTGTGTGGAGAAATATATCACACTGAATGCAATGCAATACAATATTTCTCCATTCTCAACACTTAAATTTTTAGATATTTAAAAGCCACTGTTTTTGTCCCCTGCGTAATGCATTGCAGGGGACATGGAAATACTGGCGCCCATCCGTCCAGTCTTGTTAGCGCTCTCACGTGAACAATTCTTGCCAGATTTTTATGAAACTTATATCATAGGTTTATATCAGCAATGTCTTGGACGAGTTCGAAAATCAGTGCCGATCAATTATTTTTAAAAGAGTTATGCCCCTTGGACACATTAATTTTATGGAAAATTGCATTGTTAGCGCTCTCATGTGTACAATTCTTGCCAGAATTTTATGAAACTTATATCATAGGTTTATATCATCAATGTCTTTGACAAGTTTGAAATCAGTGCCGATCAATTATTTTTAAAAGAGTTGTGCCTCTTGGAAATATTGATTATATGGAAAATTGCATTGTTAGCGCTCTCATGTGTACAATTCTTGTCAGATTTTTATGAAATTTATATTATAGGTTTATATCAGTAATGTCTTTGACACTTTTCAAAATAAGTGATGATCAAATATTTTAATGAGTTATGCCCTTGGAAATATTAATTATAACGGAAATCACATTGCATTTGCTGTGAAGCCTTCATTTCTCTTAGATATTTATGAAAAGTTTTAAAGAACCAAAAAAAGTGTTTCTTTTAGTTATTGCCCTTGTACCTTGGATAGTTAAAATATATGCAACGTGGGGTACATTGAACTCTGTTCTTTTATAAATATGAAAATTTAACTGTCTTGATTGGAGAAATATCATATCACACTCCATGCAGATTCTATATTATTGATTAAGTGATTATATTTATATTATTCAACATGTTAATATTATTTTACAGAACTACCATTTCCTGCTGACTGCATGTTTTCTAGGCCTATTTTCTATAAATTAGTGAATCTACACTGAAAATTCATGAGTTCGTTGAATTTATGTATTGCTTTTCAACTTTCCTCTGTCAAAATAGTAACAATTACTTTAAATATGAAATGATGTATATTTACAGGCCTGTTATGGTATACAGAAAATTCCTGAAGGCAGCTGGTTGTGTAGACCATGTGCCCTTGGTATTAAACCCACATGTATATTGTGTCCTAGGTCTAGTGGTGCAATGAAAAGTACAAGGTATATTTGCAATAGCAAGAAATATTCAATTGCACAGTATTGCGCAATTGCAAGAAATATTCAATTGCACAGTATTGTGCAAAGAAGATACTTTGTATAAATTGCTTATTTCTTGACCAATTTCAATGGGGTTTTATTCTTGAACTCTTGGGGTTCTTTAATATGCTGAATCTAATTGTGTATTAAGTTTTTGGATTTTGGGCCCTGTTTTTAAATTGGTCCACATTGAGGTCCAAAGGGTCCAAAATTAAACTTTGTTTGATTTCATCAAAAATTGAATTATTGGGGTTCTTTGATATGCCAAATCTAACCGTGTATTTAGATTCTTAATTTTTGGTCCCGTTTTCAAATTGGTCTACATTAAGGTCCAAAGGGTCCAAAATTAAACTTAGTTTGATTTTAACAAAAATTGAATTCTTAGGGTTCTTTGATATGCTGAATCTAAACATGTATTTAGATTTTTGATTATGGGCCCAGTTTTCAAGTTGGTCCAAATTGGGGTCCAAAATTAAACTTTGTTTGATTTCAACAAGATTGAATATATGGGGTTCTTTGATATGCTGAATCTAACCATGTATTTAGATTTTTGATTTTTGGGCCTGTTATCAATTTTTTCCACATTGAGGTCAAAGGGTCCAAAATTAAACTTTGTTCGATTTCATCAAAATTGAATTATTGGGGTTCTTTGATATGCCGAATCTAACCGTGTATTTAGATTCTAATTTTTGTCCCATTTTCAAATTGGTCTACATTAAGGTCCAAAGGGTCCAAAATTAAACTTAGTTTGATTTTAACAAAAATTGAATTCATAGGGTTCTTTGATATGCTGAATCTAAACATGTATTTAGATTTTGATTATGGGCCCAGTTTTCAAGTTGGTCCAAATCGGGGTCCAAAATTAAACTTTGTTTGATTTCAACAAAATTGAATATATGGGGTTCTTTGATATGCTGAATCTAACCATGTATTTAGATTTTTGATTTTTGGGCCCGTTATCAACTTTGTCCACTAGATCATCACTATCAGATTCTTTTCCATTGAATCAGTACATTCAAATTTTTTCTTTTCAAAAGAAATGAAACAATTTCACTGAAATAGTGCCTATGTTCCAGTCAAAATCACTGGTAAACTAGGACACCTTTTCTAGTAGTGACTAATATAAATTTCTTTTCATACCAAAATACAACAGAAGTTAAAAGAATTCATACTTTTAACTGGCACCTTACTTCATAACTCTCTGAGTACTTATAGTTTAAAAATTGAACAGACCTTAATAATGGAAAAGAATGACATTAAAAGTTGTTTTAATCATGATTCAATTTGTATTTACAGGAGTGGAACTAAATGGGCTCATGTCAGCTGTGCGCTCTGGATACCTGAAGTAAGCATAGGTGATGCTGAGAAAATGGAACCAGTTACTAAAATATCTCAAATTCCTGTAAGTATGCAAAAACACAACATCTTGTAAAGCGAAAATATATAAATCTGTTTACTGCTTTTATATTAAAAAGTTTAAGTAAGGCAAAATAAATTTTGTATATATCTATTGATTTAATCAAGAAGAAATCAAATAAAATGTTCAAGGGTTGGCATTCAAACATATTGTTAGTTGTGAGGCAGGAAATATGCATTCATTCAATTAGAAAAAAACAAGGGTGCTTGTATGAAAATATTAAATAATGATCTCTTAGCTTTTGTTTGTAAAATCAGAAATGTACATTGAAAACAATAAAATGTTATTTTACTTCAACTCATTAACATTGTTTAAAGGATAAACTACAACTTTATAAGACTTTCCAAACTTTCATTTATTTTATCTTCGTAGAGAATTTCAATTTGTTACAATAAGAAATTTCTTATAAACATAACAAATTAACTTTGTTACTCAAAAATAATTTGTTGGACTAAAAGTATTATTTTCCATATTTAAATAATTTTATCAAATGATTCCATATAATGCTTTTAGAATGTGTAACACATTTTCATATGTTAATTATGTAATTACAGGCTAGTCGATGGGCTTTAATTTGTTGTCTATGTAAAGAGAGGAAAGGAGCCTGTATTCAATGTTGTGTAAAAGCTTGTAAAACTGCCTTTCATGTATCATGTGCTCATCATAATAACTTAGAAATGAAAACTATACTGACAGATGATGTTGATCTGGATGGAGGTTTGAAATTAAAGGTAATTATAAAAGTACCAGACATAAATTTAACAGAGTCCCTTTTGTTGACTGGAGGTGTAGAAAGATTAAATGAGCCAAGATGTATTACATTATAAGACATGTTTCTGCGCTTTTCTCCAATCATAATTCATGTCAGTGCTTGTTTTAGTCTTCTCTCTCTCTTAAATGGCAAAACAGATATTGATGACACTTTACAGTTTTAGAACACTTTAAGGAATATAATCTCTGTCCAACTTATTAAGGGAGATAATCAAATTTGCAGGACTGGGAGGGTGATAATTTTCTGAGTTCACTCCAAGCTCTACTTCTTTATATCTAAAGTTTCTCCTTTTAGTCCCGTATTGCTGATAGAATATGGGATAATTAAATTTGAAGTGCCTAGTTAAAGTAATTTCCTATATGGAAAAAATATATTTTTACAATATAGCTGCAAAAATACAAATTTGAAAACAGATGAAACCATATTTTAGAATTTTAACTTCATATAAGAAAAGAGATTTTATATACTTGGGATATCTTGATTTTCTCTTCGAAATGAAATATTGTCTTTTGATGTACACCTTATCATATACTTATCATATATATACAAGTAGATAAAAAACTTTGAAGGAAAATAGCATTATAAATGTTCATTATTACAGGGTTACTGTCCCAGACATAGTAAAAATCGTGATAGGAAAGGATCTGAGTCTGACACTGATTCTCCCAGGAAAAGTCCACCTGGATCTCCTAGGAAGGGGCTTACAGATGAAGAAATAGCTAGAATGAGGGCAGAAAAGTAAGTTTGGATTAAAATAAAAATTTAAACATCTCTTTCTAAAAAGATCAAAGTAATATCATTTCCACTCTCATCATAAGAAATTTTGATATACTAGTTCCCAGAAGAAAATTTTGAAGGTGTATCTTACATTTCCTAATAATGAAAAAAAATTTTTTAAGATGAATGAAACTGTTTATCAGACTTGTCTTTTTATTTCGGTAATATTTTGCACTTAAGGGCTGTTTGAAACAGTATTCATAAATTGGCACACCATCTTGAAAGAAGAGTTCAGATTATCTTCAAGTTAGAGTTTAAGATGTTTTTGATGTAATATAATTGGAGTTATTTCCCTTAGAATGTAAAATTTAGCCTTCTATCTGAATGGAAATGGTTATTAAGTAGCACATCACATCTTTATTTTTATAAGAGTGTCTTTTGTTACATGAAGGGATTTATTTATTTTGTTTTGTTTATAGAACGAAGAAACTGCAAGAGGAATTTTACAGTATAATTAATTTAGATGAGCTATCCAGAACATTAGAGTTAGATATAGACATTATAGAAAGTATTTATGAATATTGGAAACTTAAAAGAAAGGTAAGGCACAACAGTGAAAAACCAAGTTATTTTTTTAAAAAATCACACAACTCAATCTGTCAGTCATGTTGAAGATTTTGATAAAACAGTTGGAAACTTTAACAAAGACACATTTTATTAAGCACCTTAAAGTTGATTTTAAGAATTTTACTCTGTACATTATGAAATTCTATAGTAAATATATACTGTGAAACAACTAATATAGTGAATTAAGTTCATAACTTTCAAATGACCAACAATGAAAAGACATGTACAATTAAGTTTATATGATGTGGTGTTTGTAGGATCAATTAATACAAATAAAAAGTTTTGGAAAATAAAAATTGGGGTGAATTTGGCGTTTCTTTCCATTAAAATTTTGTTTTAGCGGTTAGAACTTAAAAAATGTAAACATACAGAAAGAACCTTGGTTCTAGTATAAGTATTAATTAAAAACTGTTCATTTCTGAATAAACTTACAACTGAAGCAATAGGAAGAGCAGAATTTTTCATCCAACCAATGACAATTTTGCTTGGTTATTTCCGGACTGGATTGATAAGGGTTATGGCTGTTCCATTAGAACATACATGGTACCCAGGGTAGGCACTTTAAAAATGGGGTAACCACCTATAGAGGCAAATTAAAATTTCATTTACATTTCCACTATGCAAAAACATAGATGACACCCACCCATAGTTGAGATTTGAAAGTGCCTTCCTGGGTCCCATGTATGTTTTATGGAACAGCCCTATGAAAAGAAAATATAAATGCCATTATTATTATTCAGAATTAACTTTTAATTTTGATATTCAGACATATTTAATTTGATTTTTATTGTTTTTTAGTCAATGTTTGGTGCACCTTTATTAACTCCTAAAACTGAGGAGGAAGATTTCTTTGAAAAACAACAAGAAGATAGTTTATTGTCTAGAATGAAGATGTTTGTACAGCTAAGACAAGATTTAGAAAGGGTAATGAATTATGCAGCATGCAAATTAATAATAGACCAATCACCATCATCATCTAGAAAAATTTTGTCTAGATCTGTGTGACTAATATTTATCTTACTTTGGTTGTGTATTCTTTACATGAAATAATGATTGTTTATGGTAGATGGGGTTTCATAATTAAAAATCAGTAGAATTTTTCAATTCTTTGACAAAATGTTATTCTATTTTCTTTTGGTTTTTAAAAATAGAAAAAAAGGTATGGGTCACAGAGCTTTTTTTCAAGCTGTAGGTTGTGCAAAATTGTCAGATTTTGAAAGTATTATACATGAAAAAGCACTTGTGTAACTGGGAAGAAAAAAAACACCATAGAATTTTAAAATTTAAGAGAAGATAGCACTTTGTATGGATTACCCATGGAAAAAACATTTGTGTGACAAGAAAGAAATGTAACTGTAGAATTTTAAAATCAAATATCAGAAGATAGCTCTTCTAATGTGCTTTCAGAAAAGAAAAATAGGGATCATTCTTTTTGTTTTCTTGTAACCAAACAAAATAGGTAAATTTTCTATACATTCCTTTATAAAATCAAATTATCTGAGTTGTCTTAGCTTATATGGGTAAATTAGAATTTTTTGAATCAAACAAAAAGTATTCTGTATTTGTTAAAAAAAATTAAATGAAATCTTACAAATGAATTTCATTCCAGTCTCAAAATTTGCATATGGCGTTAAAAGATCTAGACCAGTTCTATCTACCTTAACATCACTGATTTAACATACATAAGAAGAAATGAATAATACATTTACTGATTGTCAAATATTGAAAATCCTCATTCATTTTACAGGTTCGTAATTTGTGTTATATGGTCAGTAAACGAGAGAAAATGAAGAAACAGTACTATAAATCTAGAATTGAAGCATTCCATGGACTCAATGAGGCATTAGTTGACATGCGTCTCTCAGATAGAGAGGCACAGAAAATTGTTGAATTATACCCAGAAAACAATATATACTATAATTTTGACCCTAGTGCTTATGAAACATCCCCAGAGATAAAAGATGAAATCGAGGACTTAAATTCAGAAAATAGAGATAGGAGTTTTACTGACTTCATCTTGCAGGATGATGACACACAAGACTATATTCCCGAACTATCGTCCTTTTCTCCACGTAAGGATGCAGGGGATGCTGGTTCAGAAATTGGATTTTCTGGGAAGCTAGTGTCTGAAAACTTACGGAACACTTTGACTATTGAAACAGATAGGTTAGTTCAGACTAAGAAAGAAAGGTATAAACGTAAAAAAGAATTGAAGGAGAGAAATTTCTGTGATGTTTTTATTATGAGCCCTGATGAAGTGGACATGACAAAATCTGGTGATTACCGTCTTCGTAGTACAACTTTTACAGGTATAAGTCTGATTAAAGCAGACACTTCTAAACATGAACGGATAAGAAGAAAAACAATAGATTCTTTAGAAACCAAAGCATATAACCAAGAGGGAGAAAGTGATCAATCAGCTTCGCCAATAAAACGTGAATTACGGACACGAAGACAAACATGCGATGCTGATGTGTTTGTCAATGAAAATTCTAAATCTCCACGTGAATTAAGAAGTTCTTCGATAAGTGTCAAAGATGAACCTAAAGAAATTAGTGTTATTAGGAATTTGTCTAAATCTTCAAAGGCTGGCAGTGTTACTGATCGTGTAAAAGCTGAATTGAACAATTATATACTTGGTTCAAAATTAGTGGTTGCAGATTATATTAAAGATACTGTACAAAAAGGACTATTAGAAAATAAGAGAGTTTTACGAAATAATTTCCTCAATGGAATGATTGATCGATCAAAAAAGAAAGAAAATTGTGTGAATAGTAACATTAGTTCTCCAGTTTGTTTGTCTCCTGTGAATGGGAGAAGATCTATATCACGAGTATTGAACGAAATATCTCCATCCAGAGCTAGCACTCCCAGTGATAATAGTTGGTGCAAAAATCTCCGTGGTTCTCCTCGTACACCTTCACATATAGTAAATGGTGAAAATGGTTTGTTGGATCGAAATTCTCCAGGACCAGCTACAAGAAGTTCTCGTCGCAAAACAGACAATGGGTACGATTCTGACAGTCGGGAAGCATTTAGTGCTAGAAGTAGTAGGGAAAATTCTCCTGCTAGCATAAGAAGTTTTCGCCGGGGATTGAAAATGAGATCAGACTCACCATCATCACGTAAAAGTTTTACTGATTCTAACCATGGCTTTGTAGATGTAGAAAATATTTATACAGATTCTGATAATACTCCGGTAAAAAGAGTGACTAGAAGTCAAGTCTTTAGTGATAATGAGAGCTCAAGGGACTCCTTAGATTTTAAAGATAAATTTTCTAGTGTATTGTCATAGCAGAATTTTTTAATTGTTGTCTATGAATGGCATTAATTTGTAATATGAAGGCAGCTAAAAACCTTTTGTTCAAAATCAATGACACAAGCCATATTTATGTGTTTCATTTATAAACCTTTACAGTACAAAATAAATTGTCACATGCCATAAATTGCCTGACCCTTTAAAGTAAGATTAGGTTAAAGAATTTTTGTCTCGCCTTGACGGAGTCAAAAAGCGAGACATAGGTATGCTGTTTCCGGCGTTGGCGGCGGCGTCAACAATGTATTAGTTTGTGATTAGGTCTAGTTCATGGTGAACCACTAGTGGTAGGTCAATGATATTTGGTATGCAGTTGTATTAGCATTGGCACATCTCATTACTGTGGAGATTATTTGGCCCCGCCCCCTCATTCATGGTCTATTTACTTTGAAACTTTGCTTAGTTTTCATGTATTAGTTTGTGATTAGGTCAATTTTAGGGGAACCACTAGTGGTAGGTCAATGATAATTGGTATGCAGTTGTATAAGCATTGGCACATCTCATTTCCATGGAGAATATTTGGTCCTCAACCCTCAGTCATGGTCAGTTTAAGATGAACCACTAATGTTAGGTCAGTGATATTTGGTATGTAAATGTATTGGCATTTGCAAGTTTCATTTCCATGGAAATTATATAACCCCACCCCCTAATTATGGTTCATTGACTTTGAAACTTTTACATAGTTTACAAGTTAATGTTTGTGTTTAGGTTTGTTTAAAGGGAACGACTCATGAAAAATAAATGGTATTTGGTTTGCAGTTGTATTAGCATTGGCACATCTCATTTCCATGGAGATTGTTTAGCCGAGTACCTTTAGTCATGGTTCATGGACTTTGAATATTTGCATAACTTACTTGTTAAAGTATTGCTATTTTAATTTCAACATTTGCGTTATCAAAATAACAAATAGGCGAGACATATCTCTGTGTTAACAGTTTATTGTTATCACAACCAAATGTTGGGGGGTTTATTATCAGGAATTTGATTTTCCACTAAATGACAATTTTTTTTACTTTTTTTGGTGGGACATGAGAAGTGTTTTTTAGACACAACCATTTAAAGTTGTACTTCACTGTTTACTTAATCCAATGTTTGGGGCATTATATTCATACTTACAGTGGGGTCATCATCTTTGTATGGTATCATTTAAAAGACGATGAAGCCTATAAAAAATGTTAAACAAAAATGAAAATAATAAATAACTTAGGGTCAGTAATATTTTCTAGTCAATGGATGATATTTTTTCTTGACTAGTTGTTACACTTATGATTTAATTTTTGTCACACTTGATTACATGTTCTTATTTACATTTTTGTACTTTCAGGAAATATAACTCAATGGCATGATTCTTTTCCATTATATATATTGAAATTTGTTTCAAGGTTTCACATATATGTTTTTTTGTTTTATTTATAGGATTATCATAAGAATTTGTTTCAATGAAATGAAGATGTAAGTTCATTGTTATAAAAGAACTGAAAGGGCAAGTTATGCATTTATTTGTGTAAACTTACATTACTGCCATGTTATGTATTTATTTTTGGTTGGCTTTCAATTTGTCATCATAAGATGATTAATTGCTGGTATACAGTATATGATAATATTTTTTTTCTTTAATGTTCTCATCACCAGGATAGTGACAGTGAATTTTATTTCTTATTATAAAGCAGTCTTGTAATCCTGCAATGTCTTGAGTTCACAATTAACGCTTGTTGAACCAGTTAAATTAGGTTTTTCCACTAACTCAATGTTGGAATAAGGTTTTGAAATTTTAAGTTATCATTGATTCTTCATTGAAATATTTTGCTGTCCTGTAATGAAAATTTTTCAACTGGATCGGATGTGGAGATAATCATCCACCACCTTTGTGATCTCTGAACAATGCGGGGAAACTACTCTTCTAATCAAAATTATTACAATGATTTGCATGAAATTTTTAATATGACAATAGAACTTTTTTAGTTTGCAAAAATATTGAAATTTGTATGCTGAAAGGTTATGCAGCATATAGTTTCATTCTTGTATTTTATTCCCCAAATCGGTTCCAGATGACAATTTGAGTTAGCCTCTAATAAATTGTTTAAGAATTGAGAAGATCGCTTAGGGACCAAATAGCATAAATCCAGTTTGAATTTGACCCATTTCAATTTTGTCTTTTCAGATTAAGCAAATTGATAAGGGGAACAATAACCAAATTTTGGGTTTCTGAATGATACAATGTAACTTAAATAAGCCTCAACTAAATCATTTGAAATGTTGTTACGGACCAGGAAGTAGAATAGTTATTTGATGTACAAACTGCCCCAAAACCAAGCTATTTTTGTTATAAACCCAATGTCCTTCATAAATAGCATATGCTAATCCCTCCTACATAAGAAAGGTGGGGACATCTGTGTCCATGGCATCTGTGTCCCATGGACACATTTGTTTTTTTTTTTGTCTTATATTATTTTATTATAACCACTACATTAGGTGATTTAGATATAAACTGATTTTGAAGTTAAAAAATAAAGTTGTGCTTTATGGCTGACATGTTCCCAACTTCTCTTTATTTGCATTTATCTATCATGGATTATCAACATTTCAAAATCTCTCACTTATAGCATGCACAGGTTTACACAATTACAATTGTTTGGTAATAATGTTTTGTCATTTTCCCCCATCGCAATGGTTGATGGGAAATAGTATTCAATATGTTTATGCTGAAATTCAAAACGGCAACATTACTCCCAATGACATCTTTTTAAAGGAATATTGTTGAATACATAAAATCCTGGAAAATTAAGATAAGAGTTTCTTTTCATAATTTAAACATTTGAGAAATACATTTTTGTGTGTAAAAGATTTCGCTAGGTGTGTTTTTTATATCAAAGGTACAGTTAGAGATAAATGTTTATTTGTATAAAATATAATAAAATAACAAGAATTTCAAAATATTTTACAAGTGTATACGAGATGTAAATTCTTCAGTAATATAAAAAAGTAAAGCCAAAAAGATTTAAAAAATATACTGAAACATTGAATATGTGAGGAGCTTAAAGCATTAATAACATTAAACAATACCAAATTTACTGCACCAAAGATGTATTTTGACAATGAAGTGTCTCTTCAGTGATTCTTTACTCCTTCATAATTGGAATTGTTTATCTGTCAAATATTGAATTTTTAAACATTTTTATTTATATTTTTTTTTAGTTGTAGTAAAGATAAAAAAAAGTCTTATTTTTGTTGAGACTATATATTCAAAATTTTTACTTAAGTTTTTGGACGAACAAAATCACTGTACTATCACACTGATTTGTTATATCTTAAATGTTTAATTTTTGGTTCATTTGTTCTGTAGGACCAGTGACACTATGTATTGGTATTACTGGGGATTCATTGTTCTTCTAGTGACTGAACTTTTTTCAGTAAGCTCAAGGTTGCCAGTAAATATTAAAAAAAAAGTTTGTATTTCAATTATGGGGGTTTTAATATTTGTGCTTTCTGTATAAAAAAGGTTTGTATTTCAATATGGGGGATTTCAATAGTTGTGCTTTCTGCATAAAAAAGTTTGTATTTCAATTTGGGGGGCTTCAATAGTTGTGCTTTCTACATTAAAAAGTTTGTATTTCAATTTTGGGGGTTTCAGTAGTTGTGCTTTTATGCATTTTTCAGACCATTTTAACTTGTATAGGGCTAATATCTTTTTGAAGTCTGATAATAGCATTAGTCAATAGTAACCAGGTGAGCAATACATGATCCTGGGATCTTTGTATTAATATCATTAAGTTTGCAAGAGCATTTTTAAAAAAATATAATGTAAATATGTCTATTTTAGATAAATATATATAGTTCTGTGTAGTATAGAGCATGTATTTAATGTATATTACTGCTGTGGAAATGTATATTTGTACATTATTTGTACATGCAAAACATCTGTGGTCGAAATTAAACAAAAAACATACAGACTTTTGTGTTAGAATTTATTGTCTGAAAACACAACTAGGCTTGTCATAGAGTTTAAATATAGATTAATTGCAATTTGGAGTTCCATAAGATACACAGAAAAAGGTCGGAGAAGTGGAAGGGTAGTGTCTCCTTACATGAATTTTTTTGAAATACAAAGTTGTTTCTAAAAATTATAACATTATCTGTAACAAAATATATAAGAATTCCAGATTTTTCAGGTCCTTGGGAGAAAACTGAGTCATATTCCTTCCTTGGCTGCAGAAATCTAGATTCTGTTAGCTAAAAAATTCATCAGGTACCACTTGGCCAATAATGTAATTCTACAGTACGGCAGTAATCAATAAAAATCATCAGTAAAAACAATAATGGAAAAAAATTTCATACTGTAAATTCAGAAATTATTGCAAGGATTTCATTAATGCGAATAACACGACTACTTGAGTATCACAATAATGAAAACTCGCATTCTGATATCAAATACATATATTTGTATGTAGCTTTTCCAAAATTTGCAATAGTTAAACTTGCATTTTTGTTAATTTTTCAAAAATCGCAATAATTAATGCACGCAATAATTTCTGAATTTAGAGTAGTGATGCAGTTAAGCAGTTAAGCAATAAAGTCATTATGTTTAAAATTGAGCTTAAGATATGTGGTTACAAAGCCTAGAAATAATCATGAGATATGTGGAAATTAGGCCTAGAAATAAGCATAAGAGATGTGGAAATTAGTCCTAGAAATGAGCCTAAGAGATGTGGAAATTAGGCCTAGAAATAAGCATAAGAGATGTGGAAATTAGGCCTAGAAACAAGCATGAGATGTGGAAATTAGGCCTAGAAATAAGCATAAGAGATGTGGAAATTAGGCCTAGAAATAAGCATGAGATGTGGAAATTAGGCCTAGAAATAAGCATAAGAGATGTGGAAATTAGGCCTAGAAATAAGTATGAGGTCTCCGATGTGGAAATTAGGCCTAGAAATAAGCATAAGAGACGGAGGACACCATGCCGATAATTTGATCAAGTTGTTAAACCTATTTCTCTTATGGTTAAACATATCTGGAAAAATGTTTTGGTTTTGTAATCTTCACTTCAAGCATAAGTCTGAGAATAGTATGTCAGGAACCAAGACTTCTGTTAACATCAAACGTTTTCAAGCTTCAAGCGTTTTAAACTTTTCAGAATGGATTTAATTGACAAAAAGAACAATTTCAGGGGAACATGTGAGTGCTTCAGTATTTTATTGAAGAAATCACATCTTTCTATTGCCAAAGGGGAAATGTGAATTTTGATCTAACGAATAGCAAATTAAAATATTTGTAAAGCTTTTCAGGATTGGCTAACCAAATTAACACGTTTTTATGCCCCTGCTGTAGTGGAGGGGGCATTAAGTTTAACCTTTGTCCGTCTGTACGTCCTTCCATCCCTACGTCTTGAAATTGGTTTCCATTCTCTAACTTTAGTTTGCCTCAACCAAATGTCATGAAACTTGTACAAATGCTTATTATCACAAAACACAGATCAAGATTAAATTTGGGTGGGGTCACTTTTACCTTTCTAGAGTTGTGCCCCATTACAATTGGAAAAAAATGTTAAAATTTTTTGTTTGCGTTCTCTTAAGTTTGCTTCAACCAAATGTTATAAAACTTCCACATGCTTATTACCACAAAACTCATATCAAGTACAAATTTTGGTAGCATCACTCTTACTGTTCTTGACTTGTGTCCCTATATAACATTATATGCAAGCGAGGGCATCATCTGTGTCCCATGGACACATTCCCAATTTATTTGTATCTTTAATTTATAACACTCACCGGTCATTATTTTAAGAGAAATATCTCTTCATGAGGAAAATAGAAAACAGGCCACAACCATAAGAGAATTCTTGTTACCTCACCTTGACCAAAAGTTCATATGAGCTATTATCTCTAAAAAATCCTTATTGACCAATTTTATTAGTCAGGTCTTATTATCTTGAAATTATAAAATACAGAAAATGTACATAGGAAAAATTATCACATATACAAAATCTAAAATCCTGATATGACCAAAACCAACTAATAACTAATAGGAGTTATTTTCCATTAATAACAAAGTTAGTCCAGTTTTTGCCTATGATCTTTACAATTATAATAGATAGCGGAGACAGTTGACAGCAATAATGATCCGCTACATAGTCTACAAACAGATAAAAAATAACCAAAACCTTAGACTATTTAAAGCTGCAGCCCTTACATGGAGATTTCTTACTAATTAAATTGATGAGACAGAAACTGTGAACATCAAAAAAGATGCTCAAAGTAAGAAAATGACAATAACTTTGTTAACTTTATTACACTTTAAAGACTATTTTACCTTTATATGCATTTTTAAATTGTAGATCTTCACCTACTACTACTAAACCTATTTAAACCCAACTTGACATTTGGCATTTTTGGACACTATCTTGATAGGAGAAATGAATATTGAGAAATTCTAAACAGTTATTGGATTCACAAACAACCTGAAATCGACAATAATTTCACTGGGCGTTAAAGTTGTGATAACTGCAAGGGGGGTCTAGGGTTGGAACCCGCCTTTTTTTTTAACGATCAATGCATTTGAATGGGGACATAAAGTTGGAACCCCTCCTTTATCCTAGGTTGGGAACCTCCCTTTTAAAAATGGCTGGATCTGCCCCTGAACTGTTCAGTGCAGAGTCCT
This sequence comes from Mytilus coruscus, assembly GCA_017311375.1. Taxonomy (NCBI): domain Eukaryota; kingdom Metazoa; phylum Mollusca; class Bivalvia; order Mytilida; family Mytilidae; genus Mytilus; species Mytilus coruscus. The sequence goes on from CM029597.1 coordinate 50,291,065, forward strand.
ATAAAAAAATCTCTATGCATTCACTATTCTGGTATTTGGTTCATCATAATACAAGAGGTATGACCTCAACCCCCTCTTAATGTAACCATTGAAAAGTAATATTACATGAAAATTGGTAACCATAGAATAGAAAAGCAATGATGTACCTCAATTCTTAAAGTGAGGGCTATATTGCAATCTCCTTGTCTGTCTGTCCGTCAAACAATTATTTTGTAACACTTTTCTCAGAAACCACTGAACAGAATGACTTTATATTTAGTCTGCAGTTCAATTGTGATGAGTTGTAAATGGGTGCACTTTTCGGATTTGTCAGACACCTTCTTTCTTTTTTCTGATACTCTGAATTGCAAGTGGGAGAAAGCTGATCACGACAACATGTACATTCTTCTTTTAATTACACTATGGCCTAGTTCGTCGTTCAGTTATCCACTTTCATTTTGGATTGTAATTTATTCAGTGGAAGCGGTTGCTTCAATTCATTTTTTGCAGTGATGAGTTGATTCATATTAAAGTATCTCTTTCAAATGACTGGAGAAAAAAAATGTACACAATTTTTTTCAAAGTAAATAAATCCATCAGGTTTCTTCTGTAAACATGTTACAGTAATCTCGGATTAAATAAATTATAAATGAACCCCCAAAAATCAAAATATATTTTAGTTATAATATAACTATAATATTAATATACATAACAACCACCTTGACCATCTATCCATGTTTTTCCATATATTTGACTACTGTAGGGTGGTTGAATTTATAAATATTGAAAACCATTAGAAAACAAAAGTGCCTGTGAATAACTGGCACATTTTATTTTTTTCAGAAACAATATGCAGTTATGTATTTGGCTTCATATGTCACTTGTAATCCGTTATTTTCTTTCATAAGATAGTCCTTTTATAAGCAAAATTATATATTTATTTAAATATTTTGGTTTTAATGGCTTGTTTGCCATTTTCTTGAAAATGAGTGTGGATTAAATGTTCCATTAGACTTGCCTATAATATATCAATATCAAATGTTAATTGTTACATGATACAGCAACTAGTATGAGATGATATGTATTATTGTAATGTCTACCTCTTTAGCAGACATGGACTCTAAATAGATATAAAACCGGTTTAACCCACCACATAAGTGGTTAAAGAAGAAAAGGACTAGAGTTTATTATATATCATCGATAAATAATAAAAATGGCGTAATAATGTTAAAAGTTATACAAATGCATATTAATTTTAACTTATATGAAGGAAATTTATATATTTTACATTATGTATATTTTTAATAATAATAATATGTGTTAAACATGAACTTAAGTCTGAAGATAATTTTACACGCCAGAAAGTATTAAAATGCGACTTTTATGAACGACAACTCTATTTAAATAGACACAAAATACAATGTATATTTCAGGATAAGCTGGTTCTCGGCTGACTACTACACTTTGTTCTTAGTGAATTCGAATTATAAAGGCTCGTATAAAGGTCTTGAAATATTTAAGGAACTCCTTACTGAATGTTATAATTTTGAATAAATCCACTATTTCAGGACCTAAACAATTCGATTTAATGATATCCACAATTAAATCGAATTGTGAACCTCCATGAAAATTTAAGGGTACCCTGAAATTGACTTGTGAATGCACGAAATTATACTATTATGGCGCTTCATCAATATTAGAGGGTCTGGATGGGGTCTTTCATTTATGTATTATTTAATTATTGAGACCATTTCTCTACTCTTTATTTATTATTGCCCATATTTTCTCTATTCTTTTTATGCCCTTTATTCTACACTTTTTACCCATTATTCATAATTTTGTAAACCCCAACCAGACCCTCATATTAAGGATATCCCGAAATATTTAAGGACCTACTGAAATAAAGCTTTGACAGATTATTTGTTAATGTTTGTGTAGGTCCTGAAATATTTCATGATAATTTTATCCTGAAATCGAACTATGAATAGAGGTGTTCAGCTATTTCAGGACAACCTGAAATCGAATTATGGAAGTCCTGGAATATTTCAGAATATCATGAAATACATTTATTGAGGTCCTGAATCATTTATGGATGTCCTGAATACGAATTATAAAGGTCTTGGAATATTTAAGGAATTCCTTACTGAATATAATAATATGATAGAAAACAGACACATGCATATTTTTGACATACATGTAATGCTATTATAAAAAAATTAATGAAAACGGTTTGCAAAAATATTACTTGAAATAAAAATAAGTTCACTAATAAATAACGTTACGTTTTTTATCTGAAAATATTTATCATAAATTTAATCAAACCACGTGACATACTAAGAATTACTTCCTTTATTCGATTTCAGCATATGAAACTTCTGACGTAAAGAAACAGGCAAATAATTAACTAACAGTTAGCCTTAGATTAAGTCTAAAATATGACAGAATTAACATCAAACTCATCGTTGGTATGTTATATTTAAACATATTTATAAAGTTACTTTCATTTTCGTTTGTTAACAATATTACATTTTACCTTAAATTTAAATAAGTAATCTTTTTCAATGATCCAACAAGAAAATGTGTGATGATAAACTTTCTAGATAATAATGATTCAACTTTAAAACGACGTGAGCAATTATTGTCACATATGGAATGTATGATTTTGGTGTCGATCCGAATTTCAACATAGACAAAAAGACTATAACATGTTGGGATTTTTTAAATATTTTTTTCAAAAAAATCACAACTATCTTTTCTGTGCATGGAATGAACAAACCGTTACAGTTCTCTATGGCATCAGTATTTTGAGGTAACTGTACCGTTTATTAAACATCAATATGGCATATTTTGGAACAGTAATATCCTGTTGATAATCGGTCATGTCACTTTAATTTGATGTTGTTGTCTTTATGTAAAAAAGAGACGGAAGAAATACAGGAAACAAAAGAAAAAAATCGCAAGATAAAACAAGTTGCGTTCTTTAAAAAAAGAAAAGCAATACGTGAACCCGAGATCGCTGACTGCATCATCATCAAAAAGTTGCTGCTGAATTTTTGTTTGCTTTTGTTTTGAAATAATTGACTTTGAATAGAATAAGATAATGAGGATGTTAAAACACCTTTATTTAAAATATGTTATTGTGTGTAGATTCTTGCACAAGTCAATTGAAAGCAATGTTGGATAGTTGTGAATAGAAAAGTGGATGTATACAGCTACTATTTGAAGTTACATTTTAAGGCTTGACTATTTTATTTATTACTTGGGGGTGTACATCATTTTTTTCATAATCCTATTGCAAATCCCAGTTTCTGCAAAACGGATGTCTAATGCAAATTGCACAAACCAATCGCAATATAAATTTAAGCACTCAGTTTGTGTAACAGTAAATTTGGTCCGGTAGGAAAATTTGTCCGCCGGACTTTTTTCCCTAGTTAATCAAGTCCATGGCCATGATTTTACTAGGAATGTAAGTCCCAGGACAGATTTTCCTAGGAAAATAAGTCCATAGCTAGTACAATATGTCTGGCACTTATTTTCCTAGGAAAAATTGTCCTAAGACATGTTTTTGTAGTAAAATTATGATCATGGACTTGATTACCTAGGAAAGATTATCAACATTTCAAAATCTCTCACTTATAACATGCACAGGTTTACACAATTACAATTGTTTGGTAATAATGTTTTGTCATTTTCCCCCATCGCAATGGTTGATGGGAAATAGTATTCAATATGTTTATGCTGAAATTCAAAACGGCAACATTACTCCCAATGACATCTTTTTAAAAGAATATTGTTGAATACATAAAATCCTGGAAAATTAAGATAAGAGTTTCTTTTCATAATTTAAACATTTGAGAAATACATTTTTTTGTGTGTAAAAGATTTCGCTAGGTGTGTTTTTTATATCAAAGGTACAGTTAGAGATAAATGTTTATTTGTATAAAATATAATAAAATAACAAGAATTTCAAAATATTTTACAAGTGTATACGAGATGTAAATTCTTCAGTAATATAAAAAGTAAAGCCAAAAGATTTAAAAATATACTGAAACATTGAATATGTGAGGAGCTTAAAGCATTAATAACATTAAACAATACCAAATTTACTGCACCAAAGATGTATTTTGACAATGAAGTGTCTCTTCAGTGATTCTTTACTCCTTCATAATTGGAATTGTTTATCTGTCAAATATTGAATTTTTAAACATTTTATTTATATTTTTTTAATTGTAGTAAAGATAAAAAAGTCTTATTTTGTTGAGACTATATATTCAAAATTTTTACTGAAGTTTTTGGACGAAAGAAATCACTGTACTATCACACTGATTTGTTATATCTTAAATGTTTAATTTTTTGTTCATTTGTTCTGTAGGACCAGTGACACTATGTATTGGTATTACTGGGGATTCATTGTTCTTCTAGTGACTGAACTTTTTAAGTAAGCTTAAGGTTGTCAGTAAATATTAAAAAAAAGTTTGTATTTCAATATTGGGGATTTCAATAGTTGTGCTTTCTGCATAAAAAAGTTTGTATTTCAATTTGGGGGATTTCAATAGTTGTGCTTTCTGCATAAAAAAATTTGTATTTCAATTTGGGGGCTTCAATAGTTGTGCATTCTACATAAAAAATTTTGTATTTCAATTTGGGGGGTTTCAATAGTTGTGCTTTTATGCATTTTTCAGACCATTTAAACTTGTATAGGGCTAATATCTTTTTAGAGTCTGATAAATAGCATTAGTCAGTAGTAACCAGGTGAGCAATACATCATCCTGGGATCTTTGTATTAATATCATTAAGTTTGCAAGAGCATTTTAAAAATATAATGTAAATATGTCTATTTTAGATAAATATATATAGTTCTGTATAGTATAGAGCATGTATTTAATGTATATTACTGCTGTGGAAATGTATATTTGTACATTATTTGTACATGCAAAACATCTGTGGTCGAAATTAAACAGAAAACATACAGACTTTTGTGTTAGAATTTATTGTCTGAAATCACAACTTGTCTTGTCATAGAGTTTAAATATAGATTAATTCCAATTTGGAGTCCCATAAGATACACAAAAAAAGGTCAGAGAAGTGGAAGGGTAGTTTCTCCTCACAGGAATTTTAAAATACAAAGTTGTTTCTAAAAATTATAACATCTGTAACAAAATATATAAGAATTCAAGATAATCATTCCAGATTTTTCAAGCCCTAGGGAGAAAACTGAGTCATATTCCTTGCTTGGCTGCAGAAATCTAGATTCTGTTAGCTAAAAAATTCATCAGGTACCACTTGGCCAATAATGTAATTTTACAGTACGGCAGTAATCAATAAAAATCATCAGTTAAAACAATAATGGAAAAAAATTACATGGTGATGCAGATAAGCAATAAGATCATTATGTTTAAAATTGAGCTTAAGATATGTGGTTACAATGCCTAGAAATAAGCATAAGAGATGTGGAAATTAGGCCTAGAAATAAGCATAAGAGATGTGGAAAATAGGCCTAGAAATAAGCATGAGATGTGGAAATTATGCCTAGAAATAAGCATAAGAGATGTGGAAATTAGGCCTAGAAATAAGTATGAGATCTCAGATGTGGAAATTAGGCTTACAAATAAGCATAAGAGATGTGGAAATTAGGCCTAGTAATAAGCATAAGAGACCGAGGACACTATGCAGATAATTTGATCAAGTTGTTAAACCTATTTCTCTTATGGTTAAACTTATCTGGAAAAATGTTTTGGTTTTGTAATCTTCACTTCAAGCATAAGTCTGAGAATAGTATGTCAGGAACCCAGACTACTGTTGACATCAAACGTTTTCAAGCTTCAAGCTTTTTAAACTCTTCAGAATGGAATTAAATTTGGCAAAAAGAACAATTTCAGGGGAACATGCGAGTGCTTTAGTATTTTATTGAAGAAATCACATCTTTCCATTGCCAAAGGGGAAGTGTGACATTTGATCTAAGGAATACTCCATTAAAATATTAAAATATTTATAAAGCTTTTCAGGATAGGCTAACCAAATTAACACGTTTTTATGCCCCCGCTGTAGCGGAGGGGGCATTAAGTTTAACCCTTGTCCGTCTGTACGTCCGTCCATCCGTAAAGTCCTGAAATTGGTTTCCATTCTCTACTTTAGTTTGCCTCAACCAAATTTCGTGAAACTTGTACACAATGCTTATCACAAAACACTGATCAAGTTTGAATTTTGGGTGGCGTCACTTTTGCCTTTCTAGAGATCTGCCCCTTTACAAATGGAAAAATTGCTGAATTTTTTCGTTTCCAATCTCTTACTTAAGTTTGCCTCAACCAAATGTTATGAAACTTATACACAATGCTTATTATCACAAAACACAGATCAAGTTTGAATTTTGGTAGCGTCCCTTTTACCTTTCTAGATTATGCCCCTTTACAAATGGAAAAATTGCTGAATTTTTCGTTTCTGTTCTCTTAAGTTTGCTTCGACCATAGCAGAAATGAATATTGAGAAATTCTAAAAGTAATTGGATTAACAAGCAACCTGATATCGACAATAATTTCACTGGGCCTAAAAGTTGTGATAAATGTAGTGCAGAGTCCTATAAAAAAAATCTCTATGCATTTACTATTCTGGTATTTGGTTCATCATAATACAAGGGGTATGACCTCAACCCCCTCTTAATGTAACCATTGAAAAGGAATATTACATGAAAATTAGTAACCATAGAATAGAAGAGCAATGATGTACCTCAACTCTAAAAGTGAGGGCTATATTGCAATCACCTTTTCAGTCCATCCATGGTTCCAGCAATTATTTCGTAACACTTTTCTCAGAAACCACTGAACAGAATGATTTCATATTTAGTCAGCAGCTCAATAGTGATGAGTTGTAAATGGGTGCACTTTTCAGATCTGTCGGACACCTTTCTTTTTTCTGATACTTGGAATTGCAAGTGGGACAAAGCTGATCACGACAATATGTACATTCTTCTTTTAATTACACTATGGCCTAGTTCGTCGTTTAGTTATCCACTTTCATTTTGGATTGTAATTTATTCAGTGGAAGCGGTTGCTTCAATTCATTTTTTGCAGTGATGAGTTGATTCATAATAAAGTATCTGTTTCAAAGGACTGAAGAAAAAAATATACACAATTTTTTTTCAAAGTAAATAAATGCATCAGGTTTCTTCTGTAAACATGTTACAGTAATCTCAGATTAAATAAATTATAAATGAACCCCCAAAAATCAATCTGGCTGTTTAAATATAACTATAATATTAATATACAAAACAACCACCTTGTCCTTCCATATATTTGACTACTGTAGGGTGGTTGAATTTATAAATCTTGAAAACCATTAGAAGACAAAAGTGCCCATGAATAACCAGCACATTTTATTTTTTCAGAAACAATATACAGTTATGTATCTGGCTTCATTTGTCACTTGTGGTCCGTTATTTTCTTTCATAAGGGAGTTACCATTTGATTTTTAGGGGGTGGGGGTGGGGCTAGGATGAAATTTGAAAAAAAGCAGGACAGGAGTTTTGATCAAAAAAAAAAAGGCAGGATGAGGAACTTGGCAAAAAAAAAAAAATGCAAGATGAAAATTATGTAAAAAAAAATCAGGATAAACTAATTAAAAACAAGGCAGGACCAGAGAAATGCAAGACAAAATTTTCCATCCTAGCCCCTCCCCCTAAAAATCAAATGGTAGCTCCCTAAGATAGTCCTTTTACAAGCAAAATTGTATTTTAATATTTTGGTTTTAATGGTTTGTTTGCCTTTTTTTCTTGAGCATGAGTGTGGATTAAATGTTCCATCAGACTCACCGTATACTAAATTTCAAAATAAATGATAAATGTTATATTACACAGTGACTGGGTATGAGAGGATTTGTTCAATTATAATGTCTACCTCTTTAGCAGACATGGACTCTAAATAGATATAAAACTGGTTTAACCCACCACATAAGTGGTCAGCGATTATAGAGGACTAGAGCTTATTATATATCATCGATAAATAATAATAAATGGTGTGATAATGTTCAAAGTTTTACAAATGCATATTAATCTTAACTTATATGAAGGAAATTTATATATTTTACATTATGTATATTTTTAATAAAAATAATTTTAGTTAAACACGAACTTACGTCTGAAGATAATTTTACACGCCAGAAAGTATTAAAATGCTACTTTTATGAACGACAACTCTATTTAAATGGGTAAAAATATGTTCCACACACCAGGGACATAAAATACAATGTATATTTCAGGATAAGCTGGTTCTCGGCTGACTACTACACTTTGTTCACATTGAATTCGAATTATAAAGGTCTTGAAATATTTAAGGAAATCCTTACTGAATGTAATAATTTTGACTAAATCCACTATTTCAGGACCTAAACAATTCGATTTAATGATATCCACAAATCGAATTGTGAACCTCCATGAAAATTTAAGGGTACCCTGAAAATGAATTGTGAATGAACGAAATTATAGAATTATGGAGCTTCATTAATATTAGAGGGTCTGGATGGGGTCTTTCATTTCTGTATTCTTTAATTATTGAGATCATTTTCTTTATTTATTTTGACCATTTTTCTCTAATCTTTATTTTTTTTGCCCTTTATTCTGCACTTTTTACCCGTTATTCATAATTTTGTAAACCCCAACCAGACCCTCATATTAAGGATATCCCGAAATATTTAAGGACCTTCTGAAATAAAACGTTGACAGATTATTTGTTAATGTTTGCATGTGTAGGTCGAATTATGGGGTTCCTTGAATATTTCAGAATATCCTGAAATACATTTATGGATGTCCTGAATCATTTATGGATGTCCTGAATTCGAATTATAATTAAAGGTCTTGGAATATTTAAGGGAGTCCTTACTGAATATAATAATATGATAGAAAACAGACTTATGCATATTTTTACATACATGTAAACCTATTATATAAAAAATGAAAACGGTTTGCAAAAATATTACTTGAAATAAAAATAAGTTCACTAATAAATAACGTTACGTTTTTATCTGAAAATATTTATCATCAATTTAATCAAACCACGTGACATACTAAGAATTACTTCCTTTATTCTGTTTGAGCATATGAAACTAATGACGTAAAGAAACAGGCAAATTACTAACTTACAGTTAGCGATTAAGTCTAAGATATGACAGAATTAACATCAAACTCATCGTTGGTATGTTATATTTAAACATATTTATAAAGCTATTTTCATTTTCGTTTGTCAACAATATTACATATTACCTTAAATTTAAATAAGTAATCTTTTTCAATGTTCCAACAAGAAAATGTGTGATAATAAACTTTTAGATAATAATGATTCGATCAACCTTTAAACGACGTGAGCAATTATTGTCATATGGAATGTATGATTTTGGTGTCGATCCGAATTTCAACAAAAAGACCATAAAATGTTTGGATTTTTTTAATATTTTTTTCTAAAAATTCACAACCATCTTTTCTGTGGAATGAACAAACCGTTACAGTTCTCTATGACATCAGTATTTTGAGGTTACTATACTGTTTTTAAACATCAATATGGCATATTTTGGAACAGAAATATCCTGTTGATAATCGGTCATGTCAACACTTTAATTTTATGTTGTTATCTTTATTTAAAAAAGAGACGGAAGGAATACAGGAAACAAAAGAAAAAAATCGCAAGATAAAACAAGTTGCGTTCTTTAAAGAAAAGCAATACGTGAGCCCGAGACTGGTCACCAAAAAGTTGTTGCTGAATTTTTGTTTGCTTTTGTTTTGAAATAATTGACTTCGAATAGAATAAGATAATGAGGATGTTAAAACATCTTTATCTGAAAATATGTAATTGTGTGTAGATTTTTGCACAAGTCAATTGAAAGCAATGTTGGATAGTTGTGAATAGAAAAGTGGATATATACAGCTACTATTTGAATTTACATTTTAAGGCTTGACTATTTTATGTATTACTTGGGAGTGTACATTATTTTTCATAATCCTATTGCAAATCCCAGTTTCTGCAAACCGGATGTCTAATGCAAATTGCACAAACCAATCGCAATATAAATTTAAGCACTCAGTTTGCTTTATAATCTGGATGTATTTATTTTATTTATCATATCTTCATATTTTGTTTCCTGGATGCCTTCAATTATTCTTATACTCGTTATTGAAGCTGTCGTACTCATGGTAGATGTTGTATAGATAAATTTAAAGTCATTCACATTCGCGAGTGAAATTAATATTTGTGCATGCGCGTGTTTTTTTTTTGCGCAAGAAATAGTAAATAGAAAGCATACGCACTGATACTATGAATAACAAAACGCATTTGCGTCATTACATACATCAATCTAGGTTCAAATCTAATGTTTAATAGTTGAATTCGGATGTCAAAATGAACCAAGACGTGTAGGATAGCTGGTCAACGCAATAAATACAATTTTCAAAATCGTATCATTTGCAAAGATTTAGATACTATAACTTAAGGTTGAACTATTAAAAAAAATGAAATTTAATGATTAACATACATTCCTGTTAATGAATCTTTTCCGAAAATTTAGAATATAATATCAATAAACAAAAACGTCCAGTATTTACTGATGGACATTTTATTTATCAAATTAATCTCTTCTTTTAGTCTAACTTTCCACTATATGAATAATATATTGCTATGCAAAATATAAGCTGAGACTTATAAATCCGTACTAAAACAGTATTAAATAATTAACGTAGTAATTAAATTATTTTATGATTATTGTAAAATATTAATTACGTTTTTTGTGAGATGCAAGGATTTAAAATCCTTGTGAATTGAAACCATGCAAGTATTTGTTTCATTCACTACCTTTAAAATTTAGATACTAACTTATGTGTACGCATCCCTGCTCATTGGTGCTCATTTTCATAAATGTATTCACTGTTCAAACCTGTGGGACATAATACACGTATATATAACATTTTAAATTATATTCTATTAAGGAAAAAAATAGTCTCAGTTTAAACTTGATAATTTTAATGAATATTCTCTTGGTCTGGTAGTATCTATTAATGAACTTAAATATTTTTAACAGAAAAATCTTTTGTTTAAGTATCTTTCTGCTTTCCGACCACTGTGTGTCCGACCTACGATGACTATTTATAACAGAAATATCGTTTTGTTAATTTTCTTCATGCATTCCGACATTTTCCCAGGCTATGATTGAAATACAAAATATCACGTGATAAACGAACAGAAATAATCAGTTTATTCTGGGACATTATATATTAATAAACTATTCCCAGGTTTATTGTCACAATGCACAACAGCACGCTGTATTAAATACTACAAATGCAACGCGTACAGGGACCGTCTCAAAGCATGAATTATATAATTGCGTTATCATTATACTTGATATTTAATTAATTTTCGCATTACTAAAAACACATATGTTTTGTCAAAAGGAAAATAGGTTCTAACATATAAATGATTTTTGACTGCAACCTAGTCTTCATTCTTTTACTTGAAATATCCAATGTCACGTGGTAGCCTATCCATAGAGGGACCGTATCAAAGACATAGATAACTACCTGTATAAATGATCGAAAATTTTCGAGAGGTTCCGAGAATCTTGTTTCAAGGATATCCGAATGGCCCATAGAAGCTTCTAAAACTCACCAATATATAGGCGTGCTCAGGCCTGAGGGTTCACGCAAAAAACCCGGCAACATCATGGCTAAAAAGAAAACCACAACGAAAAGACAAACTAATCTACAAAACACGTCTCGTTTAAACATCCAGGACATTTTCAAATCACAACAATTTTATTAGCCAACCGTAAATCGAAGATCCCTGAGAGCTACTGCCATCACTTGGCCATTATTTGAAATAGACAGCGGGATGATTAACGAGGTATTAATCCATGCAAATCATTAGAATTGATCATTAGATTAAAAGACATTCAAATTTGCATTGCCGATAATTAAGCTCCTACAGTTGCCCAAATTACACTCCTATGCTCTCAGGATCTCGAGAGGTGACTGGGGTATAAAATACAGTAATCTGGGTTTTTCCCATAAGGCGCATAACTGTATTCAGCCCATACAATAAACAGTTCTAGTATAACACATAGGACATATAGAAATTGTGTAGAAATAAACGGATGCTTGCAATCACGAAACAATTTCAATTAGAGTTTTGCAAACAGATGTTGGTTAAAGCAAAAAGACACTAACACGGTATATTTTCATTTTCAGATCAATGACACTGAGTTGGAAAGAATATCCGATGTTGTTTCTAATGCAACATTCTTTACAATGGCATCCTGTTGTAAGTCTAAAGGCCAAAAGAACACTATACTTACCCTAGAGTATTTGTATTATACACGGTATAAAGGAGTAATACGCAGATTCTTCGGTGGTAGTACGGCCGAAGGAACTAACTTGAAAGACAGTGATGTCGACAAAATGATCGTTTTTTCAAACATTACGGCTTGTACGGAAAGAGACCAATCAAAAAATATCAATGGACATGTTTTTATTTTAGACACCTCAGTTTGCCGTCCAGGGTTTGCTAGATTGATTCCTGTAAAACTTGATCCAAACATAAAAACAATTTTTAACGATCATGGAAAGACAATTGATGATATGTTGGAAACAATCGAAGGAGACAAAACATTTCTTTCCAGTGATAAAATGGTTGATTTCTGGGTGCATTTCCTGACAAAAACAAAGACAGCAGATACACCAACAGAAACATCCCGTCATGGACCAAGTGCCACTTCAGCTAATACAGACATATACGGCTATATTAAGGAAAAGCTAGGTGCATCAGTGGAACAAGATTTCGCCTTTGGAATATCGTTGTATGAATGGCCAATTGATGGCGAAGAGTGGATTGCCAGAGAAAGAAAACATGGATGGCCTTCTCCAGAATTTATTGAAAAAATTACAAAGCTGAAATGTCACGTAGTCGCTGTTGGAGATAAAATGTCACCTACATCGTCATTAGAATGGAGAGTGTCGTTTTTGTTACAAGAAAGAGAGTTGGTATGGAATTTTAATGATACACAGCTTCAATGCTTTATCTTGATGAAAAATATTTTGAAGACATTTCTACATCCTATCGCACCAGACGAATTGAGCTCATATCACATGAAAACAATACTACTTTGGCAGTCTGAAAATAATCCTCAACATCAATGGCAACCAAAATATTTACTTTGTTGCACCATGAATTGTCTTCTATTTCTAAAACATTGCATAGAAAAACTTCATCTGGAGCACTACATTGATCGTCGAAAAAATTTGTTCTCGTATAAATTTGAAAATTACATTTTAAAAGAAAATATGATCAAATGCATTGAAGATATTTCAGCCGATATTGTAGCTCATGTTTTGCAGTGTGTCGAGGGTGTTGACCTGTTATCCCCATGGCTAGAGAGTGAAATGGGGTTGATAATTTTCTGCAGTTATGTAGAGAAAGGCTGGATTCTAAAATCACAACAGAATTTGAAACATTCAGATTGTCATTGGAATATTTTCATAAGGGTCAAAGCTTGTTAGGAGTAAATATAGAAACTGTTCTTGCTGACTTTAAGTTACTTTCTGAATATTTTGTAGGCTTTGATGATCACAAACCGTCCACGGACATCGAAGACAGCTTCACTGAAGCTGTGCGCATGTTTATTAATATTCGAATTGCATTAACACTTTTGGAGACGATCATAGATGTTAAGGATAATACTGTAAAGAAGCAAAAACTAGAGAAGTTACAGAAGTTTCTAGAGGATAACCAAAATATTGATGCATTATCTGGTAAATTGTATTTAGCTACATACTATCTAAGACTCCAAAATTCTCAAAAAGTGATTTATATTATTCGAAGTATCCTTGATTCGCCATCCCAAAACTACTGTACACTGGCCATTGTTCAAAATACAAGACAATACACATTGGTAATGGTACTGCAACTCAGCTGAAAGAACTTCCAAATCCTTTTGATCACAAAAAGAAATATCTTTCTACAGCTCAAGACGTAATATTTTCTAGAGCAGACTTATCGTTTGTTCCCCATGCTCTGAAATTCGAATGTATCGTAGGGAGAGCATTCATGATTCATCCATTAGTGTATATGTTATATCTGGCCGTGATAAGCATCGAGTGTGACCAAGAGGCTTACTTGTATGCTTTAGAGGGTACAGTGAATGAATGCGAAGGAAGTTTCCATAGTTACAGGCATTTGAATATATTAGGCGGTTGTTATTTCCATATTGGCGGCTATAAAAAAGCGTTTGAGTGCTATACACAGTCATTAATGCAAACTGTTCCGACAGGAAGACAAAACGCTGCACTGTTATATTTAATCATTTTAATGTTTCGTTTGATTAACAATGGATACGGAGAAGAATGTATTTATAGACGAAAACGATAGAAGAATTGGTATAAGAGCTTAAACAAAATAAATATATGACACGAAATAAGCGGTACAATATGATTTGCAGATAGAGAAATAGAGAATTTACAGAATACATTTTTACTCAATGATCCATACCACTGCGCTATATTTCCATTTAGGGACATCGGAATCTTTTTTAGGTTGTGTCAGAATTAATTTAGTTTTACAATCTTTTGATTCGAGCAACACTAGTGATTCTTATGTAAACGAAACGCGCTTCTGACGTGTTAAATTATATTGTAAGCCTGCTCATGTTGACGATATTTTATTTCGCATTCAGCCATTGAGAGCTGACTACGCAACGATTAATTTTCTAGATAGTTTCCTTGCATTAGTTTAAGAAAAGATTCAAGTTTGACATATTCGGGTTATTTATTACTTGCAAAAGTCAGTAGAATAAATCGCTCGCGAAAGTTTGTTTTTTGAAGTAATTCTGGTATTTTTTCTGAGTTTTTACAACCACTGTCTATGCCAATGGACATTTTATAAGCCCACATGAAATATCATTGATACCTATCCAGATTTGGTCCATCATTTAGGCATTTGTGGTTTTCAATGCTCTTCAACTTTTTAATTCAAGACTGATTTGGTTTTTGAACCTTTAGAATCAAGCGCCACTTATGAGTTATAAATAAGAAACGTGCGTCTGGCGTACCAAATTATAAGTCTGCTATCTTTGATGAGTTTTTATATAGGAAGAGAAGAAAATCAATCAGTATGATAATTATGTAATTGTACTAAAACACACTCGGACAAAGTTTACCTTAGAAGACCTGAATGATCTATATTTGCCCGTTAAGTGTTGATGCTCATACAAACGTTTTATGTACATTTTTGATACACAGAAGCACAGAATTACAGTCAAGTCCACCGTAATCGGAATCATACATGTATTTCCCAAAGAGGCATTACAGATGAAAATGGTGTCGTTAAAACAAAAAACTAACAAGAAGCGTTTATTTGTATCGATAATATAAAACAATTCATAAATAAATATTTCTAATGATTTAATGACCGAGTGACACCAGTGATACAGGAAGTGAATACCCTTCCAGAGCACATGAGTATATCCCCGGTTTTTGTTGTTCAGTTTTTATTTTTCTATGTGATTTATACATAATTTGTCACATAATAATTTTTTAATATATTATCACATTAACAAACATGATGATTAATATTCCACATTTATAAATTACAGAATAAATAACAATAACTGCGTACACTGCGAAGGAATTCGCTATTGAAATGATTGTGTCTAGTACTGTGACTACCTTGATAAAGAGCACAATCTTGTTATTCAGTTTATCCAATACCGATGTCATTGACAATAGCGTTCACTGTAATTTTACGCAGAAATATTAAAAGTCACTCCAAAAGTATCGCTTTATAAATGATTTTACATCCATGTTAAATAAATGACTGAATACACAGGTAACTATTTTGCTAGACAGAAAAGTTGTTTCACTTGACAGGTATTCTAACATCAAAAATTGAATCTAGCGTTTCAGAATTCAATCACGCCGTCCGTATAATAGAATTTTTTACAAATTCTATGCCAGCTTATTTGAAAGTATACATAGATTTTATAACTTGCAATCTCGTATTAATACATTAAACAACTAGTACTAGTATTTCAGTCTTATTTGATCTTTGTCAATAAAAATAAGCGTTTCTATATACATTATATCATGTGAAATAGATAGTTTTGCTTATCCTTGTCAAAAAGACAATCAATCTTTATCATTTTTCTTAGGTTGAACAACCGAAGTACTTGGTTGGTCATCCTTACCGTCATTGCTGTTTCCAATTATAGTTGGTAACAAGTCAACTAATAATACATCTTCAGATCTCTTTTTTTCAAGTACTTGAAATGCGCTATCCATCAGTAGTGAAGGCAGTTCATTCGGTTGTTGAATGCCCTTGTCTTGAACCGAGTTTCTGAAAAGAGCTAATATTTTGTTACAATCCTCTTGTTTTACTTGACCGATAACCTTTTGTAATGCCTTATTTTCTAGCTGTGGAATTGTTATATCATTCACTGATGAACTCTTTAACCATGTATAGTCTACATTTGGTTCCTTTTTATCTCCTTCTCCATTACCACCAAAAGGCTCTTTGTTGTTCGTGTTCTCATGATTTTCCAGGACATGTGTATCAGTCTCTTTATTGTTAGGAAAGTTAACTTCCAAGTATCTTTTCACCGACATACCGCCATCAGAACTGTCACCAGAAACCTCATTTGTTTTCTCCAATTCAATTTTTTTCTCTTTCTGGCTGTCGCTCTTTTTAAGTTTTATCATGTTGTAATTCAGTTCGGCTATCAAAAATTCTGCAACAACCGTTTTTTCCTCTTTTGTCGTATTTTTCAATTGCTCCTCGGACACAAGTTTGAACATATTCTGTAATGGACTCGTCATCATATTACCATTTTCATTGTTTTCTATAACCGAAAGAAAAAAAGGGGGTATAATTATACCTTTAAAAAATATAATTATATAGTTGTAATTAATACGTATTAGTTATGATAGATTCTGCTTATATTAATGGAAATAATTTTAAAAATCAAGATACAGAAAACAGATTGATTTGGCTTCTTTCATATAAAAATGAAGAAATATGCAACACTGCGGCTTTGATTTGTTATATATGTTTTACAATTAGAAAACAATTGCTATTGTTAACTTGATATTATCATAAGTTTTATCATTAATTTTTGTTAACTTTAGGTCTTTTTGTAATCACTATCTGTTACATGCCCTTATGAACTGATGATTGATTAAAAAAGTATTCGGATTCGTACAAATGTATTAGTTATGGATTAAGACCAGGGTAAACTAAACAGGAGATAATACATCTGCTCAGATTGTTGATTGCTTTATTTCTACTAACAGGTAATTGCTGAAGCATCGTTTATGAAGGCAGTATGTGCAAGGACAACATTTTAACGGTAAATAAGTTACATGTAAGGATATTCTTGGTGATATTCAAATATTTTGGCCTCGAGCATCACTGAAGAGACATTTATTGTCGAAATGCGCATCTGGTGCATTGAAATTGGTACCGTTTATGTTATTGAATATATATGATATTTACTTCATAATAGTTTATTGAAAGGCTGAGAAGTAGTTTTGAGCGTAGCGTTCACTGGTAAAAATACAGCCATTTGGAGTAACAGAATAATTAAAAATACCGCTAGGATATCTTTTCTGTCGCCAGTTGCTTCTTTTGTGTACGCCAATTCGTTTTTGTCCTCTTTCTGACCGTCGCTTTCTTTTGGTTTTGCCATATTGTAGTTCAGTTCGTCTATGAAAGATTTTGCAACAACATTTTCTTCTTCTTTTGCTGTAAGTTCCAACTGCTTGTCGGACTCGATAGATATAGACACATTCTGTAATTGACTAGCGATCACGTTACCCGCTTCCGTGATGTCTTGATCTGAAAGAAAAGTAAAATACTGCCTTGAAAATATAGAATTGAATAGTTTCAAACAAAACAAAAAATATCAAAGCATATTAGTTTAACTTTATCTCGGTGTTTAACAGCTTAAATTGTGAACGCCTGCAAATCGTTCCGGATCATGTTATGGCCTCTCAATTTTGGTTGGAAAGTTCTGTTAGTTGTCTTATCGACGTTTACCTCGTATTTCTTTTATTCGTAGACAAAATCAATTTACGAATATAAAAAGATTCATTGAACTTAATTCTAAAATTTCTGTTATAACTTGGATCCTCGATTATACTAGCGGTAAATGAATATGTTTCGACGTTTAAATCATGTTGTCAGATGTTACTGATAGACGATGTCTTACCACAAACAACGAGATAAGAGATGACGTCGACTTAAAAAGCCAAGTGGAAAATAAAAGAACAAGTTTATTAAATCTTCAAAGCGAGCCTTCACTTCACTTCCTATTTCATATTAACGTTCTGTGGAATAAATATTGATATTGAAGGTAATATTGCTTTAATCAGTATCAAGCGAAGCCAAGGTTGACAATGTCTTTTCGAGGGGTAACAATCTGCTCTATCACCCTCTCAGATATGTGTTATTTAATTTATTATACTGAATGTTCTGTTGTTACTGTCTATTAAATTTCAAATTCAAAGTAATAAACTATGTCGTCTTGTACATTACAATCATCCGTATTTATTAAAGCGCACACTTGAGCAAGCGTCTCCGTGAAGGGTAATAGAGTATTTGCCATGGGAAAGAGTAAATTGTCTCCCTCGTTTTAACCAATCAAAATCTGGCATTTTGACATGAAGTATAATAAAACAAAATAATGAATAGAATGTATAAAAATAATAATCATAAACATAAGCATTTGATCTGAGTCAATTTTAGCTTTAATGTAGATATGTAGTTAAGAATGCGAGTTTGTTAAGAGATTCTGTAATGTAAGTGATAGTAAATCGAGCTAACTGTTTGTTGTTTGGGTTATTGTTAGTTTGGTGCTAAGCGTCAAGTAGTAGATACAACATACATTTTACGCCAAAAATGTATTGAGTTACGCTATTATTAATTGCTAGTTTGACTTGGCACTTGAAATCAAGGGTGGATTTAGAAAAGTCTGAAATTTTGTCTCATGCAGGCTAGGCATTGGCCCTTTATGAAAAGTTGTAAGGATTTGTAGGATGCAACTTCTACAGCTCAAGCCAAAACTTATTGGCATACCTTTTCTGTCACTAATTTCTTCCTTTGGGTTCTTCGATTCAATTCTATTATCTCTGTGACTACCACTTTCTTTGATTTTAAGCATTTTGTAGTTCTGTTCGGTTTTTAAAGAATCTACAACCACCTTCTTTTCATCTTTTGATGAATGTTCTAACTGCTCTTCGGACTCAAAGGAATTGAACACATCCAGTATTTGACTGGCCATTACAATACTTGTCTCGTCTTTTTTTAGAACTGAAAGATATAAGGAAGAAAGTTATGCCTTTGAAATAAATGGATAGTTGTATCAAAAGGTTTTTTTTCACTGGAAACATCTAAATCTCGGCGATTTAGAGATTTCCTGCTCACGACTGAAAACCATAATTATGATGAACCCGGATTTGAATATTGGTTGCAGAGTTCAATAATGTTAAACTGTCTAAATGGTGTTTACCTAACATGTCTTTTTTTGTTATGTTGTGTTATTTAGAATACACTTTTGATTTTTGCTTTCCAATGTTTTTCTCTCGGAAAACTTAAATACTTTATATTTTTGGTATGTTCCTAGGGCAACATAGGGCAAGTAACTATACATTTGATTTTTATGTTTTTAAAAGTTTTATTTTTCTGACGACAATTAAGGATTGCAGAAGAAGATTATTCCACTTGTTAATCATTTTTTTGTTTTTACTTCTACTGACTGGTCGGTATCACTGCTAGTGGACTAGACTACCCTACAGATATCTACTTTGCCAAATTGTCTGCCCATTATACATATTTTGTTTTTCATTCACTAAACATCTCATCAAAGATACCATAGATAATAATTTGTTACGCCAAACACGTTTCGTCTACATAAGAATCCGCAGTGACGCTCGAATCAAAACAATTGGAAGGCCAAATTTAATACGAA
This sequence comes from Mytilus coruscus, assembly GCA_017311375.1. Taxonomy (NCBI): domain Eukaryota; kingdom Metazoa; phylum Mollusca; class Bivalvia; order Mytilida; family Mytilidae; genus Mytilus; species Mytilus coruscus. The sequence continues at coordinate 50,311,027 of CM029597.1, forward strand.
GTTGAAGAGCAGCATTAAAAACCGAAATTTCCAAAAGTTGTTTCTAATAAGGCTAAGGTAATCTATACCTTGGGGAGGGGGGACCTTAGTGCTTCGAATAATTAAATAAAGCATAATTTTATATAATTTAAGGTCATTACACAACTTAATATTATTGTCTGATAGGTCACTAGGGGAATTATCAAAAGATCAATAAAACGCAAAAATATTATTCCAATAAAGTATGATACCATTTAACATGTAACTAATGCTTTGTGAAGGCATGATGTTTGTTTGTAAATTTACATAGAAATGTGCAATTGTGCTTAAAGTAAGGTTGTAATTCCCTCAGGCAAAGCTGACCTGACACAGTTTTGACTCTTTTATCTTGGCCCATTTGGATTTCCTGATCTAAAACGTTTTATGAGTTTGTCTTTCTAATCTTTAGGTGACAAGAGTAACTGAACGCGGTTATTCTAGAATCTTGATTTGCACACGGAAATTACATCGTTTGTTATACTATCACTGCTGATGGTTGACTGTCAGTACCATAGAGTTCTTACAGCCCAGTAGCCAATACCAGTGTTTCAGCAAAGGCATGGGTTAAATAAAATATTTTGTTTGCTTTTTCTGTTCATATGATTATGTAATTTGCGCTTAAACTTAGATGACAACATCAATTTTGAATGATTAAGTTGTTCTTTTTATACTCATTTGATATTTATATTCTCAAATCTTTTATATTTTGGACATTCCAAACCTATGGTCAAAAGCATTCCTGATGTTATCATTGTCATTTATCCTGTTTTTAACATACAATATGGTTAAAGTAGATCAAGAATGTGCATACGGAAAGAAAATCATTTTAAATTAATGTGTATGAAGATACTGATTTGGATCACTTCGGCTTTTAAATAAATATGCAAATCAGTAACTTATTAATTTGAAAAAACTAAGCACAGGTAGAGACTATGACCATCTGAATATATTCTTGTTTATATATTAATTGTATTGATTTGCTGGCGCATAGTCTAGTGGTAGATGTACAAAAATCATTTGAAGAGAACCCAATAATTTACACAATATTTAATTCGTTTTACCCCCTTTGTCTGTCACTCCGTCCGTTCGTATGTCCATCACATGAAATGCCGTCGAGTTTTTCATAGGAACTAAAGACTATAGAGTCCTGAAATTTGTTATCAATCTTCATATGAACATGTTATACTATGTGATGCGATTTCAGATTCATCGATATCAACTTCCTGGTTACCAATATCTGACACACAATCTAACATATGATGGCCTCGTCGCATTTTTCTAGGGAACTACTAATAAGAACTTCCCCAATTGTTGTCAGGCTTCATGTGAACATGCTTTATCGTGTGATATGTTTTCAAATGCATCGCTCATGAACTTCATGTTAATCGAATTCTTAAAGTGGGGGTATCACGAGGGAACATTAGCTCAAAGGTTTATTAATTTGTATCAATGAAAAAAAGAGGCGGAAGATACGAAGGCGACATTCCTAATAAGTCGATGAAACACTGACAATGTCATGGCAAAAAACGAAAAATGATGAAGAGACGATCAAATTCTCAAAACACTACATAGAAAACTTAAGACTTAGCAATACAAACCCAACAAAAACTGGGATGAAATCAGGTGCTCCGGATGGGTTAGCAGTTTCAGCTCCAAAATAATTTGTCTACACTTTAAATAATAAATAGTTAGTTTTTACATAGTAAGTTATCGTTTTGCACTTAATCCTGCTTCAGTATGAGCAGTCCTGCATGTAATTTTAACTTTAGATAATATTTCATCACCTTTACAACACTGATCACATCTCTCATATGTTTCATATCTAAAATAGAAAGATTTTCTACGGCAACAACACCTTGCTTTATCTACCGATTCTTTACGCAATGAATAGCCTTACATTGATAAATTTGGAATGTGACTTAATATATAAACGACATTGAATGGATTTTTGCATGTCGTAGTAATATAAAAATTGGAAATAAGATAATCCTTTTCTCTGAAAAGAACATCTTGACCCATAGCCAAATATATCTTTCAAATCCATAATGATTTATGTATGAAAGTCATACAAGGATGTTAGACTTCTTTGCTATCAACACTTATATGATCGAAAAATGTAAGACGATTCAATTTTTTACATTTCATTAAAACATGTTTGAATATTAGCACATATACATGATATTATACATATTTGATATTTAGAATACAGGTTGAAAGTTATCAGTTGTTGTATCTGTAATAATATGACTATAATTTGGAACTATAATTTTGAAAACTTACACATAACGTCACCTTTATGAGGAGAGTAGACATAGCCATAATTGCTTCTTTCTTTTTTTTGAATTCTAAAAGTGGTATAGTATTAGATACAGCCGGTTTTTTTATACACTATTCTAAAAACATTCTTTATTTTCGAACAACGGATGATTTTAAACAGATCTATATATTTTTTTATTTATAATAGTCTTCCATACGATATAATTTTATTTATTTCGTATACAATTTCTATCGTCGTCGAACGCGCCAATACATCTGGGTTACCTATAAAGGAGGAGGTATGAAAAGAGTCATTATATGGACAATGAAATTACAAAAAAATTATTGATAAACAAAAAGGTTATTATAATCTTGTGCAGAAAGAGCACTTGTGGTGTCAATTTGACGCCATAAAAATGTCTAAATTTACGTATTTGACCGCAAAAGGCCATTTCACGTATGGTTATTGGTCAATATTTATGAGCAACGTCTTACTTAAAACGATATTTTACACGCATGAACATCTATGTAAAATAGATTAAGTAGCAAAATATCCGTTTAGTAGAAGGTGTTGCTTATATCTTAATATCAATGACAAAATCTAAAAATTAGGCTATCTTGGCTTTTGTGCCGTTTTGCACTAAGTGTAAGAAATTTGAAGGCTTAATGCTAATATGTAAGACAAAATTCAATAATATTAATAAATATTAATAAGGAAGTCCTACAGACTAGTGTCTTATGAATATCTGAATGATGTTATTTCGTAGATTTATAATACTTTTGAATAAAGAATTCAATGTGCCAAAAAGTGGAACTTTTCATAAGTCCTCGTTTACTGTTTATAATTGGTTAAACTTGATAATTGGTGTGGCCTTCCAATGTTTAGATTCAAGCGCCATGCAACTAAAATGATGATATGCCTTGAAGCATACCATGATGGAAGATAGTTTCACAGTAACTCTAAACCCTCTGTTACAATCGTATCAAAATAGTATCTTAGTTTGTTTAGATCGACAAGAAGTTTGGATCCTTGTATCGATTGTAGATAGATGTTAGTTTTTTAAATATTATAGGTTTCGTGGAGCATTTTGCAGTGGAGCTTCATTTGTAGAGATTTATTTAAAATTAGGTATCAAGTAGAGTGAAAGAAGATCTATAGGAATTTTTATAATGCTTAAATGTTTGCATATATGATTGCATGGGTTTCTTCTTAAGTAAGTGCTGCGTTGGAATAATGTTTGGTTGAAATTTCAATTCTCTTGTCAAGCCAAGAGTAAAATTGTGTACATTCAACATAGTTTTAATATACAGTGGAAAAACTTCCGTAAATAACGATTACAATTTGGCTTCATTGTAGACTTCGCTATAAACCTAGCATTCTACAGATTCATTTTCTTCACATTTTTGATAAATATATTAAGAAAATGCATTAACCAGACCTCTAATGAATGTTTTTATTGTTTTGAAAGTGTCAGATATCAGTATTGATTTTTCCAATAATGTCTTGCACTATTGCTTGAGTATTCAAACGTTTTGCATTTACTGCACATCAACAAATTATATCAAAATAGCCAACATTTTTAGACCTTGTCATTTGTATTAAGGAATAACCCAAAGACTTACCCCAACACATTTTTTGGCGCAAATAAAATATTAATTTAGGTAATATCATTAACAGTATTAATTTTAATGAAACAGATTCGCATTTCGACAATAAATGTCTCTTTGGTAATGCTCGAGGCCAAATAATTTGAAAATCCAAAACTAATTTAAAAACTGAAGAACTTACAAACCAAAAAAAAAAAATAAAAAGTATAGCCAGAGCCGGACAAGAAATCAGAGCTTTGGATGTATTTCTACATTTCAAAGTATTTCGCAAATTTTGTATATAACAGCAAATTTCAATAACAAAACATCCGTATTTTCATGACAGTAACGAAGTACTAGCTACTGGGCTAGTTATACCATCGGGAAGTAACATGCCAAATATTCTTTAGCCTTGGCTCATACCTTATTTTGTCAAAAATTAGTTGAGGTATCTCGCCTGCAACTGCAACTGCAAGTGTAAATGTGTTATGTCTACAGTGTAAAGATTAAATCCTTTTATCATTGAACAATACAAAATTTAAATACAAATAACAAAACTTTGCTTACTGCCTATTTGTTTTTTTTTTAAACTTTTTTCCACACATGGTGATACTTTATCCAAAAATGCAAAGTTCAACACCATTCTTCTTACGTTACTTCTTCAGCATTATTTCCGAAGTAGACATATGTTGTGAATGATATGAATAAACAGAAATATGCTATATTCGTCAACTATAAACCCTTATAACGACGCAGAAATCAAAAGAGGTCAACATACCGTCTATCTAAACCATACACGAAGCTAGCCTTATATTGAACCGAGTCTACAAAAGCTGCGAGTTAATTTAAGAGATATTTTCACAAGATAAAATCATTAACGGAGATACACAATTTTCATTTCGTATTTATTTAACTGTTTGAAATATAAAACTAGTAATTAAACATCATAGGTTAATAATCTCACGATTGCATATAAAGACTGAAATTACGAAATAATAGAAATTATCAGTAAAATGTTTACATAAAATTTACGTAAAATAAATACTTACTTGTTACTTCTAAAAATACAGTGTTAATGATTTTGAACAACAAGCAGATTCTAAACAATCCTATTTTGATATAAGCTTTGTCGCTATCCCTTTTGGTTTGAAACTATAGATAGTATACTTAACTCATTTGAGCTTTCATGTGTTTTAAGATATTCTAATTCCATAAATAGATTTCCAATCACATGAATGATTTGCTTTATAACCCCATCTTTTAATTATTGCAATATAATGTAATATCACAAGAAGTAAAATTGATATTTTGCGTGTTTTACAATGTTAAAATTTAATATGATATATGATTTCTATAAATTGGACACTTTTATCCATTTTATTCAGCTCATAATCAATATGATGTATGTATGATAGTCATACAAAGATGCAATTCTTTGGTCTAATTCCTATCTACTTTTTATAATGTTTCAACATATTTCACGTCTGATTTATCAACGAAACGCGAGGTCGGTGTACCCAATTATAAGTCTGGTATCCTTTATGAGTTTTTATATTTGAATAGACTTTGATGACTGATATTTATAAATATTTGTATTTCTCATAAGTACACGATAAAGCTACAAATTGTTAAGTAGGTTATTTTGTGACTGTACATCTTTTTATTCAGACGGTTTCCTTGTTACAAAATGTCATGGTCCAGATTTACTCTTCCATATTTTGTGCCTGTACCAAGTCAGGCTATCTGGAACATTTGCTGTTCGATGTGATTTGTTTTTGTTTATGTGTGTGTGTTTTTTTAAGGGTCGTTTGTTGATCTGACTCCTTGTCTTTATTTGGTCATACTTTAGGTCTTTTTGTTTTGTTTTATCAGCATTTCGACGTTTCTATAAGGGTTTTGGATTTGTAATCACTTTGGCCTCAAGCATCACTGAAGAGACATTAATTGTCAAAATACGCATCTGGTGCAGTAAAATCAGTACCGTTTACTTGTTAACAGTTAGTTGTTGGTTTGGTGAAGTGTCCAATATTTTTTGGTGAATCCTGCTATCCTTCCTATATTTTACATGTTTTAAAATTTATCCGTATTGGCACTTTTAGTACAGCAAAAGTGAAATAACAAAAATGCCATAGACAGAGAATTTAAGTATAAGAAAAACCAATCTATCAAATATTTTAAACACATATCCTTATTAAAAAAATATTGCTGTAAAAATTAACTGTTAATTTGAAAAAAATTGACATACATCTACGTCTGGATAGTCTCATTGGCAATCATACCACATCTCCTTATTTTGTATCTGCAATTCCACTGGAGGAGAACCTTTTTAAATGTGTCGCTTTTCAAACCACCTGATTAAATTAAATCAGTACGCACAGTTTTGTACATTGTCCTCGTTTTATCGTTATTCAGGTTTTGTTATTTTGATGTAGTTTGAAAAAAGGAAATAACCATACGCCAAGGTATTGACAGATAATCATCAGGTGAAAACCATCAGAAACGAACATTAAAACAAATGTATTAAATCAAACACATCCTTCAAAGTCAAGTTATATTATGATAACTATTACTCCAATTAATTTAATTTTAATATATAATGTTCGTTTACTTATCTGAATGCGTCCCACATATGGAGCAGGATCTGCCTACCCATCCGGAGCACCTGAGAACATCCTGGTTTTTGATGAGGCTCATATTGCACAGGCTTTAGTTTTCTTTGTTGTATATTTTTGTACTGTTGTTAGTTGCTTTTCGATGTTTTGCCATGGCCGTGTCAGTTTGTTTTTGACTTATGAGTTTGAATATCTTCTTGGTTTATTTTTGCCTCTCTTTTAATGAATGATCGCTCAGTAAACAATTACAAATAACAAATCCAATACCGAAAAGATATAATGATACAAAATCAGCAATACAGATAGCTTTTTAACTGCAACTGTTATATGGACGATACCTGCTAACATCTTAAAGCAGCCCATTACCTCTATGTTTTAATCCAAAGACGTATTTGTCATTTTCAAATACATTATACGCATACTACTAATGCTTCCATATCAATAATCAGGAATCTTACCTTAATATACCACTTCCTTAATATCCATTTCTATGTCTTTTTTCATGTACGACGGAGTCGCATGTTAGGATACCACCAATTGTATATCTTACACAATTTTCAGCCTTAACCTTATCAATTTGAATTACGTTGTATCTGGTCGCAGAGTGTTTATAAAAAGATATAAGGAGATGGCGGATTAATGATAAAGAGTTACCTAGCTACAATAGATCAGAGCCAGTGAAGAATGTGGACATCTGTGTATAATACATGAAATACTTGGATAGATTCGTCGATATAAAGATACATCTGCGTTTTAATTAAAAAAATTGTATTTAAGGATTACTGTTTTATTAAGTTTGTATTACTAGTATAATAATATAATAATAACAATAATAATTATAATAATATAATAAATTCTTTATTTAAAGAGGGCAAACCCAGTTAGTTACAATTACTAATCTTCCTCAGGCCTTCATATACAGTACAAGAAAAAAAATAATAATAAGAGAGAAAACAAAAGCAAACATACAACATATTAACACACTCGTATAGTCATGATAGTTCAATGTACATGTACCATTAGAACATATAAAACAGTTACAGATTACATGTAATAAATAGATATTATATACAAATCAAAACAAATCGAAACTAGTGTTTCATATGTTCTGAAAGTTTTACTATAAATTTCGATTTTGACAATTGCTGAGTCCTTTTATAGCTTTCGTATAATATATCGTTAAATATTTTTGCTACTTCTTCGCAGCCACTATCGTTTAGTCTGGGAAAACATGATCTATTTATCAATTGTTATTGGCTTTGAACAAGCTATCAGTAACTTTGAGTATTCTAAGATTGGTACTTTGTGTCTTTTGTCATTTTGATGATTGTGTTATGGGTACGATCTAATTAGGCAAGCTCTTTCAAACTGAACTTTATAATTTATTCTTATGTCGTGCTGTTACACCAGGTAGAGCGAATATTGAGCACTCACGAACTTGTTTAATCATATCTCATTCTGTATAAACCTGTCCCAAATCAAGAGCCTGTAATTTAGTGATTGTCGTAATTTGCTGTCAGTTATATTTGTTTTTCGTTTTTTTGTTTAAACTTAAATCAAACCGTTGGTTTTCGCGTCTTAATTGGGTTGATGTTACAAACGATTGCGAAACCAACGCTGCTCACACATCTAGAAATGTGCATGGAACTAACGTTTTATATGTATTTATTTCTGATAGATAAAAGACTGAACTACAAGTACTTTTGTTAGAGCAGTGTAATGACGATATGAAAATAAATATGATTATTCTTATGTTTCAAACATTTATAAAAGTGGAATATAGAAATAATTTTTCGCTTCTACAGTCAGTTTGGTTCAATTTCGTCAAAATAGGCTTAAAAATCATTGGTGTATTATTGACTTGCAAGTCTATAGTTCAACTCATTTGAATCCGTGTTTATTTTTAGACTGTTTTTAATTGGTGTTAAATGTATGTGTAATTCCAATGAAAGGAATAAAACAAGTACACCCAAAACTATTTTAACCTTGTCACATTTTAATATATACGTTCCTTGTGGGGAACCACATCAGTGCTTGTCTTTGTGATATGTTTCGTTCCCTTAAGAAATTTTGTGTTGATGGGAGACCTTTGTCAGGGTCTGTTGGATACTTAAATTTTGAAGGCTTCGACTTATCTTCTCATCTAGAATGGACGAATTCAAAATTCAAAGTTGACATCTTGATGTTTTATTTTTGGAGTAAAATATTTTTGTGCTTCAAGGATGCTTTTCCAACTTCTCCTTCTTTCATTATATAGAGACAGTTTTCTCTTGGACTCTTATTGTAACATATATGTTTTATCATATTCAAATACAATAACCCAAATTCGAGGTAGATTGAGTGAAAATTGGAAAGGAGAAAACAGCACTCATTCCGTCCCCAAAATCCCTCTCCTGCATGACATAGTCTAAGCCCTCCGCTGAAAAGCAGTGTAAAATCGGTGGGATTATACTACAACACCTTCCTAAAGAATCACTATACCATTATTTGGAAATCATTATTTGCTAGATCTGGATCTTTGCTACATCTTTAAATACCAGAATAGTCGTCTGTTCTGCGTATTCACAAATTGTGTCCTATTTCCAATTTAGACATGTTGACTGAGGTTTGATTCCCTAGAAGAGCGATGCATGCCTATCAGGAGAATTCATGCTATTCCTTCAGTTTTTTATTTGTATCCCCTCAATGGATTTATGAGATTTGAAAATCAATAAACAATCGTTGCTTCTAATCTGGTACTTAAAAAATACAAGGATGAAAACACATTCGACTGATTCCTTGTCCGGATTTTTATATATTTTTTGGTTCTTTTTGTTTTTATCAGCTCTTCAACATAAATGCTTAAGTTTTAATACTTTATATTGTTGTCATAAATATATCAGGTGAAGATGATTCTTCCTTCCTTGATCAATGTTTTATTCACTTTTGAAGGAAGTTTTAATTGATGGCAAAAATACATACACGCACTTGATAAACAAATACAAAAACACCTTTATGCTGTCCTTTAATACAGTTTGATGACTTAACTATTTTTGTTTTTAATATTTGGTTATATGATTGTGGAGAAGTGGTGATGGTGGTGGTGGTGGTGGTGGTGGTGGTGGTGGTGGGGGGCTAGTATGAATTGATTCGTTTTATCTATATGAAAGTTTGCAATTGTTATTGTAATAAGCCAATTACTAAAGGTCAGGGTATTAAAAACGAATATTTGAGTTAAGACAAGCAGAAACGGACAATATTTTTTTCTTATTTGAAAATTTGTTACATACTTACACATATTTATATAAAAAAAGTAGACATTTTGTTATTTTATTTCTGTAAATTATGGATCATCCCCGTAGGTATAGACGGATTTATTGCTGTGAAAACTCGGCCTTTTTCACTCATCAAATCATTACGTCATCAGTGTGTTAGAGTCAACCGAGTTTCCAGACACATAGCCTTCGTCTACACATACAGCGATGGAAAGATGTTACGAGACTGGATGAATAACTATATAAACATAGGAATATATACTTAAAGTTATCGATAGTATGCATTCAGTTTGTCAACGTATATTTGTCCCCTGGAACCTTTGTTATAAACAATGCCATAATATTTGTCCCAGTAGGAACAAATATTACAGAATATTTCTTCCACTTTGAACTTATATTATGAAGGTACTTCTATTTCATGAAAAATTCAGGTGCTTAAAAAGGCGTATCATGGATAGTGTTCTTTAGTTGAATTAATACACAAACAAAAAATGGGTAAAAGTCTCAATTGGCTGGGTTGTGATATTTGTTAAATAATGTTGACTATATTCCAAAGTCTGGAAAAATAGGAACAATTCCATAAATGCAGGTGCCAGGCATGGATAATTGAAAATGTAATGGTAATTAAGTGTAATGGATTACAATTTTTCATGTAATTGAATGTAATGGTAATTAAGTGTACTGCATTACAATTTTTCATGTAATTGAATGTAATATGTAATTGAGCATTTTTAAATTACATGTAATGGTAATTTAATTAATTACAATGAAAAAGCATGTAATGCTAAATTACTTTTCAATAACATTTCAATTACATGTACTTTTATGGTATTGATGATAAGAAATTATGTTAATGTTGTTTGCAAAATGATATTTATTTCACAAAATTAATATTTCAGGTTACTATGTTTTAATAGACAAATCTGTAACTTATTCTTAAGTTTATATATATGTATATATTGTTTATTTGACATGCAGAAATGATTCTTTAAAAGTCTTCTAATTAAAAACAAATTTCTGATATTCATATCTGAATGTTGTTCAGTTTTAAGAAAGAACTTTATCTAAATAGATCGACTAGTAATTAATCACCTTATCAAAAAATTCCCTGGGCTTTACATGAATGTATGGTCATGAAAAGTGTGTGGACACTGTTGAATAATCTTTCTTTTACAGTTCATTCAAATTTTGAATCTTTGCAAACAATCATTTTGTCATATTAGTATACACAAAAGGTTTATAGAAATAAAAACAAATATTAGCTGTAAAAACAAAAGGCAATTAACCAGATTAATATGTGTAATAAAACAGCCTAGGGACAATGCCACTATTACATGTATTTTATCTTAATAGCAAAATATTGCAAATCTATAGGTATTATAAGTTTTTGTACTACTGTGACTTGACTATAGGTGTTGCTGTTTACCTTTACCTATTGTTCAACCAGATTGTGAAATTGACAATACAATTGGGACATTTAAATTGACCAGTTGGTATTGTTAGATTTGAGTCTACCTTGAAGCTACCTGTACTTTTTTTATTCACCTAACTCAACCTTACAGCATGCTTTTTTCCTAAAGTTTTTCTTCACCTAGGGTTATTCTACTATAAAATTGATAGGGAAGATAATATTATTGGTTTTCATTGTTTTAAATCCCCAATATAGATGATTTATCTAATTTTGACCCAAAAATCTAAATCAGTAAAAGTTTTTCTTAACTGCAGGTAAACATGTATGAAAATTAAAATAGTTTTTACAAAAGAAGTGAATCTTTAAATTTTTAACCCTTATACATAGTATTGTCCAGTTGTCAGTGAAACAAGAAATAGGTACTCAGGTGTTTTCAGTTTCAGTTTTCAGATGGATATGTTATGTATTTCTACATATATCCATTCAAATTTTTCATTTGGAATATTATTCAGAGCGTTTCAAATCTATTGGAATCTATGTGCATAACATGAATTGGGATTTATTTTATTTGAATTCACTTTTTAGATGTCATATGATTTTGCTTCTTAAAATGTGGCTAGTTTTTTCCCCTAAGAATGGATTGTCATGAATGTATCAAGGAGGAAATAACTCATTCAAAATGTTTTGTGTGGCTTATACATGAAGATGTACATGTTAAATTCGAAATAACTTTGGGAGTATACCTTGCAGTGTTTATCTTTGAAATTTATTAAGATTTTTGTGCATAAAAATACTGTGTTCACTCAAGGGAATTCATTTTCTATAAGAAGGGATTTAGTTGATCTAAAACGTAAACAAATTCAAAACTGGAATCCAAGTAGGAGAAATAAGTTTACCCAACATGTTTCTGTGGCTTTTAAATGTGATTTTGAAAATAATCATTATAAAAATAAAATGTGAATACAGTGGATATAGTAAAATGTAGTGATAAAGTGATAATAATTTTAGTAAAATATTCCAAAAAAAAATATAAATGTGATATTGGAAATAATCATTATAAAATTCTGGATCTTATATTTTCAATTGGGACATATATCATGGGTAATGAAATAAAACTGAATACTGTAGATATAGTAAAGTCAAGTGATACAGTGAAAAAAATATTCAAAGAAAATTGTAAAGTGAGGATAATTATTTTGAATGTGATAATGGAAATAATAAAATGACAAATTTCTGGATCTAATATAAAGACCCGGCACCTGTTTAATTATGATATATATCATGGGAAATTAAACAAAATACTGTGGATATAGACAAAATCTAGTGATATAGTGAAAATGATAATCTAGTGATATAGTGAAAATGTTAGAAAATATTCCAAAAGGTAATAAAATTAGGAAAGTATTTTAAAATCATTTCAAATAGTGAAACTGGAATACTGGATGGGATATCAAATATCAGTGTCAATAAATAAAAGTTTATTTATAACTATTATTTTTATTATTTTCACTATGCACAAATACTTTTACAAGGCTCATGTCAATAAGTATTAAACAAATGTCTAAATGAAGGAATGCACAAATTTGTTCTGGTGTTTATTAATATTGGAAAATTATGGAAGTTATGAAATAATTCAGATTCCCACAAGAGTAAAACAAATATTTTGAGTTATCTCTCATTAGAAAAAGCCAAAGAGATAAAAGGTATAAAAGAAATCCAAGCAATCATAGCATTTGGCTATGAAAACATTAAGAGGAAATGTAGTGCATTATATGACATGCAATAAATACCCTGCAAGAAAAAAAACATATACATTCTTGTTCTGGCTTGCTTACTCCTAATTTTTGAAATAACAGAAAGTAAAAATCTCTCTTTTTCCTTCTAAATTTGTGTTCCAATGGCAATTGTATGGTCAATTACTTCAAGGAATACATTCATTTCAATGAAAAACAGACTATAATTACATTGTTTATTTTCTGTACTTGTTTTAAGATTCTCATATAAAAAACATTTGAAGGTGAACTATTAAACAAATCAGCAGTTTTTAACAAATATTAGAACATGAAATAAGTTTGCATCTTGTGGTCATTCTCTAGTTATATTTATACCATGTATACCAATTTATACTGTATGCATGTTATGTTATTTAACAAAGACAAAAAATGCACAGAGATGTCAGAAACCCCCTTAATGTATTGGCAAGTTAATAGCAACAAATTCCCTCTTCTCTCCACATCAACTCCTGTCGAAAAACTATTTGGTATTACTGGCACAGTGTTCAGACCAGAGAGATGCAGGCTAAATGCCAAAACATTTGGACAACTAATGATGATCAAATACAATGCTAAAACTGTGTTGTAAACTTACATGTGTATTTTAAACATAATATCCATATATTTTGTGATAAAATGTAATGTGTAATTAAATTAATTACTTTAGTAAAGTATTGTTATTTAATTAATTACATTTCAAAAACTGTGTAATGGTAATTAGTGTAATTGATCATTTTTGCAATGGTATGTGTAATTTAATTAATTACATTCCAATGTAATTGACAACAAGTCTGACAGGTGCACATCTGCAAAATAGGTGCAATCATCCTGTGAAATTTCAGGTATTTAGGTTGAAAACTGCAGGAGAAGTTGATTGCACGAAACATTTACGCTCTTTCATAAATTTTGCTGAAAATGAGAACAAATTCGTCAGTGAATTTTTATAATAATAGGTCACAACTTCGATATAAGTGCAATCTTTCTGTGAAGTTTCAGGGATCTGGGTTGAAAACTATAGGATAAGTTGATAGCACAATTAAGTACCCACTTTTCCTCGTTTGACGCCCACCCACCCATCCGACCCGGTCCTAAATGTTCTAGTACCAAACAAATAAAGATCAGAATGAAAATAAGTAGTGATTTACATTAAATACTTACTACAATACAGGTAATTACAAATGTAACTTCTGTAAGGACACTCACTACCAGTTAACATCTTGTGTCTATCTTCTCATTATATTGGCGCTTCTGCGTGCTTTGTACCATTTATATTCATTCGTACTAATCCATAGAGGTTGCTTTCATCTTTAGACACATCTATGAGAAAGAATTGATACTAATATGAAATCAAGATTGTGTTCTTTATGTAATCAACCAATATGCTATTTCTTTATACGATTGAGACGCGTGTTTAGATGTAATCATTTTTCCTATTGCATAATTCTCTGTCTTAATCTTAGCAATTTAACTGACGTTTTGTCTGGTTTTATCTGGTTGGAGAATTTTCTACTAGTATTTAGGGGCAATTATTTCATGTTCACGACGAGAACAACATTAATAAGATATACAACTGACCGGGATGATAGGCGGGAGATTTGGAATGCCACTGAAAAATTAAGGTATTTTGGATAAGGACAGAAGTTTAGCTCTGCTACAGGTCACCTATGGACCCATCAAAAAGGTTCTGAAAGTGTTCCTAATGCGCATAGAGTATGGTACTCTCTACACGAAGCACTCTCTCTACACGATGAATCGTATTTTACGTCCGCATTGTGACCGGCATGTCTGCGAATTTATACATCCCGCCCAACCACACACTTGTTATCCTGTTACTGAATATCTGGTATGATTTTATTAGAATAAGAAAAATAAAATGTTCGTCTTCCTTATCAAATTGTGTAAACATTCTTTCGATGACCAATACTTTTTAATTCCGCATGGACATAGCATTGGCGTTTGAACTTATCTATTTTTGAAATAAGTCTACATTTTAACTTCATCATGATACGTGTATGGGCCGGATCCGTGAGATGTATATAAACTTGGAAATAATAATCATTGTCTTTCAAGTCTAAGATATCCGTTTATATCCTGGTTTTACTTGCAACTTCCTTTTGTATTTGAACTAAATGAATCCTTACAATAACAATCAATCGTACAGGTGGAAACCCAGTTGAAATTAAACAAAAGAAATGGAACTCTTTGTTAGAGAAGGTAAAAAAGGCCAAGTTGGTAAATTTGAATTGTTTACTTCTGTTTCTATGGGCTTTAAAAGTTCAATGAATGTGCCTAATTTTGGATTTTATGCGTCTTATGTATGTGTTTTTACTTAAATTATGGTATGCAGCTTCGAGATAGAGTTGATTGTGGTAGGTGCGAATTCATGTGGATCTTTTTTGTGCATAAGCATGAATTCCGCCGAAAAAAGTTCCAAAGAAAGATAATAGATTGATCTTTTTAAAGCATTAATTTGCATCTCTGCCCCCGGCGACAGTTTTTTGGGAAAAAATCCCAAAATGGGCAATAATTCCAAAGTAAAAGTACATTAAATAATGCTCAAAAGCTAGTAGATACATTTGTCTTTTAAAATACAACTGGCATACAAGGATCGTAATGATGTTATGTAGATAAATTTATCGGTTTTCACGAGCTTAATTGACAGCGCGTCATCACTACAATGGCTTCCATTTTTACGATTATAAAAACTAGGTGGCGTAATGGGGAGATAATTTTGACGAAGTAGAATCCTGACTGTCGTAAGTTCGTTCGATGATTGTATATATACCAAGTTAATCCTTACTTTTACAATCAACAGTAAATTCGTTCGATAATTATCATTTGAAGAGGTTTCTTCTAAAACACTGAAAAAAGTATAAATGCACAATGATTTCTTTTAATATACATTGGAGTTTTGTTCTGTGCTATCATTGCACAATCAATCAGAAGTGATATGTGTTAGTTCTACTTAAAAAATTGGTAAGAAAATCATCAGCATGTTAATAGATAAAAGCCTAATTATAAAGAGGTGAATAATCCGAATATGCTTGAAGACCAAACAACTTCAATAAAAGGTAAAGGATGCAATGAACTGATCAAAATTTAAAAAAAAGTAATGATTTTCATTCAAAACATAATCAGAAGGTACATTTTCCTCTAGTCTAACATTAATTGAATTTTTCGGTAAACTAATTTACCTACATGTTTGTATTATAGTTGTCAACAAGAATGATTAAACACCAACATAGTATACCATTTGCAGGTTAAATAAAAGCGGAAGGTACGAGGGGAAATTAAAAACTCATAGTTGAACAAAAAAACTAACAACACCATGGCAAAAAAAAAACCAACATAAAAGCGACGAAAAGACGAATAAATCCACTAAATACTACATAGATAACTTAAGATTGAGCAACACGAACACCACCGAAAATCGGGGGTTAACTCAGGTTCCGGGGGAGTAAGCAGGCATGTGGCATACTGTCGTGTTGCTCATGCAAGTGCAGAATCTGTAAACTAATGTGACGTTAGTGTTGGCGCGGCGGTACTTATCGATGTTAAGCCATTGGTTAAGTATGGCCATACAACTGTGGTTTTGATTTATAACGAAATTTCATTCAATAACTTAGTCTTCTGTATGCCTTTAGGATTGGTCATATTAAAAATGTGTACGAAGATAATAATTTTGAAAACATAGGAAAATACACGTGCTGAACCAATAGATTAAATAGGAATTCATTCCTTTCGGTGCAACAACTATTGATGAAAATATATAGACAGCGGTTAGCATTTGTTTTTCATAAATGTCAATTCATTTTTACATTTAAAATCAAATTTATTTGTTAAATTTGTTGCACATTTGTTATTTTCATTTACTAGCAATGGGTCGATACCACTGCTGATGGACTATTAGTTTCCAGGTATCTTCAGCTCAGTAGTCATTGATTCGGTACTGACATGATTGATAACCTACTATTCTAAAATATCCCGTTCATAAATTAAGATAGTTGTTCTAGAAACTAAGGATCCAATTCCCTTCGGCAGAGTTGACCTTAGATAAATTTGGCCTTTCTCTTTAGGTCCCTTTGCTTATAACTCATAAGGTACATTTCTACGTATTCAAAATCCCTGGATTGCATATGTTTATATATTTAGGTTTGAGAGTTGCTGATGAAGGTAGACCCAGAAAAGCACTTTGAACTCACTAAATTTATAAAGTGTAACTACATTGTATTGTTAACTTACTAGCACTTTGTCGACAACATTGTGTTGGACTATTACTTCCCAGGTATTTTCAGCTCAGTAGTCAGTGATTCGGTACTGACATGATTTATAACCCACTATTCTAAAATACTCCGTTGATAATTTTTTTTTTCTAAACTAAGGTTTCAACTGCCTCAGGCAAAGTTGATATGACGATTTCGACCTTCGACATATAAGATTTGAACGTCCCCTTGGTATCTTCATCCTTTGTTTAACCTGCAAATGTTATACTATGTTGGTGCTTATTCATTCTTGCTGACAACGATAACGCAAAAATGAAGTTCAATAAGTCTACGGAAAATGTCCGTCTATCCTTGACTAGGGGAACATGTACCGTCTGATTATGTCTTGAACGCAACTAATAACTCATTGTTACAATTTTGATCAGTTCATTACCTCTTCTACTAACTTCTATTGGAGTTGGTTGATCTTCTGGAAAATTCGAATCATTTACTTCGTTTAAGTTAGGCTTTGATTTAGTTACATTTTGAGAATATTTCTACCAATTTTTTAAACTAGAACTCACATATTTCTCTTCTGACTGATTTACAACCGATCAGACAATAGTTTAAAGTTGACCAAATGCATGAAAGTACATTAAATAATGCTCAAAAGCTAGTAGATACATTTGTCTTTTAAATAGTTTTGTAAAGATTTTTAATTTGCTAATAGTTTTGAAAAGTTTGGTAATTCATCGTGTAGAAAGAGTGATTAATTTGATGTCTGGTATAGAGATAATCTTAGCTGTATTTTGCAAAACCTCTCGGAATTTTTGGTCCAAAATGCTCTTCAACTTCGTACTTTATTTGGCCTTTTTAAATTGTTGACTTGAGCATCATTGATGAGTCCTTTGTAAACAAAACGCGCGCCTTGCGTCAAAATTTTAAGCCGATATCTATGATGAGATTATTTTCTTAAACTAGATATATTTGGCTTTTTTTAGGTCCTTTTGGTCATATAGTTCATAGCGTTTCTACATTTTTTTATACACCCTTGGATTTGAAATGTTTAGTTTTGAGTGTAAATGGTGAAGGTAAATCCAGAAAAGCGCTTCGGACGCACAAAATTTATAAAGTGTTGTAATATTTTACCAATATTAATAATTTGTTTCAAAATCTTGTTAAATTGTTTTTTTTTTGAGTTAAAAGTGTGTAAAAATAACGAATGAAGTGAAGACTAATCGCTAAATGAACTTTTAAGGTTCAAAATTTGCTCTACACCATTATTTCGTTCAATAGTACTGTAATGGAATATTTCATTTATTTAGTTTTATGCTACTTAGTAACATTAAAGTAAGTCAAGTGTAGATTTTATAGTCATATGAGCGAGTCATTTCCTGTATACGTCATGTTTGGGACACAGCCATTGCACTGAATCCATAACCACAGGTAAGATATTTAAAATCTTAAATTATTCACACACTGTATTAAGTGAAAGTAGTGTCTTCTCGAGTGTCTTGCCAATCAGGGAAACTTATTAATATAGAAAAAATCAGAAATACACATGTATCATAACAAATACATATAAATGGATATTTAAGATGTGTGTTTTGTTTGCGTGTGTGTGTTGGGGTTTGAAAAGTTTTGTAATAGAAACATATATTAAACCGAATTCCAATCGACTGCACTATTTGTAAAATGTAAATGTGAACTATGCACATTTCACTTAAAATTTTATAAGGTCTACATTAAATGAAAATATTTCTTTGAAATAAATATCATACACATATTAATCTAATAACTTCCGGATTATTTCAACTAGTCAACATACACGTATCTACACAATTCTTTCACGCTTCTATAAATTGTATATACGTAATCTAGTTTTACCAACCGAAAATATATTGATCCTGATGACATTGAAGTATGTGAAATAACTATCACACAATACAAAAATTTATTGATCTTATCAAAAACATCAGCCATTTTGCCTTTGCTTTTTGATTCCGTGCCCTGAACCTTATAGACAAACATTTTCAAAGGTTTATTGCTCATGATCAATTGCATTTTGTGGGGTAGAAAATTCATTTTCATCCTGTCTAGGCCAATATTATATTTTTTGCAGTTTTCACCAGTCCAATATATTCACTTCCAATCCAAAATGCTTCGATAAGTTATTATTCTGAAACTGCACACCGAAATGTTAAGTTTTTAAGATTATGTCCGTTCCAATTTGCTATAAATATAGGGTGAAATATTTTTGTCTATAGAGTCATTAACTACACTACACTGTAAAAATCTTATTGAGAAAGCATTGGAGCGATTCTTTTATAATTTGCATTTATTGTTCTAAATAAATGCACTACACTTTGATTGTGTTGTCGGACCAATATCGTAGCAAACAACAAAATATAAGTACCCACTGAAAAAATAGACAACAACATACGATCTAATAAATTGGCAAATATCCATACGACATGTCGAGCACTAAGTTGCCCATTGTCTTAATATTTTTGAATCGATATTCAACACATAACGCAATAAATATGTCAAACAACAAAGTAACAAGATATGAACAACTAAAAGCACTGATAACGTTCTTCATTTAGGACTTTATCATATGGGGTTTAATCATTTAAAAAATACAAAACACTTTTTGTTTGCAGAGGGACACCCAAAGGTTAATAATCTTAACATATATTTCCGAAGAAAACGTTGATAACTTTTTCTTTGCAAACCATACAAGAACTAAGATAACTAACTAGAGGCTCTCAGGAGCCTGTGTCGCTCACATCTACTGTGGTTCTGGAAATCGTGTAAAATAAGGTTAAAATCATATTAAATAGTTTAAGATACCCTAATAATGATTGAGGCCAAGTTTTGTTTAATTTCGCCCAGTAGTTAAATTAAAAGCAGGTTATCCAATTGTAGTCTTACAATAGTTACTGGAGACCCCTTGTCATTATTTAAATTATTTTTCAAGTTGTGAACATTTGATATTGTTTTTTCACAATTTTCCCTTAGACTTCTATAGTTAACCCACATGTTCTAATTTTAGCCATGGCGGCAATGTTGATTGGATGGCAGTTTGTCTAATTCGTCTGAAAATTTCAGGGCAGATAGATCTAAACCTATTGAACTTTTTTACCCATGTCAGATTTTCTCTAAATGCTTTAGTTTCAGAGATATAAGCCAAAAACTGCATTTTATCTCTATGTTCTATTTTTAGCCATGTTGGCCATATTGGTTGGTAGGCGGGGTCATCGGACACATTTTTTTTCAAACTAGATACCCTAATAATGATTGTGGCCAAGTTTGGTTAAATTCGTCTCAGTTGTTAAAGAGGAGAAGATTTTTGTAAAAGATTACAAAAATTTCCGAAAAATTGTTAAAAATTGACTATAAAGGGTAATAACTCAATAAGGGGTCAATTGACAATTTTGGTCATGTTGACTTCTTTGTATATTTTACTTTACGGAACATTATTGCTGTTTACAGTTTATCTCTATCTATAATAATATTCAAGATAATAACCAAAAACTGCAAAATTTCCTTAAAGTGACTAATTCAGGGGCAGCAACCCAACAATGGGTTGTCTGATTCGTCTGAAAATTTCACGGCAGATAGATCCTAACCTGATGAACATTTTACCCCATGTCAGATTTGCTCTAAATGCTTAAGTTTCAGAGATATGAGCCAAAAACTGCATTTTACCCCTATGTTCTATATCTAGCCATGTCGGCCATGTTGATTGGCATTGGACACATTTTTAAAACTAGATACCCTAATGATGATTGTGGCCAGGTTTGGTTAAATTTGGCGAAGTAGTTTCAGAGGAGAAGATTTTTGTAAAAGTTTACGGACGACGACGACGACGGACGACGGACGCCAAGTGATGAGAAAAGCTCACTTGGCCCATTGTGCCAGGTGAGCTAAAATAAAATGTTTCGTGCTTCGGTAGATATCCGACTGTCATATTTCTATATGAACTTATCTTCTTGATATATTAGTTCCCAAATTAATCATTTTTTATGCACTAACTGTTCATTGTAATTGTTATTTTCATGTTTTTAGTTTTTAGAAAAAAATCATGCAGCAACAAGGAGACGAAAAAGATAACTTAACAAGAACCGGATTTGCTGTGTTAGATGAGGTGCAGGATGCTGTGCGAACAGTGGTTGATGCCAATATTTCAAACTCGTTAGAAGATATATTCAACAAACATCAACATAAGATTTACCACTATTTTTCAAAAGAATGCCATTTTAAATGTGACAACAAAAGCCCACTTTTTAGAAATAGACCTATTCTCACTAGACCTCAAATGGAAATTGTGTATAACAGATCAACAATACATCAACAAAAAAATCTCAGTTTTTGCTGCTCAACTGCGGTTCCGGGAATTGAATTAACGAAGTTCGACTTATCGTTTTTAAATGCTTTCTTAAATATTTTTCCTGATATAATTTATTGGCCAAGTTGCCTTTCCAATAAAAGCAAGTCCTTGCAAGATTTATTAAATGATAACAAGCATAATCTGTATCATTTATATGACAAAAAACCTTGCTGTTACTGTTCACCAGGCAATCAACTGAGTACCGATGACTTTAAAATCACCAAACAGCAATTTGAGAATTTATTTGATAAGCAAGGATCAGTTTCTTGTATAAACATAGGCTCTCTTGGTCATTGCATTTGTCTTTTTTCGGCGAAAAACTTAATTAAGGAATCACTAGATGATTGGTTGACTTATATGATTCTCCGAAGCTGTTGTCCGTTGAAACAAAGCATAGAGGCATTGGTGGAACTCCGAAATAAAGTTCGTGGTCATGCTTGTAATAGTAAGATGTCAAATGAGGAATTCAAGAACAATTGGAGCATTATTGAGGAAAAGGTTCCGGAATTGTTAAAGCATGGAATATCTGATCAAAAGAAGAGAGACGAAGCTGTTCAAGAATTTTCCAAAAGGCTGAAAGACTTGGAGCACAGACCATTAACTGAGGAATCACAGAGAAAAATATTGCAAAAACTACTTGAACAAAACGAAATGGAGCAGGTATTTTTGTTGAATTGAATTTATTTATTAATCTTATCTCTACATTGCTTATACAATCTGTTTGATACAGAATATTGACAAAAATTACGCTTTTTATACTAAGTAAGTGTTATGGACTTTGATTGGTTGATAGCTAGTCTTTTTCTAAATGCATTTTTTTTATGATATGATTATTGTTCATATTTTACAACTGTCGGGATAAATGCACATTAATATGGTTTGTTCACACTTAATGATCTATGAGTTTGACTGTCCCTTTGGTATCTTTCGTCCCTCTTTTAATTGTATGGAAGAAAAAGAATAATGGAATAAAAAACTCAAATGATTAAACGGACAGTCTTGAGAAGACATTTCTTTCGCCACGAATTGCAGTTCGAGGAAACTTCAATTTTTCTTTACTGATATTTTCCACAAATACCCTCTGAACATAATATATAGATATAAGAAGATGTGGTATGAGTGCCAATGAGACAACTCTCCATCCAAGTCAAAATTTATAAATGTAAACCATTATAGGTCAAAGTACGGTCTTCAACACGGAGCCTAGGCTCACGCCGAACAGTAAGCTATAAAGGGCCCCAAAAATTACTAGTGTAAAACCATTCAAACGGGAAAACCAACGGTCTAATCTATATAAAAACGAGAAACGAGAAACACTTATGAACCACATCAACAAACGACAACTACTGAACATCAGATTCCTGACTTAGGACAGGTGCAAACAAATGCAGCGGGTTTAAACGTTTTAATGGTACCAAACCTTCATCCTTTTTCTGAAACAATAGTGTAACATCACAACATAGAAATATCTATTCATTGTCGATTTTGAATGCGTTAAATATTGGTTACAGATTATACCGACTGATGTACAATAGTATCGTCGATTATTGAAAATCAAGTAGTTTGTTGAAGCAAATATCAAAGAAAATATAAGAAACTTATAGGTCTAATTTGAACTCTAAAAAGGTAGATATGAGATTATTGTCAACATCCATATTTTTGGATCTTTTCATCGGAATGTGGGATGCATCAATAAGTTATACATTATTTTTAAAAGGAATTCTTCCAAATTGATAGTTTTTATGAATTTTTTTCTAGCACACGGAATGTTTAATGCACTTACGGCTTATGTTCTAGAAAGATCAATTGTAGATTTTTACGCACGTACAACTGGTTTAACCCCACCACATTTTGTTACTACCAAGTCATGCTATCTGGACCATGTTTTGTTTGGCTTTGTTTGTGCTTGGTTTTTGTCGGAGGAGTCGCGTGTTAGTGGTTCGCGTGGTCTGTTGTACTGTCAATTCTTGTGATTTCTGTTTTCCCTTTATATTTTATGCAGCTACAATTTAAATGTACCATATAATCAGTGTCATTGAACGTGCATTAAATCTGAGGATATCTATATTTAAAAGACTGTGTCATTTAATTCATACAGGATATGAAAGAGCTCTCAGCAAACGTTCAAGCTGGGTTTGAAAATATTGGAAAAACGTTGGATGAACTCACAGAAAAAATAGATTCGCAATGTACAACCAAAGCCCAGAAAATAAAAGGATCAAGACAACACGACCAAACAGATGAAACATTTCCTAAAGAAGCAATCAATGAAAGTCTTGGTAAGTCATGATCAATGTCATTGTTTTGCCTTTTTTGGAAGTTTTTGCAGGTTTTCATTAAATGTGATATGGTTTATGGCCTATAGCAATTATTTCAGACAAAGTTCTAAGTTGTTAATGCTGATCTATCGGTCGTTATTCGAAAAAAGGATACAATAATATCTGAATTATGGAGCCAAAAATTCCTTATAGATACTTGTGACAGAAATTTTGATAAAAGTATATAAAAAGCAACAAAACGCGCGTCTGCCGTACAAAGTTATAAGCCTAACATCTTAAATGAGTTATTTTTACACAATTGTTCAAGCATCAAGCTCAATCACAAAAATTAGATATACAATAAAGTTTATTCTGTTGAATAATGAATCTTTAACTCGACACATAGGTTAAGAAACTAGAATTTCACTTAAGAATACTTTGACAGAAAATGAAAAAAAAAAAAAAAAATCACAGAGTCATATGAAAAAAAGAGGTCAATTATGAAATACTAGGAAACATGCTGATCTTTTTATGAAACTAACTTAATATAATTTATGAAGAACACTTTCATTATCCAGTTGATTGCATAATTAAACAAAAACGTTTTGTGTGTTTCTTTCAGACCAAACTATAGTTACAGACTTAGATGTTGATGCAGAACCGTATATAACAAACAACGAAACTTTGGGTCAAGGTGAACTAAAAAAGTTATAAATACCAACACTGATTATGTCCATGTTGTAATGAATGATTGTCTATACATTCGCAAATCAGATCTCCGTAATACAACAAAAAAAAAAAAAAAAAAAACAAAAAAACAAAAAAAATAAATAAAACTCATTTGTACAATATATGGTGCTTAGAGGTGTAATACCAATAAATCATAGTACGTCACATCCGGTTTCATACGAAAAAAGGTCGAATAAAATATTCCCTTGAATTTGACAGTTGTAGGAATATAATCCTTCATTTCATTGCAGTAGTAAAAATCTGAGTCATAAACATATATCTTGGGTGTTTCAAAGCACCATTCTTTTTATATTTGGTGATTCTATAAGATATTTTGGGAACTCGAGGTTACATGGTTCCTAAGCTTATAAACAGGATAAAAGGGGTGAAAATTTGATTGGTTGACTTCCAGTGATGGTTATTATCTTGTATGCAATGAAATGTTATGTGAAATTTTGTCTGTAGTATTGGAAAGGATAAAACTTTACTCATGCCAAGTATTTCTTTATTTGAAACAAGGGTAAATTCTGTACAATTTTTTGAAAAGTGCCAATTTAACAAAGACTTATAGGGAAAAACAATAGTGGTATTACTCCTAGATACCTTTAAATGACCTGTACAGGTCGAGGGAAGAAATATTCTCTTTAACAGATTTCATTATTTGATCTACACTACTGAAATTATGTGTTAAGTATTCCCTTAGTATGCCTTAAACGAAATAACCACAGTGAGCAATAAAATAATAAGATTTTTTTTTTATAGAACATTTATTGATCGCCCTCTAATGAATATGGCCGCTGTTTATCATATTAAAAATCTTATTAAATAATGGTCGATAAGAATGTTGCTCAGATTATTGATGACCCTGTCCAATTTACATTATAAACGTAGCCTCAAAACATAGTTTTTACAAAGATTGTAATTGGAAGGGACTAGGCCAATTTAAACACAATGTTGCTTGAACAACCACAAACTTAATAAGTTTCAAATTATATCCATCCATGCAACTATGTTATCGAGATCCTATTTTAACATTGTTTGTATTTAGGTTGAATCATAGCAAATAGATATATCTTGATCTTAAATAGTTTCTGCTCTTATACTTTATGTGTGTCCAGTCAGCTGTGATAATGTTTTTATTTAATCTCCGACGACATTATGCTGCTGAAGTTGTGATGTGATTTTTTATATCAATTTTGATAGAAACAAAAAGTTAAAATATTTTATTCATTTCATGGATTCTTTAAAAAAAAAGGTTTTTATAAAGAGGGTTTTGTATATGTAAACAAGAATTGTTCTTTTCAAAAGTTTTACTTTCATTTATTTATAAATCTAGAATACATTGATGGATGTCATAGCAAATTATGCATTCAAATTCAAATGTTTTTTTTCACTCTATCAATGTTAAAACTAAGTAATAACCTTTATGATGATTATAAATGAAAGGGAGTGAAATAGAATTTTGAAAATGTGATAAAAAGTAGTAATATCAATGAAATTGGAAGACTTCAACTAAATATAGTATTTGAGGAAGATGCATTGTAAGTTAAAAAGAAATTGCAATTTCTCTCATACATGCACAAAACGAGTTTCAAATACTGTAACAGAAATTCCTTTTTTTTTATTAATATCAGTTATGGCAGGTTCTTTTTTTTTTATAACCCTGCATCTGGGAAAATCTTCAATGCATAGGTGAAGCGTTATTGACATCTAGCAAAGTATTTCCCCAAACGGGTGCAAGGGACCGCCATTAACATGCAGTTAATTATGAGCTTTCATTTCAAATTGATGGCCTCAATGTAACTTTGCTTATAGGTCATGATTTACTATAACAATAATTCCGTAAAATTGTAAGACGGCAGTGTTAAAATGCAGACCAACTGCAGTTTTCAGAGCACGTGTTGGCAATAAATATCTTTCATATGATTAAAACATTATCGTGACTTTGAATGTGTTTACTACATATTTTTATATCAACAAGTTAATGTTCTCTGGTTGTTTCTTTCTTCAAGGTGCTATTGGAAGCGATGAGGAATCCATTGGAATTGGAAAGCAGTCTGATAATCTAACCGGTACTACAAGATCTGAAAGCAAACAAGGTGATTGCTATTAGACTACTGACCGATATTATTCTTATCTAGCCTGTGTAAAGTCATATGACTAAAAGTAGTCATTATCCATCTGATTTTTATAGTTCGTTCTTATGTTGTACAGTTACAACACTGTCCCAGGATAGGGGAGAGATGGGATCCCGCTAACATGTTTAACCCCGCCACAGTCTGTATGTATGTGCCTGTCCCAAGTCAGGAGCCAGTAATTCAGTGGTTGTCGTTTGTTGATGTGTTTCATATTTGGTTTTCGTTCATTTTTTTTGTACATAAATTAGGCCGTTAGTTTTCTCGTTTGAATTGTTTTACATTTGTCATTTCGGGGCCTTTTATAGCTGACTATGCGTTATGGGCTTTGCTCATTGTTGAAGGCCGTACGGTGACCTATAGTTGTTAATTTCTGTGTCATTTGGTCTCTTGTGAAGAGTTGTCTCATTGACAATCATACCACATCTTCTTTTTTATATTTGTAAGGGGGATGTTATGGTAAGTTGTCCATTTCAGTAACATCGGGAGATATTTCTACTGCTGACGTCATCGTAGTCAGCTCATCTCATACGATCTATCGATTCTCCTATCCGTTGACGATATTTTACATTTTGTATATGGATGCATTGCTTCTGTATAATGGAACTGGATTTTTTTGGGAGAAATACCAATGTTTAATAACAACTTAATTTTGGTTTAATTAGATTTACGCCTTACAGATTCAACCACATGTTTCGATTTGACTCCTTAACCCTGATGAGAACCTACAGTAAGGTGACATCAACAATAAGTTGATGTTGTCATGCAGACGACGTTGTATTGACAGGGTAAGTACGGTAGGAAAAATTTTATGAAAAATTTAAATTATTTGCCATCTTTTGCTCAAAGAACTGTTTTCTTTCTCGAAGCAAAAAGAAAGAGAAATAGGAAAATAAACTATTTGAAGATATGAAAGCAAACCATTATAATGCAATTGCATAGCTTTATTTCAAACAGCAAAACACAATAATAATTACTATTGTAAGAATTCTTTTCAGGTGTATATAAATACGATGTTCTGATACTGCACTCACAATATGACGAAGGGCATATAGATGAAATGAAGAGAATAATTATAGAAAGAGTGGATCTGCCGGACGTAAAGATTGCTTCTACAGAGGATGATATACCTGCTGGAGCAAATTTATTTGCAGCGTTCAATGAGTTGATGGACGTAAGCCGTTCGTTGTTGCTTTTCATCACTCCACATTTTTATGATGATTGTTTGAGCAGATTTAGAATGCATACTCAATTAGTCCGTCATTATGAAGACGGGGATTGTGTTATCCCTGTGCTGTTTGGAGAGAGTAAAATAAGAAAAGAATTGAGAGAAATTGGACACCTCAAGCCAGTTATATTTTTTAAAGAAGAAGATGGCGATAAATGTAAAGCGTTTATCAAAACCATTACTACAACACTACAACACTGTAGAGACTATAGGTAATAAATTATGGAAGAATTACATAATATAAACAAATCAATGCTGTTCACATAGGGTATGTCGCAGCTGATTCTTCTTTCAGAACGTCTTCCTTTGGTGCTGGATAATTCGGATACCTTCTTGACAGATAACTGCGTTTTATTACAACACTGGTAAACACTGGTAAACACTAATTAGTGAAGTGTTAAAAAAGCATCTGGCCATGTGTGAAAATGGCAAGGACATTCGATCTGCAACTATATGATAAAGTAATTGGTTACTTAACAAAGGCAGATAGTATTTCAGAACACCGTTTTCTCTGCTTATTTAATCGACCACAAAAAATTAAAGACTGAAAAAGTAGCCTTAAATATACAATACGAGCTATGACATCAGATGCAGATCTAATTGCCAACGTCTATTTGCGTTATGTTTGTTTTTTATGTGGTTTGATAAGAGTTTCCCCCTGTTTGATGACATTTCATAGGGACTAATACCTACTAGTATTGTAACTTTTATAGTTTCTCGTAATTAGCATAAAACAGTGACTTTTTGTTATGTTTTGCAATGTCTGAGCACTAGGTTTCTTAAGGGGTTTATTTGTTTTGTTGTCATCTTTCTATAATTTTCTGCTTAATGTTTACACTTTTGATGGTCCCGAACTTCACATTTATGGAGAGAAAACCTTTGTATATCAAGGGTTCAAAACACAGGCACTTGTCTCAGAAAAAAAATTTCCTGTGTACCTTAATATAACACAAGGTACTTAACTCGCATTTTTTTAAAATGTCACCCAGTCGCGAAATTCCGTTATATTTCGACTTCTCAGTTGTCAACCCCACTAAAACTTGTTATGCCGTAAATCTACACAATGGTGTATAACACGCCTACCTTTGTTGTCGGAATCATTCGTAGCACGCCTACCCAAGTATGTCAACCGTAATTATTTCGTCTACCAACACTCGATTGGAAATATAAGACTCGCAGTAAAGGGTATCTTTCCACTCTCTTTATATATCTCGGTTTCCGATTGGTCCAATTTTATGGGAAGGTCTATTGCTAAAAATAAATGTTTCTCGGAATTATCTGATCTTATCTCATTTCATATGTAAAGTCCAGAGAGAGTCTGAATGACTGATGAAATGGGAAAATTTGAGTCTAAAAATAGAAACTCGTAACTCATTAGACATACCTCAAATAACACTTGTTAGATTTTTTTCACGGAATCTTTTACAAATTTACTATCTGGATGATAAGTTCTATTCAGACAAAAACTAACAGGTTTCTTTAAAATACTTTTTATAATAAATTCTTTTCTGCGAGTCTTATATTTCCAATCGGGTGTTGGTAGACGAAATAATTATGGTTGGCATACTTGGGTAGGCCTGCTACGAATGATTCCGGCAACAAAGGTAGGCGTGTTATACACCATTGTGTAGATAAATCAATTTAGATTTACGGCATAACACGTTTTAATGGGGTTGACAACCGAGAAATCGAAATATAACGGAATTTCGCGACCGGGTGACATTTTAAAAAAAATGCGAGTTAAGTACCTTGTATTATATTTAGGTATATAGGAAAAAACATTCTGAGACAAGTGCCTGTGGTTCAAAATACTAGTATGCTTGCAGGGACAAATATGTGCTATTTTTGCTAATTTTTTACGTGTATGAATATGTCTGTAATTAGTAACTATGACGTTGACATGTAGACCCTCATATCGTCATTTGTAAAATAATATTAATGGTGCCATTTTTCGGCAATTTATGTCTTTTCAGTAATGCTCGAGGCCGAAATATTTTAAAATCAATAACCTAATAAAAAACTTGGAAAGGTTGATCAAAACAAAAAGGACCGAATTTATAGCCAAATCCAGACAATGAATCAGAGCTTTGCATGAGGGAGACATATCCCTTAATTTGAATTGATTTCATAATTTGATAACCTAATGATATCCATATTTTAATGCAAGTACCGAAGTACCGGCTACCGGGCTGGTGATACCCACGGGAAATAACAGTCCACCAAAAGAGGTATCGAACAAGTTACAGAAATAACATTAACGGTACCAATGTTTATGTTCCAGATGCGTTTCATTCCAATCAAGTCAGGAAACTAAACCAAACATCCGAAAATTATTTTATTTTCTTCAAATATTTGCTAATTTTGGTAACATTAACCTTGACATTTAACATATTGACCTCAGAATCAATAGACTTCTTATCATTTACTGAGTCTTTCATCTGCATATATTTTTCAGTTAAGCAGGGAAAAGTTAAATTAACCGGAAACTATTTATTTCGAGCAAAGTGGCACCTACGGACAAAACGATTACTATATGATCCTTACATTTTTTCAGAGTATAAAAATAGACAATTTAACTGTTGTGTAGATACTAATTGTGCTACCACACTGTCTGATTTTAGAAAAAATCTAATGAAGCATGATTCTTTCAAAACCTTTGAAACCTTTTGTAGTCTCACGTTCAGGTATACTGATGCTGTCCTGTCAATTATTTTTTAGATATGGCAGATTTCATTGATGCATCCATACCTTATGTATTTAGTTGGTATCATGTCAAGTCTCATATATTCATTACCTTTTTAGCGTCAAGTATTTAGTTATATGTTTACTCATCATTTGTTTTACTTGTACAAAAAAGTGCCTGCACTGAAATCTAAATTTACTTAAAAACTAATATCTCTGAGAGTTTCTGCTAAAACCTCACACTTTTTAAGGGTGTTGTCCAGAGCACAATGGGAGGCAAAGTGCATGATAAGTATTATCTCCATTGTTTTTAATAGATACTTTTTAATTTTATAATTAGATGGGTTTGGCTATTTTTTTTTTAGATTTTTTTGTCATATAGCTCTTCGACTGTTTCGGTTCTTGTACATTCTCGGCTTTCAAATATTCGGCTTTGAGCGTTCCTGATGAAGGTAAATCCAGAAAAGCGCTTTGGACGCAAGACATTATTTAACGTGTTGTTTTAATTTATAACTGAGTTTCGATAATTTAATCTTTGCCGTGGCTCTGTATTTATACATCCCGCCATTATGTTATTGTGCTTTGGTCATTTTTGTATTCTTGTCTTTCATTTTTGCTTATGTACTTTGTCTATAGAGTGTCTATATGCCATATTGTTTTTCTTTGTCGAAATAGTTATTTGTTTTATAGTGATTAAGTTTATAACACAATGTTGACTGCTATACCCCAATTTTGACATTTTTACCTATTATGTCTGTTTGTTTTGCTCAAACATTGTTGTCAATATAATGGAATGCTATACGACTGTCATACAAGTAAGAGGTTTAGCTAGTTATAAAACCTGGTTTAATACACCATTTCCTATATAAGAATGCCTGTACCAAGTCAGGAATATGACAGTTGTTTTCCATTCGTTTGATGTGTTTGAACTTTTGAAGCCGGAGAAATATACCAATTTATACTTAAAATCCGTTTGTTTGTTCGTATGTTATTGTATTGCAACTACTTTTGGAATTATTTTACGAAATTTTTGATTTCGTGGCTATGACAAATTATGCAAAAAAATCCTACTGAATTTGTAATTTGTTGAGCACTTTCAATTAGTAGTTTATCCTCTCACACGAAATGCATGAAGATTAGTACCACCCAAATAATAATAAATCTCAATGTTATATAAGTTTTCGTCCATAATTTAATAAAATGTGAGTGCCAGAATGAAAAATGCAAGGTATTTTGACAATTTTTTCAACAGAAATTGAGAGAACATTTAAGGTAAGTAGAGAATAAGTATGAAGTTTATCAACATTAATTTTAGCAAATAATTAAAGAATAAAAGCATATTTGTGTTTCTTTATTTTAGTTTATTTCTTTTACCACAACATTTTGTGCTGACCCTGGAATCTAGAGACATTTCTATAGCATTTTTAAAACATAATCATTGACCTTTAGAAACAAGGTAAAAATGCTAAACTTCTAAAAGAAAACAAAATATTTTCAAACAACTGGTCGGACAAGCAATTCCAATTACTTTGCCAGTCTGGCTTAAAAAATAACCTGAGACACCCCCGGTTTTTTATGGGGTTCGTATTGCTCAGTCTTTCGTTTTCTATGTTGTGTTTCGTATACTGTTGTTTGTCTTTTAGTCTTTAATGTTTTTTTGCCATCACGTTGTCAGTTTTTTTTTCGACTTATGAGTTTGAATTTCCCTTTGTTATATGTCGCCTCTATTTAAGCTGTAGTTGGCAAAACCGTTCGTAATTTGTGGTCCTCAATGATCTTGAACTTCGTACTTTATTTAGCTTTTTAAATCTTTTTGATTAGAGCGTCTGGCGTACAAAGTTATAAGCCTGGTGTCTTTTTTCTTCTTCGTGGTGAGTTTATTTTTACAACCACTAGGTCGATGCCACTGCTGGTGGAGGTTTCCTCCCCAGTGTATTACCAGCCATGTAGTCAGCACTTCTTTGTTAACATGAATTATCATTGATGTGGTAATATTAATGAATTAACCTTTTACAAAACTTTGAATTGTTCGAAATACTGAGGATTTCTAAAACAGGAATAGCTATAGATTACCATAGCTGTATTTGGCAAAACCTTTTGGAATTTTGGGTCCTCATCAATGCTCTTCAACTTTATTAGGCCTCTCATATTTTTTTATTCCAGAATCACTTATCCATTCGTTTGATGTGTTTGAACTTTTGATTTTGCCATTTGATTGAGGACTTTCCTTTTGAATTTTCCTCGAGTTCAGTATTTTGTGATTTTACTTTTTATCAGTCTTTTGTAGAAACGCGCGTCTGGCGTACAAAATTATATGCCTAGTATCTTTGATGAGTTTATTTTTACAACCACTTGGTCAATGTCAATGCTGGTAGAGGTTTTCTCTCCGAGGGTATCACCAGCGGCCCGTTAGTCAGCACATCTCTGTTGACATGAAATATCAGTAATTGATAGGTTCATATTTTTACAACCATATATTAACTGTTAACAAAACTTTGAATTGTTCGAAATATAAAGGATTTTCTACCCCAAGAATAGATGATCTTAACTGTATTTTGGAAAATCTTTCGAAATTTTGGGTCTTGAATGCTCTTAATTTTCGTACTTTATTTGTTTGTTCGAACTTTTTGATAAGATTGTAACTGCTGAATCTTGCGTTCACAATTATAAGCCTGGTATCTTGATGGATTTTGTACTTAAAATTTACCAGTTTATTCTATCAAGAGCTACTGCTCTTAGATGATTGTTTGACAAGTGTCATTGATTTGGTCTATTATCTTGAAAACTATCAACTAAAGATATATATCTTTACAAACATGATTAGCAATATATAAGGTCTACAAAAATTGTCAATTTTGACCAATTTTTAGATTTTGCCTATAATTTTTCAAAAACTAGAGCAGATATAACAGAAACTGAAGAATGCAGAAAAAATGGTCAGTATTGTATTATAATATGTATAAACACAATTATATGATTGAATCAATAAACTTCAACTAGCAGAAATATACAATGTTATTATTTGCAATGTTGATAAAGGAAAAGATATACACTTTATTTTTTGGTGGTGGAAGACTTCAAGTCTTCTGAAAGCCTTTACTGCCGGCTGTAAAATCATTGAACCGTCACCAGGTTGTATGCCGTATCCCTTTCTGTGCTTTACAATTTCATAACAACTTCCGTGCCATTTCTTGACACCGATGTTTACACATGATCTAAGCATCTGCATCATTTAATTTGTTAGCTAGGCGTGAAAAACAATCACTATCGTTAGTGTTATAATTTCTCATGTTTTAATGTATTAATATCTTCCGTGTTATCTATGTATATTATTAGATTTCATCTAATCTTACATGGACGTTATTTGTTCACTTGTAACCGGATGTTTTTAAATGTAGGTTTTGTAGTACGCATGCGTGATTTTGGTATCGGGTACTAATATTATGGGTATTATTGTTTTATAAACTTATTCAGATATTTATATGGTATTATTTCTCGAAATTCATGAAAACACATGAAAAAAAATAATTAAAAGTTGATGGATTGTTTTGGAGCATTAATAGGTCATGATAATAATTTTCATTGATTGTTGTTCTTCAAATGTCCGGTGATTTCGCGCATACGAATACGAATACGAAAGTTTTATTTTGATTCGGTTCACATATAACAATACAAACATAAGGCCTTAAGCTCTTTATTTCAATCTGATAAAATTTGACATCAATGGAACAAATTTTTATCAGATGATGTGATTTTTATTTAATGGAAATTTGCTAAATATGATTAATCATTGGATTGCAATTTTAAATTTAATCTTGAACTTATCAATTTTAATCTTTTCTGTCCCTTTGGAAGACTAATATAATTACAAGAACGATTCTATTTGTGTAATATTGCTGATATGACGAAATCAGGTAATGCGCGATATCACCGGCCGCTCGGACAGCGGGGACTCCACTGTAATTGTCTTTGTTAGTTTAATAATTGGAATTATCGGAATGAAACAACCGGATTATTCGGGTTAATCTAAACCACGTTGGTTACGTATCTGCGAATGTGCACAAATGGGAAATTTAATTGTGCATCCGAAAGTTTCAAAATAATGACAAACAGAATTGTCATATATTCATACAATCCATCTTGTGTTAAAGTCAAGTATCTACGTGGAGAGTACGACTTCAAATCAATGATGCTTGAAAAAATACACGGATTTAGTTGTTCCGTCTGAGCTCAGATCTTTAATGCAATCAAGTCATATTCCAGTTTTCATGGTTTTAGACAACATGTGTTTTTTAAAACGAAAGTTAGAATATTTTGTATGTTATTGCGATAATAAAGAGTCAAGCGCACACGTGAATCTGCTGGTGTATTACAAATCAAACGATGTACCGTCAGTTGACAAATGTCAATGGACAAACTTATTCTTCTTCTTCTTTTATGTCAACAAGGCTTCAATACTGAAGAATATATACATGTTGTTGCGCAAGCGTGATTGACAAAAATTTATATAAATCAATAAAAAATATTTAATAACAATTTAAGTGTTTGTATATATAGATTTTGATTAAAAAATATGCGTTTTATGTACATGTTTTGGTTTGGATTTGTTTATTTGAAGCTAGAGAGAACAGCTGGTGTTAACTGATCTCTAAAGCTGTCAACAGTGGTGGTTTCAATAACAGTTTGTGGTAGTAAGTAAACTAATGTCTTCTAGGAAGAAGAATATCAGTTGACGGATTACAGTTCGAAAGTACGTAGTTTTCATGTCGGTCATTGTCGGAATGTCCCCAATGATTGCCTTACGTTTCAAAGTTTTATAAGTGATCAAAAACGGGATTTAACAACTAAATAGTCCAGCTCTATATCGTAATTCGTCATTAAGG
Source organism: Mytilus coruscus (assembly GCA_017311375.1). Lineage (NCBI taxonomy): Eukaryota > Metazoa > Mollusca > Bivalvia > Mytilida > Mytilidae > Mytilus > Mytilus coruscus. The sequence continues at coordinate 50,346,447 of CM029597.1, forward strand.
TACACCCATTATCGAGGCTCGAGTATGGAACTAGTAATTCGTTGCTGTCAATAGTTTTATTTTCATGAAAAATTTCAGAAAAGGGTTGTGTGACTTCTGACGGAAAAAGGCATTCCTACCCTCATATATTTTGTGTAAAAATATTAGATGAAAAACAAATATGATATGGGTTGAGCACTTACAGAAAATGAACGGGTTTGAAATGCCAATAAGTGCCCAAAACCCAATTCTTGGCCTGACACATATCTGCATTGGTTAAATTTAGAATTTTTATGCCCCCGCCGTAGCGGAGGGGGCATTAAGTTTTACCCTTGTCCGTCTGTACGTACGTCCGTCCGTACGTCCCAAAATTGGTTTCCGTTCTCTAACTTGAGTTTGCCTCAACCAAATGTTATGAAACTTATACACAATGCTTATTACCACAAAACACAGATCAAGTTTGAATTTTGGTGGCGTCACTTTAACCGTTATAGAGTTATGCCCCTTTATAAATGGAAAAATTGCAAAATTTTTAGTTTCCGTTCTCTAACTTAAGTTTGCCTCAACCAAATGTTATGAAACTTATACACAATGCATGCTTATTACACAAAACACAGATCAAGTTTGAATTTTGGTGGCGTCACTTTAACCGTTCTAGAGTTATGCCCCTTTATAAATGGAAAAATTGCAAAATTTTTATTTTCTTCTAAATATCAAGTTATTTTTAAAATTGGAGTTATCTTCCTTTGTCCATGATCATAGTTGAATCAACTACAATCAATGCTTTATACAATGCAATGTTTAATTTTGACTTCCACTGATAAAACACAGATCAAGTTAAATTTGGGTAGTGTCACTTTAACCATTATTGGGTTATGCCCCTTTATAAATCGAAAGATTGCAAAATTTTTAGTTTCCATTCTGTAACTTAAGTTTGCCCCAACCAAACATTATGAAACCTATACACAATATTCATTACCACAAAACTAAGATCAAGTACAATTTTTTGTTTCCGTTTTCTAACTTTAGTTTGCCTCAACCAAATGTTATGAAACTTATACACAATGCTTATTACTACATAAAACAGATTAAGTACGAAATTTGCATGGTGGCGACACTTTTACCATTCTTGAGTTATGTCCCTTTATAAACATAAAAATTGCTGAATTTTTTAGTTTGTCTCAACCAAATGTTATAAAACTTATACACAACCGTTCTAGAGTAATGCGCGTTTACAAATAGAAAAATTGCTGAATTTTTAGTTTCTGTTCTCTACTTAAGTTAGCCTCAACCAAATGTTGTGACTTACACACAATGCTTATTACCACAAAACTCAGATCAAGTTCAAATTTGGGTAGCGTCACTTTTACCGTTCTTCAGTTATGTCCCTTTATAACTATATGATATGCAAGCGGGGGCATCATCTGTGTCCACATGCGGACACTATCCACATTTATTTTATATATGTTTATAATGAAAACCCTAGTTTAAGCAATTTGACTAAAATCTTGGGAGGCAGTTTTTCTTTTAAAAGTTAACTATCTACCTTTGACAGAAAACTTTCAAGTGAAACCACATCAATTACTGCTATAATTGCTTGGCAAAGTTGCATTGCATCAAGTTGACCATGCTGAGACGAATGTATGGAATTTAGTTATAGAAAATTAAATTTGAATCAACAGCATTTGCAGATTTTTATGTTAAGTAAAGTGAGTTTTGGTTGAGTTATGAGTATCATTATTTTTGGAAGAAAAAAATACGTTGAAAATAATAATGGGACAAAGCAGGCTGGGTTGGAGGGGGCTGCTTTTATGGTAATTCAAGTTACCTTTAATGCATCTTCTTCCACCTCAGAGCAATCAGCTCTTTGACTGTGATATTCTAAAGCTTTTGACAAAGTTTTGAATGATGGTTTATTTTATAAATTGAATGTTTTTGGTATTCATAGTAATTTTTAATTGACAGAATTGGATATTACCTAGGTGACAGATGCCAGAAAGTTGTTTTGGATGGGTTTTGTTCATCTCAAAAAGTTATCAGTGCAGGGGTACACCCAATGCTCCGTACTGGGGTCCTTCCTTTTTTTAACTTACATAAACGACATTGTGGAAAATATGAGTAATCACAAATAGATTATTCGCAGGTAACACCTCTTCATATGCCATTATTGATGATGATTATAATAATGTTTCTAGTTCATTGACTGGTGATCTTGGGAGGATAAAAACATGGGCTGAAAACTGGGCTGTAACATTTAATCCCTCCAAAACTGAAACTCTTTTATTTTCTCGAAGAAATACACACCCTCCTTTGTGTATTGATGGGGATCAAATGAAAGAAGTTAAATGTCACTGTCACATAAGTCTCAACTTTGAGAGTAATGCTAATTGGAAACTGAATTACATGGAAGTGCAATTCATAAAAAGAACATGTTCTAGATTACATTTATTAAGACAAATGTAGTTTTGATCGAAATGTACTTACTACTACAATTTATTTGGGATTTATTTGTCCTATTCTAGAATATGCTGACATTATATGGGCTGTACTTTACAAGAACCAAATTATTGGAAAGCGTTCAAATTGAAGCTGCTCGTATTATTACTGGTCTACGACGCACTACTTTTCTGGAAAAATTGTGTACTGAATTAGGCCATGACAAATCATCTGACAAAAGGAAGAAGCATAAACTGACTATACTTAATAAAATAAAACATGGATTTTCTCCCAGTTGTTTGATTTATTAGAACCTTGTCTTCCCACACAAAATTATTACAATTCTCAGGTGCAGAACAGTTTCATATTATAAAAGTTTTATACCAAAGTTTTATGATCGGTATCATTAAGGACTCTTTTCAGCAAAAAATGCCCTTAAATGACATTTATCCATTATTGTCGTTTTTGTTTATTGGTATGAACAATATATTTATAGACAATGGATAAAATGATCAGAAATTAAATATCTACGAAAATGCTGATTGATTGAAAACACAACTCTACTATTTACAGGAGTGCTTGTCCTTAAATTATGATGTTTGCTAATGGCTTGAAATCTGTTATATATAAAATGAAACCGTAAACAGTAAAATGAGCAATGCAGTCACCAAATAACTTCTTTATGGATTGATTGTTCTAAAATAACGATTTCCTTAGTTTAGTAACAACTTTCTTGAGAAAAAAATATAAAAGATGGACAGAACAAACAGCTAAATATGTCATAAAGGTTATCGATTTACCAATAAGCTGTCTGTTTGACAGTTGGTCGGAATTATTGAACATTAATCATGGTCTTTATGAATTTTGTATCCATTAGAATATAGCAAAGTGCTCTCGACCAATGAAATTGTAGGATTTGATGCCTCTTAATTGTGAAGAATGAATGTAAATCATGTTCTTAGTAAGGGATTATCCTATTATTTGGGTCTATTTACAGTTCAAAACAAAGAGTTTCTATAAATGAGTTACAACTGCTCCGAAGCACATTTATCAGATTGATTGAAACTGACTAAAAGTTGAATTGTGAAACAAACAAAAAAACTCAAAATAAGTTGAAAATTGGTACCGTGAATGTTATTATGAGAATATTAATAACTTCAAATTACTAAAAAATTAAACAATATCAAAGCAATGCAAAAAAAAGAAAAAAAAGCTTTAAAATAAAAAATAACCTAAACCTTTAGCTTTCCAAAACTGATTACTGGATCAGCGGTTGGGAAAAATAGTTATTTCCAATATGCCGATAAAATAAAAAAAAAAAAACAGGAATTTAATTTAGGTTTTGAACATATTAAAAACTTTTAAAGGCATTTTATTTGAACATTTCCCTGACATAATGAAATAGTATTTGATGTAAAAGGCCGGACCAAAATATTGTCTGTGAAATAAGATTAAGTTGTAACTTAAATGTAATAATTGATTTAAACTGTAAATAAAAAAAGGATAATTCCTCACTAAAATATTACATGATTTACATTCATACTCACAATCAGGAAACATATACAATTCCTACCATTTCTTTGTACTGTTGTGTCACCTAATATATATATAACGCATTTTTTAAAAATATTTCCCAAATGATAAGAAAGTCCTTACATCACTAAAACTAATCCATAAATGACATGCCGAAAAAGGAAGTCATGCATCAATTATAAACATTGCACTGACAATGAAACTAATTCTTGAATACAACCAATCAAGACATCATTTGAGCCTTGAGCACTTTACAATATTCTAAGTTTGTAAGAGAATGATAATCCCTTACTTCATGATAAATACTCGCTAACGCTCGTACTTAATCATGAAGAAAGGGATTATCATTCTCTTACATATACTTAATTGGGGCTTGCTTAACGTCCAGTGCAATTATTTCTTACACATCAAGGACGGGAAACTATCACTTAAAACTATTAACAATCAATAGTACGTTACTTCTGCAAGGTGGAAAAGGTATAAATGGAAATAATACATATTCATCTATTATCCCTGACCAGTTTTCGCAGGAAACTGACAAAAAAAAAAAAAACAGCATTTCCTTGGGAAATATACATTTTCAAATTTTATCAATGAATAAATTCCCTAGAAAAAAAAAAAACAAAAAAAAAACAATCAAAAAGTTTTTCAATACATTTTCAACTGTCAGCCATGTATAATTTCCCTTGAAAGGAGACACCAAAATTATTTCCCAAGAAAACAATACATGTTAATCTGACTAGTTTCCCCAGGAAACAAACAACCAAACGAATATTTTCCTGGAAATCATATGATTTGATGTTTTATCCCGGGGAAATTATTCATGAATTACACTTGAAAATGTACTATTTCCAATGAAGAAACGTTTCTGTGGTCTGTTTCTATTTTGTTTTTCTCATATAGATATTGCTAATGCTATAAGTAATATTTCTTATTCTACCAATTCCAAATATAACTAATGGTTTGTGTTATCCTCTGAAATTAAACTTGTAAAATTTATAGATTAGTTCAAATAGCTATATAGCATTAAATTATTTTTAGAAATATATACATTTTCCATACATTGTGCATAGAGAAAAGTTGAATTTCTATATATATTGTTTCCCAGGAAAATTCCTCATTTAATAATTCAACAAGATACTCTAATGTTGCATTTTTCATTTACGTCAAGACCAACTAAAAACATAGTCTTCTTGAATCAGCTCTTAATATAATATTTGTTTGTAATTATCCTCTCAAATGACATACTAAACCAGTAGCGTATAGTTGAATTACATTAATAGTACTAAATTATATTGACAAATCTCTGCGTCTTTCCTACATCATAAATGGATAACAGTTGAAAAATTACAAACAAGAATATCTCCTATTTACGAAACAGACAACAAAAAACGGTTCCTTATAAAACTACACTTTCGATTATTATTCATGAATAATTTCCCCAGGAAAAAGACAACAAAAATATGCTACTGGTTAAATAATTCATTTGAGAGGATACTTACAATCAATATTATATTATGAGATGTCTTCGTTCAAAAAGTAAGATATTTTTTTTTAAGTCTTGACTTACTGACAACTATAAACAACACAGTATCTTGGTTTGGGGATTTTGTTAATGGAAAATTATCTGGGTAAAAAACAATTAAATGTGATTGTTATTCAAATAAAATGTATAAAACTACAGAGTTCAAATCATAATTTAGCATAGCTACTGAAATTCAGCTGACTCTATCGGAATAATTCATCATATCGGAGGGATACAAAAAAATGAATATTATAACGAACTGGAAATAGATAATAGACAATTTTGAAAAATATTCTGTATTATTATTTCCACTGAACAAATATTACAAAGTTACGGAATAAAGAGTATATGATATTCAGTGTTCCAACAAGAACAGCTATTATGGCATTGTTTATAACAAAGATTCCGGTGGGAACGTCTGTTAGGCGGAACAAATATACCATGACATAGTCAAATACGGTCACCCATGCTGAGGTCACTGACCAAACCGTTTTGACGTCTTTGTCTGACATAACATCCCGACTTGAAAAACTATGGAAAGCCTCAGCTGTCATATATTAGAGATTTACAAAACGGTCATGCTGAAGCTTAAAATGTAAAGTTAAGACAGCGTGATGTTGAATTGAGTCATCAAAATGCTAACTCTAAATTACAATCTGCTAAGTTGAATTTGCGCAATGTTGACTTGCAATGACAAGTGCTTTAGTCGTGATAGTATAATGATAAGTCACGATGTTGTGATGATATGCCAAACACACGTAACGTTGGGTTTAAAGTACATGATGTGAAGTTGACGCTGCATGATGTTAGCTTGCAGATTGATACTGCTCAGTCATCCACATCGACAGCTATGATAACAAATAAAATAAATAGCTAAAATGTATGGTGCTGACTTGCTATTAATAAATGTTGAGCTAAGATAGTACGATGTTATATCATTGTGATATTACGATTGGTCTATCATGCAATCTGTTGATTTAAAACACCATGATGTACAGTTGAAAGTACATGATGTTAGGCTTACCACACGATATGCTCATTTAAAACTACATGATTTTCAGTTGAAACTAGGTGATGTTAAGCTAAGATAGCACATTGTTATATCATTAGAATGTCACGATAGGCTTACCACAGGATATGCTCGTTTAAAACTACACGACGTACAGTTGAAAGTACGTGATGTTGAGCTATGATAGCAATATCTTATATCATAATAAGATCACGATAAGCTTGCCATACAATATGTTCATTTAAAACTACACGACGTACAGTTGAAAGTACGTGATGTTGAGCTATGATAGCAATATCTTATATCATAATAATATCACGATAGACTTGCCAGATAGCACGTTGTTATATCATTAGTATGTTACGATAGGCTTACCACACGATATGCTCATTTAAAACTATATGATTTTCAGTTGCAACTAGGTGATGTTAAGCTAGCATATATTTAGTACAAAATACAGCAATTTTGTATATCTAATAAAGGTTCTTTTTTCCAGTTTGTATCACCTACCCTGTATCGCATACCCCGTATCGCATACCCCGTATCGCATAGCGAAATCCGTATCGCATACCTGGCGTGACGTCATAAATCAAATAATGTCAACGTTTGACCTATGACGTCCAGTTGCTGTTTTTCCTGGCATAGGAAAAAAGTGAGTTCCCACTCAAGAATTGTCCTATCATTTCAACTAAAATCGATATTTTAAAAAAAAATATTACTTAGTAACTTTATTAACGATTTTTATAGAATAGATACAATAAGTTTTTTAGTGGAAACTCACTTTTGTCCAATAACTGTGTATATAGGAATCCCCTGTTTGTCTGTTAATAATCATTGAATAGATGATACTTGGTAACATTGTTGTCCATATTTATGTATACAAATGAGCTCAGATTGTAGTATAATGATTAAACTTAACAACAAATATTGGGAAGGTAGGTTGTATTCTACAGGAGGGAACAGTTGACAGTATTGTTAGTGAATGCTTTTAAATATATGGTCTTAAAGTATATTATTTGCCAGTTTCATAGCTCTATACTGAGCATGTAATAAGGTTGCAGGGGACATTACGATGTGAATATTAAGCAAATAAGGAAGTCTATAAAAAAAAAAAACCAAGTCAGCTGGAAAAATACAGGAAAATCCTTATGTTCTTTTCTTTGCTATATTTTCGGACGATTTAAAAAAAAAACGTATATCACATGAATCTGATTCTATTTAAATATATGATAAACAGAATAATACATGACAAAATCCGTATCGCATGCTGTATCACCACTCGACCAATATCAGGACTGATATTGGTTTCTCGTTGTGATACAGCATGCGATACGGATTTTGCCATGTATTATTCTATATATAACATCGTGCTATCTTAGCTGAACAACACGTACTTTCAACTGTACGTCGTGTGGTTTTAAATGAGCATATTCTATGGCAAGCCTATCGTGATATTATTATGATACAGGATATTGCTATCATAGCTCAACATCACGTACTTTCAGCTGTACGTCGTGTAGTTTTAAACGAGCATATCGTATGGTAAGCCTATCGTGACATTCTAATGATATAACAACGTGCTATCTTAGCTTAACATCACGTACTTTCAACTGTACGTTGTGTAGTTTTAAATGAGCAAATTGTATAATAAGCCTATTGTGACATTATAATGATATAACATCGTGCTATCGTAGCTTAGCATTACAAAATTTCAACTGTACGTCCAATAGTTTCAAGTGAGCATCTTAGCTTAACACGTTGCATCGTGTTGTTTTAAGTCAACAAATTGTATGGTAAACCTTTCGTTTCAATATAGTGGTGTAGCATCGTGTTACCTTAACTTAACATCATGTACTTTCAACTGTGCATCATGGTGTTTTAAATCAACAGATTGCATGATAGATCAATCGTAATATCACAATGATATAACATCGTACTATCTCAGCTCAACATTTATTAATAACAAGTCAGCACCATACATTTTAGCTATTCATTTTATTTGTTATCATAGCTGTCGATGTGGATGACTAAGCAGTATCAATTTGCAAGCTAACATCATGCAACGTCAACTTCACATCATGTACTTTAAACCCAACGTTACGTGTGTTTGGCATATCATCACAACATCGTGACTTATCATTATACTATCACGACTAAAACACTTGTCATTGCAAGTCAACATTGCGCAAATTCAACTTAGCATATTGTAATTTACTTAGAGTTAGCATTTTGGTGACTCAATTCAACATCACGCTGTCTTAACTTTACATTTTAAGCTTCAGCATAACGTTTTGTAAATCTCTAATATATGACAGCTGAGGCTTTCCATAAAAACAATAATGGGTAGAGCGAACTATCAAAAGCAACAAGAAAAACAAGTAAATTGACTGGGACTATTTATTATACTAAGTATAATAGTCCCAGAAATTGAGATCTTAAAATCAATCCATTGTTCTTTTATAGTGTGATTACTGATAAGTGGATGTCCATTTGACTGATTAGCAGAGGAAAAGGGGATCGAGCATTTTCTTGGATTTTTTTTATTTCTTATCTTCTTTTCAAATAAATAGATAATGTGATTCTAAAGAAAAAATGTTAGTTGGTCCAGATTAAACCTGATTGCAACAATTAAATTGAAAATAAATAATTTAATAAAGACGAAACACGGATTATATCTCTGTCTAGTCCGGTTTGGTGTGTTATTACAACATACAATAAATTTCCGCTTGTATTTTTTTGTAAGATTTATTAATAGTTAAAAAATTGTTTTAAAGTGTTAAAAAACTAAACTGATTGCTATCATTTCATCTGATAGATAAATACAATTTAAAATTTGCATGACCTCAACTTATAGAATAATGTTGCCATACAGTTCATTTTGAAACACAGACACATGAGGGCTCATCAGAAGGTAAATTTTAGTACACTGTTACGTTGGATGTTTACACTGGGACTAATATACAGTTTTACACCACAAAATTAATCTGAGTACACACAAACAATAGCACCTGGAAAAGTTATATTGACTATTGTTCAGAAAATTCGACTTTCCTTGATTTAGATATGTATTGTTTTCAAGCCTGCAGAAGATGATAACACAATGTAAACAAACACCTTTAGTATGACTTGATATGGTTTACAAAGTCAAAAAGTTAAAATCAGTTATAGTTGTGCAGATGTGTATTGTCCCTCTATTGTCCATGATAATCAACACAAATCAATTATAACATCATCTGGAGGGGAACTTCTCAAACATCTTTCCTAATTAAAATTAGTTTGTTTTGGCACCTTCTGTATGAAAGGAAATAAATTGCGTATCAAAACCCAAGAAAATTTTGAATAAAAATACCAATTGAATTTTATTTATCCAGGTCCTCCTGTCATGTATTAAAACTTTTCCGGATGCACAGGTACAAATGTATGTCTGTACTCCGACAAAATTTTATGTTGTAAACAAGTCATACATGTATGATATTTTTTCGATTCCTTCTGATGAACCTGAACTTATGTAACTGTACATCATTGAGATATTAATGTATAGGGGATTTGGTACACAGAGGCTTAGAAAATCTTAATCAATAACAAAATACGCTCTAACCAATGGAACCACTTGAATTTTTGGGAAGTTTGCTATAGCAATACTTTCCTAAGGCGTCGGCCTCTAACTTCCGGTGACAGACTATCGCAAATGTTCTGCTCCAAGATAATGTAGTACTAGTGTTTGAATACTGATTCTAGGAAGATGCTTTTGAAATTTTGAATCCTTTTGAAAAGATTACAGCTTGAATAAAAAAGGAATGAATGTTCACCGACAATTCAGGTGAATTTAACTTCATTTTGAAAATGATTATTACAAACACTACTTCGCGGATTTTCCATGCGCTCTAGAGAAAATCAAAAGAAATCTATGCGAGACATCGTTTCATTCATGAATATTTCATGAATGAACATTTTCCCGCGCAATCTTTACTATGTACGATATTTACAAATGTTTAGTATTAAATATTAAGTAAAAGCCCGAGTGTATCGGAAGAATCCCGTATGACTGACATTACTGAATGCAACATACTTTTTAACATTTTTTTTTTATATTTTGACCAAGCCGTCGGATAATTGACAAGTGATACAATTATACACAGGTGACAGAAATACTCGATAATCATATTGCTTATGTCACACGCCAAGGATGAATAAAGGTAAATACGGCTATGACAGAAAAGTGCATGTTTTTGTCAAAACATCGTTCGGAAGATTTTGATGCCAAAAACATTTGAAAAATTTTGCATTCCGCTATTTAAATACTAGCTATTTCACATTCCAATGTGAATTAAAGGACCTTCACTCGTCTAGCATGCTCATTCACGTGGATCAAACTGACAGCTGAAAAACATTGACTCAACGACAGTTCGTACATATCACAGCCCATGTCCTCAGTGTTATGATTAACAATAACATTTGTACACAAATCGTTACAAGGATAAGGCAGACAAGTCAGCTTCTACTTAGAATAACTCAGTGTATCAAGTGCTGTAGCAAAATGATTAAATAAAATCTGTCCATGTAATAGCAAAATGACTTTCTTAATCTTAGTGCTAGTCCAAATAATTATGAAGAACCAAAAATCTCAAATGTTATTGCCTCAGTGCTAAATTTCACAGCATCAACTTTAAAATGTGTTACAGGGTTATAAGCACCTCTATGAATCTAGTGTTTACAAACTTTTTATTCCTTTCGTCAAACTGCTATTGTTATGTCCCCACCGTAGTTTTACCCTTTTTCTTCTGTTAGTATGTACGTCCCTTACTTGTACATACGTCCGTACATCCAAAAATTAGTTTCTGTTCTCTAACTTTAGTTTTCCTAAACCAAATTGTATGAAACTTATACGCAATACTTATTTCCACAAAACACAGGTCAAGTTGAATTTTGGTGGCGTCGATTTTACAATTCTAGAGTTATGCTCCTTAACAAATGGAAAAGTTGCTTGAATATTTTGTATACGATCTCTAACTTTAGTTTGTCTCAACCAAATGTTATGAAACTTATACACAAAGTTCATTATCACAAAACACTGTTTAGATTTGAGTTTTGGTGGCGTCAGTTTTACTGTTCTAGAGTTATGCCCCTTTACAAATTTAAAAATTGTGATTGTTGTCGAGCCTTCGACTTTTGTCGAAAAAAGCGAGACATAGCGATCCTACATATTGTCGGCGTCCACAAATATTCGCTCTGTGGTTAAAGTTTTTGAAATTTTAATAACTTTCTTAAACTATCCTCGATTTCTACCAAACTTGGACAGAAGCTTGTTTATGATCATACGATAGTATCCAGAAGTAATTTTTGTAAAAAAAAATTCCATTTTTTCAGTATTTTACTTATAAATGGACTTAATTTTTCTGCCTGGAAACATTACATTCACTCTGTGGCTAAAGTTTTTAAAATTTAATAACTTTCTTAAACTATCCCGGATTTGTACCAAACTTGGACAGAAGCTTGTTAATTATCAAAAGCTAGTATCTAGAAGGAAATTTAGTTAAAATTTTGTTCTTGTTTTTCCGTATTTTACTTATTAATGGACTTAGCTTTTCTTCAAGTTAATATTACATACAGTCTGCAGTTAAATTTTTTAAAACATTTATTAGATTCATAAACTATCCTGGATTTTTACCAAACTTGGACAGAAGCTTCCAACAATCAAAAGATAGTATAGAGAGGAATATTTTTATTAACTTTTTTCCTTATTTTTGTTGAGCCTGCGATTAACAGCAAAAGTAGGCGAGACATCGGGTTCCGCGGAACACTTATAAATATTTTTCAATTCCGTGCTCTAACTTTAGTGTGTCTCAACCAAATGTTACGAAACTTATACACAATACTTTTAACCACAAAACCAAGATCAAGTTTGAATTTTGTGCCGTCATTTTACTGTAATGGTTAGGGTTGTGCCCAGTTACAAATGAAAAAAAAAATACTATAAAATCACAGGCCCTAGATATGGCATGGGCACATAAAGAAATTTAACAGAGCTTATTGTATATTTGATTATTTTAGAACAACAGTTTAAGGTTTCAATAGAAAATATCAAAATTTAAATGACAAACAATGAAAAAAAAAAATTTTGATAATTGCTGAAAAGAAAATGGTTTAGTTAAAAACATCAAAGCTGTGATTAAATACATATTATATAGATATATACATCTATAACCTATTTGAAATAATACACATCTACAGTTGCAAACTTCCCAGAGGTGCTATCCAGCACTTTGATTTTCAGTGCATCTACAAAAATGTATGGGTTAGTAAACATACAAATATATCAGTATTAACCCTCTTGCTGCCAGTTGTTTTTCAAGGTTGCATTTCATGTGCCAGAAAATATGACAGCTTGACGTCTGTGACGTCAGATGTCCAACAATGACGTCATTCGATATGTGACCTCACACCAATATGACCGTTACATTTGGGACCCATTGAAGAAAAATATTACACAGTTTATTATTTGGTCTTGATAAAGACACAGCAATGAGGAGAAGCTTGCATAAATTAAAACATGGACATATGTGTCCCTCCGGCAGCAAGAGGGTTAAATAAGATTACCAGTGTCATTTGTGATTTATGTGACTTACTGCACAATCAAGATATAAAGCATACTCTAGTCTACAGCCACATGTTACCATTGTCAGTACAAATATATCTGTGCATTTTACCTGAACTGTGTAACTGTACAGGCACTGATGGATGATTAAAGAGTCTAATTCAAAAAATTATACCACAGCTGGGTCCACTTTTCTATAGTGGGTTTACATAATAGAAAAGAGACACAAAATCAATACGTGCACAGCAAAAACCAGAAAAAGCAAAGGAAAAGCGCTTTAATTGCTGTTGTTCGTCTCAAAGTCACAGTGAGGCCTTCAACATGGAGCAAAACATCTATCACCTCACTGCAAGATTTTATACGACTGCAAAAATTACAAATTTTTTGGTCGTATATTGGTATCACGTTGTCGTTGTCATCGTCAGCGTCGTCCGAAGACAGATGGTTTCCGGATAATAACTTTAGTATAAGTAAATAGAAATCAATAAAATTTTAACACAAGGTTTATAACGACTAAAGGAAGGTTGGGATTGATTTTGGGGGTTATGGTTCCAACTTTTTAGGAATTAAGTGCCAAAAAGGGGCCCAAATAAGCATTTTTGTAGTTTCCAGACAATAACTTGTGTTTAAGTGTATGAATCTCTCTGAAATTATACCACAAACTTCCATACAACAAAGGAGGGGCCTCGGTGGCCGAGTGGTCTAAGTAGTTACTACTGTAATCACTAGCCAGTCAACACTGAGGTTGTGAGTTCGAACCCCGCTCGTGCGGGTGCACTCGACTCAATCTTAATTGACTAGGATTGTCAGTTTTCCTATCGGTCGGTGGTTTTCTCCGGCACTCCGGCTTCCTCCACCAATAAAACTGACCGCCACGAATAGCCCAAAAGCGGTGCTTAAAAGTGGCGTTAAAACACCAAAAATCAAAAAATCAAATCATACAACAAAGGGATGGTTAGGATTGACGTTTTGGGGGGTTATGGCTCAAACCATTTAGTAATTAGGGGCAAAAAAAGGGTAAAAACAAGGATTTTTCTAGTTAAAGGACAATTGAGACAATTTAAAAGCAGTGTAAGGGAGGTAATCCAATTCAAATTAAAGAACACTGTTTGATTACCTCCCTTACACTGCTTGTAAATTATGTATTAAGAATGATGATTGTCTTGAGGTGCTTAGCTGTCAAATTATTTTTAGCAGTTACTATTAATTAATATTAAATTTAGCCATGACGATGTATGTCATTTTATATTTTAAAACTTTTATGATGTATTTAATTAAATGGGTAATTTTGCAAACTGCATTAGAAATTTGAATTGAGATACTGACCATATCTTGAAGGAAAGAATTTTTTGGGGGAATAAGGGAAAGGGGGAGGTGAAAAAAATTGGAGGGGGGACAATTTTTCTCATTTCAGATTTCAGATATTAAAAGAAAAATTTCTTCAAATATTTTTTTTGGGGGTTAATATTCAACAGCATAGTGTATTGCACAAAAGCAAAAAACCGGGGTAAAATAAAAATTTTTAAGTAGGGAGGGAGGGGGGTCAATTCGCAACAGCATAGTGTATTGCACAAAAGCAATAAATTGAATATAAATTCAAATCATATAACCAATTTGAAGTTCTTTGAGTACAGTTATTCTGTGTCAGAAACTTATTATGTGTCATTAATTTAGTTACAATCCAAATTCAGACCTGTATCAAGCGTGAATATTGTGTCCATTTTGGCCCGACTTTTCAGGGTTGGACATCTGCGGTCGTATCCAGCTGCGCTCAGCGAAGCAATTTATTTTTACATGTATGAATTGATGTCACATGTATGTACATGATGTTCCAGTTTTCCAGGTTTGGAAAAATATTTTACATTTTTTTTTCAACTGAATCCATTACTGAAAAATTCAAGAAGCCGACATCATTATGGTTAACAAGCAGACAAATGTGAATTCTTGATACTGGTACATCTACGGAGAACCAAACTTATAATTTGAATTTCTTTGTCAGTGTTTTTATGTTAACAGTTCAACTACTGTCATGTGTACAGAACCATTTATAGCAATTAGCTCTCAGAATAGAAATCAGTTTCTTGTAGCTGCTTGTTTCTTTGGTCTGCATTACTTCGCTGATTCCAGGATTTATAACTGCACACACAATGATAATCTATCTGCAAAGGCAATAATGCCAAGTTTCCTCACAGTAATCTTCTTTAATTCTTTATACAGTTTATTTGTATGTGTAAGATGTTGGGACTGCTCAAATCAGTGATATTTTAGATGTAAACCAGCTCAAAGAAGATATATAATGCCAATTTTAACATAATTTTTTTTTAAGATAAAAGATGGATAAAAAAAGAAAATGGGGAGAATTACCATCTGTTCCTGATGTAGATGCTGGTATAGCTGCAGTAGAACGTGAACAGCTGACAAAACTTCGACCTATAGAAGTAGAGGGGCCAAGACTACACCAGCCATCTTCTAGACATTGTCCTCCTACTAATGAGTAATTTTGAAAACTAAATATTTTATGTATGATAAATGACTGGCACATTGCTTTATGCTTTATGCTTATACATTTTTACATGTACTGAATATATGAAACATCCTTAAATGCATAAAAATGTTTTTATCTTGGTTAAAAACCAAACGTATTTCTGATCCTCAGTCAACTCATTTAATTAATGTGTTTTCCCTAATGACATCTTTGCAAATTGTTGGATAGCAACTGAATTATACATTTCAAATAATAAAAAAAAAAAATAAAAGTCGTAAGTATTGACTCACCTGTCAGATTTTGTTCCTAAATTAATTTTGCATACATTAAATTTCAGTCCACTACCTGCAGAAAGATTTGAACTGGATCCTCTAACGGCTCATACTATCAGATTGGTACAGCATGCAAAGAAAGTACGACTTTTAATCAGTAATTTACAAACTGCAAACCAAGAAAATGTAAGGATATGTTTATACTATATTGTTGATTCATTTTTTTTTCATGGGTATCAATTTTGAGGATTGAGGAAAAAATATGTTTTTGTAGACATTTGATTTCTTGGTTTTGACAGTCTGCATAAAGGACTATAAAAAAATTTAACCTTAACCCACGAGGTCCACACAAATTGGTAACCCACAAATTATAATGAATCTACAATACATATTTAATATGATTTAATTAAGTTGCTGTAGTTAATTATTTCTCCCTAAATAACCAATTATATCTTTTGATTTCTAGACAAAGAAATTTCATCCATTTTTTTTCTTCATCAGCGGTCCATTCACTTTTCCTTTGATTTGTCCATGTAAAAGATATTATGTTTTATGTTAAGGTACAGGTCTGTGCAATTTCAGATGAGTCTTATGTAGACGAAAAGCCCATCTGGCATACTAAATTTTAAGCCCCGTATCTTTGATGAGTTTTTTTTTTTCATAGACAATTATCAGAAGAATGATATTTTATCAGTTATTATATCATAGATAGTAATAAAGGTCAGGGAAAACTTGCCCACCTTGGAATTTATATCATACATTTTTTCTTATCAGTGTGTAGAAACAGCTAGTGGAGGACTATCATTTCATTAGTTAACCACCTTGCCTAGTTGGGAGTGCTTTGGTATTGCCGTGATTTAATGACACATTTATCATTTTATGTGTAAATTTCCAGTCCATAAATTATGCACGTGTCAAATGTAGTGTAAAAGTAAGGCTGCAGTTTTATATAATAGGCAATGTTTGATGTTTTGTTTCAGCTTTTAAATGTTTTGTAATTTTTGCTGTTAAAACTTTGGATCTCAAGCATACTGGATAAAGGCCATTCCAGAACCAGAAGTGTACAAGAATATAACTGTATATCTAATGTGCTTTTTTACCTTCATTTTTACTCATAAATAACTGATTAAGTTTTGCATTGACAGTCTAGAACGAAGCAATAGTTGACAACTTCAAGTTTAAGAGGAATGAATTTTTTTCAGTATCCATATCTCAGATTGTAAGGAAGGTCCGTGCAATATAGATGTGGGAGTATAAGTCAATGAGTCAGGTTTCTATATTATACATGTATGTAGAACTCTGAGCTGTGATTACTTTTAATTCATGAATGAAGCTATTTTTAATGTGTGTTGGGATATAGACAAGTACATGGCCCAAAAAAGATATTGTGTCTGTCTGTACAACTTGGATGGTAGTTAAAGTCTATACAAACTTCTAGGCTATTATCCTACATTTTGTACATGAATTATTCTAATAAAATTTTTGCATTTAGGTTTAGACCTCATTAACTAGATTAAATCCTAGATAAGTGGTATTTTGTCAATATACACATCTTAGATAGTGATAAAGGTTATTCGAAAACTGGCAAGGTGATGACTGGGTGTCACCTGTAATGGTTTCTATTCTGTATTATACCTTGAAATCTAATTCCTTTTTTAAAAATGATTTTGGTTTGATGCAATGAGGCTATTTTGTTTCCAAAAATGAACAGTTAATGATTAATTAATGAAATATTTCATATTTACAAATGTATTTCAGAGAAATGGAGATACAGATTACCAGTACCCTACAGCTCCCCTATACCAGAATACACTGGTCCTCCATTAAAACATAACAAATATGGACATTTACCATTTGTCCCGAAAGATTATGAAAGGTATGAAATGAAAGGATATTACTGTGGATTCAGTATTATTTGTGGTATAACGATAATCGATGATTTTCGTAGGTACTGGTGAACCAAGAATTTAAATGTCCAACCAAGTACTAATACTCTATAGCCTTGTATGCAGACTTGTAATTTCATGAAATCAATTATCCAAGAAAAGACAATCATTTCTTAATCCACAAAAATAGGTACCAACAAATATAAATGAATCCACACAACTTCCTCATGTTTTCCTAAAATCATTTAAAGGATTTTGCTGCCGAAAATTCAAAACACCCAAATTTCAGAGAAGTGGTCCGTTTTCCATAGTGAATGAATAATAAGATGATATAGAAACAGGTCAATCCACCATTTTCTACATAAGAAAATGCCTGTACCAAGTCAGGAATATGACAGTTGTTGTCCATTCATTTGATGTGTTTGTGCTTTTGATTTTGCCATTTGATTAGGGACTTTCCGTTTTGAATTTTCCTCGGAGTTCAGTATTTTTGTGATTTAACTTTTTGCTTGTTTAAGAAATACAAGCATTTGAAGAAAAAGATGAAAATTAGCTAGGAAAAGAATTTCTCTTGATGTTATAGGTGTGAAATTTTGTAATAATATGAAAATAACAAGAACCTGAAAATATTAGGTCATAAAAATGCATAAAATATTGGACAGTACTACAAATTCCCTCTAAATAATACTGCTGCACAAACAACACATGACCCAGATAGCCTATCAAATAGTGAAAATAAGGAGATGTGGTAGAATTGCCAATGAGACAACTATCCACCAAAGACCAAATGACAAAGATTTAAGCAGATCTGTTTGGAGGATACATGTACTTGAAAAACAGTTAACTATTTGGTGACAATGGGAATTTTTCTAGGTTTTTAAATTGACAGGAAAAGATATTTTACTTCAATTGAATGAATAAGTATCATATCAAGGACATGATGGAATATCGTTCATGAATAAAAACTTTTTTCTACTTTCAGTGATTTTGTAAAAGGAAAAGGGGAGCCTCCACCAGTGTTAGATGATGTTACTTGCAGACGACTTGTTCAAAGATCTGTGGCAGCCATATTTGCTCATTTGGGATTTGACAGTAAGACCAGTTATTGTTTTAAAGTTTTTGAACATCTTTTAGACACATTCATATTTTCTTCTGATTGAGCATTTAAAATATCAAGCCAATTAAACTCACCAGTAGTACATACAGTTCTAAAGTGTGTAAAAAGAAACAATTCCATGGAGCTGAAAAAATTATAAAACTGATAGTAAATAAGATATGATTCGGTAAAATATGAGCCCACTTTTATTATTGTTTCAGATTGTAATGAATCGGTATTAGATACATTATCATGTATTTTACATGAATTTTATATCCAGTTCACCACTCATCTCAGATCAGCAGTAGACAGTAAATTATTACATGGACATGCTGGTTTTCCTGTAAGTTGTACAGTAAAATTATGGCCGTGTTTTAAAAATTTTTTCATGAAAGACTGTAAGAGTAATTGTATAAAATGTGAATGACTTATAACTAGTCAGAAAAATGGTACTAAGGCTGTGTTTTTTTTTCTGGACTCTTTTTGAAATAATTAAGGGGCTGGTTTATTTAAAAATAATTCATCATGGCTTGAATTTTATTGTGATTTACCATGGGTTGGCCCTTTATACAAAATATTTTACCGCGAGCGATAGTGAGGGGTAAAATATCAGCATAAAGGGACAATCCGTGGTAAAATCAATATAAGGTCAAGCCCCCATGAATTATTTCTTTTCTTATAGGACAATTACAGCAGTTCTTTTGTTTTGAAACGCTCAAGGTGAAGGGAATGTTTGCTGTTCCCGTAATTGAACACACTATAAATATTGACGTAAAATACAAAAAAAACTGAATAAGTGACATGCTTTATTTCGCGTTCTTCCGTGCAGATACCCTCCCCTTTTGCCCCTCATTAATGTTTGGTATGAATTTTTATACGCCCGTCAAAATTTTGACGGGACGTATTATGGTATACAAATGTCGTCTGTCCATCTGTCCGTCTATCCGTCTGTCTGTCCGGTGTAAACATGTCGCACCGTAACTTGAGAACGACTTATCCAAATTTCATGAAACTTAACATAAGTGTTTCTTATGATGGTCAAACGATCTGTATACTTTTTGGTGAAAATAAGATTAAAACTTTTTGAGTTACGGGACTTAGTAACTAAAACAGGTGTGTGTTTTTTTTCACATGTCGCGCCGTATCTCAAAAACAATTTAAGATTATTGCTTAAAACTTTACACACTTCTTAGTTATATTAATCTTAAGATCTGTATACTTTTTGGTGATGATTCAAAATTTTATTTTTGAGTTATTGAGTATTTTGTAAAAAAAAGGGAGGGGTTTTTCACATGTCGCGCTGTATCTCAAAAACAGTTTATGATTATTGCTTAAAACTTTACACACTTCTTAGTTATATTAATCTTAAGATCTGTATACTTTTTGGTGATGATTCAGATTTTTTTTTTTGAGTTATTGAGTATTTTGTAAAAAAAGGGGAGGGTTTTTCACATGTCACGCCGTATCTCAAAAACGATTTATGATTATTGCTTAAAATTCACACACTTCTTAGTTATATTAATCTACAGATCTGTATACTTTTTGGTTTTGATTCAAAATTTCATTTTAGAGATATTGAGTTTTTTGTTAAAAAAAGGGGGTTTTCGCATGTCAGGCCGTATGTCAGAAACTATTTATGATTATTGCATAAAACTTCACACACAGGACGACGGGTGTATCATGCGCTCATGGCGCAGCTGTTTATTTTTTATGATATATTCTCCTTCTTCAAAGTTAACTTTCCATGGTATTCGTACACCTGATGAAATAAAATTGAGAATGGAAATGGGGAATGTGTCAAAGAGACAACAACCCGACCAAAGAGAAAATCTCGCACCCAGAGGCGTGCTTCAGTTGGCCCCTAAACAAAAATATGTACTAGTTCAGTGATAATGGACGTCATACTAAACTCCGAAATATATAAAAGAAACTAAAATTAAAAATCATACAAGACTAACAAAGGCCAGAGGCTCCTGACTTGGGACAGGCGCAACAATGCAGCTGGGTTAAACATGTTTTTTTGAGATCTCACCCTCCCTCTTTACCTCTAGCCAATGTAGAAAAAACAAACACACAGCAATATGCACAGTAAAACTCAGTTTAAAAGAAGTCTTGAGTCCGATGTCAGAATAGGTAACAATAGAAACTAAACAAAATGACAATGATACATAAATTAACAAAGGACTACTAGCAGTTACTGACATGCCAGCTCCAGACCTCAATTAAACTGATTAAAAGATTATGTCTTCATCATATGAATATCAAGCACAATCCCTCCCGTTAAGGGTTTAGTATCATACCATCATAAAATATATGAGAAGAACATAACCTGTATCATGCCAACAACTGGTTTAAGAATAAATGTGTTTATTTCCAATGCAAAGACCCTATAAGTGAATCAATATTAAAGCCAAAATATGCCGTCTTTAATGACCTGACAACAGTATCGTAACTATATCCCTTCTTAATAAGTCTGTTTAAAGGTTTTGTTAGCTTTTGAGGTGAATGGCGACATTTTTGTGCTTTGTAAAGAATATTACCATAAAAGATTGGATGTGAAATACCTGAACGTATAAGATGTCTGCATGTTGATTTATATTTACGAATGATGTCCTTGTACCGATGATAAAATTTAGTAAATGTTGTGACTAGTTTAAGTCTTGAGTTCTTTATCTCTAAATAAGTGTCAGATTAAAAAGAGAATGAAGTAAAATAATCACTATTTTGTAGAAAAGTGCCAAAGCAATTCATTGATTGTCAGCCTATAGAAAACCACTGTAAATATAATTTTGTCCATTCAGCTGAGTTTAAAAAAAAGTGGAAACAAATTAAACAGTAGGTTTTTTAGAAGTATCTCCCCAAGGGCCTATCAAAATCTCTATTGAAAGTTGTGGTCTCCTAGTAACTATGGATTCTTCATACTACAGTTGATGAATGAAAATATGTTCCAAAGTCCACAGTGTTTTAGTTAGAGGTTTTCTAGAAATGACACATTGTATGTAAGAAAAAGATTTGATAATATAACTAACTAGTCAAAATTTGTTGATATATGGACAGTTTTGTTGATAATCTGATCATTTCAGTTTGCTCTATAATGTTTTACAATTTTGGCAATTATGGTACTTTTTAAGAAAAAAATATTTACTGAAGGGAAATCATATTTGGCAGGTCATGGTAAACTATCTGAGAAGAGAATCAAGTACACCACAACCTTATTACTGTTTGTTAGCTATTTAGAGACACCACAAACATTCCCATTAATTTTGTATGCAACACTGCAAAATTAGTTATTGAATGATATAGTTTGACAATTTTACCAAAACTTTGGGTCAGGTGTTGCTAAATCCAAAATAGCAATTTATGTCTATGTAACAGGGTATTTTCTTGGTTAAATACAACAAACGATGATCTAAGGGTTCGTTTCTTTTAATACACAATATTTAGACCCTAAAACATATAATAACAAATAATAAATATTCACATGACAAGACAGTACATGTAACATATGGGCAAAGGGGAATAACTACAATTTTCAAATGTGTATATATTCAAATAAGCCCTTTAAGCACAAAAATCTAACTCTTTAGTTAACTTTTTATACGACTGCAAAAATTGAAATTTTTTTGGTCATATATTGGTATCACGTTGTCCTCGTCGTCGTCAGCGTCATCCGAAGACAGATGGTTTCTGGATAATAACTTTAGTATAAGTAAATAGAAATCAAAAAAATTTTAACACAAGGTTTATAACCACAAAAGGAAGGTTGGGATTGATTTTGGGGGTTATGGTCCCAAAGGTTTAGGAATTAGGGGCCAGAAAAGGGGCCCAAATAAGCATTTTTGCAGTTTCCAGACAATAACTTGTGTTTAAGTGTATGAATCTCTCTGAAATTATACCACAAGTTTCCATACAACAAAGGGATGGTTATTGGATGTTATGGCTCAAACCATTTAGCAATTAGGGGCAAAAAGGGGGAAAAACAAGGGTTTTTATGGTTGAAGGACAATTTAGACAATTTAAAAGCAGTGTAAGGGAGGTAATCCAATCCATTTAAAGAATACTGTTGTATATATGTTTGATTACCTCCCTTACACTGTTTGTAAATTATGTAGTAAGAAATGATGATTGTCTTGAGATGATTAGCTGTAAATTTATTTTTAGAAGTTACTATTAATTCATATTAGCTTTAACCATGACTGTATGTCAATTTATATTTTAATATTTTATGATGTATTTAAATGAGTAGTTATGGTTGCAAACTCCATTAGAAATTTGAATTGAGATTATTTTTGGAATAAGAGAAAGGGGGAGTTGAAAAAAATTGGAAGGGGGGGGGGTGTTAATATTCAACAGCATAGTGTATTGCACAAAAGCAAAAAAGTGAATATAAATTCAAATCATATAACCAATTTTAAGTTCTTTGACTACACTTATTCTGTGTCAGAAACCTATTATGTGTCAAATATTTAATTACAATCCAAATTCAGACCTGTATCAAGCGCGAATAATGTGTCCATTTTGGCCGCAACTTTTCAGGGTTTGACATCTGCGGTCGTATCCAGCTGCGCTCAGCGAAGCAATTTATTAACACAATATTCATATGTATTTCATATAATAACTTATTATATACATCTCAAATCTCTTCATGAGTTGTCCATTTTAGAAATAGATTTGTATACAAAGTATACAAATTCTGACCAACATAAATATATCACATAAAGTACACTTCACATAAACAGACAATTACTTAAATAAAACTAGACAGGACAGACATTACAAGTACACAACATAGAACACAATGCTTACCATGTATATGGTACATAGGTCATGTACTAGTTGGAAAACATCACAGTGCTGTGAATATAAAATCTGAGCTCTACTCATACTACAAGGTAATCCATATCTTGAATAAATAAAACATAACATTCATAAGTCCATTAACAGAACTATTTCACCAATTAAATAAAATACACAACTACATTTAAAATATGTAGTGTCAGAGTTCTGTATTATTCAAATACCAAATTTATCTATCTATCACTTTTAATGTAACTGTATAATATTTAAAGTACTAGTATGTTTTATATCAAAATGTTTAATATAACTCTGTGTTATTATTTTATGATTTAATCTTTACTCTTTCATACTCCAAATATTCCTCCATTCAATACATACATTCAATCCTTTCACAAAGTATTCAAATGACATACTAATTATTTGTTAATTAGAAATAAGGTAAATCAACTGACCTGAATATAAGAATATTGAAAATCCAAGAATATGAAGTATAGTATGAATATAACAAATAAGTTTATCAAGCTGGTAATTTTCAATACTGCATTCCAATATGTCTGCAGTCTAAATCTACTAGAAACAAAGAAAACCTATAGTAAGGCCTATGACCCAAAGATTGACCAATCAAAAGGTTAGAATTTTCCCTCCAAAAAGATATTAAAGAAAAGAGGTTCACCAAAGGTCCTAGATCTGTACATGTAAATGTGAACCAGCTTGATTCTCGGCCTACAGCCTACAAGTCATTATAGAAAATGGAGAGCCATTTTAAATAGTCTCTATGAGAAATAAACACAGAAGTCTAAACTATTAATTTACAGATAATGATATTAATCATTCTGTTTTCATTGGGAGACCCCTTATAAAATAATAACACAGAACATTTTAACAGTAGTTAGAAAACTATCATGCCATAAAAGATAAAGATATACCAATTTGATACACTTATAGCTGAATATACGGTTAGGGTGTTGCTTATTGTTGTAAGGCTGTACATTGACCTATAGTTATTTATTTCCACAACATTTGGACTTTGTTTGATACATGTAGTTGTCTCAGTGGAACATTATACCTCATTGCCTAATTTTTATATTGTACCGGTATTATATTTTTAGGATCTTATAGAACAAGTTTTCCATGAAATGAAATTAGGCAGTGTTACAAACTTAAATGACTATTATCAATCAAGAATTATAAACTACAGCAAAAATATGGAACATACTTGTCAACAATTAATGCAAGAGTATGAGAAATTAATGCAACCTGTGACACAGAAAACACCTGATACAGTACCTGTTATAAGGTAAACAATTTATATACGATCTTATTTTAGTTTAGATGAAAATATGTTTTTATATTCACTCCATGTTATGAGATATACATGTATGGTGTGTTGTGACACCACTGTACCATGTTTTGGGGAAGTTTTAGTCTTCAAAAACATGTTACACCACCACATTGTTTATTTGCCTGTCCTATGCGAGGAGCCTGTAATCCAGTGATTGTTGTTGGTTGCAGTTTGTCATATTTGTTTAACATTAATTTTTGTAGTGTTATCTATATGTGCTTTATTGTCAATCATACCTCATTTCCTTATGTTTATAAATAAAAAGAAATGTGGTATAAACATCTTTGAGACAGCAATCACACCATATAATGTCATTAAAATAGATATTTTGTCGTCTCTGTGTGGCCTTCAAATGTATTTTGATAACAAAGCACTGTTTTAAGCAAATGTCTTTCATGATGATATGCATGTTATAGGTTATCTGATATATTTTAACACACTTCCTAATTTAAAATACACATATGGTTTTTAATGAGGTCTTTTTATGTGTTTTACTTAGAACTGAAATACCCCTTATAGTAGGGTATTGGATGAAAAAATAAGTTTTAGAATAGATATGCACTATGCATCAGATGCAATTTACTTTTGATGAAGGTATAACAGAACAGATATTTTAATTAGAAAAACAGATGATTTATCTGGTAGATTTGACTTTGAAATGAATTGAATTGAATCTCTACATCTTTTGTTTTGAACTGTTTGTTTCTGCAGGATAAAAGAAGAACCCAGTTCAGAGATTCAGTTTCCTGTGTTTGATGAAAATGATGATATAACAGATGAACATTTATTACAATTAGAAGGTAAGGCCACATCAAATGATGATGTAACAGATGAACATTTATTACAATTAGAAGGTAAGGCCACATCAAATGATGATGTAACAGATGAACATTTATTACAATTAGAAGGTAAGGCCACATCAAATGATGATGTAACAGATGAACATTTATTACAATTAGAAGGTAAGGCCACATCAAATGATGATGTAACAGATGAACATTTATTACAATTAGAAGGTAAGGCCACATCAAATGATGATATAACAGATGAACATTTATTACAATTAGAAGGTAAGGCCACATCAAATGATGATATAACAGATGAACATTTATTACAATTAGAAGGTAAGGCCAAATTAAATTTATGTTTTTATGTTTTTTTGTTTTTTTTTTATCTTTCTTGCATCACTTCTATACAGATAGAGATTTTCTAATAATTACAAAAGTTTCCGTGTAACTACAGTTACTGTATCCAAGAATTTGATTGTTTATGTATGATAGGCAGGTTAATGGAGTAATCATAATAATATTTTATTTCATTAAGCAAATACAGTTGATTGGATTTACACAATTTAGATATTCTATAGACAATAAACACCATAATATAACATGTGCATGTGTGTATACACAAATTATATATCATTACACCTTTTTTAGCTGCAGAGAATAAATATTGTCTAAGGTTGTTTTAAAGCTCTTTGGTATCCTATTCTCACAGATAAAAGTTGCTTTAATTTGAAGGTCAATAGTAATAAATTTTGCTACAAGTGCATATCAAATTGTATTTATCACATTCTAAAATGAAATGACACTCATCTTCAAAATAATATTTTTGTTACACATACAAGACACAGCAATCCTACATTCATTCTGTCTTTGGTATCTTATACAAAGACAATTTATTTTTCAGGTTTAAGTGGATTTGAGATAACAGTAGAACATGAGCCTACAGGTGGACTTACTACTGAATCAGATTCAAAATGGACGGTCATTAAAATTGAACCACCAGAAAACAAGCAAGTAAAACATTGTGTTTGTAAAGCAGACAATTATGTAGATGCATCAGATGAGTAATTAGATAAACACGCCAGAATAAAAAGTTCAGATAAATTAGTAACTCTTTATATACATAAAGCATCACATTAAAAAAAAAATGTAAATTCATGCTAATATCGTATCTGTATGAAGGTTTTACTTTTTATATAGTAATAGATATGTGAAATTGTAAGATATGTTTGTTTGAATCTTGTGACTGAAATGTTTTTAAAACAGTTTTTTGTGATTTTTTTCAGACTTATATCTTTAGATTCATATGATGAACCAGGAAGTATAAAAAGCCAGCCTCCACAAACCCCATCGCATAGTGATGCTGGTGATAGCATAGCAGACCCTTCATCTGTACCTGTGTCAGATATCATGTCTCCTCCCTCAGAACCCCCTAAACTCAAGAAAAGGTAGGTAATGCTGTAACACATACCCTTCATCTGTACCTGTGTCTGATATCATGTCTCCTCCTTCAGAACCCGCTAAACTCAAGAAAAGGTAGGTAATGCATTGACATTTTGACTTATCCATTTGTTAATCATTTAATTAACATTATAATGAGAAAACGAACTCTGAAAAACCTAACAAAAAAAGTTCATAGTGTGGGCTTTTTCTTAAATTTGTAATTGATCATATTGATATATGGAGATGTTCAATATACATCAAGGAGACAGCAACCTAACAACACAATAAAAACAAGAAAGATATCTCAAGGTCACCACAAGGTCCTCTATAAAAGGCAAGTGTCTTAGTCTATACCATGTGTCATGCTCTCTAGATTAACAAGTTGTGAGTACAATCAACAGAAGCCACAAAGATCTATAATCAACAAAGGATATAAACACTAAGATATTAACAAAGACAACCACTTGTCCCCACACACACAAAAGATGAATGGTGGGTGCCTTAACTCTTTTTATTTTTAACAATGGAATAACAATAGGTACTTAGATTAAAAATTTGTTTAGAATTTTTTAATAAATCGGTATTCAGAGCTCCAGATAAGAATTCACAAATTGGGGTTTTTACCCACCATTTTTTTATGTAATTGGGTGATAAAGTTTTTTAATTGCATTATCAATTCCAATTAACCCCTCAAGCAAATATCAAATTGGGTTTTTCACCACCAAGCTCCTTAATGTATTGGGTTTTTTTCATCAACACAATATTGAATATTTAGGCATGTTATAATCACATTATATCAACCCCAGATGTGTTTCCATCTTAAATGTGTTTCTTTCTTTGTATATGTGCTTAGCTGTTTTATTTGGTTTATTCACTGACGAGCAATTGTACGTTTAATTTGTGTCCCATTTAAACGTTCTGTCAGTTTTGTATTTTCTCAAAACTTATGTAAACTGCAGCTGGTGTCACTAGTTGAACAGTAACTAATTGCCTTTCTAGATCCCATATGATCACCCTACAGTTTATAGTTGGGGTAGGTGTGGCTAAGTGTTTAGATTTTTATGTAATATATGTGAAATTTAGGTGCTGTAAGAAAGTTTTGCCAGTCCTTTCACCTATTTGCCAGATCTACTTTTAATAAAAATAAAAGGAGTTCCCAGATTTAAGATATACCCCAAAACCTTGAGATTTATAGGGTGGTTTAATGATGGAGACCACATTCAACTTAAATTTACAAATAATTCTGCAACTCAAGTAAATAAATGACAATGTTATACTGCACTTGCCAATAAGACAACTATCTTAAGCATCCAGAACAATTAGACCAAAACAAAGAAAGTGTCAAGCTGCATAATTTGACGTAAAAAACAGATATGTGTATTCATTCATCAACTAAAATGAAAAAAATAATCTATAAACTGTTTTTGTTTAATTCAATTTACATAAATCTGGGTTAAGTTGTCCCTTATCAGAACTTTTGGTTTCGATGCTTTCCAACTACATATCATGTCATAATTGATTTGGCCTTTCACTTTTCCAAACCCGTGTTTATCGTTCTATAGCAATGTTCTCGTTAAGGTACGCAAACACGCCCGTGCGTTCAATGGACGCTTCCTAAAATCACTAGCTGAGTCTTGTTATCATCATAACTTTCCTCAGCTATCAAAAGAAGCTGAAAACATGCTTCTATTCAATATTTTATCGGACATTTATTTTCGTTTTAATTCATTGTATGTTATGATAAATCCCGAGCAATTCGAAAAAATATGACAGCATGTCACACGCTAATTGGATAAACGCCGAGTAGATTGAAATGTTTTCATAAACACGTGTACCTTTTGAGCAACGGAAAATTCCAACAGGGACCCATTACAGCTACTTGATGCAGGGCTCTATTTTAAGAATGAAAGGACATTTCCAATTATAAATATTATAAAAATAGATTTACACGACGACTGTAATCAGATAAGGGTAAATAACGCAAACGATATCGAATAAAAGCGTTAAGAACTCATGGTTTTGGCATATAATTGGGTTTTCCTTTGAATTAATTGGGTTATTGAACCCTGCAATGGGCAATTGCATTGGGTTTTTAATTATTTGTATTGCGTGATCACGCAAATACACAGCTTATCTGGAGCTCTGGGTATTACAGATGAAGAAACTATAAGACAAGTAAAAGAATAAGAATTGAACAAAACCAGAAATAAGATAGATTTTCTGTTGATACAAATGACAATTTGAGTTACAGGAATGAAATTTGAACTCAGTTGCATTTTTAACATTGATAAAAACTATAATAATTTCTGAATTTATAATAATAATGAAAGTATACTGTGTTCCCATCATTCCCAATTAAAATAAACTTTTTATTTCAGGAAGAAATGAAGCTGTGCTGTTTTTTTCTGAAAGACGTTATAAACAAAATACTGTAAATTTAGAAATTATTGCACGCATTTATTATTGCAATATTTGAAGAACAGACTAAAAAGTGAGAAATTATTGCGATTTCAGGAAAAAGGTGCTTACAGATCTATGTATCAGATATCAGAATGCAAATTCTTATTATTGCGATACTCACCCAGTCGCATTATTCGCATTAATAAAAACCTCACATTAATTTCTGAATTTACAGTAGTACAAAGGATCAATTGTGACAGAAAAATGCTGTCCATGTTAACCTTCAGATGTAAAGTGCAATAAGGAGAGAAATAAAATGACATCTGGAAGTCGAAATGAATATTTTCAGTATAATACTGTTGCATATATTTTTTATTTCAAATATCAATGTTTTTATATTTATTACTATGTTGTCTGCAATGAATATCCCAAAGGAAAGACATAGGTGTTACTTATTTGGTAGAAAATATGAATGTCCCAAAGGAAAGACTTAGGTGTTACTTTATTGGTAGAAAATATGAATGTCTCAAAGGAAAGACATAAGTGTTACTTATTTGGTAGAAAATATGAATGTCCCAAAGGGAAGACATAGGTGTTACTGATTTGGTGGAAAATATGAATATCCCAAAGGAAAGACATAGGTGTTACTTATTTGGTAGCATCATTGTATTTGTCAATGCCTAATGTTAAGAATTTTAACAGGTCAATTTTATAATAAGTGATGTACCATTGATATCTGATATTCTGTTGTAATAGACGACTTTCAAATTCCTGCATTTTCCTGTACATTTCGTATGCCACATTGCCTATGTTATATACATCACAGTAAGAACTGATTGTTCAATGTCGTCACTTATGCCCATTGATCTCAGGTCAACTGGTGAAAGTCATTCATAAAAAACACCTCAATATTGGTTTATAGGATCCATGCACTACAGTTTCAGGGAGAATATCAGGCTATGCCTTCTTAGTGCACTTTGTTACTTTCGTAATGATAACACCACTATCAAAAGAGGTTTTCATCTGTCCATCCATCTTAGGTCACTTCTGCAGGTCTGTCCATACTTCCATCCATCCAATAAAATTTTCTCAAAGGAACTACAAATCAGGTTCTTGAAATTTCTATCAAGCTTTGTGTGAGCATGCTTTACTGTGTGATGCATTTTCCGATTCATTGCTCATCAACTTCCTGTTAGTAGAATACTTATACATGTTTATTCCTATAGATAATGGCCATATTTTAAATTTTTATCACACATTTTTCTCTGGAACTGCAGTGCTTTTGACTCCAATCTTAATTGATTAGGGCTTCAAGTTTTCCTTCTGAAGGTCAGTGGTTCTCTTGGGTACTCCAGCTTCTTCAAACAATAAAAACTGGCTCCCGTGATCTAAATAATAGTCCTGAAAGTAGTCTGTAACACCAAAATTAATTCATCAATCAATCAATCAATCTCAAGAACTGCAAATCTGCTTTCTGAAATTTAGAATCAAGCTTCATGTTAGCAGGCTATACTGTGTTATGCATTTTCACATCCATCACTCTTCAATCATCTGTTTACTGAATACTTATGGCTATGGGTATCATCAATGAGTTATAGCTCACAATTTGACTTGTTTTAAATTGTTCAAATGTTAAGACTTTTGTATAGTTTAGAAGTATCTTAGATTTTAAATTGAATTCCATATTAATGCAGTAATATGGGTTTTGTCTTGTTCTACTATTGAGTCGTTTTTTTTCATGAAAGACCAATTTTCATGGGTATAGCTATATAGGTGAACCACAATATTAAACTTTCAACAAAGTACAAATTTTCTATAGGCTTGTATGCAGACCTTCGCAAAACCATGAAATCAAATATCAACGTAATATAATTGTTATTCAATCCACAAAAATTGGCATCCATCAAAATAAATGAATCCCCAGTACATAACATTTTTTATTTCTCTGCAAAACAGACATGAATGACATAGCACCGTGTTGACAGTCTTATTGTATGATTGGTGTAGTTTCATGCTGAATTTTTTCAGTTGTATAACTTCATGATGATTTCTTGAACATTGAAACTAGAATGCGTGTGATAAAAAACTGTTCTTCATTAAGAAACCCACTGTTTTAGGTTAAAGATTTTTGTCCCCTGCGCAACGCGTCGCAGGGGACATAGAAATACCGGGCGTCCGTCCATCTGATTTGTTGGCGCTCTCACAGGTACAATTCTTGTCAGATTTTTATAAAACTTATGTCATAGGTTTATATCAGCAATGTCTTAGAAAATCAGTGCCGATCAATAATTTTTATAAGAGTTATGGCCCTTAGAAATATTGATAATATGGAAAATTGCTTTGTTAGCACTCTAATGTGTACAATTCTTGCCAGATTTTTATGAAACTTATATTGTAAGTTTATATCAGCTATGTCTCGGACAAGTTTGAAAATCATTGTGGATCAATTATTTTTAAACATGTTAAAAGAGTTCTGCCCCTTAGAAATATTAATTATATGGAAATTTGCAATGTTAGTGCTCTCATGTGTACAATTCTTGCCAGATTTTTATGAAACTTATATTGCAGGTTTATATCAGCTATGTCTCGGACGAGTTCGAAAATCATTGCAGATCAATTATTTTAAAAGAGTTCTGCCCCTTAGAAATATTAATTATATGAAAATTTGCATTGTAAGCACTCTCACATGTACAATTTTTGCCATATTTTTATCAAATTTATATCAAAGGTTAATATGAGCAATGTCACGGATAATTTCGAAATTAATTGCTGATCAACTATTTTTAATGAGTTATGCTGCTTGGAAATATCAAATATATTAGAAATTGCTCTCAAGTCTTCAACTCTCTAAGATAATTTTAAAAAGTTTTTAAAAACAATTTTTTTTTCAGTTATTGACCTTCGACAGATAAAATATGATAAACACAAATTGAACAAAATTAACTAATCACTATAATAAAAAAGCATACCGATTAAGATATCTGCACTAAAAAACAGTTGCAAAAAAAAAGTAAATATGACACCAGAAGTGACATACGACTGATATATTTGTCACACAACAAACCTAGCATTGACTTCATAGATGTACATCAAGATACTAAACGGCTTACGTAGCTGTGTAATCAATTTTGTCACCCATACGGGGTATCAAGTTACAAGTTCAGTTGCAAATGACAGAAAAAGGACAAAGTTAAGCTCTAAAATATAAAAGTCACTGAACGTAAAGGGTACACACACCTAGTAAGTGGACTGGTTGTACACTTCACCCCTAGTCTCAGCGACTTGTTTTCAGTTTTCTATTTTATGCTTTCAATCAAATATGTTACTGGGTATACTAAGCAGTGGCGGATCCAGAAATTTTCATAAGGGGGCCTCTGACTGCCTAAGAGGGGGCCCGCTCCAGTGATTCCCTATATAATCAACCAAATTTTTCCAACAAAAGGGGGGGGGGGGCCGCCTGGAAAACCCTCTAAATCCGCCCCTGCTAAATGACTATGACATCATATTGCGCTCTTCTGACCATAGTTTATAAGTCCAATCAAGCAATTGTGGAATTTTGAATTCATTGTCATAAATAATTGGCACCCAAACTGAAGTGAATCTGTGATTTTTCTTCTGATAAGAGTCTCGTTATTTATCGTTATATTGATAAATTTTAATTTGAAGTTATCAAATAGCATAAATTTGCATATGCTTAGTGTACACGTGTATCTTTGCCGAGCATTTCCGTATTGATTTTCACCCGAACGACAGTGGCAAGTTTTTATTAGCTGATGACATGAATGAATCAAACTGAACATAACAACAAGCTGTACCAATAAATGGTCTTTTGGTACATTTGTTATGTCCCAGTATAGTCCCAGGAACTGGTGACCCTTTCAATTGATGATGTTAATATGTTGTATCTTCTCTCAGCTTGGACTTTTACAAACACTCGTGTTATAATTCTAATGACATATGACAAGTCTTAATACATTAATTAAAGATGATACTGCTGCTCTACCCCGCCCGGATCCGCCCCTGGAAGAGTAATGCAGTGGCGGATCCAGAGGGGGGAGGGGGGGGTTCCGAGGGTTGGAACATACACAAGAATCAGGGACAGCTCAGCGGGAGTAACGTTATCAGTGACCAGCAAGGGAGCACTATCGGACTGATAAAATTTAACATTGTTGTATATGGAAAAAACATGACAGTTGCTTCAAAATGATTTGTCAACAATTTATTTGTACATTCATAAACTATTGCCATGGCCTGTGAAAAAGTTATAAAATTTATCTTTATTTCGATGTAAAAAAAATCATTTTATGTTATGTTAAAGTGGTGTCCCTTATGATTTGAAAATTTCCTATTAAAAGATACGTTTTTCCTACATAACTTAACCAAATCCAATGATGACGAGTGGAGGAAAAAAAAATATAAAATTCATTATTGGAGTGACATTATTTCGCCATGGCCCATGCTATTTCTGTATAATTCTTCTTTCTGAAGGTGCAAAAAAAAATATTTTAAGTTTACATTTGATGGTGTCCCTGGACTTTGAATATGGCGATTATTTCGTTATCAAACTTCAGTTCATGTATATTTATGATACGTATATTGTAAAGAACTGAAACCGATAGCTATACGTACCATATCGGGAAAGACGGAAAATGTTTGGTATAAGATAGCGTCGAAAACTTAAAAAATAAAATAATAATAATATTAATCCTTATTCAATTATTTTTTTTTAAATTCATGATGGCGAAAATGTTAAATTGATTAAAAATTATTGAAGTTTTAAACTTTGTCCGGATTATTTAAATATATATAGAACCAGAGACATATAATACATATATTATATGTCTCTGATAGAACTTAACACACATTTTGTATTCCTAGAAATTTGCTAATGAATTACAAAGAGCTTATAAGTACACACTTAATGTCAAAAGAAACAATGTGAATTTGATAAACTAAAAGTTGGAATGTATTAATTCAAACTGCAGAGCATTTGTGTATTGCTATTAAAGTTGTGTAGGCTTCGGGAAAAGTGTTTTTCTTTCTCTTAAACACTTATTATTTATAAAACATATTTTATTTATTGGAATGAAAAAATTATGTACAAGTATCGTTTATTGTGTTCTTATCCTTATCATATTAAGGTGTGAATTTAAACAACAACCATCCCGCTGTTTTATCATCTGCCAGCTATTCAATTAATGAAAGATGTAGACCGACATTCATGCTGATTTTGAATATCATTTTACAGTCCCAAAAAATTAATGTACACTTAACTGGGGTACGTATAACTCCGTCAACTTCTATACTCTGGGATGTTTATACATGAACATATATTGCCCCGTCTAGTGTGCATGACAGATTTAACTAAATTGTTGAATGTTGAAATCTTGATGACAATATGTCAATTGTGAATCTAGAACATTCAGATGTCCAATGATATATAAAAAAACTACTTATTTTAACAATGATCTTCGGTTGACAGTTAAACTATAATAATAAATTCACAAACAGTTGGACGTTGACACACTGTTTGACATATTATTTGATATGTGCAACAAGTTTTCTGGTATTTCAAAAATAATAATACTTTGCCTTTCAACATCAGTGTAATCATTTCTATCAGACCAAACTTTTTTTATGAATAAAGGTAGATGTGGGGTATGAGTAAATGCAGAAGTCATGGGCTTCTGGTAAATTAGATAGCAACCCAACCAGTCATATAAATAACTTAGACATCTAGAGAGCAAAATATAGTCTTCTCCAAAAGACAGGCTCTAACATGGCAACTTAAATATTCAACAATAGACATGCCTTTATAAAAATGTCAAGATATAAATCGACAAGAGTCTATACGTTCAATATGAATTTAACAAAAATGTATGTGGTGTTTGCTTACATCCTCGTTCTTCAGTCTCTGGTGGATTGTTTTCTCATTGGCAATCATACCACATCTTCTTTTTTTCTTAAGGTCTGTCATAAACACAAATATTCTCCAAATAACGAAAACAAATATGATATGACTTACGACAACTACTTACGAGGTTCCCAAATTTGGACCGGTACTAGTACATGTATATGGAAATGTGGTCCGGTTAAACTAACTTTTGTAGATCTCAACCCTCCCTTTTTGAATCTCATGCAGTGTTTGTTTAAGGTTAGGCTACATATTTTGATACCGAAAATATGCTATCCTATGCCATTTTTTTCACAGTTAAGTCCCAATTCGCCTCCTATTGGTGTCTATATAAAAATGACCGTCCCATGCACATGAGTATAGACGGGTTTTTCCAATTATCTGCCTTAGTTTGTGACGCGACTCCTAGGCGTCGTCGTAGTAGCGATCCGCCATTACAACCGTGAAAAAAATGTAAACAAGATATACATTTATTTCCCAGACCGCATATAATTAACGTAAACACAAGAATGTGAAGCGTACTTGACCTCGGAAAATTTAAGGAATAAGTAATAAAGTGATTAGATAAGGAATGGACAATAAAATAATAAGTGTATTGCAGGCCAGGTGTCGTGTCCTTAAAATATAACTCACGGTACTAGTATTTGATACGTTACACCCGGGACATAACTTGATATACGAATACCAATCCCAGGTTATATATCGATTAGAATCATTTGGTAATCATTATATTGATTATTATAAAACATACATAAATAAAAATAAATTGTCTTGCTGGTTCGAATGTGAACAGAAAAACCAGGTGCAATTTTATCAAACTCGTAGAAATTTCTGTGGTCAGACCTATAATGAGGCAGTCCTAAAATTCAACAATCCTCTAATCCGACGGTCCTATAATTCGACAGCCCGTTTTCTCCAGCGCGCGTTACTTACATCTTCTGAAAAAAATATACCTATAGACGTGTACTGTTTGATGATAAACTTTTTTTGCTTGTGGTTCGACTCACGTATATACCGCTCAAAATTGAGTGACGTTTTCGTATCACTTTTGTCTCCGCATGAATTGCTCTATATGCTATCAGTGCGTCGGGCCATATGTGACATATGTAGACTTTACTTTGCGATTTAATTGGTACGAAGATGTTTTGAACTTTCACGGCCCCTGTTATATAGTTATTAGGTGTTCGATTCCAATTTCTTTTGCAGAAAATTACTTGACATAAAACTACTAGTATGCATAGTATAACATCATGCTCCGGCCCGCCCCACCACCCCAAAACAGAGGTCTCGTATATTTTCATCCTGAATCTGTATTAGACTCCTTTACAAGTCTCCGATGTATATAATACAATGAAATACAGTATTGCAGTATTACATTAGGGATGTATATTGGACCATCAGACTACTGAACTGTCGGAATTTCGGGTTGTCGGTTTATGGCTACGCTTCCGTAGGTTCTAGTAAACTATTTGATTACCAAGACCTTTGAAAAATCCTTTCTAATGTGTAAAATTTTATGATTCATGCACAGAATAATCGACTGAGGAAAGTTCAAATCAAGTTTCAACAGAAAATACTGTATACGTCGTATAAAGACAGCAAAGTGAATATATACTTTAAGCAGCACATGTCTTCATATATGGACCATTAAGACGAGGTTTATAGAGAAGTGCCCTTAATAGTAAGTTTTGCTGGATTTGTCTATGGATGCTGCTGTTTGTAAAACCTTTAAGTTTTCAGCAAGAACTGGCATCCAGGAATAAAATAGTTTACAAGCCTTACTTTTCGAAATATGGAAGCGCCATCCCAAATAACCAAACATCAAACTAAGTGTTAACCTCATCAGTACGATCGAGCAACAGCTGATCTGCAATAAATGTGCAGGAATGGATTGAGGGGGTGCCCGGGCCCCCTTATGAAGCTTATTTCATGGCTAATCCATACTTTTTACCGCTTCCACTACAAATTGTGTCTTGTTTGGGGACCCGCGCCCCCTTTCAAAATCCTGGATCCGCATCTGATGTGTAGATCTTCTATACAAACAGAGGCAGATGCACTGTAGTCATCGGATTAATTTTCATAGATAATTAAATTTTTTTTTACAGTCGTTTGACGATGTGTCAACATTCGTCTGCCAGTGTAATTTTACTTTCATAACAAATTTTATTAAAAAAAAAAACGGATTGCATGCAGTCGGCACAACTTGTATAATTCACATATTTTATTTATTGATTTTTTCCACATCTGAAATTTTCTACGATTATTTGTACAACTATAAACTGCACAAGAAATGCCTCCACCTTTTTTTTAACTTTCGGCAGTATCCATAGTGAAATAAATAAGAAAATGAAGGAAATACAAATGTAAACAGAAAACCGATAATGTTTTGATCAATACACGTGCGTTATTTTTCACGGTTGTAATGGCGGATCGGTCACGTGAGAGGTTAATGGATGCGCCCATGTTTTCTAGGTCAATTATAGATAAACCCGTCTATATATTAAATATTTTTGAAAATCTATTTTGCTTTTCTACTTACCGGGCTATGTGATTACAATGTGATTATGTGATTATACATGTTTTGTTTATGTCTAAAATTAAATGAAAAGTACCCTCATTCAATGGCTGTATAAAAAGTTGTATATAGCAAACCTATAATGCTTTTTCGGGAACTAATTTACGATTTTGCCGGTTAATCTATATGAAAACATGTGTTATCTTCATCAATATGAATTGCTTTTTAAACTTGCTTGAGAAAGACAGAAAACGATCCTGGATACACATGTGAAGATGAAGCTCTATAGTTTATTGAAAAATTTAGATTCACACCGTATATGTTTTCGAAATTTATGAGTTTCATATGAAATTGTATTGGGTCTTTTTTTTTTGCATATTACTCCTATCTTTTTTTTCAATATGGGTTTATGTTAAGAATAAACATCATTATCTAAAGGTAATACAGATACAGCGAAAATTGACAAGAAGTAGGCAAATATTTCGAAAAATAGGAATTATACCAACCTGTATTACACACTAGTAAAAAAAGAAGAAAAAACGTGAGGCTGCCTTTTTAATGTCTTTAATGTACCTCTAAATTATTGTAGCCTTAAAATTGTCAAAACTTATCAAATCGACTTTCTAAAATTTACAGGTTTAGTTTTTTTCACCCAAATATTCTTTAAAGTGTCTCAAAATCGAAAAATGCATTTTTCAAGATTTGAAAAAGCACACCGCGATTTTTCTTTTTGAACTTTATTAGAACATAAATCAGGCCATTGTTTTTCTCTTTGTGAATTATTTCTCATTTTTTTCATACCGGGGCATTTTATAACATAACTTTTTATAACATGTATAACTGGGTTGAATGACGTACAGTGCTCTATAGTTGTTAACATCCTCGTATTGTGTTCTTTCAATTGATGGAAAGTTTTTTATCATACCACATCTTCTTTTTTTATAAGTCAATATATCCATTTGTTGTTAGAATTAAGAGGATTTCAAACGTAGGACAGAAAGACACGAAGAAGGTACCAGAAAAAAGTCAGGTTTGAGATAGTTTTGTCTCTGATTTACAATGTGAAAAACTTATTTCAAAGTAATATTTTGTATTTTCTTGAACATTATAAGTAAAAACAACTTTGTAAACAAAATTAATTGTAAAAGAATTCATATAATGATCTAGTGATTATTTAGAAAATAGGCTGCTAAAATTGGTTGTAACTTGACTGGCTTTATAGTACCAAGAAATATATATCCTTTGCATGAATAAATTTGATTAATCTTCATTTATCAATTCTAACGAACAATATCCCAAGCTGTTAAATGAATCTATGTTATAAAAACAAAGTACTTCAATAATTCAAGCTTCTCTTGTATATTCAAACGATAGTAAACAGTTTTACTATTTAATTGTCGGAATTTTTGTCCTATCAATTGTATGACTTTTTGCCATTTACTTGCAACTCAGGACTGTGAAAATTACCTTTACTTTTGACCTCAAAACATTGTAAAGTCAATCGTTTACGATTTCAGAGGCGTATAAAACAGATAGTAAATAGCTTTTTTTTACAGAAAAAAGTTTTATTATAATCAAGAAGGACTAAGAAGATTCTCTAGAAAGACAGATTTGTAATTATGACAAATGAAAATTTAACTATGAACTTTTTTGGACACAGTAAGTCGTGAATTCTTTCCTATCAATTGTTCTTTCCCTTTTAAACCATGTGTCTTGCTGATAGCAAGGATTTAAAACTATACAAATATACACTTGCTGATAGTTAACATGTTAAACGATTCCCATTGATTAATCAATTAACACATATATGATCATATATAGACCATCGCGACACCTATCGAGAGTTGTCTTATCTTGCGAACTGGACGCCCGATGAATCAAGGAGATTAGAAACCCAGTTCAAAAGAATTATTTCTTAATTTGAGTTATCTCCCTTAAAAGTATCCACAATTCTTGTACATGCCCCCCCTTTTTTTGGACGATCAATGCATTTGAATGGGGACATATAGTTGGAACCCCCCCTTTATCCTGGGTTGGGAACCCCCCCCTTTTTAAAATGGCTGGATCCGCCCCTGTAATGAAGCGAGAATTACAGATCCCAATTTTTTTTTAATTATACCACTGCAACACACACGTAGAAGGTCTAAATGTTTTCTACATTGAAAATTTGTGACTGAACTATGCACAATACAAAGAAACATCAGGTATTTTACTCAATCGAATTGTGTTCGTTCAGAAAAATGAAAAAGAAAAAGGGATGTCTTAACATCTAAAGCTGTCCTCTTACATAATAAATACAATTTTCATTCAAAGTAATTGCGTCACTTCCTAACCTTAGACCCTCTTGGGGTTTCAAAATTCTATACACTGCTTTTTTAGCATAAGTACTTCTTTTCTGGTACATTTTTACGAAGATGATATATATGGACGTTTTTAAGGTTCATGTGGACCCTTTGGATAAAATGGCTGCGTTTTCACCTCAAAATTTACTCCGAGTACAGACAAACCTGTACATCTGGAAAAGTTTTAGGGCATAGCATTCCCTAGATAAATAAAATTCAAATGCATTGTATGTTTTAGAAAATATTAAACTTATCTGGATTTTGCCGTGCACTTTTTTCGTCCCTGCAGAAGATGATAAAATTAAGAAACAGTTGAGTTTCACTTGATATGGTCCACTCAGGTACACAATTTAAATCACCAATTATTGTCAGGTATCTATTGTCCATCTATTGTCCATGTCAATCAATACAGTTCACTTCAGTTATTACCTGAGGGGAAGTTCTCAAAACTCTTTCCCAACTTAGTTTATTTTTGCACCTTCTGGAGGAATGAAAAAAAGTGCACTGCAAAATCCTGTTAAGTTTTTAATTTTCTAAAAATTAAAATATATTTGAATTTTATTTATCTAGGGCATGCTATGTCTTAAAACTTTCCCAGATACACAGGTTTGTCTGTACTCAGAATAAATTTTGAGGTGAAAATGCGGCCATATTGGCCAAAGGGTCCACATGAACCTTAACGACCTTGACTGGCTGTTCAGCCCTTGCACGGTCGGGATACAATGACTTTGAACAAAATGTTTGATCATTTCTCATGTACTAACTAACTAAGCGGTTTCATATTAAATTATATTTTACAACCATTTGTTTGCTTTTGTATAATAATTTACATAACACACGATTTATTTTAACTAAGTTTCACAACATTTGTAGAGTGGTGTTATAAATAAAACGATACAGACCTATTTCAAACATCAATATTTTCTGGTAATAAATATTCAAGGGAGATAATATATTAGTCGTCATTAATATCTAATTTTAAACAGTTAAAATGAGTGCCATAAAAATACCGGTACAAGACGAGATTAAAAAAAATATGTATATATAATTATGTTGGAAGTAAATATATTGTATTTCGGATACACATTATTTCGTTTTGGTTAGCAATTTTTAATGTCCTTTGATGCAAATTTTGAAAAAAACGGCATGTAAAATTTGTAGCTTTGTATCGAAATGCCTCCAAGAGCAAAATGCAAAATGTAATGTTAAATAACTTTTATTTTTAGATATGAAAATGCGAAACATTATCGCAAATATATAATATAGTCAGACTCTCTAAATTTTCCGTAGGATTTGACGACATAGTTTTTTCAAATTAATGTATACCAAAACAAAGAATAGAATAAAATTTAGTGATGGTTTAAGTACATCTTTTATATCTGAAAGAGGTGTCAAACAAGGCGATGTTCTAAGCCCTTTTGCTATTTAATATTTTTATTGATAATATTGTTGAAAATTTAAAAAACAATAGCACGGACCCTGTGCTAGTTGGTGAAGATAAGATTCATTGTTTGTTATATGCCGATGACTTGGTACTATTGTCAAGTAGTCCAGAAGGACTACAATGTAGTCTTGACACTCTAGCTCAGTTCTGTACAGATTGGTAGCTGGAAGTAAATTCGACAAAATCAAAAGTCCTAATATTTAATTCTAACGGCAAATCATTTCAAAACTTTTTTTACTATCAACAAATCTTATGTTGAGACAGTTGATAAGTATTGTTACCTTGGGATAACTTTAAAATGCAATGGTAAATTTAACCTTGCCTTCAATTTATTGATGGAAAAGGCTAGAAAACTGAGCTCTTTTCAAAATAAAGAAATCTCTTAATCTGAACAATTCATGTAGACTTTTACAGTTTTCTGTTTAGTATTAAATTTATAATTAAGATCCATTTATTACATCGGTGATCCGTTTATTTGGCAATCGCCAATGGCAGTCAGCAGGGTTTAAGAACATTTGTTGTTCGACCTGTTAGTCAAATGCGTTTTGTTAAAACAAATTTTTTCACTTTTTTGGTCTTTTGGAAAATGTTGTTTGTGCTGTATTTAGACCCCTCTAACAAGAAATTTCTTTTGCATGCACACGTATAAAAAAAAAATACATTCTGTATATATATATATATATATATATATATATATGTAGAATAGCATATGACTTTTTTCAATACTATATATGATCACATCCGTATCAGTATCAAACTGAGACACGGTCGAGGGTAAGCGTCGATACGGTTTGTGATACTAACTAGTATACAGGGAAAAAAGCCAAATCATGAACACTTTATTATGTACCTCAAGTAGTAGTCCAAATAATAAAGACGCACGTCTAAAAAGGCTCTTTTAGTTTTTTTCTGTGACGCCTGCCTATGTCTTGGACTACCTCGAGTAAATGATGACGTAATACAGATTAGTGGTTTGATATAGCCTTAATTTGCAGTCGTGACTCGTTACGTCATACAGTTTAGGGGTTTGATAAAACCTTAGCAATCGCGACTGATATATCTATATCATCACGGATGGCTGATACAGCACGATTGGCATATATTTAACATACAATTAACTTGCATTTATTACTAAGTATATAATAAACATAAATATTGTAATCGGTCTATGTTTATATATTGACTGTGTATATATTATGTCTCTGTGCTGACGAAAGTGTATTTTGGTGTTGTTGGCTTTCCAGAGCATTTATAATTGCTTATTTTAAAAACGGATTTACTGAAGATGTAACTACTATATCGTTGCGGGTAAGCCTATATACACAACGAAAGGTGAATGCAATAATACCCTTTGATAAAATTTTCAATAAGAAACCAGTGCTGTAAGGCAATGACCGACAATGGACGAATAATTCCCAATAATACATATCCATCAGTGACCAAATGAGGCCTCCAAAAAGCATAAACCCAGTCGTAAGTAAGCTATAAAGGGGCAAAGCAAATGTGAATAATGCAGAGGTAACCAGACCAAAAACTTCATCGAATGATACAAGATCTTTTAGATTTGATCGCGAGGCAGCATAATTATGGAATTCTCCTCAAGTGATGCTAGAATTTTGACCTCTTTTGACTTATTTAGGAATTTTGGGGGCAAAAACGAAATTGCAGCTAGTATCGTTTCTATCCAGTGCCGTATAAGTACTACCCAATAGAAATTTGAATACTAGCAGTGTATGTAATGTGCGAATCCTGAAATGTCATTTTCGCTGTATCCGTGATGAATTTCTGATGTAGAATGATAAATAAACAGACGACAAATTCATGATTTTTTAATAAAATAAGAAATAATATATAATTTGTACTGTTTTTATAAATTCATGATATAGGTATGAGATGCGGACGGATTTTCATCGCGCCTACAGCCATCCATATACAAAATTGATACACAAATAAATAAATATTAAGAATAGTTCACGAACAGAGCGTGCAAGAGATTTAAAAGTAGCAGTTAAGTTTCATTTGCAGAAAAATGTACCTTTTAACATAATTATCAATGTTGTATAACTTAAAACAGGTTTTGTTATTCAGCTTGTTGATATTGAATCAAATTCCACTATGCCGTTTTCGTTATACGATTCATGTTTACTGTCGAATAATGATACTGGACTTTCATTTTCACTGTAGGGCGATTCATTTCTATTGTACATGCGATGCATATTCACAGAAGGAAATTAATTAATTTTCATTATATAAAG
Source organism: Mytilus coruscus (assembly GCA_017311375.1). Classification (NCBI taxonomy): domain Eukaryota; kingdom Metazoa; phylum Mollusca; class Bivalvia; order Mytilida; family Mytilidae; genus Mytilus; species Mytilus coruscus. The sequence continues at coordinate 50,390,500 of CM029597.1, forward strand.
TCTTTATTCAGCCGAATCTCTAACAAAATTTATGAAGTCAGAAGGATTGATAATATATACATACGCTCATACCACATCTTTTTATATCTATTTAGTGAGTGAAAATCTGAGGAAATATATCAATAAATTCCTTAAAAATGGCATTTATTGCTATATAATAAAGTCAATTCTATTTTCTCTAATAATTTGTCCATATCCAGATCTATATGTAGGATAAAATTTATCCTTTCCAATGACACGCCATCATTGAATACATATATCTTGGACAGTTATGCCAATCCACGTCACCGAAAAAGCAAAGTTTCTGTTTCGGTCTAAATCTACATCGCATACTAATAAATCAAACGTTATTAAAGCTATTTTCCTAATGCATGTATTTTAAAGGTGTGGTTGGCTTGCTTGCTTTGTTTGTATAAATGTTTGCTTAAGCATTGTAATTAAGATACAAAAAAGCGAGCAAGCCAACCAAACCTTTAAACTATAAGCATTAGGAAAATAGCTCTAATGGATGCTTCTTAGATAACAAAGAGCATTCACAAAACGATCTTCATTTCACGATTGAATGAGTGGAAACGTTCATCTTAAAACAAACAATTGTCGCTTGGATGACTGCATAATTGATATGTATCATAACATTGTATATACGCCTAATACAGTAAAGAAAGTTCAAGCAACAGTCGAGTCACCTTTATTTATGATTTAATTTCTTTTAAGTCCGTGTTACAAATAAGCAAATACCCGATTGTAAGAATACAGGGAAATATTGCAAAGAGTTTATTGTTACATGTTTAAATGGTTCTAATGTCTTACTTTTACAAATTGTGACTTGGTTGGGGAGTTGTCTCATTGCCACTCATACCACATCTTCTTATATCTATACCACGGGGTATAACCGCCGTACAGTTGATTCCGGACGTTAATCGCTAATCTTCGCGATGTTGGTAGATAGACCGTTCTTATATTTTCACCAAAGACTAATTGACGCAATGTTCAGATAAGTATTCAATGTTTACTAAAACAATGTTTACTGCTCCTGGCAGCATTGTATATTATTTATATTACATGAACACCATGTGACTATTTTAAATAGACAGGTCTGTGAATTACTTGTAAACATCGCGAAACAAACACTCTGTGTAACTCAAACTTGATTAAACTACAAATAGAGCATAGTTGGTTGGCTCTTACACTAATGCGACCGTGTATTTTGTGATTTGTTGTTGTTAAAAATATGCGAATGAGAAACCCGTTGTTTTAATTATTTTTGAAGACATTTACTTGAAAAACTGACCTCAGAATTTTGGCACTGTACGATTCATTCTCTTTGTAGTTTGTTTATTTTCTTTAGTATCATTCGTTGTACATTTTTGTACTGTTCGTTGTGCAAAAGCCTATCAATATGGTAGAAATATGTATGACATGGCGTGACAAATTTTCAAAGCTTTTTAAAAGCGGATTCTAAAACTTTTAAAGGAAAATTCGCCGTAGAAATACGTTATATTCATGAATATTCTGCTCCAGTTAATTTTCGGATCCATGACAAGCTAATAGCAAACTCACCAACGATATTTGAATATGCATGATATGAACGTTGTTATACCCGTGTATATTCAAGTAGGCATCTATGACTAGCTTGCATTTCAAATTGTAAATATCATCAATATTAAAGTCATTTAAACACTATTTTCAGTTGTTGCATGTCGAATTAACATATAAAACAACAATGAAAATTCATCGCACCTTCAAAAATTCTACATCAGAAATGATTGCACTTACGGTGATAATTCATCGCATATATAGTTAAAATGAATCGCATACAAAAATTCATATTATGGATTCTGCTGCTTTAATTACACTTTTTTTTGGACTTTTTATCCTGTTATTATACATTAAAAAGTTATATTCTAATGAAATTGTGTTAAAACTTACATTCAAATCAATTATTTTGTATTTTCAAAAGGTAAACAAACGCAGTTTTTCCCATCATCCTTTATTCTACAATAGACATACTCGCATACAACAGTGAAAATGAACTAACTGGATTCGCACTTTATATACACTGACTAGTTCTTCATTACTTTAATTATTATTTTTGTGCTTTTAAGTTTTGATAATACTTTTATATTTCTGTGATTGTTGCACCTTTTCAGTCGGTGCACCTGGACCAAGAGGTGCTTTGCCTCTTGGGTATGGATTGTGGAGGTTCAGGAATCAAGTGTGCTATATTTTCATTATAAATATTTGCCTGACCTTATAATTACATTTATGTATGTCTCATAAGAGTCCTTACTTTTCATTGATCGCGATATATTCGGTGTAGAAATATATTTTATTTCTTAGTGATAAAACGAAAAAATTATGACTGCACGTGCTTCCCGTGACGATGTTACATCAATGCATGGGACAACAAACGGAAAGCTTCATATATCTCGTAATTTTATGGTTGTAGCATAGAAATGTAATTATATTAAAGAATTGAATGCTTCTCGCTGCGTTGAAGACCCATTGGTGGCCTTCGGCTGTTATCTGCTCTTTGGTCGGGTTGTTGTCTCTTTGACATATTCCCCATATTTCCCATTTCCATTCTCAATTTAACAGTATATATTTAGTGTATCATTCTTTTTTTTAAAGCGTTCAACACAAGAAGTGTAATCTAAGTATGATGAATGACGAGCGAATAGGCTCAAGTTGTGACAAGGGGAGGGAATACACCTATTTACCTTCTAAAACTGGTTTTTCATTTGATGAAAGTTAATTAATTATACTTTAATAAATACATGTAATTTACTTAAGGGCTCATCCGATGTTACCAAAATTTGCTTTTTTGTAAAGCTCATTAAAAACGATGTAAAAAAAAAAAAAAAAAAAAAGAAGAAAAGAAAAAAACGGTAAATTAAGTTCTAGGAATTGGCAGTATGGGTTGAACTAAAATTTATGAGTTGTTTTGGATCCAAAAGTATTCTAACAACTTAAATACAACTAATTTGTGTATGTGTGTGAGAGAGAAAGAAAAATTGTGAAGTTTCATACTCTTTCAACCAAACAACAGGTGCTTTTTACAACTTTTAGAAGAGTGGTCTTAAATAAGGGTGTCTTCAACCTAAGTCAATAATTAATAAATATATTATTCAACCTATGCCTACAAAACAAAATACAATAGGTGTTGTTATAACAAGTATTAATTAATTACAGGTAAAATACAGTCAGCATTTTTTAGCATTAAAACTACTCTTAAAAATGAGAAACAAAAATAAAATTATTGCCAGTTAGTTTAGATAAGATAAATCTAGCAAGAGGGAGACAGAATTTTGAAACGTTACTTATTATTTTCTTTTATAATCTATTTTTTGGCTTGAACAAAGAATATACAATTGAATATGACATGCATCAAAATTTAACTACCAAGTATTTATTATTTGTTTATCGCATCATGTTCTATACGATGTGTATCAAGACATTTGTTAACCCTTCCAACACAGTAAGCATAATCCAGGTGTGATGAGGCGGTCATGTTTGGCAAGGCTAGAGAATACCTCTATTTACACTCCTTATCCTGATTGATTCCTTTTGTGCAAGGTTATTGATCAGACTTTAATATAGGAGCACATCAGATATAAGCAAAATTGGCCATTTTGCTGAGCTTAGTAAACAATAATTAAAAAAAGGAAAAAAAAATAGAGAAAAATTGTTATACAAGTTTTAGGAAATGGCAATAGTGTTCGGTTTGAAATTTTGGTTTCTTTTGGATATGTAATTCTTTGTTTACATTTCAAATTCATCCGATTTGCATATGTGAGTGAGAGAGAGCGACACAGACTATGTAAAGGATTGATCTGTCTTAACCAAACAACAGGTGCTTCTTTCAACTTGTAGAAGTCATCTCTTGTGAGTAATTTTCAAGTAAATTACTTAAACCTGCCAGTGGATGAAGATAGGATGCGTTGTTCCTTTGCTTTTTATGAGTTTTTTTTTTTGCTGTATTAGTTTGTGTCATGGATGGATACCCCATATCCTTTGTTTTTCTTTTATATAGAAAAAAAATGAAAGTTAATTTCAATAATTGTATACAAATAACGATTTCTTAGTAATGAATAGTCGTAAAAATATTTCATACTAACCATAAAAAATGTTCATATTTATGAGTTTAACATTAAAACTTTCACCAAAATCGGACCACAAATTAGTTTTTGACAATATCTAAAAAATATTTGTGTTTTTGTTGGAAATAATAGTGGAATTTCCAGTAGATGAAACACTTTCAGGGGAGTGGGGCTCAACACAGGGTCCTGTCTTCAAGGACCGCTCAAATCGCAAGGAAACATTAATTAAGTCAGTGAAATAATCGTGATTTGAGATTTATTTCTTTTGAAGATACGTCATATCTCTCATCTTTACCTTGTTTAAGAAATGGTACCCTTACCCGTTTATTTTTGATAACAGTGACTAATGGAACCCATAACGGGTGTCAAAATTGGATAAGTTTGCGATTCTCGCAAGTGCAAATTGGAACCTTAAATAGTCTAACGAGGTGAACAAAATATCTATACCTTACACGCTTTGCTATTTTGGAATAGGTATCTTATATTTTTTAAACTATAGAATTATTTGTTGAAAATATGTTTATTACCCAAATTAAGTTTCAAACAAATCTCAAATATTCTATCTAATAAAGATTTGTTATTCAAATATTAATTTTTTAATAACAATATTTTTTTGATATAACAATTTACAGAATACAAAATAAGGGGACGTAATTCAAATGTTATCAGATTTGCATTACGAATACGATCCACAATTTTAGCTGTCTTGAATCACTTCGTCCGGGACAAGTTACTTGTTATATGACCTTTCGTTGTATACACCTTCCGACCATCTGTTTTATCAAGTATTTTTATAGTAATATTATCCAAATCCTTGGTTTTAAGTAAAAGTAGTAAGAGAGGGATATATAATATAGGGGGGGGGGTGGGGGTGGGGCAAGGGGTGTTTAACTGTTTTGCTGTTATGGGGTTATTTAATTCTTTGTTATCTGTTATTCTGAAAATATATTTGCTGTTAGCTGTTATTGTCTTATTCCTTGTTAGCTGTTATAGGACTATTATTTTTTATTGTTATCTGTTATTGTGAGATTGTATTTGCTGTTAACTATTATTGAAAATTGGAATGTTAGCATTTTGACAGCAAATCTTAAGTAGAAATTGAAGATAATTGAACATTGTGACTGGGATGGAGAGTTGTCTCATTGGTACTCATACCACATCTTCTTATATCTATTGGGGTCTTTCCACTGGTGATATGGAGGTCACGTATTTGCAGAAGGATTACAGTAACAATACATGTACATCACATTAACATATTAAAATCAGTCGGCCTTCAACACGGAGCCTTGGCTCACACCGAACAACAAGCTATAAAGGGCCCCAAAAGTACTAGTGTAAAACCATTCAAACGGTAAAACCAACGGCCCAGGACCATTCCAGTATAAATTATTATTTCCATTCTTTGTAATAAATTCCATTGTCTGTGAACATGTTTTTAGATGTATAGTTTTGTACATATTATAATTTGTACAAAAAATGTGTACAAATTATAGTTTGTATTTTGACTTTGTATACTTTTTTTTTACAAAATTCACTTATAACTTTTACAATATAACTTATCGTATGGATTTTGTTATAAAAAAAACATTGGTACATGTACACCGTATAGACTTTTTATTCAATGACCACATAATAAACCTTATATTGTACTGTTACACAACTGTCCAAGTTGAGGGGAGAGTTGGGCGCCAACTGACATGTTTAACCCCACCACATTATTATGTGCCTGTCACAAGTCAGGAGCCTGTAATTCAGTAGTTGTTGTTTGTTGCTAAGTTTTTCGTTCATTATTTTGTAGATAAATTAGGCTGTTAGTTTTCTCGTTTGAATTGTTTTACATTTGTCATTTCAAGGCCTTTGATATCTGACTATGCGGTATGGGTTTGCTCATAGTCGAAGGCGATATGATGAGCTATAGTTGTTAATTTCTGTGTCTTTTTGTCTCTTTTGGAAATTTGTCTCATTGGCAATCATACCACATCTCCTTTTATACTCATCTACAAAATACAAAAATAGTTATGTATCATTTGTTTGAGCATGTGAGTGAAATATTGCCTTTGGGAATTACACAACATCGTTTGCTTTTAGCATTCACATTTAGAAGTGCTACTCCTCCTCTTTGTATTTACATGAAAGAGAACCCTGAATAACAAAATTATGCTTCACATAGTGAAAGTTGAAGCTCAGAAACCGTTGCTGCAAATAAAGATGTGTCTTTAACAGCTTCAATTTAATTTCTCCACAAATGTCCTTTTAAAAATTTAACAGCTGTTCCAATGCGGTACCTAAATTCTCCATATTCAATAACTTCACATAAGATGCACGATTGGTGTTTCACTTGGTGTCATCCAAATTGTCATTCGGACCAATTTCTATTATGTTATCAGAATAGTCACTTGAGCCAATTTCTATTATATTTTCATAATTAACTGTATGCATGTATCAATTACATTTCCTGTCTCCAATTGGGTATTTTTTTTAATCTTATAACTAAGGTTTATTATGTGGTCATTGAATAAAAATTCTGGAGTGTGCATCAATGTTTTTTTTTTTATAACAAAATCCATACGAGAAAATTGCTTTTCAGAAAAATGTTGTAAATATCAAATTAATATAAGGTGTCTTGAAAAATTAAAACGAAAAGACAAAATTGATCTATAAAATGCCCTTGATTTTTAAATATTCCTTTAACAAAAAAAGAAACTAGCAATTTTGTTCAGAAAAAAATCAACATCCATTCTATAAATTATTATTAAATTTTAAGTGAATTTGTAATTCGTACATGGATTTTTTGTACAAATTACAATTTATACAAAGTCAAAATACAAATTATAATTTGTACATTTTTTTGGTACAAATTTGTACACAACATATATAAAAGGTGTTTCTGTTAAGGTCGTATGGACCTAGGCCTATCCTCATCAGGTATCCCTAGCCATATGTTTTCCTTTTTTGTAATATTAAGAATTGTTCGAATTTGAATTTTACGTATATATGGGGATAATGTTCCTTGTACCCCCATGCGTACATGTATATCAAATTCAAATCAATTATCAAAATAACAAAAAGGAAAACATATGGCAAGGGATTCCTGATGAAGATCATAATTAAAATGTATATATATATATTATACTCGTATATATAAAAAGTCTAAATTGAAAACAACGCTCAAACCTATGATTGCGTTGGATAAAAACCGCAATTTTTATACGTGTGCATGTAATACAAATTTCTTGGTAGAGGGGTCTAAATACAGCACAAACAACAATTTCCAAAAGAACAAAAAAAGTGAAAAAGTCTATTTTAACAAAACGCATTTGACTAACAGGTCGAACAACTGATGTTCTTAAACCCTGCTGACTGCCATTGGCGATTGCCAAATAAATTGATCACCAGATCTAACAAATGGATCTTAATATTAATTTAATACCAAACAGAAAACAATAAACTTGTGGAAAAGATGGTATACCACAAACATGAGGTGCAAAAATTTGTACACCATACCAAACAGAAAACAATAAACTTGTGGAAAAGATGGTATACCACAAACATGAGGTGCAAAAATTTGTACACCAATACCAAACAGAAAACAATAAACTTGTGGAAAAGATGGTATACCACAAACATGACGTGCAAAAATGTGTACACCATATATTTATATAAATGTCTCTGTTAAGGCCTAGCTAGGTCCATACAACCAGTTAAATAATACGATCTACTGTATTGATCCTGGACCGGACTGATTTTAAGATTACATTTACTGTTATCTGTTATTATCCCTTTTCGATTCCTTGTTATCTGTTTTAAGCCAAATCAGTTTACTGTTTTGCTGTTATTGGAACCCCCCTTGCCCCCTTAATATCTATAGTATTAAACGAGAAGACCTCATTTTGTGTGTCGCTTCTCTTCCTTCCACAATAAACAAATCATCATGCCTCTGTGTCTTATAGGTATCTTGCATAGTCGCATTTGTCATCTATTCTTATGATTATTCAGTTTTGGTTATTTGGAGAAAAACGAAAATAAAGACGTCCGGATATTGTTTCCGTCATAAAACCGACTTTTAAGTCATAGACAAGACTTCTGGTTTTAAACTTACAAATAATTTTCATAAGTCCTCGGGGACAGGACAATCATTTTCGCGTTTATCTGCATGTATACTATGATTATACTGCTATAATATATAGAGACTCTCTATAGATTATAGCAGTGATTGCCGTGGAGAAGAAACTTGGAATTGATAGTTAATAGCACATACACTTTATTTATAATATACGTATGTTCATAGTGTACAGAAACGCGAAAATAATGGAATTCAACAGAAAAAAAAAATAAATAACGGACTTTGGAAAAAAGAGAGAGGGCTTAAAAATATTGTCCTGTCTCCAAGTACCTATGACTTTTGATACCTTTTCTGAAATTCTCCAGACATAAAAGTGGCGGATCCAGAAATTTTCATAAGGGGAAAAGGGGGGCGGGGGCACTGACTGCCTAAGAGGGGCCCCGCTCCAGTCATGCATCATTCATTCCCTATATAATCAACAAAAAGGGGGGAATTAAACAAGGACGTCTAACACAATACACGAAGTATTTTTAAGTGTATAGGAATGATCATTTACTCACCTCTTCAGTGGGAAATCTAGTGACAAAATATTACCTCCCCTGTAAACACTGAAAACTAGATTGTCTCAATGTTTGTCCCATTTTAGCCAGGACGTTATCAATTAAGGAATAACTGTACTGTAGTTGAAGAGTTGCCACCGTCAATTGGCGATTTGACGGTCGCAAATGCAGTTTTACTGGCGACGCGTAGCGAGACAGTAAAACGGATATTTGCGACCGTCAAATCAAATTGACGGTGGCAACTCTTCAACTACAGTACTATTATTCCGATTCTAATGCATTACAAAAGAAATAATACGTTAGAGCTTAAAAATGTATAAATTTGAAATTTAATAAAATTCCGCGAAACTTCATGAATGATTTTGGCGCAAAGACGTCATGGCTAAACATGACGTCATACAAATGAAAACTTACAAACTGAAGGTTATTTCGTTACTTCTACGATTCAAATTTGGATAAAATCACATCAAAACGGCAAATTTTGAGGTAGGTGTTGTTTTATTTTCGATAATATTGTAGTAATCGAACATTTGTTGATCCATGAATTCAAAATGGCGGGTCCCTCCTTAGTTACGACTGGTCAACTGTGGATTTGACGGTAACTTTTAGCCAATGAAAAAATTGTTACATAAAATTGCATTAGAATTATGGATTCACGGGAAAACGTTCTGGTAAATAGTAAAAATAGAAATAAGTTAAAATAAAACAAAACTTCCATTTAATGTTATCATTTCCTTCCTTAACCCTCTGAGTCCCAAGCGGACATATATGTCCTCCACCGGCCGAGTCCCAAGAGGACATATATGTCCATTTCACCTTGTTTTGGAATATAATCGAGTAGATCTCTGTAAATAACCGACAGAATTCATAAGTATGTACTCATTTTAAATCCTTGTTCTCCGCAAACATTTTATACATATTTTCATGCAGATCTATCCGGGCAATACATCAAAAAGACCGTCAATATTTTGAAAAATATTGTTACATATCTCCATTTAGCTTTCATTTTTTGTATCGGATTTTACTTCTTTATTATCAGTGTAAAGTAATTTATTCTCAAGCTGGATTTTGATTTTATTAACAACAGATTCGATATTTGCATTTGAGTATTTTTTTTTTTTTTTGGTATAATGTTTAGAAAATTAAGAATATTGACAAGTTTTGTACTAAGGGTTTGGCGTTTCGTGACGTCAACGAAATTCATCTAAATGACGTCAGATATTACGTCGTAAATTACTGTCGGGCACTCACCGTCGTCTTCATTTAGTTGATGGCTGCGAAATGTTTATTAAGAATAAATTAATACAGCTTTTTAATAACTTACCAACACAATTTTAAGAGACATATTAAGTATTTATTCTTGGCATGAATAAGCTTGACAAAAAAACAACATGGTTTTTGAATACTTCTATGTCATTTGGTCTCTGGTGGAGGGTTGTCTCATTGACAATCATACCACATCTTCTTATTTTTTATATTTTGAATAATCTTAAATTCCGAATCTTAAACATCACAGAGACTGACTTAACATATATTACATATTTAAATTTGTCAACTGGTTCCAAAGAGGTTTTGTTGTTAAAATATACCAAGATTTCCATTTCGAATTTTGAAATGTGAGACCACACAAAAATAATATTATCGACAAACATTCAATGTCATGTCATGGATGGCTAGGATGAAATTTGAAAAAATAGGCAGGACAGGAGTTTTGAGTAAAAAAAAAGGCAGGATGAGACACTTTGCAAAAAAAAGGCAGGATGACAATTTATGTAAAAAAAAGTCAGGATAAACTAAAAAAAAAGGCAGGACCAAATAGAGTGAAAAATAAAAAGGCAGGACAGAGATTACAACTAAAAAAATGCAGGACAAAATTTTTCATCCTAGCCACCCCATAAAAATCAAATGGCAGCTCCCTAAGAGTAAGCGAATTACGCCAGATCTTCATTTTAACCAGACCGAGGAAAAACTTATTTAGGGCATGACACATTGTATTAATGGGGTTTTGTTGTTTGCTTGCTGTCTTATTGATGTATACCCCTGCATCTCCTTTTATTCATAACTGTTCCGTATTAAAGATAGGCCTGTTCTAATATACACACCCTAAACTCAACTTCCCCAAAACGGGCACAGGACGTTTGCGCTTTTTACTTGTACAACGATAGGACATTTGCGCTCCAAACACTATGTTCATTTGTGCTTTAAATTTTAATACACCTGTAACAAATTGACCGGACATTTGCGCTTTTACCTTTTGTCCTATCTGTCGATAGTTAGTTCACATTGAGACAGTCTTAAACATAGAGCATAAAGTTATAGAGACAAGTAAAGGAAAAACAAATGTATGTATCACGATAGATTTTTATCATTGAACAGCAGTCGGTTAACATTAAAATTCGTTACATTGATGAACAGGCATCTCAGTCAAGAATGGAGAAATAGAGACTAGAATATATATATGTATTTGAAATGAGGGCGAAATACAAGTCAAGACAGATTGCAAGAGCAAAATTGTTCATTCCTTGGGCTTCAGATATCAGGTGAAAACTGACCCGTGATAACTATGCGCGTCTTTAATGTCTTTATAATATTTACTTTTAGGTATATAAACTATATCAATGTGCTATGAAATTACTTTTAAAAACGAATGTGCTATGGAATGACTATTTAACTTTTAACCATAAAGAAAATATTGTAAAAGCGCAAATGACCTATACAAAAGCGCAAATGTACATATTTAAAAGCGCAACTGTCCTATGAATTGAAGCGCAGACGTCCATTAAAAAGCGCAAATGTCCTATGAAAAGCGCAAACGTCCCGCGCCGCAAAAACATAGTAAAGTGAGTTTATGATTTAGTAACTTTTGACAGACACGTACAATAAAACAAATGCATCAGTGTTTCAAGACGTAAATTAGATGACTTCAATTTTATCTCTTTCGTCCAAATTAGGGAAGGCCTTAAAAATTTTAAAATGGAGATCTTAGAGTAGATATATAATGCCAGTGGTTCCTTTATTTGCTGTAGAATTTTTTCTTTGCTATTCAATGATTATATTTTTTAATAATTCCATTCTTACATCCCAATTTTGTCTAAATTACAGTATCCATTTCATGATAATCGAAAAGAACTCGTATTAAGTAGGCAAAATGTAATTCCACGTTGAGGCTATAACAAAAAAATCCTAGATTCTCGTCCGCATCTGATATTTGGCTATTCTCTTTCTTTTTGCTAAAAGTTTTCACCCCAAAAAAATGATGAAAAATTAAATTAGAATCCGAAAAAATCAATGTGTAGGGCATGGTTCTTTGAAATATTTAGATAGTTAAATAACTTTTAAAGTATCACCTATCGCATACATAATCCTATGTCGTGCTCTTCTAAGACGGAGTATAAAGATGAATGCTTTAGGTAAATGCATGTATTTCAATAAATTCTGGGTATTTTTTTTTTTAGTAGACTGTTTTTATTTTTTCTCGCCTTGGTGAACGGGACGTTAGCTCCGGCTTATTTTTTTTCCGCTGACGACCTGCGGCTTGAAAATGTTCTCCTCGCTGTCGACTGACAAGCCGGATGAAATCTCAAGTAATAGCAAAGTAAGAATAATTGAACTTTATTGAAATAATACCCCAATGGGATTGATGGCATACGTGAAACGTGAACACATTAAATAATACATCACAAAAATGATAAGAAAAACCCAAAGAAATGAATTATTGTGCGGCCAATTTATTAATTCACGGCATATTGTTCAGTTGCCAATGTAATGATTTTGATACACTGTTCCATTTATGAAGAGATATTGTTGACCTCGGGGCCCCGTTGACTTCGGCACTATTTATATAAAGTAGTATTCAAAACTTCGACACTATACTTCCGAGTTTTTACAACAAAAGAGTAAATATTTTTTTTTGGTATATTGTTTCCAAAATAAAATCTTCATTAGGTTGAATATATTTCAGCAAATATCAAATATATTTAAAAAAATGAAACTCTGATAGGATGGCAAAAGAATTTTTGCAATCAATAACACTTTACACTATGCAAATCGATAAAACTATAACCGTTTTACAAGCCATTGACTGTACAACACTAACTAAGGGTATTTTCAAGTACCTTGCAAGCTACTTTATTTCGACGTCTTACACATAAACGTCATGAATAACACTCTTTTTGATGACGTCATATGCTTTAACGGTACATTTTAAAAATAAAATAACAATGTTTCTATAATGTCAACTATGTAAACTTAATGTTTACAAAGTCAAATCATCAATATAGGCATACTAGGTCAGGAATGTGTATTCAAAATATGCGGAAAATACGCATTTTACCTCGAAAAATAGGGTTTTCCTTGTATGAAAATGATAATTATTTGGGACTGAGAGGGTTAAGTAGCAAACGACGAGTACAGCAGGCTATAGAAGCTTGGTGTAAAATTGGTTTAAAATGATGCTATGCGAATAAATTCCTGGAGTACCAACTTCAATTTATTTTTCTACTGGCTGTATACCACTTTGTCTTCCTTTATATACTCAACGACAACTATGACGTTACATACTGTAGCGCCGATCGGAATTGTTTTTAACTTTTGTTCAATGAAACTATAAATCTTTTCAAGTAAATGAATGTTTTATTTCATTATATCAATATTTAAGTTTAAATGGTGTGTATAAATAATAATCAATGCAATGTGTGTACAAAATATACCTGAAAAAAATAATCTTGAGACTGTAAATACGATCAACTGATTTGGTCAACGTCAGATTTCAAACTGAAAAACTGTCAGACTCTTTAGCATCTTGTGCTAAAAATAACTACACAGTTACACAGTCCCTTTTTCCGGTTAAAATGTGAACAGTTAACGAGGACCTTTATGGACAAATAAACGACTCTAGTATTAAAAGGATATATAATAACTATCTTGAAAGGTAATTAAATGCATGTTAATTAAACATATTATAACGTTTAAAAACATCGTTGTTAAGTGAATTTCTACGCATAACATCTGGGCCGACAATAATGTCGTATTCGCGGAAAATATATTGCGGGAATTATAAAATATAATTGAACTGAATAATTGTTCAGGCAGGAGGATTTGTTTTGGATGGGTTATTTATTTTTGTGGACCAAAAGGACAGATTATTTATTTTCTGCACTGTTGAAGCATGATTTTTCATTTTCATTAAAACAAGGGACTAATTATCTATTTTCACAATTATATTTATAATATTTGAAAACATATAATTTTTAAATTAATTTTTTTATTCTTAAATAAATAAAATAGTCAATTAAGTCAATCAGAATTAATCATCATCCTCTGGAAGTTAATCTTCTGAATTGCAAACTGCATATAATGCATACGTACAAGGTATTAAAGCTGGGTTGTAACTAGCCTATTTTAAAAGTTGTCAAACATTTTACACTGAATCTTTATATTTTGCTTTGAGACCAGGATATTGTCAAAAAATTAAAACAGAACTTGCGTTTCAGATTAAGAAAGGGTCTGGGAAAATGCGCATAATGCACAATTTTGCGCCATTTTTTCTATAGCTTCTTGGGGCCTTCAGCGAACCCCTAACTCTTCGCCGATTTCAAGGTGTCTTTTTGTCTTTTTGTCTTTTTGTTATTCGTTCTTTTTGTGTGCCAATCTGATCTGTCAAACCCATTCCTAAAAAATAATCAAACTTGTGTAAAAATTTGGATTACAGTTTATTCTTATGTTGTTCTAACATTGTTCTTTTATACCACTCAGTTCCAGAGTTGAGCTTTCGCAAACATGTTTAATCCCGCCACTTTCTGTATTCGCCTGTCCAAGTGAGGAAACTGTTTTTTTTTTTTTTTTTTATTTATTGGTTTTTCATTTCTGTCCGTCATATTTGTTTTTCGTTTATTGTATTAACATAACTGAGGCGGTTTGTTTTGCCGTTTGATTTGTTTTCTGTTTTAAATAGTCATGTCAGAGCCTTTTATAATAGCTTACTTTACGATATGGGTTTTGCCAATTTTTGAAGGCCGTGCGGCGACTTTTATCCACGTGTTTTAATGCTTTTGTGGATAGTTGCCTCGTTGGCAACTATATCATATCTCCTTATTTTATTTATATCAAGAGCAGATATTTGAAGTTTATAAAGATACACGATACATTAATTTTACACCCTATTCATACCTGACAGGACTGTGTATTTATACATCTTGCACAACCAGACAACCCTCTTCAGCAAAAGTTTTTACTGGCGTATACGACAGGTCCAGATGATCATAATTATATACACCGTGTACAAGACTTTAAACAGTATTTTGTTACTCAGTTGAAAATTAAGTAACTGATGGAGAAATGATAAGTGTATATAAATACAAGAAGATGTGATATGATTGCCAATGAGACAACTCTCCACCAGAGAACACATTATGTAGAATTTAACAATCATAGGTCACCGTACGACCTTCAACTATGAGTGAAACCCAAACCGCATAATAAGTTATGAAAGGCCCAGAAATGACAAAATTTTAAACGAGAAAACTAACGGTTTTATTTATGAAAAATTAAAGAAAAGAAAAACAAATATGATATACAGCAATAAACGACAACCTCTGAATTAAAGGCTCCTGACTTGGGACAAGCAAATACAGAATGTGTTTGCTGGCGCCAAACCCCTAACCTGGTACAGTGGTGTAAGAGTACAACGTAAGAACAAACTAGAAACATAAGTTCTCGCTGTGTTGAAGACCCGTTGGTGGCCTTGGGCTGTTTTCTGCTCTTTGGTCTGGGTGTTGTCTTTTGACACATTTCCCGTTTCCATTCTCAATTTTATAAAAGACATAACTCATCAGATCGCTGCAAATCACAAAAGAAACAAAATATAGATCTGAGAGTACTCGCAGTTACATAAAGCTAGTTCAAAGTTAAGAACAACTAATAAAAAACTGCATGTATCTAAGACTTAAATATCAATCAGTTCACATCCAATATCCAATGGATATAGTGTAAAGACGTCATTAAAAGTTAATTGAAAAACATGACCTTGTGCAATGCCAAATTATAGGTATCGACAGATTGTAGGACCGTGAATGTACATATGTGTACAACAAAAATATTGGGTTTGGTTCTTTTCAATAAAAAATGCTTTGGTGTTTTTTCCAATAAAAGAAGCTTTTTCAACCCGTCTTGTTCAAACTTTGCATGTAGATACTCTTACTTTCATGGAAGTAGACGTAATGACACAATAACTCCAGCAGCGGCATTATCTAAGTCTAAGTGAACCTCTAAAATAATTTCTCGAAATATTTTTTTCCAATAGCCATCTATATTTTCATAGGTAAACATGATTTCCATATCAATTCATTAAGAACTGACCATAATCAATTGGATTTTGCTCGCTTTCAATTAATTCTTTACAAAAGTAAAGTACTCCGTCTATTTGCTGAGATTTGTCAATAGAATTTAATTGTATGGTGATTTGTAAAAATACCTAAAACAATTATTTCCTGATAATTTTTACCCCGTCATGGAAAACTCTACTTAAAATTACGCAAATCAATGCAAAATTGATTAAAATTAATGGAACAAGTTTTATTATTGTTTATTTGAAATTTTGTTTTATGGTTTGACACTGCAGGGTTATATATTTCCGATTTATGTGGATTACTGTACTTAAAAACTTTCACATCAGAGGATTCTTTTGAGAGGTAGGCCAATTTACTTATAATGTTTTAAAAGTCCTTCAAAATTCACCAAATTTGACAGTGTTGCAGCTCTATGTAGTTCATTTTGGTTCTAAGATCATATATATCATCATAAAGCTTAACATTTAGTCAAATTTTAAACGCTATTTAATGGCTTAATTATGAAACTTCGATTTATTTTTTTTTTTCAAATTTTAAGTATTTATCTCAAAACTTATTTGGAAGGACATTTCGAATAAAAACCATGTGATATAAAATTTTATTAAAAGTGAAGATATAAAGTATGATTCAGATTCAAGGTAAGAATAGATAATCATTAATCTTCTAAATATAAAATATAAAATATAGACCATCCGTTAATAATTAATAACTTTCGTAACAAGCAGAAAACGCAGAAATTTTGTCACTTTCAAAGTAATGCACAAGATTTTTACCAAAGATTTGAAAGTTAAAATTTTTTACCTACATATTTAATTTTGTGGATTACTGTACCTGGGGAAAAATACTATTTCCATGTGAACAAATTGTGCACCCTTGCCAGCAAAACATCTAGCCAAATTCTAAAATTTGTTTCCTGATAAAGTGATCGACGTCCTATCATTCTTCCTCAAAGGTGGTCTGTTTTGTTGTAACATCTGTTCCTGTACAACATACCTTCTTTTCAAGCGCTAGTCAAAATTCTTGTCCTTTATCCGATCAATCTATTGCAGAACTTACCTATTTGATTAATTATCAATTTGTTCTTGCCCTAAATAAGCATAAGATATTTGCCACTGAACGCAAACCAAAAAACTTACTTATTTGATTTATTATCAATTTGTTCTTTCCCTAAATAAGCATAAACTATTTGCCACTGAACGCAAACAAACAATAATCAGTCAATCAAACAACATCCTTCTTTTTCTCTGCTTCATATTTCACACTTTGAATCTAGATTTCCAAAAAAAATATTTGTAAATTTTTATTTATTGTTATGCCTGTAACATATATATGTATCAGATATCAGAATGCGAGTTCTTACAATTGCGATACTCACTCAGTAGCATTATTCGCAAAGATAAAAAACCTCGCAATAATTTCTGAATTTACATGGATGGACTCGTATCAGCACTCCGTGTATATATAAGCCTAGACGCTATATCATTAACCATCGATATTACCTCCGAAAAGTGTCAATGGTCACATCACCCGATATAAACATAAACAAAAATATTAAAAGACAGACAAGCACGTACAATCGATTTTTTGTGGGCCAAATCTTTCAACAAAATGATTATTCCTGTTGGCTCCCCTTTTTCACTTTTCAATGATGACTTTCTTTCCTTTTTTAATAACGGAACAGGCTTAGCACATGCAAAACAATAGTTCGAGATAAGAATCAAAATAAGAGATGACATGAATACGGATTCACATGAGGTTGAATTATTGACTTGCAAGCCAATAATACATCAGCGTTGTTTTTATTTCTTTTTTGACAAAATTTAACCAAACTGACTGTTAATAGCAAAATTTTTTTGAATTATCTGCTCTTAAAAATGTTTAAACAAAATTTTTTTTTTTTCAAAATTATAGATGATTCCCCTTTAAAGGAAACTGGATTTTTTTTAAACGGACACGTATATGTATATCCCAATTCCTTTTTTAATAATATCTAAAAGTATATGAATACAAGGGAACTTTGATAAAATTATTCAGAAAGAAAACAATGATAAATTGTATTGCCATTCTGTCACCATATGAACTGAACAGTATAAAAACAACCACATAATTCAAAACCGTTTAGTCTCGAAAAGCTGTTAAAGGATTCAACAGATACGATTATAGCATCATCTTGTTCCACATAACGGTAAAACCTGGGTAAACATACCATTTACCACTAGACACTAGATCAGGAAATATGTGCACCATGTGAGAAATGAGAGATTTTTATCAGTTTTCCTTCAGTTAACTGTAAATTATTTTTTGTATTTGTTTTGCCAATGTATTTGAAATTTTAAATATAACACTGTATCTGTTATTTTCTGTTTTTTTTAAATTAATTCCTCATAGTATCAATTCTTGAATATTCACGTTGCAGGTGATACATTACTATGCATGGTGAATTTAACCTTATGTAATTCAAAAGAAAAACATATAAGGTAGATATCTCCATTATCCCGTAATCATTTCAAAATAACCTGATTTATTTAAATGTCCATGTTCTGACGACACAAAACAAAAATGTAAAATACTTTATTCAGAGTTGATTCTCTAACTTTTAAGTCATTCGATATATTGACTCTGCTATGTATCTGGGTTTTATTTACTACGGAGTTTTAGTACATTTGTATGAACTTCTTTGATGTATGGTAAGTATGTTGATAAGTATACATTTAATTTAGTTATCTCCAAAATGTTTAATGGAATCGACTGTTGATCCATTGATCTATCGATGAAATAAATGGTAAGTCAAAATTATTTAAAATTGAAAAATACATTGAACACGTTACCATATTTGTTATAAATTGTATGAATTTGTCTTAAAGTATAACATGTAAGAAATGAAAAAAAAAAATAGATACACGTCAATGCTATCTGCTAAACCGAAAGTAAAAGGTACCCTAAAAAAGTCTATTTCATACCTTTTTCAATAAACGTATTGTCAAATCAAACATTTAAATTCTTTATGAAAATAAGAAGATGTGGTATGACTGCCAATGAGACACCTATCCACCAGAGTTCAAATAAAAACGTTCTTTGTATAATTAGGTCATTTTGTTCAACCAAGGCAAGGAATCTGTGAGCATTCATACCATGTCTACAGACGTAGATGGCAGATGGCTTTTATTTTTACATATGGCTATTGCTAAGTACTTTAGGTCCTTGTGGGTCACATTGCTCTTCACCTGTTTGGGTACTGTTTCATCCTTGGTTTTCAAACATTCGGATTTGAGCGTTTCCAATGAAAGTAAATCCAAAAAAGAGCTTCTGATGCATAAAGTTAATAAAGTGTTATTTTCATTTTTTATGTACACCTGAAAACATGAAAAAAATAGCTTGAGTGGCAAAGTACTTCCTATTGGCAAAGGGTATAACTTGAGACCATAAAAATAACCTCGATATATATATATAAAAATACCTGCATGCGTTTTGTATCGTCCTAATGCTAGAAAATGTAAATGACACTTTATAAATGTTGGTGCGTGTGGAGCGCGTTTCTGGATTTACTTTTTTCAGGTTCGCTCAAATCCAAATTTGAATGCCAAGAACAACCACAAAATTGCTGTCAGAGTACACAAAAAATAGTTTTTAAACGCTCAATTTCGGACGCATGAAATTTATAACGTGTTGTTTTCATTTTTTACATCACTGGATCGATACGTCTGCTGGTGGACTATCAGTCCCCGAAGGTCTCATAAGCTCAGTAGTCAGTACTTCGGTACTGACATGATTTACAACAAGCCTTTCTAAAATTGTCCGTTTATAAATTTTGAAATTATACAGAAACTAAGGTTCCACCTCCCGCAGGCAAAGTTGGCCTTGGATGGATTTGGCTATTTTTAGGTCCTTTTCAGTTATATAGCTCTTCAACTGTTTCGGTTTTATTTTCATCTTTGGCTTTCAAATATTCGACTTTGAGCGTTCCTGTTGAAGGTAAATCCAGAAAAGCGCTTCGGACGCATGAAATTTATAACGTGTTTTCATTTTTAAGTTTTCTTGTTGTATGACTTTATTGGTTAACTTTTTGAATATACATAATACATTTTATTGATACGATGTGTAATGCATAAATGGAAACTATAAAATGGCTTTGTTGGGAATACATCATCAGATAAAAGATAAAACCTTAAACAGATACACGACACACCTCATACACGTTAAATTTTACGGTTGAGTAAATTATAAGGAACATATAAAATAAAATGCAATAATACAATTTAGTTTTATTTATTCTGTTTAAAAATTTTCAGACGGTTGTTATTTAAATGTCTATGAATTGCCATTATTTCAGTATAAGATAACATTTTATAGTTTTTTTATTAAATCGTAATCTATTTTTTACCGAAATATGTCAGTGTGTTTTAGCAGAAATATTATCTGAGCAAAATCAATCTGATAAAAATCAAGCAGATCGTTATTTTCTCTCCATTTACTTTTCGTATTGTCACTGGGGTGGGGTAAACGTTTAATGATTCCAAAGAAGCATCGTCTAGAACATCCATGAAATATTTGCCACTGGACGTTAATCAAACAACAATCAATTAATCCAAAGATGTACCCAAAATAACCAGTTCAAACAGGAACGGCTCGTATATTGCTGTTTTCATTTTGTGTGGTTTTTTTCATGGAAACAGTATTTTCATTTTAAAGAAAACAAGATAGGTGGTCTGTCTTCTTTATGATTGTATTCTTCATCTGTTTCGATCTAATACTACTCTCAATATTCTTTATTCTTTGATAAAAAAACATTCTTGTGAGAAATTATAGGTAAGCATCACATTAATTTTCAGAAGTAAAGCTACTTTTAAGTCCAAACAAATCTATGAAATAAAAGACCCCGCATAAAAACACTTTTAGGCTGCATTAAGTAATAACTAGCATCTTAAACTACATTCATGGCGAGTTTATAATTTTGGGTGTTGAAAGAAATAGCTAGATAAGTTAACTTATCATCAGATTGTACGAGCAATGTCAATATAAAACGTTAAGGGATTGTGTCAAGTGGTGTTCGGATGAATCGGTCGTGCCGAATTGAAATAGATCTTGACATCGGTAGCACTTCAAATATTTACCCAAATATTAAAGTGGATTTGATATCAATTGTCAATATCGACTTTATTAAAATTTCTGAGAGCAATTAATATAAAATTGAAAAATAAAATGATTTAAATTAGAAAAACCTTGAATTTTGTAAATGGTAAAATAAATTTATGGCATGTTTTCAAATTCAAAGTCATATTACATCTGATAATTGATTTCAATATATATTATACATTACATATAATATAGGTGTGAGACTTAACCCTTTGTTAATGGAAACAAACCCATTGTCGAAATAAAGGTGAGCAGGTATACCGATTTATCTTTTACCATCAAATTGCCTATTCAAAGTCAAGCTGTGCAAATTCTGATATTCTTAAGACCAAGTAACCCTTCAAACTATTCGGCCAATAGATATCGTTATCTCCAAATTATAGGCATTTTGATACCAATTTGTATATCACCTATTAAAACCACTCAATTCAAGGTAAGAATAGATAATCATTAATCTTCTAAATATAAAATATAAAATATAGACCATCCGTTAATAATTAATAACTTTCGTAACAAGCAGAAAACGCAGAAATTTTGTCACTTTCAAAGTAATGCACAAGATTTTACCAAAGATTTGAAAGTTAAAATTTTTACCTACATATTTAATTTTGTGGATTACTGTACCTGGGGAAAATACTATTTCCATGTGAACAAATTGTGCACCCTTGCCAGCAAAACATCTAGCCAAATTCTAAAATTTGTTTCCTGATAAAGTGATCGACGTCCTATCATTCTTCCTCAAAGGTGGTCTGTTTTGTTGTAACATCTATTCCTGTACAACATACCTTCTTTTCAAGCGCTAGTCAAAATTCTTGTCCTTTATCCGATCAATCCATTGCAGAACTTACCTATTTGATTAATTATCAATTTGTTCTTGCCCTAAATAAGCATAAGATATTTGCCACTGAACGCAAACCAAAAAACTTACTTATTTGATTTATTATCAATTTGTTCTTTCCCTAAATAAGCATAAACTATTTGCCACTGAACGCAAACAAACAATAATCAGTCAATCAAACAACATCCTTCTTTTCTCTGCTTCATATTTCACACTTTGAATCTAGATTTCCAAAAAATATTTGTAAATTTTTATTTATTGTTATGCCTGTAACATATATATGTATCAGATATCAGAATGCGAGTTCTTACAATTGCGATACTCACTCAGTAGCATTATTCGCAAAGATAAAAAACCTCGCAATAATTTCTGAATTTACATGGATGGACTCGTATCAGCACTCCGTGTATATATAAGCCTAGACGCTATATCATTAACCATCGATATTACCTCCGAAAAGTGTCAATGGTCACATCACCCGATATAAACATAAACAAAAATATTAAAAGACAGACAAGCACGTACAATCGATTTTTGTGGGCCAAATCTTTCAACAAAATGATTATTCCTGTTGGCTCCCTTTTCACTTTTCAATGATGACTTTCTTTCCTTTTTAATAACGGAACAGGCTTAGCACATGCAAAACAATAGTTCGAGATAAGAATCAAAATAAGAGATGACATGAATACGGATTCACATGAGGTTGAATTATTGACTTGCAAGCCAATAATACATCAGCGTTGTTTTATTTCTTTTGACAAAATTTAACCAAACTGACTGTTAATAGCAAAATTTTTGAATTATCTGCTCTTAAAAATGTTTAAACAAAATTTTTTTTTTCAAAATTATAGATGATTCCCTTTAAAGGAAACTGGATTTTTTAAACGGACACGTATATGTATATCCCAATTCCTTTTTAATAATATCTAAAAGTATATGAATACAAGGGAACTTTGATAAAATTATTCAGAAAGAAAACAATGATAAATTGTATTGCCATTCTGTCACCATATGAACTGAACAGTATAAAAACAACCACATAATTCAAAACCGTTTAGTCTCGAAAAGCTGTTAAAGGATTCAACAGATACGATTATAGCATCATCTTGTTCCACATAACGGTAAAACCTGGGTAAACATACCATTTACCACTAGACACTAGATCAGGAAATATGTGCACCATGTGAGAAATGAGAGATTTTTATCAGTTTTCCTTCAGTTAACTGTAAATTATTTTTTGTATTTGTTTTGCCAATGTATTTGAAATTTTAAATATAACACTGTATCTGTTATTTTCTGTTTTTTTTTAAAATTAATTCCTCATAGTATCAATTCTTGAATATTCACGTTGCAGGTGATACATTACTATGCATGGTGAATTTAACCTTATGTAATTCAAAAGAAAAACATATAAGGTAGATATCTCCATTATCCCGTAATCATTTCAAAATAACCTGATTTATTTAAATGTCCATGTTCTGACGACACAAAACAAAAATGTAAAATACTTTATTCAGAGTTGATTCTCTAACTTTTAAGTCATTCGATATATTGACTCTGCTATGTATCTGGGTTTTATTTACTACGGAGTTTTAGTACATTTGTATGAACTTCTTTGATGTATGGTAAGTATGTTGATAAGTATACATTTAATTTAGTTATCTCCAAAATGTTTAATGGAATCGACTGTTGATCCATTGATCTATCGATGAAATAAATGGTAAGTCAAAATTATTTAAAATTGAAAAATACATTGAACACGTTACCATATTTGTTATAAATTGTATGAATTTGTCTTAAAGTATAACATGTAAGAAATGAAAAAAAAAAATAGATACACGTCAATGCTATCTGCTAAACCGAAAGTAAAAGGTACCCTAAAAAAGTCTATTTCATACCTTTTTCAATAAACGTATTGTCAAATCAAACATTTAAATTCTTTATGAAAATAAGAAGATGTGGTATGACTGCCAATGAGACACCTATCCACCAGAGTTCAAATAAAAACGTTCTTTGTATAATTAGGTCATTTTGTTCAACCAAGGCAAGGAATCTGTGAGCATTCATACCATGTCTACAGACGTAGATGGCAGATGGCTTTTATTTTTACATATGGCTATTGCTAAGTACTTTAGGTCCTTGTGGGTCACATTGCTCTTCACCTGTTTGGGTACTGTTTCATCCTTGGTTTTCAAACATTCGGATTTGAGCGTTTCCAATGAAAGTAAATCCAAAAAAGAGCTTCTGATGCATAAAGTAAATAAAGTGTTATTTTCATTTTTTATGTACACCTGAAAACATGAAAAAAATAGCTTGAGTGGCAAAGTACTTCCTATTGGCAAAGAGTATAACTTGAGACCATAAAAATAACCTCGATATATATATATAAAAATACCTGCATGCGTTTTGTATCGTCCTAATGCTAGAAAATGTAAATGACACTTTATAAATGTTGGTGCGTGTGGAGCGCGTTTCTGGATTTACTTTTTTCAGGTTCGCTCAAATCCAAATTTGAATGCCAAGAACAACCACAAAATTGCTGTCAAAGTACACAAAAAAAAGTTATAAACGCTCAATTTCGGACGCATGAAATTTATAACGTGTTGTTTTCATTTTTTACATCACTGGATCGATACGTCTGCTGGTGGACTATCAGTCCCCGAAGGTCTCATAAGCTCAGTAGTCAGTACTTCGGTACTGACATGATTTACAACAAGCCTTTCTAAAATTGTCCGTTTATAAATTTTGAAATTATACAGAAACTAAGGTTCCACCTCCCGCAGGCAAAGTTGGCCTTGGATGGATTTGGCTATTTTTAGGTCCTTTTCAGTTATATAGCTCTTCAACTGTTTCGGTTTTATTTTCATCTTTGGCTTTCAAATATTCGACTATGAGCGTTCCTGTTGAAGGTAAATCCAGAAAAGCGCTTCGGACGCATGAAATTTATAACGTGTTGTTTTCATTTTTAAGTTTTCTTGTTGTATGACTTTATTGGTTAACTTTTTGAATATACATAATACATTTTATTGATACGATGTGTAATGCATAAATGGAAACTATAAAATGGCTTTGTTGGGAATACATCATCAGATAAAAGATAAAACCTTAAACAGATACACGACACACCTCATACACGTTAAATTTTACGGTTGAGTAAATTATAAGGAACATATAAAATAAAATGCAATAATACAATTTAGTTTTATTTATTCTGTTTAAAAATTTTCAGACGGTTGTTATTTAAATGTCTATGAATTGCCATTATTTCAGTATAAGATAACATTTTATAGTTTTTTATTAAATCGTAATCTATTTTTTACCGAAATATGTCAGTGTGTTTTAGCAGAAATATTATCTGAGCAAAATCAATCTGATAAAAATCAAGCAGATCGTTATTTTCTCTCCATTTACTTTTCGTATTGCCACTGGGGTAAACGTTTAATGATTCCAAAGAAGCATCGTCTAGAACATCCATGAAATATTTGCCACTGGACGTTAATCAAACAACAATCAATTAATCCAAAGATGTACCCAAAAATAACCAGTTCAAACAGGAACGGCTCGTATATTGCTGTTTTTCATTTTGTGTGTTTTTTTTTTCATGGAAACAGTATTTTCATTTTAAAGAAAACAAGATAGGTGGTCTGTCTTCTTTATGATTGTATTCTTCATCTGTTTCGATCTAATACTACTCTCAATATTCTTTATTCTTTGATAAAAAAACATTCTTGTGAGAAATTATAGGTAAGCATCACATTAATTTTCAGAAGTAAAGCTACTTTTAAGTCCAAACAAATCTATGAAATAAAAGACCCCGCATAAAAACACTTTTAGGCTGCATTAAGTAATAACTAGCATCTTAAACTACATTCATGGCGAGTTTATAATTTTGGGTGTTGAAAGAAATAGCTAGATAAGTTAACTTATCATCAGATTGTACGAGCAATGTCAATATAAAACGTTAAGGGATTGTGTCAAGTGGTGTTCGGATGAATCGGTCGTGCCGAATTGAAATAGATCTTGACATCGGTAGCACTTCAAATATTTACCCAAATATTAAAGTGGATTTGATATCAATTGTCAATATCGACTTTATTAAAATTTCTGAGAGCAATTAATATAAAATTGAAAAATAAAATGATTTAAATTAGAAAAACCTTGAATTTTGTAAATGGTAAAATAAATTTATGGCATGTTTTCAAATTCAAAGTCATATTACATCTGATAATTGATTTCAATATATATTATACATTACATATAATATAGGTGTGAGACTTAACCCTTTGTTAATGGAAACAAACCCATTGTCGAAATAAAGGTGAGCAGGTATACCGATTTATCTTTTACCATCAAATTGCCTATTCAAAGTCAAGCTGTGCAAATTCTGATATTCTTAAGACCAAGTAACCCTTCAAACTATTCGGCCAATAGATATCGTTATCTCCAAATTATAGGCATTTTGATACCAATTTGTATATCACCTATTAAAACCACTCAAGAAGAACTACCCATAATAAGTGGAGGGAACACATTACCATTACCACAATCTTTTTAACAATTTAACGTAAGTGTTAATCAATTCGAAATTATATCAATTTTCTTAATTTTCAGACCATGAAATTGTAGATGATTTATTCTAGTGTGTAACTATAATTACTTCGAGCTTTGGATCGATTGTTGAGATTTACTTCCTGATTTCTAGCAACATACTCTATAGTTTTTTCCAGGAATTGTCCATATAAATCCAATACACATCATATGATTTTTAATACTAGCGCATATTCTACTACCACCGCAATAATGCATGACTATCGTGTAATTTGATGCAACTCCTCAATCTTAATGTAAGGTTGAAATTCTGCTTAGCGTCGATTTACTTTCAATGAATGTCAAACCAAAACATCAGTAAAATTTTTTATGACTATTCCATTGTATTCAATTTGAATTTCCCCTTGTAAAATCGTCCTGAATATACATGAAATATATGTAACTAGACGTTAGACAAACATCAATCCATCAATCTTATGCACATTGAATATGAGGGATGTATAGATACGCAGTCACGTCCGTTCGGATAACAGACCGTAAGTTCAATACTTCTTGAAGGTAGAGTGTCATGCTCTCTGCACGTTAATAAACCTTCTTGAAGCGTCCGTAGGTGGCCTGTTGCAAGGCAAACCTTCTTCCTCTATCCAAAATACTCTTTGTTCTAGTGGCAGTATTAAAAGTCCTATTGAATGCATTGTATATTTTGCTATCGCACGGAAATTGCATGAGATATGTGACAACATTAGCAAACCATAATCAATCAGTAAATCTTTCAATTTCAATATAGACAATTTTCAAGTGAAATTTAAGTGACTCTCAAGGAATTTTTTATTAATTTTTGTCAATAATTGTACAAGTAGATTTTGTGCATTTTAAGGAGGGTGATGGTTATTTTGCAACCATTAAAATGTGTTGTTGTAATACACTGTACAAGAAACAAAATGGTCCAATGACATTATGTTTATGACTTTACATATCATGTTTTGATTTTTATCAAACGAGTGTTTCTTCTTGTAAATTCATTTGCCCTTCATAGCCCATTTTATTCAATTTGACCTATGAATCAACGGAATTATAATTTTATCAAAAACCAGTGTATTTAAAATTTATGAACATGTCACCTTGATCAACGGTCATGAATATCAGTTAAAATTTAAATTGATGATTTAAGTTCAATGATCCTTAATTAAAATGTAGATTTTATTACTCGATAGGCCTTGTGTATTGTACGTCTAGTGTAGAATATATTTCTGTGTTAAATTTTATGTAATTCGACCGATTCGCAAAATTATGAAAATCACTTTAAGAACCCAAGTAGACCATATAACTACAAAAATTAATAGCTCAAATAAATATTTAACAAGTACTTGAACTTTAAATCTTTAAAATAAACAGAACTTTACATGAAAAGTAAGTAATATATTTAATGAATATGATGATTTTGTTAGGATTTGAGAGGATTTTAGCGCAACAATATATAAATAAGGAGATAAAGCTAGCCTAGATGGTAAATCACTAAAATAATTGACGTGTCTTAAGGTTGTTTAGTTACTTGAAAATAACCATAGCACAACACATTTCAATTTATTATTTGAAATATAAGATTAACAAATCCAAATTTAATGACTTTTGCATTGACTGTATTTATCCTTCCTTTTTAAGTTTTAAAATATATAGGAATTCCCTGTACAATGGGTGTTTATTTCAAATTATTTTAATACGTTATATGGAATTTTTTTTTATATATAGACCGATAATAAGGGATATCGCATGGACGTACAATAAAGTCAATAAATACATAGACTGTTGTATATTGATTGATAGCTTGTTTGTTTAGTGCATAGTGGAAACTATCATGCTTCATCAGTATGAGAATAACAATAATTGTTATGGTGAAGGTCGACTGACTGGGGTGATGGGCGAGAAATTCGAATTGCTACTGGAAAAAGATTATTTTGGATAAGGTCACGGTAAATATCTTGCTACAGACCAGATACAGATCACAGAGTTGTTTCTTTAACGTGCAGAAAAAATATGACACTTTCACTGTATATGGCATCCGATACAACTTCCAAATTATGCATTTACGAATCTAAATGTTTATAAATCCCGCATAGTCAAAGGAGGTGCCATGAGTTTTAGTGATTTTAGTGTTGCACGGAAAAATCCTAGTTTACTACAATACCTAATCCACCCTTGGGATCATAGAATACTACGAATTAACAAATGTTATATATCTTTATATTAGTTCCTTATCCGTACACTAGCTTAAAGGTTTTGGACATTGAACAAAAGACTACGGTAAGGTTTGTTACGTTTGGAGGACGTGTTTTTCCACAAATGATCAGCATTCCCATTGGAACCAACTGTGATCGTCTTCTTGCCGACTTATTCCTTTATTCATATGAAGATGACTTCATACAGGAACTTCTAAGGAAGAACGAAAAGTAGTTAACAGTATCCTTTAACTTTACTTTCCGCTATATAGATGATGTTCTCTCAATAAGTAACTCAAAATTTGGTGACTATGTTGAACGCATCTATCCCATCGAACTTGAGATAAAGGATGAAACAGATACAGTTAAGTCTGCTTCATATCTTGACATACATGTAATAATTGACAATGAGGGTCGGTTGAAAACAAAACTTTACGACAAAAGGGATGATTTCGGCTTCCCTATTGTGAACATTCCATTTCTATGTTGCAAAATTCCAGCAGCGCCTTCATACGGAGTATATATCTCCCAGTTGATACGATATTCCAGGACTTGTATTTCCTATCATGATTTATTTGATAGAAGGTTGCTGCTCACAAGGAAGCTATTAAACCAAGAGTTCTAAGTGGTAAAGTTGAAGTCATCCCTTCGTAAATTTTACGGACGCCATCACGAGTTGGTTGACCTTTATGGAATATGCATTTCAGATGATAGCGGATATGTTCCAATTGTCGTAACTACAAACCCGTCCCCCTTTCCCCGAGTGTGACCCACCGAATTAGACTTATCACCGGGTTTGTACTAATATGAGCAACACGATGGGTGCCACATGTGGAGCAGGATCTGCTTAACCTTCCGGAGCACCTGAGATCACCCCCAGTTTTTGGTGGGGTTCGTGCTGCTCAGTCTTTAGTTTTCCATGTTGTGTTTTGTGTACTGTTGTTTGTCTGTTGGTCTCTTTCTTTTTTAGCCATGGCGTTGTCAGTTTATTTTTGACTTATGAGTTTGAATGTCCCTTTGGTATCTTTCGCCTCTCTTTCAGGGATTAGGACCATGGTTCATTTGTATAACTTCATCTTCCTTCTTCATAATATCAGTATTATATTTTTTGTACGTTCCCAAATGTAGTTTTTCCGTGTGCCTAATAGTACCATGTTTTTGCTCTAGAGTCTGTGTTGCAAAAAGTATTTGAGATTAGTATTTGGGTTGGTAATTTAAAAGATATGCACTAGATCCCTTTATGTATGAGCGTACCCGATGAAGCACTTCGGATGCATGCAATTTATCAACTGTTATTTCAATTAGCACTGGGTCAATACTACTGCTGTTTAACTGTTCGTTACCGAGAGTATCATCAGTTCAGTAGTCATTGTTCGATACCGAAATGATTTATAACATATTGTCCTAAAATTCCCTGTTGACAAATTAAGAATTTTTTGGAAACTAATGTTCTTTCCACCAGGCAAAATTGAACTTAAATGGAAAAAGTAAAATAACAAAAATACCGAACTCCAAGGAAAATTCAAAACGGAAAGTCCCTTATCAAATGGCAAAATCAAAAGCTCAACCACATCAAACGAATGGAAAACAACTGTCATATTCCTGACTTGGTACAGGCATTTCCCTATGTAGAAAATGGTGGATTAAACCTGGTTTTATAGCAAGCTAAACCTCTAACTTGTATGACAGTCGCATAAAACTCCATTATATTGACAGCAATGTGTGAACAAAACAAACAGACATAATAGGTAAAAATGTCAAAATTAGGGATACAGCAGTCAAAATTGTGTTATTATCTTAATCACTATAAAAACAAACAAATATGGCAACAAAGAAAAACAAAATGGCGTATAGACAAAGCACATAAGCAAAAATGAAAGACAGGAATACAAAAAATGACAATAGCACAATGGCGGGATGTATAAGTACCGAGCCATGCCAAAAAGATATTACAGAAAATGAACTAAACAGTAAAGGTTAATAATTTACAAAGACAAATAAAAGAACACTATAACATGTAATTAAGATGATAAACAACGTCATTACCTAGAATCTATACTTCAAGATCACCATGTATTATTTGTGAAGTTGATACGTAATTAATATTCATCAACATGGTTATGGTATCTTTCGATGAACTTTTTTTTAGAAAAAAGACGAGACTTTCTTTGACATAACCCTGGTTCATCAACTTTCTGCTCAGACACGGGGTGACGTTTTATAAAGTCTGAGTAGCTGCTGCAAGCTCTTTAATACCGAATGAGTTGGGAAATGTATCTCCCATATGCAGGTGAAGTTGGTATATTTCTACCAAGGAATTAGCCTATTCTTTTAGGTCCCTTTTGATAATATAGCTCCTAACGTTTCTACGTATTTATACATCCCTGGCTTTCAGCATTTTGGTTTCAACGTTCCTGATGAAGGTTAATGCATGAAAGCGCATCGGACGCAAGTAATTTATAAAGTTATTTTCATTTATCCCTGTTTCAAAACACATTATTGTAAAATATTACAGTTGATGGTTTTGTTTTTACAGATCAACAATATAGTACAGACAGGAGTTACTTTGAGAGGGAAAATTATTAAATTTTAAAAACTTTGAAAGATAATTATTGGATTAAAACTTCTAGACCTATATATAAACTGAAATGAAAGTCAGCAAGGAAATGGACGTCAAACAAGAGGAGAAAACTGATAAAACATTGAACAATGTGGACGATAATGCTAAGACTGTTGGTGAAAAACCACATAACGATAAGCCTAACCCTTTCAACTATCGCAATAGATATCGTTATCTCCAAATTATAGGCATTTTGATACCAATTTATTCACCTATTAAAACCACTCAAGAAGAACTACCCATAATAAGTGGAGGAACACATTACCATTACCACAATCTTTTAACAATTTAACGTAAGTGTTAATCAATTCGAAATTATATCAATTTTCTTAATTTTCAGACCATGAAATTGTAGATGATTTATTCTAGTGTGTAACTATAATTACTTCGAGCTTTGGATCGATTGTTGAGATTTACTTCCTGATTTCTAGCAACATACTCTATAGTTTTTCCAGGAATTGTCCATATAAATCCAATACACATCATATGATTTTTAATACTAGCGCATATTCTACTACCACCGCAATAATGCATGACTATCGTGTAATTTGATGCAACTCCTCAATCTTAATGTAAGGTTGAAATTCTGCTTAGCGTCGATTTACTTTCAATGAATGTCAAACCAAAACATCAGTAAAATTTTTTATGACTATTCCATTGTATTCAATTTGAATTTCCTTGTAAAATCGTCCTGAATATACATGAAATATATGTAACTAGACGTTAGACAAACATCAATCCATCAATCTTATGCACATTGAATATGAGGGATGTATAGATACGCAGTCACGTCCGTTCGGATAACAGACCGTAAGTTCAATACTTCCTGAAGGTAGAGTGTCATGCTCTCTGCACGTTAATAAACCTTCTTGAAGCGTCCGTAGGTGGCCTGTTGCAAGGCAAACCTTCTTCCTCTATCCAAAATACTCTTTGTTCTAGTGGCAGTATTAAAAGTCCTATTGAATGCATTGTATATTTTGCTATCGCACGGAAATTGCATGAGATATGTGACAACATTAGCAAACCATAATCAATCAGTAAATCTTTCAATTTCAATATAGACAATTTTCAAGTGAAATTTAAGTGACTCTCAAGGAATTTTTATTAATTTTTGTCAATAATTGTACAAGTAGATTTTGTGCATTTTAAGGAGGGTGATGGTTATTTTGCAACCATTAAAATGTGTTGTTGTAATACACTGTACAAGAAACAAAATGTTCCAATGACATTATGTTTATGACTTTACATATCATGTTTTGATTTTTATCAAACGAGTGTCATGAAAGCGCATCGGACGCAAGTAATTTATAAAGTTATTTTCAATTATCCCTGTTTCAAAACACATTATTGTAAAATATTACAGTTGATGGTTTTGTTTTTACAGATCAACAATATAGTACAGACAGGAGTTACTTTGAGAGGGAAAATTATTAAATTTTAAAAACTTTGAAAGATAATTATTGGATTAAAACTTCTAGACCTATATATAAACTGAAATGAAAGTCAGCAAGGAAATGGACGTCAAACAAGAGGAGAAAACTGATAAAACATTGAACAATGTGGACGATAATGCTAAGACTGTTGGTGAAAAACCACATAACGATAAGTCAGACGAAATTAACAAACATATGACAGTTGATAGCAGCGGTAAACTAGTGACTGAAATAAATATTCCAATGCTTGAAGAAGATTTAGGAATTTATGACGATCCAGGTGAATGTGATGGACTATCCGATACAGACATGGTGGAATTAGATCGCGTAAATGAGATGGAAAAAATTCAAAGAAATAAAACACCTCAGGAAGAAAAGTCAGAACCTACACCAGTTCCAATATTGCGAAAATCTTCACAATTAGGAAATTCTTATAACATACGTAACATGCCATCCGGATATAGAGCGGTAGCTAACACCCCTGCAACCCATTCAGAACTAGATATTGATCAAACTAGTGTAACATGGTCTGCACAAACTAAGCAACCGATTGGAGTCTATATTTCTACAAAGCATAGAAAATCTGGAAATAGATTAAAGTTAAGTGCAGCTGGAAGCAGTTTGCTCACCCGAACGTCTGATTTACCGGGAGAATCAAGGTAATTATTTTTTTCATTATCATCCCTGTCATTACTTTCCCCTAATGTTCGTATCATCAATCTGGACGAAATCGAGGTATTTGACTAAGGGAGCTGCCATTTGATTTTAGGGGGCGCTAGGATGAAAAATTTTGTCCTGCATTTTTTTTTAGTTGTAATCTCTGACCTGCCTTTTTATTTTTCACTCTATACGGTCCTGCCTTTTTTTTCAGTTTATCCTGACTTTTTTTTTACATAAATTGTCATCCTGCCTTTTTTTTTTTGCAAAGTGTCTCATCCTGCCTTTTTTTTTACTCAAAACTGCTGTCCTGCCTATTTTTTTCAAATTTAATCCTACCCCCCTAAAAATCAAATGGTAGCTCCCTAATGGTCCCCGGAGGTATCATCCGCTCAGTAGTCAGTGCTTTGGTACTGACATGATTTATAACATACCCTTCCTAAAATCTCCGTTAATAAATTAAGAAAATAATAAGAATCTATGGTTAAAAAACACCCTCAGACAAAGTTGAAGTTAAATGAATTTTGGCTATTCCTTTTGGGCCCCGTTTGATCAAATAGCTCCCCGACAATTCAGGTATTTATACATGCTTGGCTTTCAAGTGTTTTGGCTTGAGAGTGTACCTCACGAAGGTTCATCCAGAAAAGCGCTGCGGACGCACTAAATCTATAAAATGTTATTATCAGTTACTAGAACTGGGTCGATACCACTGCTGGTGGAGTGTTAGTTCTCAATGGTATCATAAGCTCAGTAGCCAGTGCTTTGGGGGATTTTCTTAAATTCTCCGTTGATGTATAGGATGAAAAATCACGTTTGTCCTGCATTTTTTCCTGCATTTTTTAATTGTAATCTCTGTCCTGCCTTTTTATTTTTCACTCTATTCGGTCCTGACTTTTTTTTACCTAAATTGTCATCCTGACTTTTTTTTTTGCAAGTGTCTCATCCTGCCTTTTTTTTTACTCAAGACTCCTGTCCTGCCTATTTTTTTCAAATTTGATACTAGCCCCCCACCCCCATAAAAATCAAATGGTAACAAAAGTTTGTGTTTGAGCGTTTCTCGTGAAGAGTCATCCAGGTACGCACGGAATTCATAAAATATAATTTCCAGTTACTAGAACTGTTGGTGAAGTGTTAGTTCCCTGGTTATCAGTAGCTTAGAAGGCTGGTGCTCTTTTCACAAAAACATCTTACGACTAAAATTGATCGTAAGTGATACTGAAATGTTCATGACTTACGACTGTTTTTACTCGTAAGATTTGTTGTGAAATGAGTCGCAGGGTCGTGGTACTGAACTGATTTGAGACTTACTTATTTTATATTTTCAAGATATCTAAGGCTCCAACGCCCTCAGGCAAAGTTGACCTTAGATGGATTCGTCTACTTTTTATAGGTTCTTTTTTTTATCGAATATGTCCTCTAGTATTCAGGTATTTATACATCTTTGGCATACAAATGTTTGGGTTTGAGTGATCCTGATGAAGGTAACCCCACTATCCTATCATTTTATTATTAATGTAAAATATGGTTTGCAAACTTTAACTTCTCACTTTTTTAGGTGTAGAAGATTGCATCCGGAAAAGTGAAGACATACTTCAAGTTTTAAGATATGCTTTAGTAAAAGGTGAAAACAACCAAACTCATTTTAATTCATGAATAATTCTTCCTTTCCGTATCAGATTTGTATCATAAGTGTGATTCCGACGTTTTCTGAGCACTTATGTTTAATTCTAAATAAATTTCGGAAGAGTCCATTCTTATCTATCTAATTCAAATAATGCTTAGGTAATTTCTGGTTGGGCATGGTAAGTTGTTCAAGACACAGATTCAGTCGTCAAACCGTTATGCTATATATTAAAAATAAATTTGAGTTATCTCTCTTTTTCCTTCTAACTGAACCGAGTGATGTTTGCTAGTTGTACTTTGGGTTTGTGTTAGTGTCTAGGGACAGAGTTTTAATGTATATTCAAGCCAAGAGCAAGATTGGACAATAACCAAGTAAGGTTGGTTCAGCAAAGTGGCTTGGCTGGAATGGATGTCGGAAAATTTAAACTGCTAATGAAAAGAGTCTTTGTTGAGTAGATTCAGAAATTTTGTTTGGTAAAGGTCATTAACAGACCCTTCGCAGAGTTGTTGCAATAATTATTTACGTGCAGAGATGGATCACGCATGTAAAGTTAAACGATGTTTAACTCCATATAATTATGCGAGTCTAACGTGCCATTCCGAGATGAGAAATACGCTAGGTCTTGATTTTTGTTACTGGAATTGAAGGTTCAGAACAGATTTATTTATATTTTTAAAAGTAAAGCATTTGTTTATCATATTACATGGATAGAAACCTATGTACCTGATTATTAACTTCATAAATGGTCAGAATATTATTATTATATTTATTTTGTAGGGTATTTATTTAGTTATTGTTTATCATCCTGATTTTGTCCGGAAATTAAAACGAATCCACCTCAGAAGAATTGTTGTGTTTTATTAGCACAGAAAGTGTTATTACATTTTCATGAATTAGATTTAAAAAAAACAAACTTAAAGTGTGTTTTTTTTAAAGCTTTTTTCAATTCTGGAATGTAATAGTCCTTCCAGACGATAAGAAGGTGGAATAGTAAGAATTGAATCAACACAAGAAAATATTTTGACATGATAATTATTTTCAATTTCGTTATTTGTTTGGTCCTTCAACTCGCTTGATTTGAGGAACACTGATAATCCTAAATAAGACGAATCGTGCGTTGTCAGTTTCTTGTTCTGGGAGTCGTAATCGGCGTACTGCCTGGGAGTATAATTTTGAGGTAGAAGGGCCATAGTGGAAAAATGCATAACCATTATAAATAAATAGTACGTTAAAACAAAATATCTAAACGTATAGGCCAACCAACATGTGATGGATATCGTGAAGTTTGTAATTGGGACATTCCAGTGTATAATCTTAAACATTCGTATAAAGAAATCATACTGTTTAAATCTTTTAAAAATCATCAAAATTTATAAGATTAGAGGATAATAAATGTAATACGATAAAATCTGCAAAAGAAAAAAAGGAAGCTGACAGTAAAGTTATGTTTGTCTGCAAATGGGCGACAAGGAGGGTGGGGGTCATGTGATTATATTACCAGCAGCGTATAACAAGTGTTCCTGGAAGTACGTTCATTATGCAGATGGGCTTGAAACAAAAGTGTGGAAAATTTATAATATTAGAGGATAATATATATAATACGATAAAATCTGCAAAAAGAAGAAAAGGAAGATGACAGTAAAGTTATGTTTGTCTGAAAATGGGTGAGAAGGAGGGGTGGGGTCATGTGATTATATTACCAGCAGCGTATAACAAGTGTTCCTGGAAGTACTTCATTATGCAGATGGGCTTGAAACAAAAGTGTGGAAAAGCAACAACAACAAAAAAAAAAAAAAAAAAAATGCGTCGGAGGGATAAAACAAAATGAGTCTAAATAAAATAAACAGAACAACAAAACCTACTTGAAATCAATGTTGACTAATGTAGTGGCAGCTTTAGCTCAAGCACAATTTTGATTAATGAACTTAAAAGTAACAACAAAGAAAATAAAAATATCAAACAAATGCAAATTAGATTCTATCTCTGAATATTTACAAATTACTTCAGCTAGAGACACGCACATAGAACAACAGTTGTATTTTCCGTTGTATCCCTTTTCAATTCATTCTAGATTAATTTAAACACTCGCTGAAGGGAGTTGTATTGGTGGTTTGAGTACGAACCTTTCGTGTACACTATAGCGACATTTTAGTAAAAAGTAAGATTATTTGAAAAGTAGTTATTTTTTAAATTCATACTACACTGAATATGTCACGTTATCATTCTGTAATATTCTAATAACATGGAATACATGTATTGTATCTCTGGTTATTCATTT
Source organism: Mytilus coruscus (assembly GCA_017311375.1). NCBI lineage: Eukaryota > Metazoa > Mollusca > Bivalvia > Mytilida > Mytilidae > Mytilus > Mytilus coruscus. The sequence continues at coordinate 50,427,916 of CM029597.1, forward strand.
CAAAAGACCTTTCACGATTTGATAAATCGATGCAATACCGGTAGTTCCTTGTATAAATTAAAATTCAATTCATAGCATAAATATTTTCCATAGCTTCTAATTTGTATGTCAATGTGAAAAGCACGTCTTTTTAAGTTTTCTTTTTCATAAATCAATACGACATGTTAAAATCGATTACTTTAAAAGCTTAAAGGTGTTAGGGTCATGATAGTGTTTGCTTTCCAATAGAATAAAGTGTATAGCGCTGTTTATATGTACAGCTTCTTTATCAATACCCTATTCTGTTATCTTAAAAAGCTACAGCAAATAATACCAAATGATAAAGTCAATAAGTGTGAACGTTCATTTCATAATCCATGTTTCGAATGCCAATAAATGTATTAAGTTTTATAATTCTCAGATAGCATATAGTATATATTACTTTATTTTGATATAATATTCATAAAACGTTGTGATGGTTCAGGAAATATCGATATGAGCAAGAGTCAGGCATTAGGTAAAGGATCTAAAATTGACATATTGGAGGCGAATGCTACGAAAAGGTACGTTTGCAATATTTTCACAAATTATTATGGTACTTTTTATCTTTTCAATGTACTGTGACATAGATTATATATAATTGATCTTACAATTGAAAAAAAAAAAAAAAAATCAGATGGGAAAGGTTCATGACAAGTATTTTGGTTTTCACAGACAGGTCTTTTTGAAACTATCTGAATCAGGCAGCAGTGGTTTACCAATGTTGCAAGTATCATACATCGATTAAAAAGATACAAATTCAGATAACAAACAAAACCTGAAGCAATTGCATGTCAGACTGGGTGCGAAGGAAGATAGGATTATATAAAATGCGCTACAAACAGAATGTTCAACGAATAATACATAAACGCATTAAGTACATTTTATTTTCTTACTTGGAGTGTGGAAAATTTTGTGTTGATTCAATAAATAAAAAAAAAATTGTTCGAACCGCTGTGTACACTGAAACATCATACTTTAGCTGCATTTTTTGTTCATATTACTACACTGGGTCGATGCCACTTCAGTATACGAAAAACCAACCTACAGGTCAATATTACTCCAAAACTAGGTACTTTTCAAATTTAAAATTGAATGTAGTTGTTTTAAAACCACTGTGACAAATTTGACCTGAGATGATATGTCTGATCATTTCGTTCTGTTTGAAGCATTTTATGCTAGTAGTTTAGTGTACATGGTTCCCCAACCTTTTAATCTCAAGCATTTGTCATGCTATTTCAGGAATCAATGTTTTGTTCAATGAAAACTGTATCATGCGTTTATTATATAAACGAAGAGAAAAACGTTAACTTAATGCAATCTTTTATTGCTGTATTAACCTATATGTGCAATGCGGAAAAGCCGGTTATGAAAAATAGATGTGGGGTAAATGTTCACGGAACGTATATTCGTTTTCAAGTTTCAAGTGTTCTTAACTTTTTTGTACATATGTTTATATATGACCTCTAAATCGGGGAAAGGTCTTGTGATATGAAGAATTTGACTTCTTGTATATGAAATTGCTAAAAGTTCCTAATAAAACCATGATTAAACACGTCTGTTTATATAAAAGTAATATATGCATTGTCAATTCAGAAAAGGGATTTAAAGTTGAAGTACATTGGTACATTAATATAAGTGTTATAGCTATTAGTGCACATAAAACGTGTTTAAGTACAAGCAAACTGTATTATTTAAATCGTGCAAAATAGAGGAGGAAGTAACCAAATGAATAGCGAAAGGCATAAGTCGAAAACGAACTGACAATACCATGGCAAAAAAACGACTAAAAGACAATCAACACAACATAGAAAACTAAAGACTGAGCAACACGAACACCACCAAACACCGGGGGTGATCTCAGGTGCAAATAACGAATTACAATGCAGGAAACCTTACACATACAAATGTATATGCTTTTGGAATAACATTTTCACTGAAAAGTTTAATTTTCGTCTTACGGATCAGAGATCGTAAAACATAGAAGAAAGGTTTGGGGATAACATTAACAAAGGAATCAAGCAAAAAAAAAAAAGAACCAATATGAAAATACAGCAAAATTCAAAGCACCATAATCTACTAGTAACTAAAACTTCGAATGTCGAGGATAAACATACTCTGAACCACGTAGCATATTTAATCCGGTAGTTAGGAATATAAAACGATAATAATGATAACGCATGAAAGAATGAGATGCGATTACTGTATATAGAATGCATCCTTAATAATATATAAATCAGATATTTGCTAACAGTCTGAAAGTCGTATAATGATCCCCATACCTTAAAACTAATATAGGATTTGACAACAACTACCGTGCCTATAAACATGGACATACAGTAGTAATGTAAAAAATACAGGGCATCGGTAGTATATGTATTCCAGGATATTGAGCCAATACGAGATAACACAACATATGATTTGAACACTAAATGTTCTAATACCTCGTGATACCTGTTACAATAAATTAATACAAAAAAAAAAGGCGAAAGTATATTTTAAACCTTTTGAATTTATAATGGTAATTTGATGCACATCACTTTTACTTTTTGTGTGACATTTTCTAACTGTGCTACATATATATAATGCATAATTAGATCCGTTTTCATAACAATTAAAAACCTTTAGCAAAGTGTAAAAGTTTTTGTTCACAGATTTAAATGAACGGTGAATGATTATGAAAATGAAAAATCTTCCCATTCAATATCTTATTTAAATTGTATTACTCGTGTCTTAAGAAATGTTGCTTAAATACCTTATATTCTGTCATCTACAATGTATACATGTTTTTATTTGATGTCCTGATTCATAAAATCCATCAGGAAGTCATTATCAGCCGGGACAGCTAAAAAAAATATATGTATATTAATAAACCTTTGATTTGACGGTTTGTTATTCCAATAGTCTATATACGAGAGAACTGTTTGAGATTTAAATGAAACAAATGTTTGTTTTTGTAACTGAATATCATAGAATAGAGAATGGAAACGGGGGAATATAAACTGTTACGTTATCATTTGATTTTTACCAAATTTTCTATAATAATTCAAATAATTACTTAACCTACAGGGACTTTCAAATTACGGCTGAAATGGTACAATTTAGAAGTACGCAATGAAAGAAAATTCTAAATGTTAACAGTGGATGGATGGATATCCTTTCTTTTCTATCATTAGTAAACAAACGATAAAAATGAACCATTTATGAACAATATGTATCATTGAATATGTTTATAGTAGCGAATTATATAAATATAATTAATGTCATAACTTTCAAGATCAATTTTATTTTCTGTATGGCGGGTCGTATCTGAAACTTGATACTTAATCATAACGGTACGTTTGACAAACTAAAACATTAATAAAATTTGACCTATTAAAACGATTGTTTTTGTCAATAGACAAGTTTTAACAATCATGTGAAGATTTTTTAAACCTATCATTATTCAAAATAAAAAGTTCAAAGAAGAAACAGTTCCGAAATTTTAAAGGAATTTGACAATAATTATGTAAATTGCACAAGGTAAGTATATGGTAAATGTTTTTTTTTCTTTTCAAATCTATTGATATTTCCATTGTCATTTTCCTAAATGAGTTTTTCTGTTTTTAATTTTCATGACACTCTTTGTCAGACACAACAGTTACAAAACAATTTTGTAAAATAAATTGTTCCTTTCATATTATTTCTGAGGGCCATATATAGGGATAGTTTTGTTATATGTAAACATTACGAAAATCAGTCCATTTTCTCTATTTAATTGAAGTGTTATGAAAATCTTTAGTAATGTTGTATATGACTAATTTAAATGTATCGATATGATGGTAATTACCGTAACAATGCAGCTAATATCCAGCATAGTTACTTAACTCTTCAAAGTTGATTTGCAACCAGGATACCCTCACATTCCAATTGTTCCAAAAAGCATTTATGTTTGCTACTGAACAAATTTCAATACAAGTGAAATCCTGTGGAAGAGTTATATGTATATTTGCTTTGTAAATTGTAATTAAATCACGTGATCTCTTAAACATAGATTTTAGTGGAAATAGGTGCTTCAGTTTGAGTTACTCACAGATCTTCTTTAATCTAAGCATAAATCGGATGAAAAATGGCTGCTAGTTCAATGAGTGTACGATTTAGAATTCAAAGTTCGAAATCTCGTCCGTCAAGTTATAAAGTTCCAGGAAATTCTAGACCGTCAAGCTATAGAAGTACAACATCTGTAGGATCGAGGCCTTCTAGCTACAAACGCTGTAACGAAGATAATGATACTGAAACAGAATCACAACAGAGGTCGTTCCTCCGGCCTTCAAGTTTTAAAATTATTGAAAGTTTATCTAAAATTCCTTTAGAGGAAAGGACTGTAACTCCATCAACAGATGTTTTCATAGGATCTCGGCCTTCTACTGAATATACACATTCTAGGTAATAAAGCTAGTCTTACGGTTATATCTACTCATTTTAAATAATGTTTTCTTCTTTTTAATTCAATAAAATTGTATATATATATATAGGTTTTTATCCATGCTTTGAATAGATAAAACTATAATTCTCCTCTGAGCAGAATTTGTTCATCTAAAAGTATATAGCTTCTTATAGTGAATAACTTATAGTATGTTAGCATTCTTCCAACTTTAAAGCTTCTCTGTATCGTAAATGAATAGATCACTAACGTCAGCTAACATGGTTAATTGCCTTAATATTTTACCTAATTTATGTGCATTTGTAATAGTTACCTATGACGGTCAGACACCTCCTGGAGGAATGAAAAAAGTGCCCTGCAAAATCCTGTTAAGATTTTAATTTTCTAAAACATAAAATATATTTGAATTTTATTTATCTAGGGCATACTATGCCTTAAAACTTTTCCAGATACACAAGTTTGTCTGTACTCAGAGTAAATTTTGAGGTGAAAACGCAGCCATTTTAGCCAAAGGGTCACATGAACCTAAAATGCAAAAAAGAATTCATATTAGCGGGATGTCTCTAGACATAGTATAGAGTACCATTACCTGGGCAATTCTTAAGTGTGAACTGTTGAAGTTATATTTTTCTTTATCTCGAAGCTCAAATGAGCAGCCTTTTTTTTTTTTTTTTTTTAAACAGATAATTGTGAAACTCATAAATATATGATATTCTTCATTATATTAAAATTATGTAACACGATATTGTACAGCGCTTAAAATACGTAAAAAAATATCAAGAATTAACCTTTGAAGATCCTGTTTTGCTGATTAATTGTTGTTGTTTATATTATGTTTTGTTTACAACATGCTTTTCAAGATGACAACTTAAAATAACGATAAAAAAAGTAAAAAAATAGCCATCTTAGGGCAAAACTCCATTAAGAAGTCGATTAACATTTCAGTCATGCTGACCTATTTGTATATATCGTTTTGCTGTTCATCATTGTCTGTCAAAGTTTTTTTTACTATCTAGTATAATTTTAAAGAGAATGACCAAAGCACAAAAATGGGCATAACTCTAATAATAGTGTCATTAATGATGTGTATGTTTTGATTGACTGAAAGCATTCCAGTGTCAAATTGTATTTCCAATAAAATTCAACAATCACGACAGAATGCTTCTCTGTGTTATTTATTGGGTTGTAAAAGCGTTGTTCGTGCGCATATTTAGTATGAAGCGCGAATCAATATTTTCACTGGCCAGCCCATCAACGTGGTCAAATTACTCGGAATGGTTTTGTTTCGTTCTATTTTGTAACGTCTGCAAACTCTAAATATGTTCTTGTGTACCTATCAATGAAAATACTCTCCGAATAGGTAATATTCATTTTCGGTTCCAACTGTAACATCACTGATTGTGCCAGTGGTTTTTATCTCAACGTGAGATTTAACCTAGGATTGTACCTAGACATGTTAGATCTAAAACTGTTCGAACAACTGGTAGATTTTAAATAAATTCAATATGAAAACGACATTTAAGTCATTTAGTTTCATAAATATTTTAAATCACGTAACTATGGACATTAAATGATATAAAACATTGTGATGTGGAATTGACACTTGAAAAGAGATATACTTAAAACTCAGTTGTAATGGAAAAGGGGTATTTACTAACGCGAAGAACGATAGACACTAATTTTTTTTATTGGATTGCATTTCACATTCTTCTAAAATGAGAATGCTGTTCAATTATCTGTTATAATTGTTTTAAACTGTCGTCGCTTTACACATTTACACATGTTCGATTGTGTAACTTTTCTAACTACATTGCCAAGTTGACTGAGGTCATGTCATGCATTTCATAAATATTTAAATGAGAGATAAAAAAAAAAGAATGAGTATTGATTTAAATCAATGCATTTGTCCATTTATAACGTCAACATTTTGAAAGCAATCTTTTAAAATAAAAAATAACAATAGAAATCCGTTAATCGGTAAATCTACCGTATTAGGATTATCAATATTTTCCCGTAAAATTTCTCTATACAATTACTATTTAAACAGCTTTATGAAAAGCTCTAATTGCTACTCAATGAAAGTTATCAGCTGTAATCGTTCCTCTATTAGAGATTGCTCAAAGATAAAAAGCATTGCTATAGAATGTTAAAAACAGATAAAATCTTTAATCAACCCTTTCAGTTTTTAAGTGGACATATCCCACTTGCATCAAATATGTCATTATTTTTTTTATGTCGAGTGTCCTTTTGAGCTGATTTAGATGTTTTGAAATTCAGCCAAGCAAAGAAATATATTTAGATTAAAAAGTCTTGTGTTGTAATTTATTTTTAATTTAGATTGAAAGTATTTAATATACAGGTCGTAAATGGTATATTTTCATTTCTCGCCTTTTATGCTTCTGTGTAGCATGTGAAATGGACAATTTAAAAGCTGATTTGAATTCAAGAGAATCATTTAGTTCAAATATTGACTTTTATATATTTTGGAAGGATCAAGTGTATTTCATGTTTGATTTATAACAAGATCCTTACCAACTATTGACTATTTCTATGTGACAATTCATTTGCTACTTGTTTGAAAAAGTTTGGACTTGTTGCGAAAAAGTAAAATATTACATATGTCATTGTGGATATAAAAGTCTTCTTGTAAACATGTTACAAAATAACATTTAATACATTTAAACGTAATGTTACGGATATCTCCGCTGTGATTTTTCCTTAGATTGAACTCTTTCTTGACCGTTTAAAAAGAGTATTTATTCATTTGTATACAAACTCAGATTTCATTTGACGGATTCTTGGCAACTTATTTGGTCATCTCCACAGGGAAAAGCTATAGGAGATGTATACATTCATTGGATCTATGTAATAAGCAAACGTATTTTTAAGATATGTAAGATAATTTTGTTTTATCCTCGTCGGTCATGAATGGCTGAAACTTTAAAATCAGATCTACAAAGGGATATTTTAAAAAGAGCGGATAAAATCTTAAAGTACGAAGAAAGATAGTGTTTCGTTGGATTACTGTTTGTGTTTCGTTTGTTCATAAACCATGAGTAAACAAGATAGTTGCGTTTTCTGTCGAGTTCCGGAAGTTGAAGTTGAAACCGATGACGGACTCGATGACGATTTAGCTTCAATTACACTATCACAAGTTCAAAAAGCCAATGAAGAGTGGCAAATTAGCGATGTTCCCTGGTATGTTGCTAGTCAAGACGAACAAATTCGGTAAGCCAATGTTTCTTCTAAAACCATTATTTATACGTATTATAATTAATATGCATGGAAGCGACAAATGCGGATCAACAAAATTTGAAAACTGGTTTCAGGGCCCCGGGCTTTCACCTCGAAATTGGTGTCCAGCCTCGATTTTAATCTGATTTTTTCAACATCTCCGAAGAAAGGGGTCAATCCCAGACCCATTCTTTGTTCGACATTCTAGTGAAATTAACATTTCTAACCGTGAGTACTGAAATTGAAAAATCTATTTTAATCATTAAGTAATAGATATTGTGAACTTTCTTATGATTTATGATGTGATGGTGTTGATTTACTTAGTTTAATGCTAGTCGTATGAACATAGTTTTTTTGCAGCTAGTAACTTATTTCTAAGTCTTTTATTTTCCCTTTTTGAATGTGGTAAAAATCACCTTACTTCCGCAACATCTATATGACACCCGCTCTTCAATAAACCATACCAACTGTTGAGTATCCATAATGCCACATTTGTCCTTCATACAAACGCGGGTTACTATCTAGATTTGTAACCAAAGATTTTAAAGATATAGCCATGTTACTGTTGAAACAATTCATTATAAATATGGCCTCTATTTTTAATCTGAAGTTATTAAACCTTCAGTAAACATTTCCCTGCAAAACAGTTAGTTTCAAATAACAAAGTATACAGTTTTGTTTGATGTTTCTGTTTTCGCATTACACGTCTGTTGTTCAACCTCTAAACTGAACTTAAGTGAACTCAAAATGATGAAACCCAAATATCGATATTATTTTCGTACAAACTCAGTCGGACTCATTATAAACTCGTACAAACTCATTCTGACTCATAATAAACGGAGTCCAAATTTCATATTTGCTTCAATGAGTTGTTTTTAAGCCACGCCCTCTACATGTTTCAGTGTCTTTTGCTCAAATAAGCAACTAAATGGGAAGGTTTGAATAAAGAAGGGACATTGACATATTTGTTTGTATGTTCCACTGCATATATATATTTGAGCAATTCGTGCAGCAGCTGTATATATAGTGTGTCACCTTGTATATTTGAGAAAAAATAGTACAGACATAAACCTCATCAATTCGTTTGATGCACGGGCGCTTGGGGAATGCATCCCCTTTTTTCTTAATATTTTAATTTGTAATAAGTTTTATTGCTAGAGGGACAACATATATAAATTAGTGTTATTGTAATATCGTATTGATAAGTGCAAAAAACATTAAATAAGTGAAAATAAGTAAAAATATTACAGAATATTTACTAATGAAAACTTAAAACACGAAAACAAAATATTTAAAAGAAAAGGGGGGATACATTGCCCTAGCGCCTGTTATTATATGTGAAATTAACTAATGCGAAACTTTAAAATTATATTTCCATAAATCTTTTCGACGAATGATAAGCTTGTACATGTATATCAGCTCGTAGCTATTAACTGTTTAACATTGAAAAGTCGATATATTTGTGTGAAAATCCACAGAAAAGATCAATTGATTTGTTTTTGGTCAAATATTCGGTTCTTATCACCAATGAATAGTTTAAAAACATAAATTAACGCCTCTTGGAAAAACTTTAATAGAACGGTGCGTCTAGTTGTTTATTTCCATCAACGAAAAATAAACATAAATCTTTACTAATCTAGACTGATAATCAAGAAATATATTTAAAAATTACCCTTAGTACAATTTATTCTATTTTGTTATACACTGATCGTATCCTTATCATGATATTTTGACAGTCAAGATTGGCGTTCTGCATAGTCTTTATTTTTGATAACAAAAGATATGGGTATATTTAAAGGGACTTGCATTGTGCTAAAAGTTCAACCGTTAATTGAAGATAAAAGAAGTAGAGCCAATTCCCCTGTGTATGCTTAATTTACATGGTCAAACTCTGGAAGATATTGAAACCTACCGAAATATGAATATCAAAATTCAACAAAGACGGTTTTAGTTGTTCTGTTTAGGTCCTGTTGCATGGTTTTCATCCTCTATAATGTTTTATATCTATTTATTTGTTCACGAGCGTACCTAAGGAAGAATATTCCAGAAGCCAATCGGCAACTCTCGTGTGATTCCGCTACTTTCCTTCCTTAGATGGAAGAACGGAATCGGTCGAGTTTAGACGAGTATCCCAGAAATATCTTTATGAGCGCTGCAATCAGTATCATACTTTTTTACAGGGAAAATAAGATAGATTTTATATATCCATTATATCACCAAATAATATGCAGTGCTCAACATTGTTTGTGGAGGCAATATTTAACCATTGTACATTATTGCAAATTCTGTATGTTTTTTTGTGAATTTTGCATCGAATGACATCATAAACCAACATGAATTATTTTAAACCTGAAAGACAATTAATACATAAAGCTTTTCTTCCGAAGGGAAAGTTTGATTTTGTATGCCCTATACAGTTATTTTTGTGTGTGAGTTGAAAATGCTGCAAAAGTCAAAATCTACCAAAGTAGTAGTTTTTGGTCGTATTTAGAATTAATGATTTGGTAAAATGTTAAGAAATAAATCATGATGTTGTTAGTGCATAGAGCTGTGCTACTAAGAGTGTTCTACCCCGGATATAAATTTCATTTCCTTTGTTTACAAATCTTTATTAAATTTTGGGTCCTCAATGCTCTTCAACTTCACACTTGATCTGGCCTTTTAGCTGTTTTTGGTTCTGGCGTCCCTGGTGCATCTTGTGTAGACGAAGCTCGAGTCTGGCGTGCGGAATTATGGGCCTGGTGTCTTTAATGAGTTTTTTCTATGAATTTATAGATTGCAATACTTTTAACAAAAGACATTGGTGTGAAATGAATTCATGGTATATATCAAAGCTCCTCCTTTTTTATGCGTTCATAACTGGATTATTTAGATAAAAGATATACGTATATTTCACTTTACATGATTATCCGTTTTACGTGATAAAACTGTCTAAATCGCTAAAATACTTGAAAATTATCCCAGTTTGTTTTGAAATACCTTTGTTTCTCTAGACATATTTCATTACAATCAAGATATTACAAACAATATATGTAATGATTAGATCTTTATCCATTGTTTAATTAGATATATCGTAATGAATGATACAATATTTATAATAATACTAATCCTTGTTAATTAATTTAGTAGTCATTTTATTCTTGTGGCATCGTATCGACTTGAGTCGCGGTGTAATTGACTATGCTTATGGCATTTATCCCACGGATCTTTGTGATCAACAATCGATGGACACAGAGTTTCTCAAAATATGATTAATATAAAAATTCCAAATATGGAATATTCAGATGATATTGATGAAATTTTACACAAACGGTAAGTTGCAGGATGACATTTGGGAGGTCTTTAGATTTGAAAAAAAAAAAATTTCAATATAGTTTTGATACATATTACTTAAATGAAATAACTGAAGTCTATAGAATTGTACATTTTAACTTTCAAGGTTTTTACAGAAATGATAACCCATATTTTTCAATGATAATTACTTCTTATATATACAGTAGATATCAAATACTGTTGATTCTATTTAAATTTTGAATTTTAATAATTGTGTATTATTTAATATAAAATTTCATATTCATACAAATGAATGATAATGGTCTTATAAATTAGAAAATCGTCCACACGTGTAACAGATTAGCTATTATATTAAACCGTAATACTCTAAGCTCTTCATTATAACACTGTCTTACCTCCCCGAAGTTTACATTCCTTGTCTAGAAGACGAACATCTCTTTAAGTCTGGCATCTTTAACCCCAAATGTTTAACAATCTATTTTTACTTTGCTCTCTAATGCTTTGAGAAAAAAAAAAGGCCACACACAACTCTTCTTTGTCCTGAGAGAACATACAACTTAAGAAACGGTGCCCCCGATCTATATTGATCCAGGGTGAGAATGTGTTTTAGATTTATTATCAACTTCTCTGTATATCTTGATACCATGAAAGCTCAGTACATGACTTTTTTTGGCGTGATTCACCTTTTGTTTTGTTGAGTTCCCATGATCCAAATTCTTGCTTTTAACATATACATGTATATAACAATTTTTTCTGTACCTACTCATTATCTGTACAACTGACATTTCATAGAAAATCTTAAACAGCTCTATTTTCGAAGAAGCATTGTCTTTGATTTTGCCTATGCGTTTCTACCTCTCATACACTTCATACATACCTATTTATATGTAGGTCTTTTTGTGTGTTTGGGGATCAAACTTTTGGTCTTTGATATTAGGTGTACTGCAGACACACGCAACGTGTAGACGGACTGAAATTGTTACTATATGTTCTTAATACATTACATAAATGCATAAAGTACATAACTTCAATTCGTTATAACAGTTGGTTATTCCGTTGCGGTGCATGACAGCACAGCGCTAGTTCCTGGTAAAGGAGAACTTATGTAAAAAAAAATATGCTCATAAAAAATCTAATGGTTAAAACAGTAAATTAAAACAGTGAATAAACATAAATCATATACACGGATGCACTTTAAAGACCTATCAATATTGGGAATGTTTAAACAAAATTTCATTCTATTAAAATGTCTTTCTGTCTTTAATTGAAAGTTAGTGGAGCCTTCAAAATACCAGTACGAAATCGAATAATATACTTAATTCTATATGTGGCATAGGTATACAAATTAGACTACTCAAAAGCTCTATTTATTTTTTATAAACGATATTTGTTTGAATATCGGGTAAACTAACACAGTTTAAACGAGTACTTATAAAATATAATAGATGTTGTCCCTCTACGGTTTACATTTCGTGCTTGCTTAAAATAAAGGTTATGTATGGGTTCCTAATCTTGAAGTCTCAGGGGTACCTAATAAAGGTTATGTATGGGTTCCTAATGTTGAAGTCTCAGGGTACCTAATAAAGGTTATGTATGGGTTCCTAATCTTGAAGTCTCAGGGTACCTAATAAAGCTTATGTATGGGTTCCTAATCTTGAAGTCTCAGGGTACCTAATAAAGGTTATGTATGGGTTCCTAATCTTGAAGTCTCAGGTGTACCTAATAAAGGTTATGTATGGGTTCCTAATCTTGAAGTCTCAGGGGTACCTAATAAAGGTTATGTATGGGTTCCTAATCTTGAAGTCTCAGGGGTACCTAATAAAGGTTATGTATGGGTTCCTAATGTTGAAGTCTCATGTGTACCTAATAAAGGTTATGTATGGGTTCCTAATGTTGAAGTCTCATGTGTACCTAATAAAGGTTATGTATGGGTTCCTAATGTTGAAGTCTCAGGGTACCTAATAAAGGTTATGTATGGGTTCCTAATGTTGAAGTCTCAGGGTACCTAATAAAGGTTATGTATGGGTTCCTAATGTTGAAGTCTCAGGGTACCTAATAAAGGTTATGTATGGGTTCCTAATGTTGAAGTCTCAGGGTACCTAATAAAGCTTATGTATGGGTTCCTAATCTTGAAGTCTCAGGGGTACCTAATAAAGCTTATGTATGGGTTCCTAATGTTGAAGTCTCATGTGTACCTAATTAGGTTATTCAACACACAAGTAATTGCCGTGCACACTGTATGTCAGACTGATATAATATGAACAAAAAAATAAGAAGTCCAAAGTTAAAATGTACTCTTGAGAGCATTGAATGTTGTATTGATTGTTGCAATATCTTACAATGTATAAATCAATAACTGATAAAATCTACAATGTATTGAATTGCACATTATAATAAATACGAATGTCTTTAAAACAAAAATCGAATAACGTATTAAAGGGAAGACGGGAATTAACAAAAATATTTGTCTGTACAACCACAGACCACGTCTGGATGGGGGTCCCTCAATTCTGTATTCTATAATTATTTACGCCATTTTTCTCTATTCTTTACATTTTTTGCCCATTATTCGCTATTCTTTATATTATAACACCCCATTATTCTCTATTCTTTTTTTTTTTGCATTTTTTCTCTATTCTTTATTTTTTTGGTCCGTTATTCTTTGTTTTGTAAACCCCATCAAGACCCTCAAATATCTTACTCGTCAGACAAAAATATGCGTACAAACAAAGACGACAAACCTGACTTATTACAGACAGAAAATGTGATGCTTACACATGTTTTACACGCTCACGTATTTTCCCTTTGCCTATCTAGACCATGTGTACTGTCGAAGTACTGACTCATGAAAATCTTCGGTAACAATTTTCAAATCATTATACAGGCATGTACAGGGTCGAAGAATTCCAAATGATTTTCATTTTATGCAAAGTTGACAAAGGAGTAGAGACAGGAACCCCAATAAACGGCCCTGTAAAGGTGCATTTTTAAACTTCAATAGTTTGAGTAAATTTACTGTAAATGTATTGCTAAATGTATTATTTTTGAAAGTATAATAAGAAAAAAATGTATATCTGCTTCATAGATTATGAATATATTAGCCTGAAATAGGTATAGATTTAATTTTAGTCCATTTTTTTCGACCTTATTTCATGATTTCATATGTGACGCCACCCCTCGCCCATTGAAATTTTGATTGAAAAGTAAAGAATATAGTATATTTAAAATATTTCAGCAAAACTCTTTGTGGGCGAGGGGTGGCGCCACTGTTAATTTTTCAGAAAACTGACATATATTTCACCAAATTATGCCAAAATTCAGGCGTTCACAAATTCCCCTACATTTATTATGTAATTGGTAAAAAATATTTTATAACTGAAACAATTGGACATTTTAATATATATACCTTCATATAATTTTCTAAACATCATCGCAATTGAAAAATTTCAGGTTTTTAGGGCCTAAATTATGTGTTAGTGGACCAACTCATGGCAAACCCCAAAATTTTGTTTTTATCTGTGATGCTTTAAATGAAGCAAAGTACCACATATGATCTACAAAATTTAAGTGAGATATGCATCTTTTCCTCTATGTTGCCAATTTTAGATCAAACAGTCATAAGGAAATACTTAAGCAAGAATTTGTGTCCATAGGACACCATGCCCTGCTCACATTATTACATTTTTATGTTCAATGAACCTCGATATCTGGGTCAAAACCCTAGTTAGCATATCTATTTTTTTTCATCACATCGTAATGAACTTGTGTACTACGTTTTAGGTTAATATGACCACAACTTCATGGTAAACCACCTTAAACCAAAACTTTAATCTACCTTAAACCAAAACTTTAATCTGCCTTAAAACAAAACTTTAATCTGCCTTAAACCAAAACTTTAATCTGCCTTAAAACAAAACGTTAATCTGCCTTAAACCAAAACTTTAATCTACCTTAAACCAAAACTTTCATCTACCTTAAACCAAAACTTCAATCTACCTTAAACCAAAACTTTAATCTACCTTAAACCAAAACTTTAATCTGCCTTAAACCAAAACTTTAATCTACCTTAAACCAAAACTAAAATTACCTTAAACCAAAACTTTAATCTACCTTAAACCAAAACTTTAATCTACCTTAAACCAAAACTTTAATCTGCCTTAAACCAAAACTTAAATCTGCGTTAAACCAAAACTTTAATCTACCCTGAACTAAAACTTTAATCTACCTTAAACCAAAACTTTAATCTGCCTTAAACCAAAACTTTGATCTGTCTTAAACTAAAACTTTAATCTACCTTAAACCAAACTTCAATCTGCCTTAAACAAAAGTTAATATGACTTAAATCAAAACTTTAATCTACCTTAAACCAAAACTTTCATCTACCTTAAAACAAAACTTCAATCTACCTTAAACCAAAACTTTAATATACCTTAAACCAAAACTTTAATCTGCCTTCAACCAAAACTTTGATCTGCCTTTAATCTGCCTTAAACCAAAAGTTAATCTGCCTTAAACCAAAACTTTGATCTGCCTTAAACCAAAACTTTAATCTGCCTTAAACCAAAACTTTAATCTGCCTTAAACCAAACCTTCAATCTACCTTAAACCAAAACTTTAATCTGCCTTAAACCAAAACTTTAATCTACCTTAAACCAAAACTTCAATCTACCTTAAACCAAAACTTCAATCTACCTTAAACCAAAAATTTAATGTGCCTTAAACCAAAGCTTTGATCTACCTTAAACCAAACTTTAATCTGCCTTAAAACTTTAAAATACCTTAAACTTTAATCTGCCTTAAACCAAAACTTTAATCTACCCTGAACTAAAACTTTAATCTACCTTAAACCAAAACTTTAATCTGCCTTAAACCAAAACTTTAATCTTAAACTCAAACCAAAACTTTCAAACTTCAATCTGCCAAAAGTAAATGACAAAACTTTAATCTACCTTAAACTTAATCTACCTTAAAACCAAACTTCAACTTTAATCTAAACTTAAACCAAAACTTTAATCTGCCTTCAAATAAAACTTTAATCTACCTTAAACCAAAACTTTAATTACCTAAATAAAAACTTTAATCTTAAACCAAAACTTTAATCTACCTTAAACCAAAACTTTAATCTACCTTAAACCAAAATTTCAATCTACCTTAAACCAAAACTTTAAACTACCTTAAACCAAAACTTTAATCTGCCTTAAACCAAAACTTTAATCTGCCTTAAACCAAAACTTCAATCTACCTTAAACCAAAACTTTAATCTACCTTAAACCAAAACTTTAATCTACCTTAAACCAAACTTTAATCTACCTTAAACCAAAACTTTAATCTACCTTAAACCAAAACTTTAATCTACCTTAAACCAAAACTTTAATCTACCTTAAACCAAACTTTAATCTACCTTAAACCAAAACTTTAATCTACCTTAAACCAAAACTTTAATCTACCTTAAACCAAAACTTTAATCTACCTTAAACCAAAACTTTAATCTGCCTTAAACCAAAACTTTGATCTGCCTTAAACCAAAACTTTAATCTGCCTTAAACCAAACCTTCAATCTACCTTAAACCAAAACTTTAATCTGCCTTAAACCAAAACTTTAATCTACCTTAAACCAAAACTTTAATCTACCTTAAACCAAAACTTTAACCTCATCGGTCTCATCGGTAAAACGCGAAATCTGTTTTCAAAACCCTAATTTGACATCATAAAAAGTTTCAAGGTGATGTTGGTAAATCACCTTAAACCAACGGACGAACGAACAGACCGGAAACATAAAGTTCCCTTTCCATCGTAGGCGGGGTACAAAGCTTTTTTTCCACTAAATGTTGTTAAAATTACTATTTACTAAACTTTTTCTTAGTTAATTACAACAATGAACATATCCCATGGAATTAAAATGTCCTTTAACCCTATGTTGTCAATACGTATCTGTGGCACGTACTGGAGTGAAATTTACCAAGATCGACTGTTTGATTGATTGTTATTTGTTTAATTCCAGTGGCAAATATTTCAAACATTTTCAGGACGATAAAAAATTAACAATTACTACAATAGGTAGGTTTTAACGGGACATTTGGACTTCCACATGAAGGTATTTTGGACAAAGGATATAGGATTGATTGATTGTTGGTGTTTTAACGCCACTTTTAAGCGCCGCATTTGGGCTATTTCGTGGCGGCCAGTTTTTATTGGTGGAGGAAGCCGGAGTGCCCGGAAGGATATAGGACTATTTATTTCAGATAGTCAAGACTCCTTATGTTTTGGTTTATTCTAGATCTTGTATTTTACTTTATTGCTTATTTAAAACACATAATGTTTTGTTCATGGCAGATCTTGTATTTTACCCTATTGTTTGATATTTGTAAAATTGTGTGTTTACAGTCTATATCATAGTTCCATATAAGGAAAAAAAAACAACAACAAAAAAAAAAAAAAAAAAACAACAAGAAAAACAAAAGAAAAACAAAACGCGGAGTTTGTGACGATTATATTTTTCATTGAAAAACAATTAAATGATATTTGTTTTCTAAAGGACTCTTATAAAACACCCGGACATACTTTACATCGTTCAAAAATATACAACTAAACTACCAATCTTAAATAAATAAAATAAATTTGTTCAAACAAATACTACAAAAGAAATACCCACTCTCTTCTGTTGTATTGGAGATTTATTTAAATCGGAGAATCAGATTTAAACAATATACCCCTTCGAGGTAGAAAACTCTGCTTTTTATATACCAACCTATCTAATACCTATACGATTAATTATTTTGCTTAGCCCGTTATTTTTGGACAAGAACTAAAGTCCTTTTTATGAGTTATTGTGAAATATATTTATTCCATTTTCAGCTTTAATCTATTATTAAGCTCTCAATAGGGGTAGCTGAGGGATAATGATCACATAGACATTATATAAAATATTGAATATTGTCTTTTTAACGCGATTGCAATAAAATGAATACAGGTTTTGTATGTTACGGTTAAATGGTTAAATATATATATTTTATTGGAAAGTTTAAAAGCATGTTCATTCGTAATTTTAACTGCCTACATTCATAAATCCCCTGCGAACGTTAAAATGTAGTTCTACAAGACGAAAGATTCGGATTGTCACATATTTTATTTCGTGTAGGGATGTTCCGAACAATGTGGATATCTTTTGATAACACTGTTGACACAGCACCCTTCAGAGTTACGGGCGAACGACATGATTCAATATTTTGAAACAAGAGTTTTCAAATATTTGAAATAGAAGTACTCGTTGAAAGTGCAAATATATTGGGGGATTATGATTAAACTATTATTAATGTGATTAGTTTGAAGTTGTACGACTGTTGGGTAAAATGCCACGAAAGAAAAACATTAAGCAATATTTGACAAATACAATGCTGGACAGGGATGTTGGTGTACCAGTATATACACCTTATTCCTCGGAAACACATCTTCCGAGCCTTTTTACTGGGTAAGTTATTTTTACTTCGATTGGTATGTTTGGTCTAATTTGATAGGATATTCGGGTTATAGTGACAAAAATGTCTTTTCTTGAAATTGTTGAAGATAGTCATATATTATACCATGTGACATAATCAACAGTAATGAATTGTGATACACTTTATGCTTAATTTCTCATAAATGTGTCAGTGTCTACATTATAACCAGTTAAACCTTTATTTCTATTCTTTACTATACAAGAGAAAAATAGCTATCAATTACGTCTATATGCATACGTTAACTATGTTTTAAAATTCATTAGAAATATGTTTTTGTGAATTAAAAAAAATGGTGTTATATTGTACTTGTTTGTTGAAAGAGCTTGTGGATAGAATTGTATCTAATTTTTAAGAGGTAATCAGTCGTATTGAGAAAATAATCTTGAAAAATTGTTACAATTGTATTGACGGTTTAAAATAATTTGATACAAACTAAATTATTTGTCACCAATATTAATCCATTGTCCCTGTCACGACTGAAAGGTAAAAACTTACTGCAGGTATCAATAAAGATATATTTCGGTTCAAATGTTATAAGGTATCATTTCAAAGTCAGTCTAAATGGATCATGTGTTGTCTGTTCATGTTTGTCTTTTTATGTTCGACTATTGTTTTTGGGTGTTGGTTAGAGTCAAAATGTTTGGCAGTTCCTGTTATCATTTTTATGTATTATTTACTCAAACGGAGCAGAATTGTCAACACGTCCTTTATATGTTTATGTTTAACAGATGCAAGAAACCCCGCCAAGGGAGGGAACTAGACTAGTTTTTGAGTTTTTTGTCTACTGTACGCGCATCCCTAAAAATGTTATTTTATGGGTAATAAGCGTCAAATTAAAAATATAAGAAAATGTCGTGCGTGCAATATTTATTCCAAATATATCATATGATAAAGGAAAATAAACAAGCACTTTCATCCTCCTTTCGGAACCTATGCACCTCGTAAAATTTAAAAAAGACTAGGAAGCAGTATGTTATAATGTATACATTATTACTATATGTTCTATGGTTATACATTGGTTCTATTGCATTGAAACAAACAAATGTTTGGGTGCAATATTCAGAGATCTTTTGTCTTTTAAGACCATCGCGTAGAAGAGATGAATACATTTTAAATTGAAAAATCAATCACTTCACTCTTGAAACTATGCAAAATTAAAAGTTTAACAACTTTTTTTTGTTCAGAATATTGATTCATTTGTCATCATGTGATTTTCTTCAGAAACCGATAATTTTTTTTCATTGTTTTGAAAGTTGTGATCAATTTCATGTTATTGAAATGAAATTACAACATCTGAATTAATAATTTATTGTAATTTTTTAAGCTCTCAACAGAAATCATTTCTAAAGAATATGATAAAAAACTTGTCATCAGTTTATTAAAAAACAATAAAAAGGAAAATATTACCCCAAAAAAAAAAAACCTCCAAATAAAACCAAAAAAAAATACAACTGAACCCTGGTCTTTAACCGGATACGTAAACACTGACCATATAACATTTTTCTCTCTTCAACAGGAGTTACAAAAAGTACCCACAATAAAAAACTGATCAGAAATTGATTCAATAATTTTGGATTGCCTTGCAATTGAAAGATTTGCTGTCATGGTACTGAAGTGTATTTTTCATTGTTATCACAACAGCAATTACCACTACAAGTATAAAGAATCATGAAACATTAAAGCAAACTCAATGCCCAGTAGTCATATAATTGATAAGTGGCAGGGACATTTTATAAATTTGGTATAAAGTCTCGATGTTGTCATTGTCTGTGTTAGATGGTAGACAGTTATGTGACAATCGTGTTTGATTCGTGTTTTGTAGATGTCATTTTTAGTGAAGATCTCTTACCGTGATCAATTCGCCGGTTTAGAAACTAATGAATTCTGGGTAATATTTTCAAAAGCGTTCACCAAAACGTTGTGATTTCTTGAAAACGTCTTTAAGGTCAAGGAACAGAAAAATCTATGTACTAGAAATTGGAATTTATATTATTTTAAGACAAATTTGAGAACAATTTTCGCCGATTTTACATGCTTTCTATACAAATGTTCGCCTATTTTTGAGAGAATTCAATCGGTAATATTTCAGAATATAAAAGAGATAAATGCATTATATTTTCGATTTTCAGTTACATTTTAACGAGCCAAATTTGTATGCAAAATTTTACCAAAATCTGTGACATAGCCCATTTACTGTAACTTGACCTTAAGGATGTTCGCTCCTCTTGTTTTTGACTTTTTGTCAGAAATCCTCTGGTTTTATCCATCTACTGCCATTACAAATTTTGCCCGATAACCCCTACTTTTCTTTTCATAATTTTATTACATATAGTTTAAAAAGCAATATTTGAAGATCTTATAAAATCCTTGTTATTTTTTCATAGTTTTTGACAGAAAAAAAAGGTGGCAATGTTAAATGTATGAATACTCTAGAGAGAATCATTTCCCGCAAAATTTTCAATGGTTTATATCTCGAAAAAACAAGTAAACTGACCCTTCATTTTTTCTGCTTTTTTAGTTCTATTATCTATATACTATCAATTTATAAAAGTCTTTTAAAAAGCTTGTTTTTTTAAAACAGAGTAGCGAACATCCTTAAGTTATTTTCATTTTGAAGTACGAACAAAGAAATTACCCATAATCCTTTAGATTCTGAAACGGTGAATTGTAAACGATATAATTACTCTGTAAATAACAACGCCTGATTTATGTTTTTGGTCACTTTTAGAAGCGAAATTTACATAAATATCAACATAAAGTCGCTAACAGGACAACCAGACAATCAATTAAAAACCCTACATAGAAATCTTGAGATGACCCGGGTTAAAAAGTATTGTAGAATCTGTGTCAATAAATCTGACAGGTTTCATCAATCCATCATAAACCTGATAAGCTTTTGTAAATACTAATCCATGTAAAAAGATCTATATTTAATGATTGAAATATTTTTGGAACTATAGTTCTCCTCGACATTGTCAAAAGCATTTAGATTAACTACAGAACGGCCTGGACATTCTGATTAAAACTTTTCTTAGTTGTTTACTTATGTATAATGTATGCAAAGTAATAATTTGATAAATTGTCAAATGAGTCGATTAATTTCGACATTTTTCTGTAAGACTACATGTAGAGGGACTGATTTATAACTCTTGTAGTGGACTAGGGGATGATATATTACAATAATACTTGACTTGGAAGTATAATTTAATTCATCAACATGGAAATTAATTCAGGATTTTCGGTTATTTCAGAAAACGCTAATAAAAGGTATGTCAAAATCTCTAGGAATTATCTTTGAAAATTTTTAAGGTTCTTAAAAAAACAGTTGTAATTCAAATTACTTTCGACAAAATTTTATCTGTCAAATTTGAATTTCAGGTTGAATAATGAGTCGTTTTTCTTAGATATTATTTAATTAATTTCATTTCTTTTTGTGTACATTTCTATATTGCCTCATCAAAAGACCTTCATTGTATAGACTCTAAATCTGTATGTTGCATTAAAAGTTGTTCATCATTGAAGCTGCAAATGTATTTCCTGCAACTCATTTAAAGCCATCATCTGAATAAGATAGATATGCTAGATATACTTCTTATAATAGTAATGAGACGATCAAATCTGTAAATTTTCAGTTTTGTCATTTCGGTCTATTTTGAAGCTTACTATACGATTTTGGTTTTGCTCATTGTTGAATGCTGTACGATGACCTGTAATTGTTCACGTCTTTGTCCTTTGGTCTTATGGATAGTTGTCTCATTGGCAATCATACCACATCTCCTTATTTTATACTGCATCTTACTTGAAGAACTCCTTAATATGATAGTCAAATAAGATTATATTTTGTATTATGCACGTATTGGGGATGGGAATATCTATATTGCCTATACGGTTGAACTGGGAATACATGATTTTTCTTTAGATTCCGTAAAAAGAGAAACTTTTGGAATAATGGAAGTAATGAAAAATCATCTAAACATTCATTTGGTTGTATCATATTGAAGTATACAGATATGATTCAAGTTGATATGATCACCCTCATTTTATACATCTTAGATCATAAAACGTACACATGATTAAAGGGGGAATTAATTTCCATATTGGATTTAAGTTACTATTAATGTATTTTTAAACTATTGTACCGAATAACAATTAGTGTAGGAATGCTACTTTGAATGAACACGGCTAAAAACTAATCTTCTTTTGTTTCCTTTTAATCTTGTTAATCAAAAACAAATATAAATGTGTACAATTGTTTCATATTTGGGAGTTCGTAACAGGACACTGTAGACCCTTAATTTTTTTTCAAACTAATCTCAATTTATCGAAAAAGCTGATGTGCATATAAAAATACTAGATTTAAAAGCTTTTTCCAAAGTACATTTAGAGACTCATAATCGAAGTCATTAAGAACAAATTACCTGAGTGTGATTAGCCAAGTCAATTTTAACCCCAATTAATGTATAATAAATCATTAAATTATTGACTTTTTATTGTTTTGTATTTTCAGAGCTACTTCCAGGGTAGCGTCAGAATCAAGGGAAGCCATGTTCCGTAGAGCAATGGCACTTTTGTCGGCTCGATGCACTAGCGTGCTCGGGTCACAAACCGTGGAAACTCCATTCGGAACCGTAAAACAACCCACATTCGGAATACAGGTACCACAGTATTTCTACATCAAGCAGGAGAAACCACGACCAATGCCTCCTTTAAAGGTAACTAAAATTTATATATTCGCGAGTTGATGCATATAAGTACTTTTAAAGTTTGACTTTGTACGGATATACTTTTCTACTTTAGGAAATCGACACAGAGTGATACGACTGTTTCAAGCTTAATATATATTTTAATACTTTATACAAATAATGATTTTAAATTGTATAAGGATAATAAAGTTTGTTTTGTGGTTTAATTAACACGTGGTAGAAAATACAGAAATACTTAAAAATTATTTCTGGCTAAAATCCTCAACAGGAAGTGGAAAACGACTTCTGATGCAATGTATCAGCTATATTTGGTATGCCATAACAAATATTAAAGCAAATATTTTTTTATTATAATTAGAAACTTATCAATAAATATTGATTGTAGTAAAAATATTTCTTGTTTATTCCTGTTATGTCAACTTAGTCTCGTTAAAAACAAAGATTGAAGATTAATTTGATCAATGAATATTTTGAATATGAATGCGCACTTTAAACTTCTTGGTGCAAACTATCAACATGGTTTTTGATAAGACTGTTATTTGTTTACCTTTGTTTATTCATACTGGCACAACAAGTCATACGTACATATGCATGTATATAAAGCAATCTGTTTTGTTAACTATTGTATTGCAAAGTTTACAATAAAGGTTCTTTTTGGTGCATAAACTTTTGCATGGAGGTCGAATCTCTCCTTTATTTCAATTTCTGTAAGAAAATCATTATGCGCATTTTGATAGACATAAATTTTAACCCTGAAAAAATGAGGAACAAAGATTTGGAGGTACACGTTCCTTTGAGCTTGTAACATTTCTTTCCAAAAGGGATATTATTTGGAGAGAGAGAGAGAGAGAGAGAGAGAGAGAGAGAGAGAGAGAGAGAGAGATTAGTCTGGGACATTCAAAACCATTACGGTCAATAAAAACATATAAGCACCATGGCCAAAAGAAAAACTATGGAAAGACAAACAACAACGATAAAACACCACACAGAAAACTAAAGATTGAGCAACACGAACCCTTAATAAACGAGGTTGAACTCATGTGCTCCGGAAGGGTAATCATTTTCTGCTTATAGTGGCACCTGCCTGCCATTAATAAAAAATCAAGACAGAAAAAATCATTCGGTACAAATTTTAGACCTATCGAATAGAAAATTACCAATTCTTATCAATTTTTATTTACAATCAATGTTTATCGCATATCTCGTTTTATAGGCCTGGCAAGGATATAATGGCAACGTTTACTTTGAACCTATATCAATTGCTGGAATGCCGAATGATGTTTTAATGCCAAAGAGTGGCAAATCCCGTGGTTCTCATGTCAATGATCAAGTAAATAGAATGACACCAGGACAAAAGAGACCAATGACAGAACCTAACAGATCCCCAGATAGCAGTAGTAATAGCAGATCTATTTCTCGTAATACAGGAAAGAGTAACAATTCAAAGAACCGACCATCAACTCGGCAGATGGCGCTATTAGACAAACGGACTGTTCTGAACAGATTCAACACTTCTTTAGATGACGATATCACGTTGATAGAAACAACAGAAACAACCGGAAGTCTGGCTGTAAGACCAAAAAGTGACAATATAATTGATTACAAAACCAGACATGATCAGATGTATAATAGAGAAAGAATATGTAAAGGATCTGTAGCACATAAACAATATATTGCTAAAATGCAAGGAAATAGGCCGTCTTTGAAAGTAAGTGGCGGGAAGTATTCAACCCCAGCGGTTACTTCTCCTCTACTACGCACACAAACACAATATTCATTAAGTAATAATCGGCTAACGACGAATAGTCCAGATTTATATGCAGCTCAACTTCCTCCTTTAGAACAGCTTCGAAATTCAGTTCGTCATATGGACAACACAAACGAAAAACAAAACTATGGACGAGCTCGGCCATTAACGAACGATATTAAACCTTTCATCAAATATAGTCCAGATATCAAAATCAAGCAACCAGCTGTTAATTATGTGTAGTTATGTTTCTTTTAGTCGTTTCTTAGTGCTGTGTTTAACTAGTAATACTCCGATGTATGCGTAAACGTGCAGTATACATATAATAATCGAAAAAAAATCGTTGTTCTTGGATTTCATATCGGATATTACATACCTTTCTTAGCAATATATGTACATTTAAAAGCGTCCAAATGTATGATAAAGGATTTCCAAAGGTATCATATTAGTATATTAAATCTCACATAACTTCTTAAATGTGCCAAACTGAAGTTATGAACTTATATGCAAGACCACTATTGCTTAAATGAAAACAAACGAATATTCATATAGTAATTTTAAACAATATAATTTCCGGAAGTAATTCGTGTTTGTTATTTCAATTCTAATATGGATGTCAGTAGTAAAATCTGTAATCTGTTTCATGTGTACGTTGTAATGCTATGGAGCGTTTTTGTTTTCGCTGGTGTTTCGTTATTTCGCAACAAAAATGTTCATCTAATATTGTGTAAATAACGTACAACTTTCGATTTGAATCTTCCTTTTGATTTTGAAATATTTACGATATTTTCCAACGCAATACCATGAGTGAATTACCAAGCAGTTCAGAGATTCAAATAACGAATTGTTGAATCAGAATCATAAGATATCAGAGCACCGGAAAAATAAACATTTTATTTCGTAGATTATAAATCTGGTAATAAAATATGAGTGTACAGGAAAAGTAAAATCTTGTATTTCGTAGATTATGAAGTACCAAAACAGGTAAAAAGTTTCGCAAGGACGATTCAGACAGTACAACAATCGTTAGTGGCAAGATATTTTAAAACGAAATACAGGCACTTGTGGATGATAGGAGTAGGCAGAGTCTGTATTTTATTGAAACAAGCGCCTGTGATATATACTAATACCTTAATTAGCTACATACTTTTCGCTTTCAAGATTTCGTTGATCATTTACTATCATAAAATAATTACTTTATCTAATGTCATCCTTGTGCATTAGAAAATAACCTTTAAAATGTTCTACTCAAACAGTTAAGTTTTGCTTTACACAGTGGCCTATTCCGGTTTCAAAGTAAGCGTCATTATAGTTTTACACTCCATTAAACGTTTAAATTATCAATCTTAAACAAGAGTTGACGTTAGATATCAATATATCAACTTAGGATAGACGTAGCAAAATTGTAAAGGTTTATTTCCTTATCAAGTTTTGGGACCATATTCGTTTTAGATCTGATTACAGTGTTAAATTCTGTATTTATAATTTTAAAAAGGGGACAAAAGATCCCATAATGGGGAGGGGGTCAATTAAAAACTATAGTCGAAGACTGGCTGACAACACCTATGCGTCAATTATTTTCATAGCGTTCCCAAATATCACAATAACAGGACGAAAATTTAACTTAGCAATGGTTGGTGTGTTGCATGAATTAAGAGAACAATATTTTGTACTTTTTTTAAATTATGAAAATTTTGAAAAATAATTTATTACCTTAGTATTGTAAAAATCGGTAACTATCCCGGTTTGTATTTAGTTGGTACAAGTTATTTCATTTGTACTGCCATAGGTTATTCCGAAATCAATATCATTCAAATATAATTATACCGGTTAATCACATCTGTTATAACTTTTCTACAAATCGTAGATTGAATGATGCATATCAGCATCTATTGTATTTGAAGTAGCATATCTGTGATATTTACCCGTAAATTGTGTGTGCATTGCATCTTTTTTCTTATAAAAATTGTAATTATGTATGAAACTTAATCAATAAAAAAATGATGTAGAAACTCTTATTGTTACAATAATCATAATCATTGGTGATTCAAATCACTTTGTATCTATTACAAAGGTACTATACATACAAATACTAGTAGATACTGCAGTTCTTTATAAAGGAAACATGCCATTTCTTTAAAAACATACTTTTTTATACCATGGTATTGTTGACTTTATCCAATATATTTGGTCAATTTATTAACAAAAACACCAACAATAAACACACATTTAGATTTCATTTATAAAGCTCTCTCAATTTTCTTCTTTAAATTTATCGTTTCCTCATTCGATTTCGCTTACCAGGTTTCTACTCAATTGATTTGTTCAAGGCAATGTGATTTTTTGTTTTCTATTAATGATTAATCTTTACATTTCGATAAAAATAAGCATTGTGCACACGAAACGTGCACAGGCGTACCAATTCATGAGCATATGCATCGTATGCAATTTACACTGCAATGAAAAATTGTTTGATGTGTTTATTTTGATGATTTTTTTGTCAACAATTTTTTTATTTGTGAGCCTCTGTTATCCATATATTTTTAATTTCTGGTTTACGTTTTGTATGAAGAAGTATTATTATCTACCATTTTACCGGTAAGCCAGAAATATGTTAGTCAAACAACAATCGTTCTAATGACAAGATTCCCCCAAAAAAAATGATTATAATATATAGACATTGAATCTTGGATGTATATTGAAGCAAATTCGGAATATACGATCGTTTGCGTATCATAATTAAAAAAAAATGATAGTATTTAGCTTCTCAAGAATAATAAAAAGAAGCTTGCATTATCCTTGAACTTCACTTTCCTCTTAATTATATCATATCGCTGAATAATTCCAAATCTGGTGGCTGTCCCGATGAACTTAAGATAAAGAATACGACAGGTACAGATAAGTCTGCCTCATATCTAAACTTGCATCTGATAAGTGACAATGAAGTCGGTCGAGAACTGAATTATACAAAAACAGAGATGAATTAAATTTCCCCATCATGAACTTTCCATTTCTGTGTAGCAATATTCCAGCAGCGACTGCATATGGAAAATTTATCTACCAGTTGATACGATAATTCAGAGCTTTCGTGTCCTGTCATGATTTTCTTGATAGAGGGTAACTGCTTACACGGAAGCTATTGCATCAAGGGTTCTGAGTGGTAAAGTTGAAGTCATCCCTTCGAAAGTTTTACGGACGCCTTCATGATTGGGTTGACCGTTATTGAATATCGGTTTTACAGATCACCTGGTATATATTCCATTTGTCGTATCTAACATCCCGTCCTCTTTTCATCTATTGTGACACTGTCGAATGCAAATGATTGGATTTTTACGTGCATGAACAACGTGACAGGTGCCACTTGTGGAGGTGGAACTGCTAACCCTTCTGGAGTACTCGAGTTTGCACTCTGTTTTGGTAGGGTTTTTGTTGCTCAATCGTTACTTTTCTGTGTTAAGCTTTGTTATTGTTGCTTATTTTAACGATGTTTTTATTTTTACGCCATGGTGTTTTCTATGTTTTGGTATTATTAATGATTTACGATTGTCCCATTGGTAACTTCTTTTTCTGTAGAAATACAAATAGTAAAAAATAAAAAATAAAAAAAAAAGGATAAAGCAGTTGATATAGACGATTCCTAGGAATATCCTCATTTTTGCGAGGATGGATAATCACAACTGTCTATAAAAAAGATCGGTCGTTTGTTCGTCGCTTTCTTTTGTTATAGTATTGTCTGTGTTTCTTTGACTTGCTTTTCGAGGTTCCTTTGATTCCTTTCGTATCTTCTCGTACTCTTTTTTTAACTTGAGGCAGCGAAAATATATTATTCTTAGATAATTTAATAAAAGCATCACAGATATAAGTATATAATAAAGATATATTAAAAAAAACTGAGATATCATTTCCTCATACGAAACGTTGTTCCACGTGTCATATCTGATCAAAATGCAATTAATTTGATTAAATATGTCGTTTGGTCCACTTAGGTCGAAAGTTTTCTGTGTATTCAATCAAACATCTGTCTTAACTATCATTACTAGAGGCAAGTCCAGATCAGAAATCATTGAAAAATCATTATAGCTTACTATGACAAATATGATTAATTGAATACAATTGAATCATCCCCACAGCGCATCATTTAGTTTAATGGACTAAATAAGTTTACAGGCTGACGACTCTTGTATGATGGTATGTATTTGTGTGCATATATTTTTGTAAGAACATTAATTTTTATATCTAAAACCTTCTATAAATAACAAATATAAGAATTCGTAGACGATTAATGTTAAGTTTAGTTAGGCATTAGTAGATTTATGAAACAAAAAGTTTTGATTTTCAATAAAAGCAAATATACGTTCATAGCACACACACACGCATACGCACGCTAAAAAAATAATTTCACAAACAATTTATAGATGATTGATTCCTAGATTTGTTTTCATTTGTATGAACATCCACATTATTCCTCCATAAGCTCTTTTCAGTTGGTTTAAACTACTATTTAAGCTACAGTTTTTCTTAATATATTCATATTTTAGGTAAACATGGTACATTAAATGATACAACATGTTCAGATTGGATGAAGTAAGTCAAAGCAAATGACTTCAATTCATCAGTATGTTCAAGCTGCCCTTTCATATTGTTCGATCATTAAATTTTGTGATGAACATGTTTTTCATAATTTTACAACGTACCCCTTACTGGATTAATATCGTAGCAGGTCCGACTATCTCTTATTTGGCAATCTTGATGAACATAATTGTGTTTGTAGCGTTTTTTGACAAGCGAATCAAAACACCTGTAACAATTCTATTGCAAGGATTAGCGATATCAGATAGCCTTACCGCATTCTGTACTTACGGGCTTGTACCTTTGTTTGTTCATCAGTTTAGAGATATTGGGATAACCAACACAGATAGTAACATTCAAATAGGAACACCTGTAGGTTTTGGACTGGGCACACAGAAAAATTTTACAGTAAGCGATATTACAAATTTAGTTAATATCAAATATCCCTATTGTATTATCCACTATTGTGCTACTCAGCTTGCTGACAGTTTCCATCTTGTATCCGTGTTATTGACTGCTTCTCTTGGTTTGCAGAAACTCTTAGCCGTAGCCTTTCCAATCCGATTTCGAATAACCATCACCAACAGAAAATCAGTTGTTGTTTGTTGGATTTGCTTTCTCACTTCGATGATGATAAATATACCGAGGATTTTTGTTGTTCGTCTAAGTTCCATAGAAAAGGACACATGTTTTGTCTCTAAGCCGAACAAATTACTAGAGAAGTATGTATTAATGTTTCATCCGTTCTTGTTCCTTTTCTTGCTGGTTTCTGCAGTAGTTATAATGACAATTTCGTCATTTTATATAGCGTTCATACTTTGCTATCAGAAAGGAATTCGAAGAAACGATTCATTCCCAAAGTGTAAAACTAAAAGGAGATCAAGTATCTTGATTTTGTGTATAGTTGTTGTTTTCTTGTTATCCGAGATACCGCGTTTACTTATCAATATTACCGTATTCAACACATACAAGTCTGATATGAATAAGGAAGACATCGTTTGGAAAAATGTGAAATATGAGATAAGCGACAAATCTATGAAATGTCTAGACAGACGGCAGCTCAGATTCGTACAAAAAGTTAACTCTGATTTAAACTTAAATATAAGTATGTCTTGCCAATCAGATATTGATTCGTCGAACAATTATAGCGTTTGGACAAATTATGTAGTTCATACGTTGGTTGGAAATACGTATGAAGATTACATAAAGCAACTTTCCAGTAAGATTGATCCCGAATATGAAGAAATGGTTACAACTATCATTCAAAAGTTGACTGGACTTATGAAAAGTAATACTGAACGAAGTTTGACGAAACTTATTGATATAATTCTCTGTAACAATATCAGTGAAGTTAATTTTGAAAAGATTAAACGCTCCTATGAAATGGCTATCTACTCGTGCGACATAAGTAAAATCCCACCTATACACAAGCACTTTTCCTATCTTATTTTAGGGATCACCCCATACAGTGAACCTATGAATTACATACTGAATATTGTATGGGGAAAATTCGACATCACTCTGGAAAAGTTGAAAATTATCATGGAGATTCTTAAAATATCAACCGTAGTCGGATGTGTTTCTAATTTCGTCATCTATTTTTTAATGAGCGAAAAACTAAGAAGGGCACTAAAATTTTCAAGAAACTTGCCATTCCTTAATTACAAAAAAAGAATTATAGCATGGGAGTTACAAAGATACAAAGTGTCCACGAAATCTATAAGTACCGATGCTACTGAAACTGATACTGAGTTTGTATTGGACTGATGTTAACATTTAAGAAACATGTGATAGATTTATCTTTTATGTGAAGAGGTCGGTATTCAATTTGATTCTGTTGAATGTACTTCCACTGGGTTGACACTACAACTTGAAGACTATTTTTTCTAAAGATTATTACCATAATAAAATAACCTCTCTGTACATTTGTTAAGGACATTTATATTATTTTTCAGCTGAAATCTATTTTGAAATTCTATAAAGATAAGGGTTGCAGTCGCTGGTTTCTTTTGACCATTTTTGATAAATTGTTTTCCATATATTTATGCAACACTGCATGCATAGCATGTTTTTTTATATATATATATATATAATTTCCTTCTGTCTTATTAAACTGAGTTTAACGTAGTTTTTTCCCGGCGGTAATAATGCACAATTGAATATCAGTTAAGTCATGCTTGCATATTGTTAATATGTTTATGGTTTGTGTAACATTTTGTTTTATTAGAATTACGTAATTCATTCACGTTACATTCACTTGGTCTGCTTATCGTGGCGATATAGCATTTTGTGCTGATGCGGCGTAAAGCAATCAACAATTAGTCTGTCATTAATTTCATATGGAGAGATAAAGAGCATCGACATATCTTAATACAATAAAAGGTTACTGTATATTTAAGATAGAGACAAGACAACTTAGCTGTACCATGAATGTTTGATTGGACAATAGAAAACTCTACTACTTTGGCATTGTTTTGCATATATACGCAGTGGAAATGGAACGAGACAAGGGTTTACTCAACATGCAGTCGACATAAATTATGAGTTATATGTTAGTGATCACAAAGAAGATTGCGAGCTATACGCGGGTATACTTTCTTGGTTGTTTTTGAATACCGAGTCTACACAGATCTTTGTTTAATGCATTTGAAAGACATTTAACGAAAAAGTTATGTTAGTGACAGACTAAATTTTTTCTAGAAACATAGGTTTCAATACACTTGTCAGAGCATATACATTATCAAATGGAACTACTTTTAAAGTTATTATTGATGCAATTTTCAGCCACTTTGGAGGTTGATAGCAATATAAATTATGTACGCTTTTTCTGATATGGTCTGTTAAGTCTACATCCATTCTTTTATGTGGAACTAGATTTGCTTATCCTTCCCGGAGCACCTAAATTCACCATGATTTTTGTTGTCTATGTTTTTTTTTTGGTGGGAGCGTGATACTGAGGCTTTAATTTTCTTTGTTTTGTAGACTGTTGTGATGTTGGGGTCGTGATGGTGAGTCTTTAGTTTTCTTTGTTTTGTATACTGTTGTGATGTTGGGGTCGTGATGCTGAGTCTTTAGTTTTCTAATTTTTAGTAGACTGTTGTTGTACGACTTCTGATTTTTTTTGTACCTTTGGTGTCTTCTATCTTTTTTCTTCTTCTTTCTTAAACGATATGCCATGAATAGATTTCTTTAAAACTAAATTCAAAGGGACTGTTTGTTGCAGAACACTAGCAAATAATTCTATTGGTCTTTCTGTATCGTCCATTTTATGATAACTCTTTACGTTAGCACAAATGGACTTCACTAATAGCCATTGCAATGCTTTTTCTGTTTTATGATTATTTGACAACCACCATCAAACTTATTCATAACTATGGAGCAAATTAATCAGTGTGCTACAGTTAATCTATTAGATAGAAAAAAGTAAACATACATAACACATTATAAGGGAAGTAATCAAATGAATAATTAGTTTAGATTCATTTAAATAGAAAAAATAAAATCAACTGCATATCAGAATTTTCGCTTTATCCATTTTGTTGTTTACTCAAAACAAAACACGCATAGCATATTGTAAGGGAAGTAATCAAATGAATGAATGGTTTAGATTCATTTAAAAATGTTTAAAAATCAAATCAAATGTTCGTTTATGCATCGTGTTCTTTACTAAAAAAAAAAAACACAACAAATAACAATGTAATTTATACATAATAATAAATTTTAATTATCATACATATCTTTTTGAAATTCTGCAAAAGTTCATTCACAAATAAATACAATAAATAAGACACTCAAGTAGATAAAGTATTTGGATCACATTATTCTAGTGTGTAAACGCCTTTTCAGGCGTATCTTTAAAATTAAAAAGAAATGGTATGATTGTCAATGAGACTGCTCTCCACCTTAGACCAAATGACATTGAAGTTAACAACTAAAGGTCACCGTACGGTGAATATTGTTCTTTTTCTTGCTTTTCGTCTCGACTTACTCCTCTGAAATTAATTGAATAAATAATATAACATTTAGAATGTTAAAATGACATACATACTGACGGACCACACATTTGGTGATTATTTTTACCAAATCATGATTGATTCTTATATAACTACTGTTCATGCTTACCATACTTCTTTCTGTTTCATGACTTACCTGAGGTAATCGAACATACCGGATTATTGAAGTCGCATGAAATTCCTAAAGCGAAATTTGAAACCCATAACTGATTCCTTTAAGGTTTTTTCCTTCGTGAAACAATTCTTTCAATCCATACCCACACTTAAATTATTTAAAAAATGTTGCATCTCCATATTGCCGAGACAGAGCAATGAAAATCTGAATCTGGCCATAAGAATATTGCAGGCAACAAAACGTGAACGAGCTGTTGCCAGACAATTTCACGTCAGAAACTCGTCTTACTGTCGTTTCAACAACCACACAGGCAGACGGGATATGTTGATGACCATCCATGACCAAATCAATATGTAGTGATAACGCCACGTCAATCAAATTTGAGAGATGTTTACGACCGCAACGTCAACTGCTAATCAAGTCGCCAAATGCCATGGCAGACAGATTCACGCCATTAATGTTTCCCAAATACTAAAATGCCAGAGAATTGATGGTAGAAAAATATTTAAAGCCCTTTAGTTTAAACCCCATAATTACCAAAACACACTGTAATGGATGGGACAAGGGCAAAATCCGAAGGTACAAAACATAACTCAAAACATGCCCAACAGAATTAGTTGACCTTTCTGACAATCATTTTAGCGTTGGTTACAGGTAGTCATTACCTTCGACGATGACACATCTGTTGTAAAGGGAAAACCTGGGTTTCAGGGCATACCACATGATTTGAACATTTAAAAAAAGGAAATCAATTCAACCTTCAAACTGCAAATTTTTGACAATGAAGTAACAAATGAAATTTATTTTTATACATTTACTTTACAAAAACAGCATAATTAAAAAGAATAAGCTAGTGTTGCGCTTTTAAAGTCCGTCAGCATATATATATATTTATTTGTTTCCTTTTAAGAAAGCTATACAAATACCTTGAAATATAACAGAATTGACATGTGTGTGTTTATCGGTTGTATTAAAACAGTAGTTCCTTTTTCAATTAGACTAACAGACTTACCGTATGTAATTGACAACGAACACACCGACTAATGGGAGCAATAAAGCACACACCACCACATAAGCTATCCATATATAGTCAGGTCTTTCAACTAGATAAATAAGAATCGTATTACTTTCCTACAATATTTGTCGTAAGTATGTAAAGGGACCCTTGAACTTATTGTTTCATTTTTCTTATATGCACTACTGATACTAAATAATTATACTGTATACATAACATGCATAGCGTGTTTATTGTTTTTTTTTTAAATTTTCTTTTCACTGTTGCTCTAAAAACCATTCATGATCATGTTTTGGTTTATATTAAAAGAAAATGACATATTAGATTTAACTTGTCGCCTAGATGTCTTTTATGGTAATTCATATCGTTGTGTTACTGTTTCATTGATGTATAATTTCATTTTCTATAAAGATTTACTTATCATAGATGCTCTTTATGAAAAGACAAACATAATGATAAATTCAAAACAATTATAAACTTACGAAATACTTTGATAATGAATCTGTCCAGAGGTCGTCTTTGTTTATGCCTGTTATATTTGTCTTTGAATAAATTTCTTGTTCGTGATAGATTTTTGATACTCTTTCTTAAATTTTTGCACTTTTGATAAAATTGCAATTGTGTATATCATGGCATTCACTTTTTATTTGCGGAGGAAGCCGGTGTTCCCTAAAAAGATCCACCAACCTTCAGCAAGAAAGCAATCATTGTCAATTAAGATCGGAGTCGAAAATACCTCGCCACTAGCAGGGTTCGAACTCACAGACTCTGTGTTGACAGGATAGTGATTACTGTAGAAAAAACTACCAAGACCATTCGATCACCTATTTTTATAAAATGTATAATAATAGAAACTGGCCTATTATTATTGCTAAAGAACGGTATGTTGTTCCATGGCTTTTTTTTCTGTTTTCAATGTGTTTAAGAGTCTCTTGGACTTGCAACCTATCTTTTTTCGTCTAAATTTTTACAACTATAAAATGTTAAATTGAGTTGATTTATACACACAAGTGTAAATTTATGACTATATGTATACATATCTCTCTGCTAAAAATTAAAGAATTTTATACTACTATTGTACTAAAGTGCATACCTTTTACTTTTGAATATACGTTTGTGATGTTTGTAGTACTGGAAACGGTGGAACTCTCTGTAATAAAATAGCATAAAGTTTAACCGGGATTAAAAACCGTATATCTATAACTTCAATCGATGCTAAACAATCGTTGTTTATATATGAGTTTACTGATAGAAAAACCAGAAAAGAAAAAATACTCTTTTTTCCCCAGTAGATTGGTTGATAGATTGATTGATTGTTGCTAATATAATGTTCAGTGTCAAATGTTTCATGTCTATTCAGAACTAGAACGAATTAACAATATGTACTATAGGAAGGTTGACTAGGATGTAAGGTGTGAAATTTGGACTTTGATGGATACGGACAGAAATTGTACCTTGCAGCATGCAATCTACGGACCACAGCAAGTTTTCGCAAAGGTTCTTCAACGTACAGAGAGAGCGTGCGAAGCACTCATCCATCACTCGGCATCGTACTTAATGTCCTCATTCTGATCAGACGTGACTGCGTATTTAAACATCTCATACAACCAAACGGACGCTCCTCTTAAGCAAAGGTTTTACTGCCGGACGAAAATACCTCGCCACGAGCAGGGTTCGACTCACAGACTCTGTGTTGACAGGATAATGATTACTGTAGAAAAAACTACCAAGACCATTCGATCTCCTATTTTTATAAAATGTTTAATATTAGAAACTGGCCTATTATTATTGCTAAAGAACCGTATGTTGTTCAATGATTTTTTTTATGTTTTCAAATGTGTTAAAGAGTTAATGTCTCTTGGGTCTGAAATCCTATCTTTTTTCGTCTAAATTTTTACCGCTATAAAATGTTAAACCAAGTTGATTTATACACACAAGTGTAAATTTATGACTAGATGTATACATATCTCCATACTAAAAATTGAGGATGTATTCTTCTGACGTTTCAGTCTCGTTGAAATCTCGTTTTGAAATTATTTCCAAAACATTTGATACAAGTGGAAAATATCAATGAATTTATAAAATATTATAATCAAACTTAACTCTGTGAAAAAATTGTGTATTTACAGTAAGTATTTTTTGAGTAATAGAATTTTCAAATTTTATTACCGATCAAGTCCGTCTCATTAGCCAAAATGTTGAGAAAATGGGTGAGGGGAACAAGAAATGATTTTACCAGAAACATGTACATCCCATATCAATTTTTTCTTTTCAAATTTCTTAGATATGCATTTTTTCAATCATTTATAACAAAGAAGTTGAAATAATATGTGTGTTGTTCTAAAAAGAGAAAATCCCAAATTTACAAAATTGACAGCATGGTAAATTTGACACGAAAAAGCAACACAATTTTATAAAACTTTCTTATATTAACACCTACCTATAGTTTTTTTAAGTTAAATTTATTCAGATTGGTCCACTTCATCTTTATTGAAAGTATGAAAAAAAGTTTAATTGTGAAACTGTGATTTTTTTCATGATAATAGCCCAAAAATGGGAAAATCATCAGAATTGGGTACTTTCAAATAGCCGTAGCAAAAAAAAAAAAAGAAGTGCACCACCATATTATTTTTTCTTCACCAATTATTTTTTATAGTCATATAAACCCAAAAATCAGGTTAAGAAAGTTTAATTCTAGAAATTTTTGGCTCCTCAGAGGTGTACATCCTTAAAGAACTGTATACTAAGATTGTACTAAAGTGCATACCTTTTACTTTTGAATCTACGGTTGTGTTGTTTGAAGTACTGGAAACGGTGGAACTTTCTGTAATAATATAGCATAAAGTTTAACCGGGATGAAAACCGTATATATAAAACTTCTAGGTATCCTAAACAATCGTTGTTTATGTATGAGTTTACTGATATAAAGACCAGACCAGTAAACAAAAGGTACTGTTTTTTCAAGTAGATTAATTAATTGCTCGATTGATTGCTTGCTTGCTTGCTTGATTGATTGATTGATTGATTTTGCTTGTATAACGTTCAATGTCAAAAGATGCATGCCTATGCGGGACTAAAACGAATTAATATTAATTCAATAGAAAAGTTGACCGGGATGTAAGGTGGAACATTTTCGCTTTGATTGATACGGAAAGAAATTTTACCTTGCAGCATGCAACCTACAGAGCCAAGCAATTTTTCGTACGTACAGAGAGCCTGCGTAGTACTCATCCTTCACGAGGCTTTGGCTTTAACGTCTTCATTCCGACCAGACTTTGATGCATATTTATAACAAAACGAACAACCCTCTTTAGCAAAGGTTTTACCAACGGAAAGGCAAATCCAGGGATGACCATATGTTTATCCTCCAATCTACCCTAAGGGTTTGTCACATAATGACAATTATTTGGTGCTTTGTGTTGATTAGTTGCTGTTTCATTGATGTATACACCAAATATATTATTTTTCATATTTAGAATATTAATGTCTTCACAGTCATGTAAATAAATGCAAAATTGTTTCAGATAAGTTGATGTGCGATATCGATGGTACTAAAGTTTGATTGGTTGATTGATTGGTGTACACGTCACTTTAACCACTGTTGGCTATTTTGTTGCAGAAAGTTTTTATTAGTGGAGGAAGCCAGAGTGCTCGGAGAGAACCACCGACCTTCGATTGGAAAACTGACAATCCTAGTCAGTTAATATAGGCGTCGAACACACCTGCCACATGCGGGACTCGAACTCACAACCTCAGTGTGGACAGGCTAGTGTTACAGTAGTTGAAAACGAGTACATGGGCCACTCTTTTTAAAATAACATTTTGATTGGATTATGAAGATTATTTATACCATTTTTTTTAAGAAATCACATTTTTTTTAAAATTAGATAAATATACAGCGAAAAAAAGCCGTTTTTGTTTGGTTTAAATAACAACACATTAATATAAAAGAATTACCACCAAAGTTTGAATTCAGATTTTCATTGAATTTAAATTTTAAGTAAGATGTTAATTGAACGTACCTGTTGTATCTCCATAGCAATTTATTATAAACGTAGATGAAAGTAATATCAGGGAGAAAGGCATATAAACTAAATCCATAGTCATCATATTAGAGCCATCACTGATTTAACAAAATCGTAACTTCCTTATTAAATAAATTTCTAGATATATATTCTTTCCATTGTTTCTAACAAATGAGCTCTTACGGGGAAACATTCCGAAAATTATAATAAGAAATACAATCCGATATAAGGTAATGAGCTGGATCCATATGGATCAGATGACAAATCCGTATATATCATTTGTACATTACGATATGGTTGTGCCATAGAATTCAAACTTTTCTTCATTTGTTCAAACAATGAATTTCCTCAAGCAAAATCAAACTAAATATATAAAAACGCTTATGTATTTCATTTATATTCTATTTACCTATATTCCTTTAAGGGATTTTAATTACAAGTTAACATATAGTGGTGAAAAACTTCTGACAAGAAGTCTGTTTGTTTGGCTATTTACACACAGTGTATCTAGTCAACTTGTTGGACTTTTATTTGTTTAATAGTTTATTTCAAACTAGAAGCAATACAGCCTATAGGTTTATCAAAAATATAGACATAACTTATTTCAAACAGAATAGCACATCCTAAATTTTACGGTGATGTTGTTTACCGAGCCCTGAAATTTAGATACGATCCGGGTTGTTTTATCAATGCTTTGAATAAACTTTGTTGGTACATATTCGAATAAGAAATAGAACAAATCAAGGCTTACTCAAAATACAGTCGGCAAAATGATGAGAATTATCTAGCTGATCACAAAATAGACTACGCACTATATGCGGGTTTGGTTTCTGGTTTGTGTGCTTAAATACCGAGTCAGATGTGTAGCTATATATTAATATATTTATAAGACATGTAACGAAAAGGTTATGAAAGTGACATGTATAAAGAATAAAAGATTTTCTTGAAACAAGACTCTGAAAGTAATGTGTTCATTCCTTTTCTTTCTTATGTTCGTTTTGCTGAGTTTTGAATTGTAGGTTTCCATACAATATCAGGTCATATACATGATCTAATGACACTACTTTTTAAGTTATTATTGGTGACATTTTCAGCGACTTTAGAGAGGTTGATAGCGGTACACTTTTTCACTGATATTGTCGGTTAATTCGTCATTTTTCTTCTATTTTTCGCAGGATCTACTTAACCTTTCCGGAGCACCAAAAATTACCCGCCTGATTTGAGAGAGGAGTCGAAAAGCTTAGTCTTTAATTTTACTTGTTTTGTAGAATGTTTTTTTCGTTTTCTTTTTGTCATTGGGCAGTTTTTTCGACTTAAAATTTTTGATTGTCCCTTTGGCCCTTTGATGTCTTCTGGTTCCTTTTTCTTTTTTTTAAAACTATATTTCAGGAAAAGATTTCTTTAAAATTGAATTGAAAGTGATAGTTTGCTGCTGAGCACCAGCTGTTAATATTTCAATTGGTCTTCTGTATCGTCCGTTTTATGATCACTCTTCACATAACACCAATGGCCTTATTCCCGTTTGAATGGTTTTACACTAGTAATTTTTGGGGCCCTTTATAGCTTCATGTTCGGTGTGAGCCAATGCTCCGTGTTGAAGGCCGTACCTTGACCTATAATGGTTTACTTTTATAAATTGTTACTTGAATGGAGAGTTGTCTCATTGGCACATCTTCCTATATCTATATTATGCGTGCGCATATTCACGAATACTCGTTGAAATGCTTTTTCCGTTTTATGAATATTTGACAACCTTCATCAAACGTATTCATAACAATGGAGCAAATTGGTCAGTGTGCAACAGTCAATCTATTTGATTTAAAAATAAAACACGCGTAGCGCATATTATAGGGGAAGTAATCAAATGCATAAATGGTTTAGATTCATTTAAAAATGTTTAAAAATGAAATGAAAATGCTTGTTCATGCAAACATTTTCATTTCATTTTAAAGTTTTAATCTTGTTCTTTACTAAAAAAAAAAAAAAAAAAAAAACACAACAAATAACAATGTAATTTATACATAATAATAAATTTTAATTTTAATAAATACCTATTTGATATTCTCCAAAAGTTCATTCACAAATGAATACAATAAATAAGACACTCAAGTAAATAAAGTATTTGGATTACATTATACTAGTGTGTTTACGCTTTTTCAGGCGTATCATTTTCTTGCTTTTCATCTCGCCTTACTCTGAAATAATTGAATAATATTACATTTATAGTGTTTATAATCTTGAAATGTCATATGTATGTTTTTATTTCCAAATGGTAGTTCGAAGTCATATAAAGCGTAGTAAAATAAGTATATTTATAAAAAAAAACCAATATTTTGCATCAGACAAAGTTGACCTTATATGAACTAGGCTATTATTTGAGGTGCCTTTTGGTCAGATAGCTCTTCATTTGTTTTTTGTACTAATACATCCTTGGCGTTAATTTTTTTGTTTTGAGCGTTCGTGATGAAGGTAAATCCAGGAATTGTAATCCCTCGAACAGAGCATTGGTGATTATATTGGCGTCTCGGGGTGTATACGGTGTGATATTGAAAAAGCCATATGATATTCTCAAGGTGCGGATCCAGGTTGGAAAAAGAAGGTGGGACAAAAGCAAGGCAACGTTAGGAGTGAGACTTGTAATAAGTCTTTGCGTTTTAGCTCTGGTGGTTAGTTGTCTCATTGGCAATCAATTGGCACATCTTCTCATTTTTATTTATCAATTATGTATTAAGATCCATAGCCTCCTCTAAATCCGCATATGTTCTCTATTGTATTGCTTTTTGATACTAAAAAAACTTGAGATCAAGTTCAGCAGACATTATCTAGCCTTATAATACTTTTTGGCAAGAAACATAATCAACCTGTGAAGTAGTCCCTGTAAACAAAAAGAAAGCTATACAACTATCTTGAAATATAACAGAATTGACGCGTGTTTACCGGCTGTATTAAACAAGTAGTTCCTCTGTCAAATAGACTAACAGACTTACCGCATGCAATTGACAATGAACACACCAACTAATGGGAGCAGTAAAGCACACACCACCACATAAGCTATCCATAAAAAGTCAGGTCTTTCATCTGAATAAATAAGGGTGATATTTCTTCCCTACAATACTTGTCGCAATAACGTAAAGGGCCCACTGAGCTAGTGTTTATTGTTCTTATATTAATTGATCTACTGCCTCTAAACAATTATTTTGAATACAAAACAAAACCTGCGTGTTTATTGTTTATTTTTCTAAAAGTGTCTGTATTGTTGCTATACAAACTGTAAATTAACATGTTATGGCTTTAGATATGCCAAAAATACACTTTTTTGTCCTTACCAAGCATCCAAATTAGCATGACCTCGCAGATTTCTTTTTTTTTTAATTTAATCTCGTTTTGTTGCTGTCTCATCGTGATGTATATATCCCAAATCTATTTTTATTTCTTAGATAGATTCACTCAATTTCTAAAACATAAATTCATAGAAAGTTTTTCGGGTAAAGTGGCAATTCTTTGTCAATCAAGATCGGAGTCAGACACATCGCGACACGAGCGGGGTTCGATCGTAGTCCTATAACAAATGACCCGGGGGCATTGTTTTCTATTTCTATTCATTTCTGATATTTCTTTTCACTTATTTTGTTATATTTTTTATATTTAATTTTTTTTCTTTCAATGTGAACCCCATTAAAAAAATTAAAATATCAAAATAAAAACGTTAAAAATTAAATAAGAATGTGAAGTCATATGTTAAAGGACTAAGTTCGATCGCACAACTTTTGAGTTGAGACAGACTAGTGATTGTTGTAGAACTACGCAGACAACTCGACCAAAAAGTGTCTATTGTTAAAGAACTATGTATTGATGTGTTTGAGCTTTTGATTTTGCCATTTGATTAGGGATTTTCCTTTTTGAGTTTTCCTCGGAGATCAGTATTTTTGTGATTTTACTTTTTGCTATCTGCATTTCTTCTCTGATTTTCGAATGTGTTTAAGGGTTGCTGTCTCGTACACTAAATTCAGTCTTTTTATTTCCAAAATTTGACCATTTCAGAATGTTAAACCATGTGGATTGCAAAAGTGTATTTTTTCACTAAATGTACACAGATCCCTTTTGATCACTTATATTTATGGAATGGTATTCTACGATTATATAACGGTGCATACCTTTTGACTTGATTGTAGAACTGGAAACAGTAGAATTTTCTGTAATTAGAACATAGCATAAAGTACAACAAGGAAAACAAACAT
Organism: Mytilus coruscus; assembly: GCA_017311375.1. Lineage (NCBI taxonomy): Eukaryota > Metazoa > Mollusca > Bivalvia > Mytilida > Mytilidae > Mytilus > Mytilus coruscus. The sequence continues at coordinate 50,470,806 of CM029597.1, forward strand.
GCTTAACTTCAAGCTATGCTAAACAATCTTTGTTCGTAAATCGGAGGGTCTAGATGGGTGGTCTTCAATTCTGTATTCTTTAGTTTTTCATGCCATTATTTCCTTGTCTCTATCTATTAAAATTGAGAATGGAAATGGGGAATGTGTCAAAGAGACAACAACCCGACCACAGAACAGACAACAACAGAAGGTCACCAATAGGTCTTCAATGCAGCGAGAAATTCCCGCACCCGGAGGCGTCCTTAAGTTGGCCCCTAAACAAATATATATACTAGTTCAGTGATAATGGACGTCATACTGAACTCCAAATTATACAAAAGAAACTAAAAGTAAAAATAATACAAGACTAACAAAGGCCAGAGGCTCCTGACTTGGGACAGGCGCAAAAATGCGGCGGGGTTAAACATGTTTATGAGATCTCAACCCTCCCCCTATACCTCTAGCCAATGTAGAAAAGTAAACGCATAACACTACGCACATTAGAAGTCAGTTAAAGAGAAGTCCGAGTCCGATGTCAGAAGATGTAACAAAAGAAAATAAACAAAATGACAATAATACTTAAATAACAACAGACTACTAGAAGTTAACTGACATGCCAGCTCCAGACCTCAATTAAACTGATTGAAAGATTATGTCTTCATCATATGAATATCAGGCACAATCCCTATTGTCTATTCTTTTTATTTTAGCAACCCATTATTCTGTATTATCTATTTTTGTTACATTTTCCCTATCCTTTATTTTATTTGCCCATTAGTTTGTTTTTTGAACCCATCCAAACCCTCACTTATACTGAACAATTTTACAAAAGTCTCTGTAACTGATAATCATTTGAACAATTTGCCATTTGATAATGTACTTTTCGTTTTGAATTTTACTTGGAATTCGGTAATTGTTTTAATTTACTTTTTGTGATTGACGGGCATATGCAGCCACTTAAAATATTGTGGGATGAACCAAGTTAATCGAAGCGCCAATTTACTAAAAAGTTATATGCACCGCTATGCAAAAACTGTACATGATATTCGCAATAATAGATATGCTTTTAAAGTTATTATATCAACTTATATTTGAAGAAATCTGATATATTGTATACATTTTTCTGTAACATCCATTCTCGTCTAATCAAAGATTAACACAAATGTTTTAACTAGTTTCAACGGAACGAAACTGGGTATAGAAGAAAACTACGGCTTAAATCTGAAAAATTCCCAAGTATATACTAGTATTTACATCACCCAGTAAAATAAAACAACATCTTCTAATTCAAGAAAGCTTCCAAAAGATGAGGGATATGACACGCTTTTGGGATGTGGGATATGGGGTTTAAAAGATGATACTGTGGAATATAGGGGTAAAAAGTGGGGATGTGGGATAAAGTGGAATCCGGGAAAAAGAAAGAAAAAGTGGGAAGTCGGAAAAAAATTACAAAAAAGTGGGATTTAGGAAATAAGCGCCCCATGTCACCCTATTCACAGGCAATAGTAAAAAACATTCATTGTAATTCCGTCTTATAAAGAAACAAGAATGTGTCCATAGTACACGGATGCCCCACTCGCACTATCATTTTCTATGTTCAGTGGACCGTGAAATTGGGGTCAAATCTCTAGTTTTGCATTAAAATTAGAAAGATCATATTATAGGGAACATGTGTACTAAGTTTCAAGTTGATTAGACTTCAACTTCATCAAAAACTACCTTGACCAAAAACTTTAACCTGAAGCGGGACAGACGGACGAACGGACGGACGGACGGACGAACGGACGCACTGACCGAAAAACAAAATGCCCCTTTACTATCGTAGGTGGGGTATAAAAAAGTAGATGTATTGCTTACGAATAAAATATTTTGAAGTAGACGTCATCAGACATATTTATTGAACTCTGAGTTTGCATTAAAATTTTCGTATATTATGTGCTGAAGCACTTACGACCTTTGTTGGATTCAAAGTAACTCGGTGGTAATTTCAACTCTGTATTAATTGATTTAAATCTTAGATAACATGGGTTTTACCTTTGTTAATTTTATCAGATAAAACAGACCCATCTCGGGTGAAAAAAAGTCTAAGTATAATAGTCAAGTAAAATTATCGCTTTTTCTGTCCCCGTAAAGAGGACATAAGAACGCAAACAAAACCTTATTGATTTTACTATTCACAAAGGCATAACCTATAAATATGGTATTATATAATATTGTTATGGCTTTATTCATTTGAAACAGAATTTCAAAATGCAATCCCACAGCCGTTATACTCTTCTCATCTCACATAGGAGTAATACTATTCTAGTTACATGTTTTCATAGTTCACATGTATGAGTAAATACAGTATGTTGCATAGGAACCAATTAACCCTGTAAATTTTCTAAATACTGGATAGTCAAATATTACTGTAACAGATGAATGAATCAATAAATTAATAATAAAACCAATAAAACATATTTGACAGTCTGTAGGAAATCATGCCTGTTATCTGTTCTTTGGTTGTATTCAGCGTTACTTCAAGTGTTACTTCAAGTGTTGCTTCATTTGTTGTGAGTGTTGCTTCATGTGTTGTAAGCGTTGTTTCAGATATTGTGAGTGTTGTTTCAGGTGTTGTAGACTGAATAACTGAAAAGGAAATAAATGGTTATGGAAAATATGAAAAATTTTTTGAGAGAAGCTTATCAATTTAAATCTTATTAAGTCAGACATTTTTTTTTTATAATATCGAAAAAAAAATGCATTTCAGAATGCAGTTACTCTTTTTCTGTTTATAGAAAACTAGGACTACAAAAACAAAATTACATTTCTTTCATAATATCGAAAAAAAATGCAATTCAGAATGTAGTTACTCTTTTTCTATTTATAGAAAACTAGGACTACAAAAACAAATGATTTTTGTTTGTTTCCTTAGCTATTAAGTAAACGGTATCAACATGTAAAAATATAGAAAATTTCGCTTTTATAAAAATCATTTTAATTCTAATTCACTCGTGTAACCACATACAAAATAATGTCCACAGAATGAATGCTACGTTAACCGTACATTCCAATGTCTTTTCTAAAACTTGTTTTAAAGACCTATTGCATAAGACAAGGAAGAAGGTTTTTCGTTATAATCTGATGTTCACAAATTATTATATTAAAGTATTGAATGAAAATTGATTTAACTGCATTGTACGAAATAACTAAACAATATTTTCTTCATTGTACAACAGCTCCATGTGTTTTTAGAGTTCATTAGTTTTTAAGCCTGATAAACACCAGTAAACAAAAGTACTGGTTTTTTTCAAATAGTTGATTGATTGATTGATTGACTGGTTGGTTGTTGCTTGGACAAGAACAAATTAACAATTAAGTACAATAAAAGGTACACCGATATTTAAGGTTGGACATTTGGAATTTGATGGATACTGACAGTAATTGTACCTTGCAGCATGCAATCTCCGGACCCCAGACAGTTTTCTCAAAGGTTCTTCGACGCACAGAGAGTGTGCGTGGCACTCATCCTTCACGTGGCATCGGTTTAACGTCCTCATTCCGACCAGAAGTGGCTGCGGTATTTATACATCCCAAACAATTAAACGGACGCCCCATTTTAGCAAAGATTTTACTGCCGGACGGGTGAATCTAGGGATGACCATATTTCTACACCCCAATCATCTCTAAGGGTTTGTGACATAGTAATGATTATTTGGTGCTTTGTGTCGTTTGGTTGCTGTATCATTGTTGAATACACCAACTTAAGTTTGATTGGTTGATTGGTGTATAACGCCACTTTCAGTAATGTTGGCTATTTCGTGGCGTTTTGATTGGTGAAGGAAGCCAGAGCAAATGATTTTGCTATGTATCCGTGTATTATATGTTAAAATATGTTAGAATCCCCCTTTTTTTTGACGATCAATGCTTTTGAATGGGACATATGGTTGGAACCCCTTTTAAAAATATCTGGATCCGCCCCGAGTCCGTAATTTCTACTGCTTTAAATACGCTAATGAGAGATAGAAACACGATACCAATACAGACATATAGGTTGATTGATTGTTGGTTGCTTAACGTCCAGTAGCAAATATTTCATGCATATTCAGGACGAGAACAAATTTACAATAAATACAAAAGGTAGGTTCTGTATAGAGGCGTCCGGGATTTAGGTCGGAGAAATTTAGACTACCACTGGAAATGAGGGTATATTGGATAGAGACTGACATTTAGCATTTCAATAGGTCACCTACGGACCCCTCAAAGAGTTGTTGCAAGGGTTCTTAACGTGCAAAGAGCGTGGCACTCTCTTTACACGAGGCATCGGATTTAACGTCCCCATTCTGACCGGACGTGGCTGCAAATTTGTACATCCCGCACAGCCAAACGGACGCCCCACTTTGGCGAGGATTCTACTACCGGTCGGAGGAAGACCAATGGTGACCGTACATCTATTCTCCATTCACCCTTAGGGAAGAGACATATAGGTTTTGAACTTCAAACAAAAAAAAGTTTGGGTGATGAGTGTTTTGTAGTTTTAACAAGAAATTTTGTATTAACAAATCTCTCACTTTCTCCCTACCTCTCATTTTACCCCTAACACTTAATTTGATATTGGACTGGTCATTGTTATTATATCTTACGCAATTCGATTTGATGAAGATATTTACTACTTCACCATTTACCTGTTTACCTGTTCAAATGTGTCCTGTGTGTATTCTGTAAATAGATATAGGAAGATGTGGTGTGAGTGCCAATGAGACAACTCTCCATCCAAATAACAATTTATAAAAGTAAACCATTATAGGTCAATGTACGGCCTTCAACACGGAGCCTTGGCTCACACCGAACAACAAGCTATAAAGGGCCCCAAAAGTACTAGTGTAAAACCATTCAAACGGTAAAACCAACGGTCTAGTCTATATAAAAACGAGAAACGAGAAACACGTATAAATTACATAAACAAACGACAACTACTGTACATCAGATTCCTGACTTAGGACAGGTGCAAACATTTGCAGCGGGATTAAACGTTTTAATGGTACCAAACCTTCTCCCTTTTTCTGAAACAATAGTATAACATCACAACATAGAAAACACACGATAAAACATCAATTGGAAGGCTTAACTCAATCAAAACGTAAATTAACACAATATGAAAGAATAAATTCGATCTGTGATACCTGAAAGTAAATACATAGTTAATAAAATATTAGGGACAAACATTCAAGGCCAAAAGCAAACAAAGAAGTCCAAATAAAGCCATGGCAATACACCACCGCGAAATATTTAACCCTTAGAAAATAATCACTTTTGAAAAACCGGTTTTCATAATATATACAGGTAAATGAAAAATAACTTTGTCGTTTTAGGTATACTTTTTCTGTCTGTATAAAATCTTCCAATAATTAGGAATACCAAGAAAGGTCTGTCATATAAATACCTAATTTAACACTAGATACATAAGGGTAAATACCAACAATAAAACTTCCTGTACAGATTAAAGGAGAATAATCTTGATGTTCATACAAATGTAGTATGAAGAAGTGAAAATTAGTAGATATTCCAAATAATCAAAGCTGGTATACAGACAAGATCCATATTAATATAAAATAACAAAAAGTATTAAAAATAGTATCAACAGGTCGAATTAAAAGAAAGTACGATTTGAGAGTACTCGCAGTTACTGACAGCTAGTTAAAAGCCAAAAACAATTAATGATAAAAATCATGCATCAGAGACTAAAATCAACTAAAACACATCCCAGGGATTTAGTATTTTAACGTCATGAACAGTCAGAGAAGACATGACTTGTGCAATGCCAAAATAAATGTATCGACAGGTAGTAGGATAGTGAGGAGCTACTTCTTAAGAGATAAAAATAACGTGTGTGTCTCTAAATGTAAGCACGCAAAGTTTATTACGTAACAATAATTATTGTTTACGAAGACAAGGACCTTGAAGGAGTCACAGATGGTAACTCTAGATCCGAACTCTTAGTTCATCATAACCTTTAGCAAATGTGGCTTTATTTACCCCACAAATTTCACTCTGAGTGCAGACAAACTTTTGCACCTGGAAAAGTTTTAATGAATGACAGGAACTAGATAATAAAATTCTAAATGCATTTAATGTTTCGGTAAATTATAAACTTCTCTTGCTTTTGAGATTCCTTTTTTTCGTTCCCACAGAAGGTGTCAAAATAAACTAAGTTTTGAAAAGTTTGAGATGTTTCCTATGTAAATAATTGCTGTGAAATGTATTGATTAATTAGACAATAGAGACAATAGATATCTGCACAACAGTAGGTGATTTAAACAGTGTAAACTTGATGGAATTTCTTGAAACATTGTATCTCGTGTTAGCTACTGTTTTATTTTGTTCAGTTGTTCAGGATATTTTTCTTGGTTATGATATTACACCCTTTTTTATTGTAAGCGATTCATAATATATTGTTTAGGTGTTTGTTATGTTCGCAACTCATCGGAATTCTTGTTACCCTATTTTATGGATTTTCTTGAAACTTTGAAGAGTTGTGGAAGAAATCAGTTTTGAATTATATATTATTTATTTGTATACAGAGCACACAGAAAACAATACATATAACACAAGCAAACATTTAGCAGATTGACAAAAGCACTACATATGTGATCTGATAACAATTGTTGAATAGTTTATACAAGCACTTTTCACATTTAACAGTTTATTACAAGTGTAAAAGATACGATGCTGAGTCTGCAATCTGTACAGTTGCCATCTCTCTGTTGGCGAGTCTGGTCTCAATTTCTCTGTATTTTCTTTTCTGTTGATTCGTTTACCACCGGCGGCATACTGCAGCAATTGACATCTGGAAGCAGCTTCCTGGCGTTGTAACAGCTCGACCAACTTGTAGATATTTAGGTGTGGAGTCTGGACGATTTTCTTGATCTTTGAGTGCCATCTCTCTAAGTTATTGGTTGTTCTTGGTCCTACAGTGTTGTAATGGTTCCACAGATGATGGTTGCCTTCTACCCAGTACTCGGTCACATCGTCAGTAAATCTTGCGGTGTTGATGTCGGTATCTGCATCCTCTAAGTCTTGTAGAGCTTGAAACCAGACGTCCTCCCCTCCTCATTTGGTACCATTGGAAGAACTGCTGCTCTTCTCACCAGTCTGTGGATGTCCTCGTTGTTCGAATATGGAACTTGCAGGCCACACTCTTTGAGTTTTTCACCAGATACACTTGGTGTATTTTTCTTATCAAAAGTGATAAAATGTTGCAATTTTATCAAGTTCACTAATTATTTATAACAGTTAAATACTTATAAAACGTTTAAATAGCTATAAAAACACCTATTGTTATTATATATACATCTATTGAAATATTTTTGTTGGCGTTCATGGAATAGGTAACATATAAAATGTTGGCATTCGAGGAAAACACCAATGAGGTTACCATATCAAATGAAACTCATGTGTTTGTTTATTTTATCACCTTCTGTAGACTTAAAAAGGAATGTCAAATTCTAGGTAAGTGTTTAATTTTCTGAATCATAAAATGCATTCATATTTTTTTAACCTATTTCCTGCCATTCCTTTAAACTTTTCCAGGTACACAGGTTAATCTGCACTCTGTTGTGGAGTAAACAAGGAGATATTTTACAATTCCTTCTGATGAACCTTTCTTTATTAGATAGATTAGATAAACAGTAAACAAGCCATTTTTAAATCGTGAAGATTTAATAAAAAGAATTACTCCCATACAATTGTTACACACATATAAAACATATTCATGTAAAGAAAATATTTCAACTGCTTTTTTTTTTTTTTTAAATCTGGTTGCTTGTGTTTATCCTTTAAAACGAAAAAAAAATAGTTATGTCTTCCTAAAGAATTGAAATGTCCAAGAAACCGAAATTCTGATTAAAATCTAAAATTTCGATCCCATTTATCTCTAAAAGTAGCATATGAAGATATATTTTCTATAACATACTGTATTTGAATTGACTCTATAAAAAATAGCTTGTATGCAAGTTTTCGTCAAAAAATCACCGTGGGATCAAAACTCTATCGTATGCCCTTAATGGAAGTTATGTTAGACGTATGATGTTATGGAAATTAGCTTTGACCATAGATATAATAGCCATTATTATATCTATGCTTAGACGTAGAATATTTGACGTAAGATAACAATGGAAGTTAAGTTTGAAATTAGATTTTAATTGAACTTAAATTTTACGTAAGATGTTGACTGAACTTAAGTTTGACATAAGGTGTTACTGGAACTTTGATTGACGTAAGTTGTTAGTTGAACTTACCTGTTGTATCTCCATAGCAATTTATTATAAACGTAAATAAAAGTAATATCAGGGTAAAATCCATAGTCATCATATTAGAGCCATAACTGATTGACAAAATTATAACTTCCTTATCAAAAAAAAATCTAGACACATTCTTTTGGTTGTTTCTAATAATTGAAGTCTCAGTACGAGGAAAATTTCTAAAAAAATATAATACATTTAAACGATTTAACGCAATGAATATGGATAAGATGACAAAACCGTATATGTTACAATATGAATGTACCTTAGAATTTAAACCTTTCGTCTATTGTTCGAACGGTGAATTATCTAAAGCAAAAGCAAACTAAATAAAAATGCTAACTTTTTGTTCATTTATTTCTATTTACCTATATCCCTTCAATGGGATTTTAATTACAAGTTAACATATTATAGTGGTGAAAACTCCTAATTAGAGCATTTGCATTATTCACGTATTTGCTGGCGTATCGGTATCGACGTATCGTATAACACGCTTATGAGGAAAGGATAAATTAAGTCAAGTTGGTCCCGATGAAGATATTTTATAATGCATTTAATTTTAATTCAGTTTTAATTGAGGTCGGGGCTAAATCATTATTTTATACAAATCTACCCGATACGTATACGTCGATCCGTGCACGTATCCAGATACGTGAATAATGCAAATGCTCTAATAAGAAGTCTGTTTGTTTGGTCATTTACTTTCAATATATCTAGTCAACTTGTTTGACTTTTATTTGTTCAAAGTTTTAATTGGCTAAGTAAGATCCCTTTAAGTTCAAAAATTTGATTGCAATCAAAATACGTTTGATAGCTTTTAATTTGTTATAACCACTCACATACGAACCAATAATTGGGTTTTCTGCATATTCATACTGTGAAATATCAACAGAGAGTCACAATATGAAGAATTTTGTCTAGTGAGAGCAGCGAAGTTCTTCTGTACTAACATGAAAATACGGAAATTGTTGGATTGAAACTCACTGTTATGGATCTCAAAAAACTACTTAACATTAAGGAATGTTTCTCTCTCATACATAGACTTGATTTCTCGTCCGGTTTATGCTAAAATAATTTATCATTTTAGCTATATAGGTTGTATCAGCTTTTCAAAGTTTGAATTAGGTTTTCGATTTTCAAATATTATGGGACGAGCACCGTTCAGAAGAGACTGTGATTTACGAAATGCGATTTCTGGAGCAGTCAAGTAGTACCTTTCATGTAATTGAAATAGTGGTAATATTTGATAAGGGCAGGAGGTTAGTCTTGCAACAGGCAACAATCGGATTCCTTACAGATTTGTTGCAAGAGTTATTATGCGTGCTATTTTTCAACACGAGGCCTTATTTCGACTGGACAAATGGGTCCTACTAGCGACAGGAAGTCCAGATGGCCATATGTCATCACCACAGGCAATCATTGGAGTACATAATTTTTTACAGAGCATACCAAAAATCACGAATGAACATGGCATGCTCCACAATTATATCTCTATGGTTTAAGATTTCTCCACATTCCTCGTTAATGACATCCGAGTACGAATCTATATACTACTAAAATAACCATGACGTGAAAACGACGAATTCAACTTTATATCTAATATTATAGGACAATGGTGTTGATAAAAAATTACACCATTCCAGACCCTTTTGTTTTCACATAATTAATATTACCAATTATTTACAAGTTCCGGGTCGAATCCGATATCAATTGTATTAGTCCCATGTAGTTTCTGGTTGTAGTAAGAAACCAGGACGGGTTCAAACAGAAAGATTTTGAAAGCAGAGAAAACTGTGCACCTTATAATCAGAATGACTTTATCAGATGATAAGACGAATACTAAAAACTAAGCAAAAATAAGGTGTAGGTACTTTAATTCAGTCACGGAACCGCGCTGTCGCGGGTGTGTTCTAGAAGTGCCTGAATATTAACTAACAATTGATCACTACGATGTTTTATAATGTAAAGTCAACAAAGAGTTAAAGACATCAGTTTTGAAGAGATACAGCATAGTGTGTAGTCAATCTGTACAAGTCTTGTCTAACATGATACCATCTTAAGTTTGATTTATTTTGAGGAGTAATTTTCAAGAAAAATGGTTATATAGCTAATGCAAATTTATGACTTTTGATTATTAGGACAGTTTATCTTTTGTATTAAAAAATGTACAAAGAGGTAAATAGAGAGAAATAGATTTCAAAGTAATAGAAAAGTGTGACTAGAGATCACAGCTGATTCATAACCTGCTCCTCTAATTGCATTTATATAGCAAAATCCATGTTTTGCAATCGGACAGCCTGAAGATAAAGAATAGTAGTGTTTTTGGGAAGAATTCTCCCATTAAAATGACATGGTATACACACATGTATTCCTTAAGTTCTCTTTTATGGACCTTCAAGTCTTAGGTTTTATTTGGACTGTCACAAAACCAAACTTAAAACATAGTTCTATCTTAAAGTCAAATAATTGTAATTGATCGAGTTTTGTTTTGTAAATATATTCCATTATATTTTAACAAAACAACAAAATGAAGATGAGAACAATTATCTACCACCAATCGAAATTTCACAAAGTTCTTCGATATGAACATCCTGATGAACGTATGATATGTTTTTTCTTCATTTTGACGTCTTTGTTGTTGTCGTCATATTCTTTCCAGCTCCCCATCTTCTCCTACATATATAAAAAAAACAACAGTAAAATATGTAAAATACGCTTTCTCATTAAATAAACGTATTACTATAATTATTTGATTGCATAAAAATAAGACTGAATAAATGTATGATATCGATTTCAGTGCGCAATATACGCTTTTGGATTTTTATTTTATCAAAATAATGAGATGTGGTATAATTGCCAATGGGACAACTATCCACCAAAGTTCAAATGAAGTGGATGTAAGCAGTTATAGGCAACCATACGGCCTCAAACAATGAGAAAACCCATACCGTATAGTCGGCTAATTTTGTCTGATTTGTTAATGATTTTTTTTTTGGGGGTACACTTTATAAAGTACGCTCGAGACCAAAGTTTGTGAAGTTAAATACATACAATATAAAATTGAGAATGGAGAATGTTCATTAGCATGCAATAAAGAAAGGCGTTTATATTATAGCCGACTATACGGTATGGGGTTTTCTCATTGTTGAAGGCCGCACGTTTGCTCATAATTGCTTACATCAACTTCATTTAATCTTTGGTGGATACTTGTCTCATTGGAAATCATACCACATCTCAATATTATTATACTAAACAGAACGGCGAAAAACACGCTTTAGATTATTTTCAAAGAAAAAGTTGTAACTGTCGTAGTACCGTTTCATAATGAAGAAACTAAAAACTTGAACTGTAATTGTATAACAAATTTTGCCAGAATATGATTTGTTCGAATTAAGAATTCATAACAAAGTTTTTGCATTATTAGCTAGCAAAATCTTTTTCACATTATTGAATTGAAAGAAAAACCATTAATGGCCAATTTACGCTTCTATTCATCAGTGATTTTCATAGTTTTTGCATGTTTTTATATCTTAACTTCCTCTTTTTAAACAAAAGCCTAGAAGATCTATAATTATTTAAGGACAGCCATTGGAGAATAAACATCTTAAAATTTATCCAGAATTTTCAAAATCAGGGACGGTTACTGAAGTCTTACGAATTAATCCTCTGTCTGGAAAGGAGCGTTGTATCGATGCGAATGAGATGCAACTGAGAAGATATCTCATGTTAGCTATCTTGCAATATTAGAAGAATTAAAGCATTTAAAGTTTATGTCTCCTTGCTTCTGCGTTCCTGATGAAGGCAAGTATAAAAACCACTTCCGACGCACGGAATTTATCAAGTGTTATTTTCATTAAATATTCACTTTCAAACATAATATGTACGTTCTTCAATATTCAAGTGAAGTTTTACAATCCTGTATACATGCATTGCTGTGGGTATTCATGTATATTATTTAGGTACCCCAGTAAATTGCAAAAATACTGCCTTAAATTACCTTCCAAGGCAAATTCCAGCTGGAATGATGATCGCCAATAGAAATACAGCAAGGATAACAATAATTACCCAAGATAAATCAGCACTAGAACCTGGAAACAAAATGTGGTACATACATTTTAAAGTTAATATTGACAAAACTTAGTCGTGATATTAATATTTCGAACCCCACATAAACACTTTTAACAGTTTGTCTTAAATCCCACATTTAATCGTGTTTCAGTGTTAATTTCATCAAAAGATCTATATTATCCAAATCTTTTGTATCTTTTATATACAAGATATAAGATGATGACGGCGACTGTTTAACGTCCATATATATTTCACGATTTTGCAAAATGTATTTTCTTCTGATATTTTAAGATGGTTTTGTACGAGGTCTTAGTTATATAAGTACCAGATCAAGTCAGCTAACAGATGAGCACGAATACCACCGGACTGACTGTTGGAATATCAATTCATCAAGACCAAGAGTAAAATAAGACAGCATTTTGATATATTTGATCGGTGTGAATTGAGATTTTATTTTATAAAATTAGAAACATGTATTCTAAAACTGCCTCGTGGTCTCGCGATTCTCTGCGAAAGAAGCAGCATGTAGGATAAGAAGTGAAGATTGGTCGGTGCGAAGTCATTGTCAATCATAGCACGTCTCGTTTCTTCTTATTCTGAGCGTGTACATACATGTATGTTTTCTTGTAGACTTTACAAGTTCAAATTTGAATAAGCATGTCAGTCTACTACAAATCAAGTATATTCATTTTAATTATCATTTTTCGACCTGACTGTGCAAGGAATATTTGTCACTGGACGTTAAGCAGACATCAATCAATACATTAAACTTTTCTGTTTTAAATGTACATTTTGTTTTATGGTTCTCGCCCTTTAAATATCATATCATTAAAGAGGAAACTGATATAATAAATTTGTGACAATTAAAAAATCAATGTGTTTTTGAAAAGGTAACACATGACATTGAAAGAAATTTACCTTCAACTTCCGGTGGTGCAATTGTACTTGATGTATTAGAAGATAAAGCTACAATAAAAAGTTTTATAAAAGTTATAACCATATATTAATGAATGACGTTATACATTTTAAGATTGGTTTTATCGAAGGAAAAGATATGATTTACATTGTTTAAACATTTCTAATACCATAATTAGATATAAGAAGATGTGGTATGAGTGCCAATGAGACAACTCTCCATCCAAGTCAAAATTTATAAATGTAAACCATTATAGGTCAAAGTACGGTCTTCAACACGGAGCCTAGGCTCAAACCGAACATAAACATATCTCTGTCAATTTCATAAACGTAAACTATTATCTATCTTCTTACTATACAGCAAGTACTAGACATTGTAGTGGTGGTTGTTTGTTGCTGTATACAGGCGCAAATCCAGGATTTTTTTCAAAGGGGATGTTAACCCCAAAACAGGAGATGAGGAGAAGATATACTACCTACTGGAGCGAGGCGAAACAAATTTGGATGATTTTTGCAAAAAAAAAAAAAAAAAAATCCAATAACAGGGAGCGTACGCCCTCTACGTCCCCCTTAATCTGCCATTAGCAGGCCATATTTGTTTTATGCATTAACCAGGCCGGCAGTTTTAGATTTTTTTTCACATTTGTGATATCGAGGTCTTTTATGGGTTTTGCTCATTGTTGAAGTTCCGGTATGGTGACATATAGTTGCTAACTTCTACTTCCAATATCAGTCTCTGGTTTCTCATTGGCAATCATACCACATCTTTTTATTTCTAAATTGAAGGTTCTTACAACGCCATTTCGTAATATTATCTTTAGTTCCTGTAGGTGTTATTTTTATTTGTTTAAACATGTTAAAACAGACAACGATACTATAAAACATATATATTAAACGTAAATATAAAACACATACCTGTACTTATACAAGCTAGTATATTCCATGCAAGAATTAATTCATGATGTTCCATTGTAATCCCTTCATTCTGTAATCTTTTCTAGTTTCTGTTTTTCTCAAGTCATAAACACATTATTTAGATAGTGTTACACGTGATTGCATATACAGTTGATCTCTTGCCATTAAATATCGAATATCGATCAATGAATTTAAAATATATCACTTTTAGTTTACAATTGTGTATGATCATTGAAACGGTAAATACTGATAATGTTAACCCGTGCCACTGTTAACCGCACAAGAAACTATTTAATAACAATGTCGTAAACATATTAATATTTTCACAATTGTTATTTTAATGAATTATTAATTATACACCAGAGACTGAAATGAAGTAAATCAATAAATGCATAATCTAATTCTTATAAATTTCTCGCTTAGAGCAGGTACATATCAGGTATGGATTGCATTGGTCACATAGACATTATGGATCTCTGTAAAATAATGAGCAGAAATATATATACAAAGGATGCAATCAAAATCACAAATTGAAGGAAAAACAACATTATGAGATTTCAGCTGTATTTGGTAGAGGGGTCTATGGGGTCTTAACAGTTGCTCTTGTCTTAATCATTCAATGTTCATAGCGTGTTATTCTAATTCAGAACTAGTTTGAAATTCTAAACTTTCATTGAACCGTTTACACAGTATTTATGCTTTCTAAATAAAATTCGGACTGAAAAGTAAAATAACAAAAAAAAAAAAAAAAACCGAACGCCAAGGAAAATTCAAAACGGAAAGTCCTTTATAAAATGACAAAATCAAAAGCTCAAACACATCTAACGAATGGAAAACAACGTCATATTCCTGACTTGGAACAGACATTTCCTTATGTAGAAAATGGTGGATTAAACCTGGTTTTATAGCTAGCTAAACCTCTCACTTGTATGACAGCAGCATATAATTCCATTAAATTGACAACAATGTGTGAACAAAACAAACACACATAATAGGTACAAATGTCAAAAAGAGGGGTACAGCAGTCAACATTGTGTTATAATCTTAATCGCTATGAAAACAAACAAATATGTAAACAAAGAAAATCAAAATGACATATAGACACATAAACAAAAAATGAATGCCAAGAATACAAAAATGACCAGAGACGTTCTTTGACATAACTCTGGTTCATCAACTTTCTGCTCAGGCACTGGTGACGTTTTGTAAAGTCTGAGTAGCAGCTGCAAGCTCTTGAATACCGAATGAGTTTGGAAATATATAACCCATATGCACCATAATCACTAAAAACAAACAAATATGTAAACAAAGAAAATCAAAATGACATATAGACACATAAACAAAAAATGAATGCCAAGAATACAAAAATGACCATAGCACAATAACACAATGGCGGGATGTATAAGTAGCGAGCCACGCCAAAATGATATTATAAAAAATGGGCTAAACGGTAAAGGTTAATAATTTACAAAGACAAATAAAAGAACACTATAACACGTAATTAAGATGATAAACAACGTCAGTACCTAGAATGTATACTGCAAGACCATCATGTATTAATTGTGAAGTTGATACGGAATATTTATCAACAAGGTCTTCGTATCTTCCGATGAACTTTTTTTTAGAAAAAAGGACGAGACGTTCCTTGACATAAAACTGGCTAATCAACTTTCTTCTCAGGCACTGATGACGTTTTGTAAAGTCTGAGTAGCAGCTGCAACCGAATGAGTTTGGAAATGTATAACCCATATGCAGGTGAAGTTGGTATATTGCTACTAAGGTGGGGGAAATTGATAATTTCAAAATAAAAATCGTCTCGTTAGTCATAGATTTTTGTACTAATATGACCGCTTATGTCAAATTCGAGGTATAAGTTTAAAAATGAGGCGGAGGAAGCCGTGAATTTTTAATGGAAAAAACATCATCAATATATCTGAATGTGAAATTAAATGATCTGGCTTCTTTGATCTTCTTGTTTTTGACAAGTGTTTGAAGGAACTCCGACTCATATAAAAATAAGAAAAGGTCGGCAAGGAGAGGCGCGCAGTTCGTTCCCATTGGAATGCCGACAATTTATATAAAAAATCTACCTCCAAATTCAACAAATATGTTGTCAATAAGAAACTCCAGCATACTGATCACTTGTTCCTCTGTGTAGCATGTTTTACCTTCTTGTTCACTATTAACAAAATATGCCGTATGGTATCCAAAAGTAATAAATGTATAGCTTATGTTACCATTTTTATATTGAAAAATATTGTTGATTATTTCTTTTAGACGATTTTTCAATTTCACATGGGGAATGGTGGTATACAGGGTTGAAAAATTAATTTCAGAGAAAGATCGAGATTTAAAATTAACCTGAAGTTTTTTAGAATCCACATATGGTTAATACCACTACGCGAGTAAACAATTTCACAGTATTTCTGAAGATCCTCTTTCACTGCGGACAGAATTTGTGTCAATGTAATGGTCAATTCCTTTGTAGAACATTCAGATGAGCCGTTGTTTGTACGGAATTTTGTGAAGCTTAGGTTTCCAATACAAACAAGGTAAATCCTCGGATTTGCTGTTCAATGTAATGTTCATTGAAGCCACGAAGGACTTATGATTCGCCAAAATCTTATCCTTGTCAATTGATATGTATTTTGTATGTGGGATTACCTGAGTACTCATTTATTCCTAATTCTTTTACAAGACACTTGTATTAGTACGATTTACATAGAACGACAATATTATTTGAAGCTTTGTCCGCAAAAACAACAACATATTTATCGTTAAGAAATCATAGACTTTTCACAGCTTCTTTCTCCTTTAGTTCTATTTTTTCACAATATTTACAAGAATGCTCACAAGGCCTTCTAGTTAATGCATCTGCCTTTGTATGACAGTAACCTTTTTTTTTGTGAACGATCTCGAAATCATACTCAAAAAGCATTTCCAAACAACAAGCTCGTTGGACTTTCGAGTTTTTAAAGGTTTTTTTTAGCCATGATCCACTGTGAAGTGTTATATCTGCCCAATTACAACGAAAACACTTCAGGTGTTCTACAAATGCAAGTAATTCTCTGCAAGTCACACAATATGAACTTTCTGATTTTGACAGAATTTTACAGTAACCAAGGCAGTTTCGTTTCCTTCCTGGATTTGTGAAAGTACTACACATACATGTAATCTACATTACTTTTATCTGTATTCAATATTGAATTTGCCCTCCCTAAGAGGAAAATTCAATATTGGGCATGATGGTGATCTGCTTTTCTGTGTGTTGTGCTTCGGTACATTCCAATGATTTAGATTTCTATTTCATTTAGTGTAAAGTATTTCCAATATCAACAAACCCCCTTATTAGTTTCTGCTACTCAGAATTTGTAAAACGTCATCGGTGTCTGAGCGAAAAAACAATGAACCAGGGTTTTGTCAAATAACATTTCGTCCTTTTTCTCAAAAATTTCAATGGAATGTACTAAGACTTAATAAATATGTATTC
The DNA here is from genome assembly GCA_017311375.1 of Mytilus coruscus. Lineage (NCBI taxonomy): Eukaryota > Metazoa > Mollusca > Bivalvia > Mytilida > Mytilidae > Mytilus > Mytilus coruscus. Next base: position 50,488,452 of record CM029597.1, read on the forward strand.
AGTGTCTTCTTCACAAATAATACAATATGGTCTTGAGTTATAGATTCTAGGTGCTTAAGTTATGTATCTTTTTATTTACTCTACAGTTTCCCCTTTATTTGTCTTCGTGCTATTATGTTTCTTTTTATCGTATGACTTTTGACATGACTCGGTTAACAATGATATCTACTAGATAAACTAGACAGAACTTGAATGTTAGCCCTGCTAAGATTTTCACCATTAGTCTGGTAAAACTGGACGCTGAGATAAATAGTCCCATGGATAAAGTCTTATATTGCAAGGAACCACCAGTTCCTGTATCGAAACCAGTTTCATGGCGGCCTCGTGAAAGAATTCCGGTTGCCAATATCGCTTCTTTAAATCTAACGTAGAGAACCATTTTGGCCGTGAAATAGTATGAAGTTTGTCATCAATTCTATGAAGCGGATGAATATCTTTAACTGTGACACTATTTAATGTTGATAATCAATACAGAATCTTAGATACCCATTTTTATTTCAAACACGTACATGGGACTAAACCAACGGATTTGACGGCTCAATAACTACCATATCTTGGTATTTCTTTTTCAACTAATGACTTCATGGAAAATGGTATTCGACGGGAGTCTTGACGCATAATTTTTGCATTACCAGTATCTATTTGGGTATTAAACATTTCTGTTTTTCCTATATCTGTAGATGTTTTTAATGGTATAATTTCGTATTCATACAAAAACTATTTCAATTCATTTTTCTGCTTCTCTAAAAGATGAGAAGTAAACTTTTCATTTAATTTCTTAATTAACAATATTTTCATTATTTTTATCATTGTCCAATTGATTTTTGTCACTGGGACACTCTTTTGTCTCACGAGAGGCAGTACATGTTTTGTTTATTTACAGAAATGGGGTGCTTAAATTAAATTAAAAAAAAACTGTTAATGGATAAGTGCTTTCATTTCCCTGTAATACATTTTTTGCCAACATAAGAGGGCTATCAATAAAATTTTTTGTTGTTAATTGTTTTTTCCAAGTTGACGACGTTATCATGGGGAAAAGCTTGTACTAGAGCTTCACTTACAGTTTTTCGTGTATAACAGTATTATCTGTTACAAATAGTCTTCAACACTGTGTTTCCACATTTGAGTTATAAATTGTATAAGTTCATCCTCAAGTAGCAATGTATTATGACTCATTCGAATATATCATCAAATTGCACTTGTTTTTATTCAGGTAATCAAAACCTAGAATTCCTGTTTTTTTTTGTCAGCAAACTAAAAAGAGTGCTTTATCTTCATATTGCCCAATTTGACAGGCAATTCAATACAATACAAGGCAATACAGCCAAAAAAAGCATGATGTCAACAGTTGCTGTTACTATAAATAAAGTTACTCTCTCAAGCTTTGGAACGAAGTCTTTAGGTAGAATATCTAAAAAGCAATTTCTTAGAAAACAAATTGTAGTAGCGCCAGTGTCTTCTCAAACGATAGGGGCTATTTAGATAATGTAGCCTTAACAAAAACCTTCGTCGAAAGACCAAACGGTTCTTGTTAAACCTTTTTTTAAAAAAAGCTTGAAGCTGTTACTGTGAATTTGTAAAACATCATCGGTGTGTGAACAAAAAATCAATGAACCAGGGTTTTGTCAAATAACGTTTCGTCCTTTTTCTCAAAAATTTCATCGGAAAGTACCAAGACCTAATAAATAAATATTCAGTGTCGACTCCACAAATAATATAATACGGTCTTGAGTTATAGATTCTAGGTGCTGAAGTTGTGTATCTTTTTTATTTACTTTACAGTTTCCCCTTTATTTGTCTTGTTGCTATTATGTTTCTTTTTGTTGTATGACTTTTGACATGACCAGCATCCCTCTATAGGATTTTAAATTTGTGCGTTCCTTGTGCAGGTGGGTCCTGATGTGCGATTCGGACGCTAAAGGTTTTAATAGTGTTGTTTCCATTTTTTGTTTACCCTTGTATTTATTTACTTAATTTGCACTTTTTCGAGAAAGTGTATACTATATACGAAATATACTATCAACTGCAAAAGCTGTTTTATCGACGTCTTTGTCAATTTACTATCAACTACAAAAAAATTGTTTTGTTTGCGTCTTCGTCAAATTCATTAACAGCTACAACAATTTCTTTGTTGTCGTCTTTGCTAGATTTATTTGTATGTTTGTTTGAATTTTGTAGTCAGTTGTGTTGTTTATCTTTTATGTATGTTTACACAGTTTAGGCTGCTGGATCCCAATTATTGTCATATTTACCTATTATGTCTGTTTGAGTTGCTCATCCAATTTTGTCAATATAACTGTCATACAAGTGGGATGTTTAGCTAGCTTTAAACCCAGGTTTAACCCACCATTTTCTTTGGAATATACCTGTACCAAGTCAGAAATATAACAGATGTTTTCCACTCGTTTCGTTAGTTGAAAACGTTTGATTTTGTCATTTTTATAGACTTCCCCTTTTTGAATTAACCTTGGAGTTTTTAATTATTGGACATCAAATAATGACCCTTTGATTTGAAGTCTTCTAGTTTCCCGAATGATTTATTGTATTTGCCCATTCGGCTTTTTAGCGAAAGACATCTTATTATATTCCTGTTAAGTGTTATTTCTTTTATCAGGGAAGTGGCTAAAGTCATCTGACTGGCTTAATGCTTGACAATCTAAAGTGATTTAAAAAAATTAACTTCATCTGTCAAAGATCTAACAACTTGTTTGAAACAAGAATAGACTGATTAAGTTTCATTTTCAAATGACCCTTTATCATTTACCGATCTTACTAGTTTATGTTTAGCTTTGTCTGTCATCTTGTGGATTTCTAATCTGTTATGTTTTTAGGCTTGATTTGTCTGATCCGAAGTTTAATGTCGTGATCGTCTAGTGCATCTATGAAATAATCTACTGAGAGAATGTTAAGTAACGGAGTATCAGCTTTTGGGTAAGCTTGCCAATGTGTTAATTTCATAATAGAACTAGCTAAATCTGAAATAGTTTCATCTCTCTTTCTTGAGAATCCTTGTAATTTAGATATGTATTTCTGTGCTTTATGAACACAACCAAACGTTCTTGACAACACTTCCCGTAATTTTCAAAGTCCTTTCTGTCTTTGTCATTTGATTTGCTTAATATAGCCCTAGCAACTACCTTGAGATTACTATAGCTAGCCAAGGAAAGGCCCTTCTCTATTTGATTCAATCTATTTACAAGTGAAGTAATTTCAATTCGTTGATTTTTGGCAAAATGAGTTCAAATGTTGTACTCGGTGCAATTTTGGTACTATTACGTTACATCTGATTGACATCACTGGTTTGGTAAACCTCATCACAACATTTTTGAAGACTGGCCATCTTTAAATGTAGACAGAATGGTAGGTAAAACTATAGAAAGACATCAAGACGACCCAGCTATATGTTTTTCTTGATAAGGATTTTTGTAAAGTTTAGTTATCCACTAATAGAGATTTCCAATAAAATGACTTTACTCGACATAACCGACCCAACTCAACGTATTTCGTCCTATTGCATTGAAGCATGACGGAGGGGAGCATACACTAAATGCATTTTTTGCTCTTTCGACACGCATTTTTTGCTGATATAGACTAATTGTAAAAATCAACCCCAACTACTTTTTTTAATCTTTAAATATTTTGTTATTAAATTTTGAATGATTTTATTGACAAAAATATTTATATGGAATAAGCAAGCTAGCAACTTGTAATCAAATACACCCATCATTTCTTGTCATTTCACTTGACCCATATTTCAGTTCTTCTCAAAATATGAATTTTAAAAACTACCAAGTAAAAATCTAACATGAAAATATTAAAATAATGAAATCCGAAGCGAGAAGGTTATCTCTTTTTTTGTTTTTATAAGTTTTAACGCTTAAAAAGTAGATTCCAACACACCCGAATGTAAAAGGTGTACGCGACTAACTTTTAAAAAAAATTATTGTTCTATAATTTAATTCAAGATAATTTGACGTGAGCAGAAATTCATATCATTGATACATTTACCAAATAGTACTTTTAGTCTTTAACTATAATAATGCATGGGACGAGGTTTTTGTCCATGTATACCTAAACGTGCATTCGCAGATACAGGGGAGAGGGCGTACTCCCCCCTTTCGATCGCCAAATAATTTTGAAAATCTCACGTTTTCCACATTATCTATACAAATGTTTAGTATAAAATCGTCCAAATTTTTTTCGCGTTGCTCCGCTCGGCAGTATAAATTCAATGATCGGGAACTACGCCCTTTTTTTAAATATCTTGGATCTGGCAATAATCACAAATTGTATAGCACAAAAAAAAAAAAAAAAATTAAATGATTGTCGTTTGACTTTGATAAATACGTTTTAAAAACAACAATGTTTGAATATTAGACATCTCGCACGGGATTCAAAAGTTTAAGGCTACATACTGAATTGGATTTTTTCCTGGATTTAGAGCTCACTTAACACGGAAATGTGATACTGGCGTGTAATCTAATGGATACATATTCTTGTTTCTGATGTTTCTTTTAATATAAATATTCATTTATTAAGTTATATATAATTCCACTAACAAATAATCATGTATCTTTTACTGATGAATTATCATTACATTTTATAGAAACTACATATAATCTACTATACAGTTATGAACACTAATGGTCCTACCGACACTCTGTGCTTTTGACATGACACAAGGTCTTGCTTTTCTAGAGTGTTTATGTATTTTTTTACTTAATTTGTGATATGTACAAAACAGATGTAGTATGATTGCCAATGAGACAACTCTTCACAAGAAACCAAATGACACAGCAATTAACAACTATAGGCCACCGTACGACCTTCAACAATGAGTAAAGCCCATACCGAATAGTCATCTATAAGAGGCCACAAATGACAAATGTAAAACAACTATAACGATAAAACTAACAGCCTAACTAATGTACAAAAATGAACGAAAGTACAGCAACAAACTATAACCATTGAATTACAGGCTCCTTACTTAGGACACATCCATACATAATGTGGCGGGGTTAAACATGTTAACGGGCCCTCTTACCTGGGACAGTGGTGTAACAGTACGAAATAATTGATTAATATTCTAGACTGGATAATTATTCTGTATTTATTAGTTTTAGTTGTTTTTTTAAAGATAGTGTTCAGTAGCTGTGAATACTCTAAGATCGGTACATGGAGTTTATTTGGTAATACTAGTAATTGCTGTTTTTGTGCTTCGTTTTAGTCGGACGAGTCAGTCCCTTTCTTACTGTTTTAATTGTGAGTAGACATGATCATTTGATAAACATACTTCTATGATCTCTATTGCTTTTAACTTGGACATTTATAAAACTTGAACTATGTAGCAAAGAGATGCATGCGTAAAATAAGTTCTCGACATAAATTGGCTAAAATATCAGATAAGGATTTAGCCTCAAGCTATAATACTTACAAGCTATAATAAATACGACGAAGATTTAGCCTCAGGCTATAATACTTATGATGATGATGATACTGATGTATGTCTTATATCCAGCGACAAATATTACATATATATTAAGGATGATGAAATGATAATGATAAATGAATATACCTTTTTGTACATGACCAACACTTAAGAGTCGCATTTTTATATGCTAGGTAACAAATTAGCGTACCCGATACAAAGGCACACTGGGGGTCCAACAAAATAATTGAACCCGTAATTGAGGCTAGCCTGCTACCAGTCAATCCCATATTTAATAAAAACCTGTTAATATATTTTATGTGCATATATGTGCTTATATTATTATTCTAGCAACACTTGTTTTGTTTTGATAACACTTTTTGTTGCATAATTTGTTTGATTATTCTCCTTGATTGATCTTTGTATCAAAAGCTTAGTTTTTATTGTAAAATGGTGTTTCACAGCTTCCATTATCCTTGTGACTTGCTATTTTATTAATATCCAGTAGGCATGCAATTATTATTCTTAAAAGTATAAAATATTTTTTAACAAGTAAAGATTACCCCGTTTTGGCCAGACTACCTTACCACTAGCATCTAAGATACATACACTGACAAAATATTGTACCCGCACTCATATTACAATCACCCTGTCTGTCCGTCCGCCAGTCTGTCCGTTCAAAACATATTTTCAATTTTCTTTTCAAAAGCATTAGTATGCTTAACATGCATTCTTTTTTCGATTTATTCCATTTTACTCCGACATGTATATATCTGGATCCGTGTCGAGCGTCCAACTATCAAACAGAGTCCAAATGGCGTGAATAACGACTACAGTGGCTCCTGCTGTCGTCAACAATAAGCAAAAACTCATACCGTATTATAATTATCAGATCATAGTATATAAGGCATTGACTTTGAAAAATGTAAACAGTTCAAACGAAAATAAACATCTTTACAAGAGTAAACTTAACCCAAAAATGACAGAAAGTAACAAACTACATCCACTGAATTGAAAGCTCCTGACTTGGGAAAGCCAATATAGAATTTGGCCCGATTAAACGCGTTTACCAGCGTTCAACACTCTGGTGTAACAGCACGATATAAGAAATAAAACCGGTAAAATTCAGTTGGAAATAGCTCAACTAATCACTATTGAATTAAGCCCAAAATAATTACATTTTTATGATGAAAGACACAGAGTACCGATCTTAAAGTACCCCCAGGTACTGAAAGCTGATTCTTACATGTTACATTACCTGAGAATATTAAACGTATTTAGTTAAATTAAGAAAAATAAGGAGATATGATATGATTGCCAATAAGAAATGAAGTGGATGTAAGCAATGATAGGCAACCGTACGGCCTTCATCAATGAGAAAAATCCATACCGTATAGTCGACTATAAAAAGAACCAACTTGAAAAATATGAAACAATTCAATTGAGAAAACTACCGGCCTGATTTAAAACAAAACAATTTACGAAAAACAAATATAACAGATATGAACCAACGACAAGTGAACCACAGGCTCCTGACATGGGACAGGCACATAAAGAATGAGTGCTAAACCCCTCCCCCTAAGCCTGGGACAGTGGTGCAACAGCACGACATAAGAACAACCTGGAAAAACCTTCCTTCAGAGAGCTTGGTTTACACATATATACATATTTAAAGTAATTATGAATATAAAATTTGTTTTCAGCCGTGTATCACCTTCACTGGTGATCCTATGCATGGATATGTCGTAGAGTTTAACTTTATATATAAATATATATCTCTAAGGCGAGACAACAATTGAAACTAAAAATTTTTGCTTACCTCAATCAATATGTTATAGTTTAAGAATCCACTTCTAATTGGACTAGTAAGAGTTGTCTTAATCCAAAAAACAACTATGACAATATCAACCCTTACTAATTAAAATTTCATTTTAAAAAGAAAATTACTGTAAAGACTGAAGTGGTATTATAGTTGTCTTAAAAATGTAACAAGTATATAAATTGGCATTCTCGTCCACTTTAAATCAGAGATACTTGGGGACAGGACATTTTTTAGCCGATTACTATGTACTATAAATTGATAGTTTACTATCCACAGCGGTCAATGTTTATATGCGGATTAGTCATCTATTGCTAATCAAGTACACCTTCCAAATTACAATCTATATAACGAATTGGTGTACACAATTATTTACATATATCATTTTTAATTACACAATTCTTTTGTTTAATGTTAGTTGACTTTCATTTGAAAGAAAAGTGTATGTCAACAATTAAAATTTAAAGAAGTGCAAGACCTGTATTAATTTTTTTTAAATATACACATCCCTTTGTCGAACGTTTTCTCTGGGAAAAAAAATCGGAGATTGTAAATAAACAAGATTAACTGCAGAAGAAGAGAACGTTTGAAATGATGCTTAATAAAGTATGATGCAATCCCAGTTATCAACTTTAACAGAGACAAATTCTGACTAACACTTTGAATTCGATATTTCTGAAATTGCTAGAAAAATCTCTGTCTAATAATAAATACCCACGGAAATTAAATATTATAAAACATTAAGAGACGAAAGGAAAAAGGGACACAAATCTGATAACGACAAATAAAAGCATGTCAAATATTAAATAATAAAAGGTTCATTTGCAAAGTATATCGAAAAACAAAATCATGGTCAAAACCATGAAAGACAACTCAAATCAATCGTATGATAGGTAAAGATACGTGTATATACGTTGTCTTATGACAGTGAAGTTTTGGCGGGAATCTCAATAATCACGTGATATATAAAATCATGATTTCTTTGTTTTTCATCATCTTAGAAATACTTGATATTGATAAAGTTTATCATGAATGGGTTTAATAGTTTAGGAATTCTTAGTTAAAACTTGAGTGACGTATTTAACAAAATTAATAGGTTAGCAATTACCGGTCCCGTTACGTGCGTACGTCGAGTTAGGTACGTATGTCATTTTATTGAAATCTCTAATAAGACGGAAGATTGACATCGTCCTTTTTCATGTGTATACCAAAGAAGAGAATGATGAGTTTTTGATTTTCTTAAATCTCATTTTGCGGGAATGATGTAGCTGAAGGAATCCCAGATTAGCTGTGATTACTATAATGTTTGTTTACAGATTTCGCAGCTGCATCCAAATTATTTTCACGTTAACCTATTATGTCTGTTTGGGCTGCTCACGCAATTTTGTCAAGATGATGAAACTATAAACAACTGTCATACAAGTGAGAGGTTTAGCTAGCTGTAAAGCACGGTTTAATCTACCATTTTCTTCGGAAAATGCATGTACCAAGTCAGGAATATGACAGTTGTTTTTCACTCGTTCCGTTGGTTGATAACCATATTATAAGTTGGTTATAATGCTTTGCCAATATCAATTCAAGTATCCAAATGCTATGTTAAGACAGACAAACATGAAAATGTTGCAGGGGAAACAATTCCTGTATAGAACACACTGTCTATGTAAAGCAAATGAAGAAAAAGCATGGTGTGTTGTGAGAAGTCTGTCCAACCTAGGATATATCTCTCTAAAATTCTAAATATAGAAACGAAATTGATTGCTTGCAAATTGACTTTTTGTTCAACCCAATAACATTTAGTACTAGCACGTGGTTGGTTTAAATGAATATTAAAAATAGTAGAGATATTAATTTAAAAACAAATCAACAATCGATGAAAGTATTTGTTTAGTATAGTAATGATATATTATGATCATAAAAATGTTAAACAATAAAATGTCAATACTTGTAAATCAGAAATGTAACAAAAGTATTTATCTTTTAGATTTAAAATAAAAGTCTATTCTCTATCCTGTAGAAGATGTTGTCATATTCCATAATGTTGCCCGCCTTCTCCTAGTGATAAAATTATAGAAATAAATGTAAGTTTACCTAGAATGTCCCTTGGTATCTTTTGGCTCTCTTTGCCTATGTATGAATTTACATTCTGTTCTCTATTGTATATATATAGCTATATGTTCTAGCATTCATAAAATAAAATTGTAATGTGCTGTATGTGTTTTTTTTTTATATTTTGTTAATAAAGAGCCCAGTTTGCCTATAGTTACTATCTGTCAAGAATGTTTTTCCTTTATCCTTGTATCACACATAAGACCAATTGTTTTCTCTTTTGAATTGTTTCGCATTTTATTATTCCAAGAACTTTTAATTTATATCTTTCTATAAATTGTTGATTTTTTTTTTTTTTTTTTTTGCCTACAGAGACCTGAAATTGTTCACATCTGTGTCATTTGGTCTTTAATAAGAAGTTTTCTCATTGTCAATCATTCTACATATTCTTATTTGTTTTTACATTTTTGTTTGACTCTGTAATGTTTTGGCTAAATGCGAATGCATAAGCGCACCATAGTAATTATACTATCATATAGTCTCCATGCACTCGAGATAAACTTACATTGTATTAAATCATATCATGAGATTAAAACATTGTGATCCGGAGATGTTTTGTTTTTGACACCATTTCGCTAAAATACTATAACATAGTCCTCAAATACTAAACAAGGATAATCTCAGAAATGCTATTCGTCAAGCCTCGATTATAAAATATATTTCATCGCAAAATGTGACATTCAGTTTATACACTTTTAATCCTTCGGTAATCTTATAAACATGACAATCATGTTAAACCGTACTTTGACCTATATTAGTAATTGTTAACTTTTTATACGTTGTGACGTGGATGGAGAGATGTCTCATTGGCACTCATACCACACCTTCTTATTTATATGACAATCAGCTTAGGTATCCAAAAGCACTTACTTCCTACCATAGACTAGAATGGGTTTTACTCATTGTTGAAGGTCGTACGGTAACCTATAGTTGTTAATTTCTGTGTCATTTTGTCTCTTGTGGAGAGTTGTCTCGTTGGCAATTATACCACATCTTCTTATTTTTATATAGACTAATTTTGGAAAAAAGTTATATAGAGATTTTCTTTATTTTCCTTACCATGAACTATAGAAAACATAATTTTCAACTAATATCAACTTACCTTACAATTAAAACTACACGTGTGATCACAACAGTAACAGCAACAGACTAAACAGTGCAAAAATGATACCGGCAATTAGCCATGTGTGTTTGGTATTCAGAGAATCTATACAAGTAAAAACAAAAAAGATGATAATACAATCTTAATATTGAGAAACTCCTACCACTTTACCCCCTTAAACAAATGTAGAATGTCCACAGCTGTTGTAATATCCAGCTGAGTATATAGAATAAGTTTTACTATAATGAAAGATGGATATTAATTGATTCTCTTTATTCTATTTACAATGCCCCCAAGGGTGACTAGGGGATAGGAATATGTCACTACAGGTCTTCTTCCGACCGGCAGTAAAACCCTTGCCAAAGTGGGGCGTCCGTTTGGCTGTAAGGGATGTACAAGTACGCAGTCACGTCGGGTCAGAATGGGGACGTTAAATCCGATGCCTTGTACAGAGAAAGTGCCACCTCTTTGAGGGTCCGTAGGCGACCTGTTGCAAGGCAAAGTTCTGTCCCTATCCGGGCCAATATATCCTCATTTTCCTGTGGCAATTGAAATTACCCCGAACTTTCATCCCGGACGGCCCATATTACAGGACTTATTGATTGTTAAGTTGTTCTCGTCCTGAACATGCATGACTATTTGAAACTGGACTTTAAGCAACCAACAATCAATCAATCAATTCACTGATTGGAGATACAAAGGACCTTTATTGTATTTATTTTGTTTTTTTTCTCAATTTTTATTTCTGCTTCTTTTATTCGCCGAGAGAAAAGTATTCAAAATATGTAAGAGTGACGGATAAATGAATTATTTTAATTTGCTTGAATTATTGAAGGGTAATCAAATACCTCATTGTTTTATAAACGATAATGATATTTCAAATACATATTCATACTGAACACATACCGAATGAGAATAAAGCTGTAAAATAAATGAAACACTCTATTTTCTGGTGTCCAAAGTGCTTTTCACTTATACCTCGAATTTAACATTAGCGGTCATCTCAGTACCAGAATCTATGACAAACGAGACGATTTTAATTTTGAAATTATCAATTTTCGAAACCTTAGTAGCAATATACCAACTTCACCTGCATATGGGATATACATTTCCCAACTCATTCGGCATCCAAGAGCTTGCAGCTGCTACTCATACTTTATAAAACGTCACCAGTGTCTGAGCAGAAAGTTGATGAACCAGGGTTATGTCAAAGAACGTCTCGTCCTTTTTGTAAAAAAAAGTTCATTGGAAGATACCAAGACCTTGTTGATAAATATTTCGTATCAGCTTCACAAATAATACACGATGTTCTTGAAGTATAGATTCTAGGTACTGACGTTGTTAATCTTGATCACGTGTTATAGTGTTCTTTTATTTGTCTTTGTAAATTATTTACTTTACTGTTTAGCTTATTTTTGGTAATATCCTCTTGGCGTGGCTAGGCACTTATACTTCCCGTCTTTGTGTTATCATCATTTTTTGTTTTTTTGTATTCTTGTCTTTCATTTTTGCCTATGTGCTTTGTCTATATGCCATCTTGTTTTTCTTTGTTGACATTGTCATATGTGTTTGTTTTATAGTGATTAAGATTATAACACAATGTTGACTGCTGTACTCCTAATTTTGACATTTTTACCTATCATGTCTGTTTTGTTTTGTTCACACATTGTTGTCAATATAATGGAATTTTATGCGACTGTCATACAAGTGAGAGGTTAAGCTAGCTATAAAACCAGGTTTAATCCACCATTTTCTACATAAGGAAATGCATGTACCACGTCAGGAATGTGACAGTTGTTTTCCATTCGTTTGATGTGTTTGAGATTTTAATTTTGCCATTTGATAAGAGACTTTCCGTTTTGAATTTTCCTTGGAGTTCGGTATTTTTGTTATTTTACTTCTTTCTTTTATAATTTTCACTAGGAAACTCAAACCCAAAAATTGAAAGCCAAGGTTGTATATAAACCTAAATACATGAGAAACTATATATAAATATTTGCTTATATATAAATAAGAAGATGTGGTATGAGTGCCAATGAGACAACTCTCCATCTAAGTCACAATGTGTAAAAAGTTAACAATTATAGGTCAAAGTACGGCCTTCAACACGGAGCCTTGGCTCACACCAAACAGCAAGCTACAACGGCCCCCAAAATGACTAGTGTAAAACAGGAAAACCAACGGTCTAATCTATATAAAAAACGAGAAACACTTATGAACCACATCAACAAACGACAACCACTGAAAAACAGGCTCCTGACTTAGGACAGGTGCATAAAAATGCAGCGGGTTTAAACGTTTTAACAGGCGCCAATCTTCACCCTAACCTGAAACAGTGGTATAACATTACAACATAAAAAGACACACAATAAAATATCAATGAAATGGCTTTCCTCGATCAAAAAGGCAATACACTGAACGAATAAGTTTGATCTATGACACAATATAAATAAAAAAGATGTTTCAATGTCAAAAAGACAACTTTGACCTAGGACAAAATGGCGTTAAATAAAGTAACGTACACAGGTAAATTTAAGTATAATAATTTTGTTGTTAGTACAGAAACAGTTTTTACAAAATAAATTTGTTATTCATAGTACGAGTATAGAAGTGAAAATTTTTCGTCATACTTAATACTTATTAAAGGTGTTTAAAAATAGTAAGACGAGATATAACACAAAATAAGAAAACATTGAATAGCAGAAATGCATTACAAATTGTGTCAACAGGTCAAATTAACACGAAAGTACGATTTGAGAGTACTCGCAGTCACCGAAAGATAGTTAAAAGCCAAAATCAATTAATAATAAAAAATCATGAGACTAGAATCAATTAAAACACATCCCAGGCAGGGACTTAGTGTTTTAACGCCAAGGATAGTCAAAGAAGACATGACTTATGCAATGCCAAAATAAAAGTAACGACAGGCAGTAGGATAGTTAGGATTTAACCTTATAATAAATATGTATGATGTTATGTATAGATAAAACAATTTCTTAATAGAAAATAGATGTGGATGTGTGTATATACATCCCAAAAAATCATTCAAAAAGAATACAAATTTAGGTATTTTTTATATTTGTTGATGACAAAATCGATGTTAGTGCCAATGAAAACAATATTCAAAGATCTTATTACAACATTAATAAGATAACCTTTACTTATGTCTAATAAGTTTGTTTAAAGGTTCAATAAGTTTACACGGATCACAGAGTGATTTCCGCGCTTTTAGTAAAATATTACCGTAAAATTTAGGATGTATAAATACCATTTTTAATAAGTTTTCTACAGGTACAGCCAAATTTACTAATCAAATCTTTGTATCTATGAAAGAATTTAGTAAATGTTTTAAGTAATTTATGGTAAAGAAATCCCTAACTTAATAATTTACCAGTGATACATTGATTACGTTCGTTAAAATCTTTGACATCACTACACACATAACGAACGAGTTGGGATATATAAACACCGTATGATGGAGCCAAATGAACATCGCCGTCTAAAAAAGGAAAATTAACAATAGGGAATGAAAAAATCGTCTCTTTTGTCGTAAATTTTTGTAGGAGTTTCCCTTTAGAAATTGAAATGTCTAAATCTAGAAAAGAACAACTACTGCTGTTTATGTTAGATTTATTTAAAGTTAGTTCCTTTAGGTAAATGTCTGTAGTATATTTAGAGAATTCTGGATTATTTAATGAAACAATATCATCATGATAACGGTAGGTATTGTTGAATGTGTCAACTTAATGTAACAATGACGTGTCTTTACTAATTTTGGCCATAAACTGTGATTCATAGCAATATAGGAATAGATCTGCTATCAAAGGGGTGCAAATAGTGCCCAATAGCTACACCTACTACCTGTCGATACACTTTATCGCCGAAACGTACATATATGTCCAGGAGAAAATTTAAAGCTTCAATCATATCAGTAAGTGTATCTAGCATACTTTCCTTTTTCGTTACAGAAAAAGGCTTTAAACGAGTTACAGCAAATAAATTTGCAATTAGATTTTTCAAGACCATTTAATTAAATATGAATATGAAAACTTTTCTGGATAAGATTGTGTGGAAGTGTAGTGTAGAGCGTAGAAAAATCATAACTGTCCACAGAATTAAAAGGACCATCAAATGCACGTATTTTATCTAAAACCTCCAAAGAATTTTAACGCTCCAAAAATAATTAATACCATTATTTTCATAAACTTTATTACAAAAGTTAATAACAAGTTCTTTGATAGTAGTAAGGGAGGTAGTTAGAAGCACTGACAGATTAGTAGTAGAACACTTACTAGATGCGGAGATGAAACGAAATTTAAATGGTTGTTTGTGTAATTTAGGTAACCAGTACATAGTCAGGACGTTCAAATATTCGGAAGAGGCTTTAAGCTGGGTAGTGGCAATGATATGCTTGTCTACAATTTGACTCTTTGTGGAGCGTACGGACCTGAATGTAGAAAATTGATAATTTCATTTAGGAGACATGAAGTATGTAGTATATGCGTCACACCACCACTACATTATTGGCTGCTTTGTCTGCCGGTACGAACACAAGCCGCTTTGCAGTACTTGGGTTTATTTTTATTCTAGAAATGGGTATATCATGAACCCTATTATAAATTTCAGAATTGTTTTCAAAATGAGATATACGAATACCAACAGTATTTATAATTTTATTCAAATAACTGTCTAGAGATTTTTATCAGATTTTAACGTTTACACCAATTTTACAGTAGGCAGACAGCGTCTTTAATGACCTGATGACATTGTTTCAAATCTATAACAAATGGAGGACGATATTTAGGTCCTTTCTTAAGAAAAGTTTTGACCTCACGGTCTTCCAACGATGTTGAGATCTCCTGTAATGACATGACCATAGGTCCGAAAGAGGAACATAAAGGAATACTAGTAGGCAAATTCGTCAAGGGTCAACTTTGCCTGAGAGAGTGTGAACCTTTGTTCCTTAATAATGAATTTATATACCTTTAACATGAGGTGGTGGTGGTGTACTGGATATATCAGTAGTAAAAGCTACAATGAAAAGCATATATGTAATACCTATTTGGAGACCTTATATATCTAAATAGATCGAGGGAAAAAATCAAAGATCGTAAGAGATGTATTTATCAAATAAACCCAATCTGATTAAAATATCAGGTCTTTCACATTGCTCCGTTTGATTTATTTGTAGAGGCGCGTATCATTTTTCTTCGTTTGATTTGTTTTTAGCGGCATGTTTCACTGTGACTTTGCTTCTTCGATTTGTTTGTAGAGGCGTGTTTCACATTGCTCCGGTAGATTCGTTTGTAGCGGCGTGTTTCACTTTACCTCGATTGATTTGTTTGTAGCGTCGTGTTTCACATTGCTCCGGTAGATTCGTTTGTAGCGACGTGTTTCACATTGCTCCGGTAGACTCTTTTGTAGCGTCGTGTTTCACATTGCTCCGGTATATTCGTTTGTAGCGACGTGTTTCACATTACTCCGGTAGACTCTTTTGTAGCTTCGTGTTTCACATTGCTCCGGTAGATTTGTTTGTAGCGTCGTGTTTCACATTGCTCCGGTAGATTCGTTTGTAGCGGCGTGTTTCACTTTACCTCGATTGATTTGTTTGTAGCGTCGTGTTTCACATTGCTCCGGTAGATTCGTTTGTAGCGGCGTGTTTCACTTTACCTCGATTGATTTGTTTGTAGCGTCGTGTTTCACATTGCTCCGGTAGATTCGTTTGTAGCGACGTGTTTCACATTGCTCCGGTAGACTCTTTTGAAGCGGATGTCTCACGTTGCTCCGCTAGATTCGTTTGTAGCGACGTGTTTCACATTACTCCGGTAGACTCGTTTGAAGCGACGTGTTTTACATTGCTCCGGTAGATTCGTTAATAGCGGATGTTTCATATTGCTCCGCTAGATTCGTTTGTAGCGGCGTGTTTTACTTTGCTTCGTTTGATTTGTTTGTAGCAGCGTGTTTCACATTGCTCCGATAGATTCGTTTGTAGCGGCGTATTTTACTTAAGTTTGCTCTGTTAGATTCTCTTGTAGCGGCGTGTTTCACTTTTCTCTGTTAGATTTGTTTGTAGCGGCGTGTTTCACTTTTCTCTGTTAGATTTGTTTGTAGCGGCGTGTTTCACTTTGCTTCGTTAGATTTGTTTGTAGCGGCGTGTTTTACGTGTTTTACTTTGCTACGTTTGATTTGTTTGTAGCGGCATGTTTTACTTAAGTTTGCTCTGTTAGATTCTCTTGTAGCGGCGTGTTTCACTTTTCTCTATTAGATTTGTTTGTAGCGGCATGTTTCACTTTGCTTTGTTTGATTTGTTTGTAGCGGCGTGTTTTACATTGCTCCGGTAGATTCGTTTGTACTGGAGTGTTTTACCTTGCTACGTTTGATTTGTTTGTAGCGGCGTGTTTTACATTGCTCCGGTAAATTCGTTTGTAGCGACGTGTTTCACATTACTCTGGTAGACTCGTTTGAAGCGATGTGTTTTACATTGCTCCGGTAGATTCGTTTATAGCGGATGTTTCATATTGCTTCGTTAGATTTGTTTGTAGCGGCGTGTTTTACTTTGTTTCGTTTGATTTGTTTGTAGCACCGTGTTCACATTGCTCCGATAGATTCGTTTGTAGCGGCGTGTTTTACGTGTTTCACATTGCTCCGGTAGATTCGTTTGTAGCGGCATGTTTTACTTAAGTTTGCTCTGTTAGATTCTCTTGTAGCGGCGTGTTTCACTTTTCTCTATTAGATTTGTTTGTAGCGGCGTGTTTCACTTTGCTTCGGTAGATTCGTTTGTAGCGTTGTGTTTCACATTGCTCCGGTAGATTTGTTTGTAGCGTCGTGTTTCACATTGCTCCGGTAGATTCTTTTGTAGCTTCGTGTTTCACATTGCTCCGGTAGATTCGTTTGTAGCGTCGTGTTTCACATTGCTCCGGTAGACTCTTTTGTAGCGGCGTGTTTCACATTGCTCCTGTAGATTCGTTTGTAGCGACGTGTTTCACATTACCCGGTAGACTCGTTTGAAGCGACGTGTTTTACATTGCTCCGGTAGATTCGTTTATAGCGGATGTTTCATATTGCTTCGTTAGATTTGTTTGTAGCGGCGTGTTTTAATTTGTTTCGTTTGATTTGTTTGTAGCAGCGTGTTCACATTGCTCCGATAGATTCGTTTGTAGCGGCGTATTTTACTTAAGTTTGCTCTGTTAGATTCTCTTGTAGCGGCGTGTTTCACTTTTCTCTATTAGATTTGTTTGTAGCGGCGTGTTTCACTTTTCTCTATTAGATTTGTTTGTAGCGGCGTGTTTCACTTTTCTCTATTAGATTTGTTTGTAGCGGCGTGTTTTACTTTGTTTCGTTTGATTTGTTTGTAGCGGCGTGTTTTACATTGCTCCTGTAGATTTGTTTGTAGCGGCGTGTTTCACTTTTCTCTGTTAGATTTGTTTGTAGCGGCGTGTTTCACTTTGCTTCGTTAGATTTGTTTGTAGCGGCGTGTTTTACGTGTTTTACTTTGCTACGTTTGATTTGTTTGTAGCGGCATGTTTTACTTAAGTTTGCTCTGTTAGATTCTCTTGTAGCGGCGTGTTTCACTTTTCTCTATTAGATTTGTTTGTAGCGGCATGTTTCACTTTGCTTTGTTTGATTTGTTTGTAGCGGCGTGTTTACATTGCTCCGGTAGATTCGTTTGTACTGGAGTGTTTTACTTTGCTACGTTTGATTTGTTTGTAGCGGCGTGTTTTACATTGCTCCGGTAGATTCGTTTGTAGCAACGTGTTTCACATTACTCCGGTAGACTCGTTTGAAGCGACGTGTTTTACATTGCTCCGGTAGATTCGTTTATAGCGGATGTTTCATATTGCTTCGTTAGATTTGTTTGTAGCGGCGTGTTTTACTTTGTTTCGTTTGATTTGTTTGTAGCGGCGTGTTTTACATTGCTCCTGTAGATTCGTTTGTAGCGGCGTGTTTTACATTGCTCCTGTAGATTTGTTTGTAGCGGCGTGTTTCACTTTTCTCTATTAGATTTGTTTGTAGCGGCGTGTTTTACGTGTTTTACTTTGCTACGTTTGATTCGTTTGTAGCGGCGTATTTTACTTAAGTTTGCTCTGTTAGATTCTCTTGTAGCGGCGTGTTTCACTTTTCTCTATTAGATTTGTTTGTAGCGGCGTGTTTCACTTTGCTTCGGTAGATTCGTTTGTAGCGTCGTGTTTCACATTGCTCCGGTAGATTCTTTTGTAGCTTCGTGTTTCACATTGCTCCGGTAGATTCGTTTGTAGCGTCGTGTTTCACATTGCTCCGGTAGACTCTTTTGTAGCGTCGTGTTTCACATTGCTCCGGTAGATTCGTTTGTAGCGACGTGTTTCACATTACTCCGGTAGACTCGTTTGAAGCGACGTGTTTCACATTGCTCCGGTAGACTCTTTTGAAGCGGATGTCTCACGTTGCTCCGCTAGATTCGTTTGTAGCGGCGTGTTTTACTTTGCTTCGTTTGATTTGTTTGTAGCAGCGTGTTTCACATTGCTTCGATAGATTCGTTTGTAGCGGCGTGTTTTACTTAAGTTTTCTCTGTTAGATTCTCTTGTGGCGGCGTGTTTCACTTTTCTCTGTTAGATTTGTTTGTAGCGGCGTGTTTCACTTTTCTCTATTAGATTTGTTTGTAGCGGCGTGTTTCACTTTGCTTCGTTTGATTTGTTTGTAGCGGCGTGTTTTACGTGTTTTACTTTGCTACGTTTGATTTGTTTGTAGCGGCATGTTTTACTTAAGTTTGCTCTGTTAGATTCTCTTGTAGCGGCGTGTTTCACTTTTCTCTATTAGATTTGTTTGTAGCGGCGTGTTTCACTTTGCTTCGTTTGATTTGTTTGTAGCGGCGTGTTTTACTTTATTCCGTTAGATTTGTTTGTAGCGGCGTGTTTTACATTGCTCCGGTAGATTCGTTTGTACTGGAGTGTTTTACTTTGCTACGTTTGATTTGTTTGTAGCGGCGTGTTTCACTTTGCCTCGTTTGATTTGTTTGTGCATGGCGACGTGTTTCAAATTGCTCGACTAGATTTGTTTGTAGCGGCGTGTTTCACTTTGTTCCGATCGATTCGTTTATAGCGGCTAGTTTCACTTTCCTCAATGAGATATGTTTGTCCCGAGATGACTTATTTAGTCTGAAATATATTGCTTTAATTGTTCCCCTTTTGTATCTACGTTTTTTATTATTTTTATTTTTACGTTATATTAAGATCGTTATTTGCAAAAGTCCGTAATAAACGAGTGTGTCATTTTTCTTAGTGCAAAACATGTAATGAAAGCTGGTGATGGGAAATATCCGAGTTGATTCCTATTATTATAATTATGAGGTTTTGTAAAAACTGTGTGTTCATTTATAAGACAAACTGCTCTAAAGATATAACTAAATAAACTCATCAAAGGTACCAGAATCAAAATATTGTACTCCAGACGCGCGTTTCGTCAACAAAAGACTCATCAGTGACGCTCGAATCAAAAGAGTTGAAAAGGCCAAATAAAGTACGAAGTTGAAGAGCATTGAGTACCCAAAATTCCTAAAAGTTTTGCCAAATAAAGCTAAGGTAATCTGTTCCTGCGAAAGAAAATCCTTAGTGTTTCGTAAAATTCAAAGTATTGTAAACAGTTAATTCATAATTAATAGTTATGACCATCAATATTATATCAATGATAATTCATTCAAAACAGAAGTGCTGACTACTGTATGGCGATACCCTCGGGAGAAAACTCCACCAGCAGTGGCATCGACCCAGTGGTTGTAAATAAACTCATTAAAGATACCAGGATTGAAATTGTGTACGCCAAACGCGCGTTTTGTCTTCAAAAACTCATCAGTGACGCTCCAATCAAAAGAATATAACCAAATTTTCCACAATTTTTAGTACAACGTATATATGAACATTGTACGGCTATGCTTACAGTGTGGTTTGAATACTTAGAATTGCATTATATGCAAATTTACTTTAATATAAATACAAGGGAAAACCAAATAAAATAAGTAAATCTGAAATAAATCTACGTCAATTTGACGAGTATCTAAATACATACATATTTTTGTTTATTTTATAAAATTTCGCCGATCTCGTTTTGTAAATTCCCCATACAAATGTTCAGTTGCAGGCATACGCCATACCGTCATTTGCCTGGGCATCAACATAAGATAAAGACAGGCTTACTGATATCTACCAGGATGTAAAAAAAGTTATGTCTTACCGTTATCCGCCAGACCATCGCTTAGAGTTAGTAAAAATAGAAGAATTATCAAGAAGTTATAGTATACCATCATCATGAAATAAAAAGTGTGTTATACGTATTGTTGTTCAGGAAACCAATAATCACATGTAGGAAATAAGTTGTCAATAATTTTTTTGCATTTTACAATTAATGATGCAAATTAGCATAACCAGTATTTATTATTGAAAATTATAACAATAAAATAGTGCAGTTTTACATAGCAGTCAAATATGGGATTCGGAAACAAGTTTGGGAATCTTTTATAAATCCGTCTCCTGAGATCGAAATCATCTCTTCAGTTTGAATGATCACATATTAAGAAGAACGGTTACGGTTGAGTAGTTGGTTAAAATACAGTTCGTGTCCACAATTGTTACGCATGCTTTATTTCACACCAAGTCTGTGACGCTTTCCTCACAATGATCTAACAACACTCCGTTCTATACTCTCTGTTTTTGTAATTAATACCTCAGCCAATGAAATTCTGCCTCCAAATTATTGAAGTGGTATATCATTAAGACAAATGCAAAGCATTCCGAAAGGTATACCAGAAAGTAGAACAGAGTTTTATTAGATCCTTGTAGGCGAAGTGTAGACCCAGGATTTGTATTTCCATAAGATAGGCACTTTCCTAACAGATCTGATCTGATCTGGAACTGATCAAGGATTTCATAGTCAGATTGTTTATCCTTTTCAATTTTCCGATATTTTAATTCATAACCACATAACAATGATGTGTATAGTAAGAATATGATTACAACAGACGAATGTAAATTCCTCTGTTTTGATATTTTTCTAGTTTGTGTCCGACTTTTATAATTGGTTTTGTTACTAAATGTGTCTATACTATCTGTTTCTGTACAACCATAGCCAATCTTAGATACAGTAGTGATTGATCCTTCCTATCTAGTTCGCCTTGGTGCATTTGTATTTGAAATCTGTAATTAAAATAATTATTACTATATTATTTATATAGATCTGATAAGTACAGGTAGTGTGATTGTCAATGAGCAAGGACATAATCTAAGGAATATGCGGCAAAAAAATCTACATTTTTTTAGAATCATCATCATAGTTATGTTAAAAACTTACTGACGCATAGTAAGACATTCTTGACTACAAGTTTCCAGATGTCAGTAGCATATCCTTAAAAAAAGGCTGAAATTGAATGTTCTATTAATTGAATATGTACTTATCTTTCATCCTTTTCAGCTCCGCATAATCGTAACATTTTTGGTTTTAATATCTCATCGTCAGAATTGGGACTATTAAGAACTAGGACGTTTTTAAGAATGCAAGTTCCAAATTTACGACGTGAATGAAAACTTAAAATAATGCTATGTGGCAATTAGTGAATGTGCACAGCGCCTAGCTCGTTTTTTCCTTTAATGCGTCAAGAAATTAATGATAAAAGCTTGCATGTATACAAACAGAACAATTTCAATACAGCTTACTTATTTGTGTCTCCATAAATGGTTTCTTTGTTTCATCTTTGTTCTTTCGTTTTGAGTCTGAGTTTCTTGTGCTCTTTTCATTTGAACAGGAATTTTGAATAAACATATGTTGAAGTCTTGAAAAGAAATCAAGTTTGATGAGGTATTAATTAGTAATTCAGTTGTAAAAACATCGCCTTTGACAGGCCATGCTTAAAATTTGCTTTAAAAAGGATGTGAAAGATACCAAATGGACATCGAGTTCATGAGTCAAAAATAAACTGTCAACGCCTTGGCAAAACATGAAAAAAGACAAATAAACAAACAACAGTATACAAAACACAACATAGAAAACTAAAGACTGAGCAACACGAACCCCACTTAAAACCGGGCCAGATCTCAGATGCTCATGCCGGAAGGGTAAGCAGATCTACTCCACATGTGGAACCCGTCGTGTTACTCATGTGAGTACAAATCGGTAATAAGTCTAATTCGGTAGGTCACAATAGGGAGAAACGGGACGGGATTGTGTTTACG
Organism: Mytilus coruscus; assembly: GCA_017311375.1. NCBI lineage: Eukaryota > Metazoa > Mollusca > Bivalvia > Mytilida > Mytilidae > Mytilus > Mytilus coruscus. Next base: position 50,511,101 of record CM029597.1, read on the forward strand.
ACAATTGGAACATATCCATCGTCATCCGTGAAACAGATATTCCATAAAGGTTAACCAACTCGTGATGGCGTCCTTGAAACTTTCGATTTGATTTTGATTTTGGTGTTTTAACGCCACTTTTAAGCACCGCTTTTGGGCTATTTCGTGGCGGCCAGTTTTATTGGTGGAGGAAGCCGGAATGCCCGGAGAAAACCACCGACCTTCGATAGAAAAACTTACAATCCTAGTCAATTAAGATTGGAGTCGAGTGCACCCGCAGTGTTGACTGGCTAGTGATTACAGTAGTAACTACTTAGACCACTCGGCCACCGAGGCCCCTAAAACTTTCGAATGGATGATTTTAAGTTTACCACTTCGAACTCTTAGTTTAATAGCCTTTTTATGAACAGCAACCCTCCATCAAGGAAATCACGATAGGAAATGTAAGCTCTGGAATATCTTATCAACTAGAAGATATATATTCCATATGCAGGCGCTGCTGGAATGTTGCTGCATAGAAATGGAAAGTTCACATTAGGGAAGCTGAAACTATCTCTTATGTCGTAAAGTTTTGTTCTCAACCGACTGTCATTAAAGTCATGAAAATGTAATTTGAATTTAAGTGTAATGTGTTAGCAATTTTATCAATGGATAGGTTCTTAACCGTTTTATTATGTTTGTTTACAGTAAATATAAAAATAAGAAGATGTAAGGCCATTATAAAAAAAACCCAAAATATCAGATTCTCATCCCCCAGCCGTATTTATTCCAGAGCATACTACATTATTTTGATTTCCATCTGTTCTTAAAAATATTTTGCTGCAAGTTTTAACAAAAATGTAATAAATGTAAAAAAAATTAAAATAAAATTTGCCTCCCGGGCTGTGGCATCTTATGCTACATATATATAAAGTAGAATCCAAGTAAATACTAATATTTATTATACAACTCAAACGATCGAACTACAGTTACAGAATGAATATAATCCTAACAAAACCTTATTAAATCATGTGCAGATAATTAACTGCTGTGTGGTCGAAATGATAGATACATAGAAAGTTGTCACAGTGTCAATTATCAGTATAACAGTTTAGAATTAATAGCGGATGTATTTGTTTATCTGCACATGTACTTATTTATAGAATTTGAACTGAATGAACTTTTACAATTATAGTATGTTTCCTAATCCTACTAGAATTGAAAATAAGCAATTACAAGCTTAATAAATCAATGTTGCATGCAAAACAAAGAAAAGGTAGACTGCCTTATTTCTTTGTATAAAATGGTTATTAGGGATTATTCTGCCCTTTACATTTTAACCATTGCCTTAACCAAAGTTCGTTCAGATTTAATTATACACAAAATCTCCATATCTATTTGGCGGTTTCCTTGTTCTTGTTGGTCTCGGAGTCGCAACACTAGGTTTCATAACTGACTTTGAATTGTCATTGGTGTCACTAGAATCAGCATTAGAATCACATACGGCTTCTACATCTGTTTGATTGTTGGATACGGATGGAATCGGAATATCTGGAATCTCAGATATATCTGGCAGTTTATTGTCACTATACTGATCATATTTGTGTCTGATCTGATTCTGGTGTCGTTTAACAGTTCTTCCATCGTTTAATTCAATGACAAACGAAACTGGTCCTGTTCTTTTAATTAAAGTTCCTGTAATCCATTTAGCTTCACGGTTGTGACTCAAAATGTACACACTATCTCCTACATTAAAATTTCTCACTTGAGCTGTCTTATCATGAGATTGTTTTTGTCTTTGTTGTTTCTGTTGAACACGACTGTTAATGTTCGGATATGTTAAGTCTAGCAACGATCTTGGTCTCCGTCCCATTAACATTTCAGCTGGAGCAATAGCGGTTGTGGCATGTGGTGTTAGTCTATACGTAAATAAGAATTTCGCCATTCTTGTTTCTATACTTCCTCGGTAACCTTCTTCATTCCCTCTTTAAATGTCTGAACAGCACGCTCGGCCAACCCATTTGTGCTAGGTTGATATGGTGAAGAACGAATGTGCTTAATTCCGTTTCTTTGAACAAAATCCTGGAATTCCTGACTAGCAAACGGTGTTCCATTATCACTGACGATGCTTTCTGGTAATCCATGAATTGCAAACATAGTGCGCAATTTCTCGATAGTGTTTGCACTGGTTGCAGAGTTCACTACATGTACATCCAAATATTTTGAGTGTGCATCAACACATACTAAGAACATTTTTCCGTACAGTGGCCCTGCATAGTCAATATGTATCCTTGACCAAGGTTTTGACGGCCATTCCCAAGGATGCATTGGAGCTTCTGGTGGAGCATGTCGATTGACTTGACATTTGTGACATGCACGAACTGTCTGTTCAATTTCTGCGTCCATATTTGGCCACCAGACATAACCTCTCGCAAGTACTTTCATACGTGAAATTCCTTGATGACCCTCGTGTAGTTCTTGAAGAATAATTTCTTCCAGGGTTTGGAATAACAACTCTATTTCCCCACAATAGACAACTGTCAAATACACTTAACTCTGTTTTTCGACTAAAATATGGCTTCATTTCATCATTGTCTCTGTAATTTGGCCAACCTTTCAAAACATAGTTAGTTATTTGTCCCAATATCGGATCCTTGCGTGTCCATGCTTTAATTTGCTGGGCAGTAACCGGCGTAGAATCCATGTGATCCATTAGCATGATCATTTCTGCGGGTACTTCCGTTTTCCCTTCTCGGTTTAACGGTAGACGGCTTAGTGCGTCAGCGTTAGAATTCTTCTTTCCTTCTTTGTAAACTATCTTATATTCATATGCGGACAGTGTCAAAGCCCAACGCTGAATTCTTGCGGCTGCCATTGGTGGAATACACTTATTTTCGTTAAATAATCCTATCAATGGCTTATGATCTGTATAAATGGTGAATTTTCTATCAAACAAATATTGATGAAATTTCTTTAGTGCGAATATAACGGCTAATCCCTCCTTCTCAAGAACACTATAATTCCTCTCGGCGGGTGCTAGCGTGCGCGAAACATATCCAACCGGTCTGTCACATCCATCTTCCATTTTGTGCGACAGGACGGCCCCTATTCCATACGGCGAAGCATCACACGATAGAATAATGTCCTTGTTCGGGTCATAATGTACCAACACTTTAGAAGACTTTAGTAAAGATTTTGATAGTTCAAAAGCCTCTTGTTGTGATTTGTCCCATTCCCATTGTTTTTGCTTTTTCAACAGTTCATGCAACGGTGCTAGTTTTGAAGATAAATCCGGCAGAAATCTGTTGTAGTAGTTAAGCATTCCTAAGTACGATTTTAACTCGGTAACATTTTTAGGTTCCGGTGCCTCTGTGATCGCTTTGACTTTGCTTTCAACAGGACATATTCCATATTGATCAATTCTATGACCTAAATACACTACTTCAGGTGCTAGAAATACGCATTTGTCCTTGTTGAGTCTCATACCTGATTCCTGTATCTTGCCTAATACAGTTTCTAAATTGTTTAAATGTTCACTCTTTGAACTTCCAGTGATAAGAATGTCGTCTACTCTCACAACAACTCTCGGATTCCTTGCAACAAATTTTCCATTGTTCTTTGAAATATTCCCGGTGCGGACGAAACTCCAAACGGCAAACGATTATACTGATACAATCCTTTATGCGTGTTGATTGTTACATATTTACGTGACTCCTCGTCGAGTACAATTTGTTGATAGGCCTGGCTCAGATCTAGCTTGGAAAAAGCTTGTCCCCCACTTAATGTTGCATAGAGATCATCGGTTTTAGGGATCGGATAATTGTCAAGCTTAGACACTTGGTTAATAGTTACTTTGTAGTCCCCACAAATCCTTACTGATTTGTCCGGTTTTACTATTGGCACTATGGGAGCAGCCCATTCGGAAAATTCAACCTTTCGATATTTCCTCCTTTTCCAATCTATCAAGTTCTTTTCAATTTTTCTTTGAGTGCGTACGGCACTGGCCTTGCTTTGAAATATTTAGGTGTAGCGTCTTTATCTACATAAATCCTTGCTTTTGTCCCCTTTAATGTGCCTAGTCCTTCTTTAAATACTTGAGGGTACTTACGTAACAAGTCTTGTAACTCCTTGTCCTTTTCCGGTTCCTGATTGTGTGCCAATTGCTCAATTTTGAATATTGATTTCCAGTTGAGTTGTAGTTTATGAAGCCAATCACGCCCCATTAAACTCGGTCCCGTTCCCTTAACCACGGTGATCGATAAATCCACACTTTGACTGTTGTATATAACGGTAACATTCCGTTTTCCTAACACATCAATTTTCTCTCCTGTGTATGTACGCAAACTACACGGTGGTTTTCTAATGAATTGTCACTTCCAAATACTTGTTTACATGTCTCCTGACTTATCACTGAAACTGATGCACCTGTATCGATTTCCATATTTATTTCAGTGTTGTTGAGTTTAACGGACACTAGATACGGTTTCCTTTTGTACCTTCCAATTGATACATTGTATAGGTATCCTCCATATCGTCACTATCCTCTTCAACAAAATGTGTTTTAGTCGGACGCTGCTTAGGGTACACTTTCCTTGCTGTGTTTGTTGCTTAAATTTCGGTTTTCTTTAGCATTTTGCTTCCTTTTATTTCGGCATTTTTCGCTAAATGTCCTTCTTATCGCACACATAACACTTTGCGTCTTTCCATTTACAATCCGTTGCATTATGAGATCCTCCACATCTGTAACATTCCTCATTACGAATTGTAACTTTGTGCACTTGCTTAGGTTCCTGAACTTGCAGATCGTGTGCGTTCTTAGCTGCCATTTCCATTGCTGTTGCAACTTCCATTGCTTTTTTGAATGTCAATCCAGGTTCAGCTAACAAACGTCTCTGAATACGGTCTTCTTTTATTCCACAGACAAGTCTATCTCTCAACATATCATCAAGAGTAGCTTTGTAATCATAATGTTCAGATATCTGTCTAAGCTCTGCTACAAACTGGCTCACCGATTCGTTTGGCTGTCTCGATCTACTGTTAAACTTGCACCTCTGTACAATAGATGACGGTTTTGGATTTTGGTGATCCGTGACTAACTTAACAATGTCATCATAAGTCTTTTCACCTGGCTTTTGCGGAGTACTTAAATTCCTCATAAGTTTATGTCTTTTGCCACAGGCACTTAAAAGAATTGCTCGTTGCTTTTCCATACTTTCAATGTTATTTGCAATAAACTAATGGTTAAGTCTTTCGGTGTATTGTATCCAATCTTCTGAATTGTCATCAAATTCGTCAATACGTCCATAATTTGTTGGAATAATTATAGGTGCAGCTTCATCTCCCATTGTTATGTTCACAATGTATTCACTAAATCGAAAAAAAAAGTTTTAAATCCTCGTCGCCAATTTATGTGGCATCTTATGCTACATATATATAAAGTAGAATCCAAGTAAATACTAATATTTATTATACAACTCAAACGATCGAACTACAGTTACAGAATGAATATAATCCTAACAAAACCTTATTAAACGTAAAAACGTAAAAAAATGTAATAAATGTAAAAAAATTAAAATAAAATTTGCCTCCCGGGCTTAATTGTTCTAAAGGGTTGGAGGATAATATAGGAACTATGTTTGCAAAATGAAAGGTACTTCGTGTTTTGCAACTGCTGTATAAAATGAAATGTTCTTATGTCCGCTTATACCTTGTAACTAGAGGCTCTCAAGAGCCTGTGTCGCTCACCTGATTCTACTTTGGTTTTGGAAATCATGTAAAAATAGATTAAAATCATAACAGAAACCCTAATAATGATTGAGGCCAAATTTGGTTTAATATTAGCCCCTTAATTTAATCAAAAGCAGAAGACTTTTGTAAAGTTTACAGAAATTACAAATAAATTCATTGAAATTGTAGAAAATGACTTTATAAGGACAAAAACTTCAACAAGATGTCAATTGACAATTTTGTTCATGTTGACTTATGTGTAGATCTGCTTTTCTTGATATTTTTGCAGTTTACAGTAGATCTCAATCTATAAAGATACATGTATTAAGGTCTTCAGCAGCACCTCATAAGGAACATTTATGCCATTTTTGGTTTCATTCCATTCAGTGCTCCTCTAGAAGAAGTATTTGTATGTATTTCCCATAGGGTCTTATGTTAAACTAAGTCCCCTGCTGGCAACCATCTTGGATGACGGTCCGGCTACAAAGTAACATCACTTGGTCAGCACCTCATTAGGAACATTCATTCCATTTTTGGTTTCATTCTATTCAGTGGTTCACTAGAAGAAAACATTTGTATGTATTTCCCAAAGGGTCCTATGTTGAACTTACTCCCCCTGCTAGTCGTCATCTTGGATGACAAATCAGCTACAAAGTAATAACACTTGGTCAGCACCTCAAAAGAAACATTCATACCATGTTTGGTTTCAATCCATTAAGCAGTTTTCTAGAAGAAGACATTTGTATATATTTCCTGTAGGTTCCTTTGTTAAACTAAGTCCCCCGTTGGCAGCCATCTTGGTTGATGGATTTGCTTCAAAGTAACAAGACTTGGTCAGCACCTCATAAGCAACATTCATGCCATGTTTGGTTTCATTCCTTTCAGTGGTTCTTTAAAAGAGGACTTTTGTATGTATTTCACATGGGGTCCTTTGTTAAACTAGTTTCCCCGTGGGCAGCCATCTTGGATGATTGATTGGCTGAAAATTAACATCACTTGGTCAGTACCTCATTAGGAACATTCATGTCATGTTTGGTTTCATTCCATTCATTGGTCCTCTAAAAAGAAGACATTTGTATGTATTTTCCATAGGGTCCTATGTTAAACTAAGACCCCTCTGGTGGCCATCTTGGATGATGGATTGCCTACAAAGTTACAACACTTGGTCAGCACCTCATAAGAAACATTCATGCCATGTTTTATTTCATTGCATTTAGTGGTTCTCTAAAAGAAGACATTTGTATGTATTTCCCTTAGGGTCCTATGTTAAACTAAGTCCCCCCTCTGGTGGTCATCTTGAATGATGAATCGGCTTCAAAGTAACAACACTTGGTCAGCACCTGATAAGGAACATTCATGCCATGTTTGGTTTCATTCCATTCAGTGGTTCTCTAGAAGAAGTTTAAAATGTAAAAAGTTAACGACGACGACGAACGACGGACGCCAAGTGATGAGAATGGCTCACGTGGCCCTTCTGGCCAGGTGAGCTAAAAAGTATGCGAAGGTCATTTTAAAGTATACCAGTGTTTCATTTAACTGAAGCAGTGTAGTGGGATTTTAAGTTAGGGAAACTTGTATATTTTGAAAAACCCAGTAATTCTGATATAGTACTGCTTAAATAAATGACTTCTTATTTCAAGTTGTTTGATGATGTTTTTTTTATTACGCTAGAGTTTTTAAGGGTTATCTGTCAAATGAATTTTCTTCTGTTATTTTCAATGCTTTTACAGGTTCTCAAATGACGCGTTTTACCCAGCAGTCAGTAGGAACATGTAGATGATTAGTGTTTTCCCATTTTTGTAAATGCAATTTGACAAGAAAAATTTCATGAGTTTAAAAAAAGAAAATGTTACAGATTCAAGGCGGTGATATCACAATTGAAATTACAAAAACATAAAAAAAAACTATATAAAAAATCATTCACAGTGAACTAACCATTATTTACAACTATCGTTTATAAAAAAAAAGCATGGTAATATGTTTAGATTTAATAGAAATGGGTTTAAGTTGTGCACATTAAAACAGGGTATGAGCACTGTGAATTGTGGTTGAAACATTTTCCCAATACAGATTTTGATAACTGAATAATGAAAAATTCCTTCGGAGAAAAAAAAAAGAGTTTCACATCAAATGTTCCCGCTATAAGAAAAGAATTACCATTTAGAAATTTAAATCAACGAATTTCATCGTAAAACTGCAATACTAACTTTCATGTATATATAGCTCTAATGGTAAATTGATTTTAATGTCCTCAATTATTTGAAAATTTGACACATATCTTCAGTGAATCATGATGAAACTTTAAATGAAAGCCAATAGATATAGGAAGATGTGGTGTGAGTGCCAATGAGACAACTCTCCATCCAAATAACAATTTATAAAAGTAAACCATTATAGGTCAATGTACGGCCTTCAACACGGAGCCTTGGCTCACACCGAACAACAAGCTATAAAGGGCCCCAAAAGTACTAGTGTAAAACCATTCAAACGGTAAAACCAACGGTCTAGTATATATAAAAAACAAGAAACGAGAAACACGTATAAATTACATAAACAAACGACAACTACTGTACATCAGATTCCTGACTTAGGACAGGTGCAAACATTTGCAGCGGGATTAAACGTTTTAATGGTACCAAACCTTCTCCCTTTTTCTGAAACAATAGTATAACATCACAACATAGAAAACCACACGATAAAACATCAATTGGAAGGCTTAACTCAATCAAAACGTAAATTAACACACTATGAACGAATAAATTCGATCTGTGATACCTGAAAGTAAATACATAGTTAATAAAATATTAGGGACAAACATTCAAGGCCAAAAGCAAACAAACAAGTCCAAATAAAGCCATGGCAAAACACTACCGCGAAATATTAAACCCTTAGAAAATAATCACTTTTGAAAAACCGGTTTTCATAATATATACAGGTAAATGAAAAATAACTTTGTCGTTTTAGGTATACTTTTCTGTCTGTATAAAATCTTCCAATAATTAGGAATACCAAGAAAGGTCTGTCATATAAATACCTAATTTAACACTAGATACATAAGGGGTAAATATCAACAATAAAACTTCCTGTACAGATTAAAGGAGAATAATCTTGATGTTAATACAAATGTAGTACGAAGAAGTGAAAATTAGTAGATATTCCAAATAATCAAAGCTGGTATACAGACAAGATCCATATTAATATAAAATAACAAAAAGTATTAAAAATAGTATCAACAGGTCGTTATTTAATGGAGACTGACGACTTCAAGATGTATTCTAAGCAAAATTAAAATCATTGCTACGTGCAAGCACAGACTTGCACACGAAAGTTGCCTTAAGTGACATCCTTGGCTTGTAAAGGCAAACAAAATAGACAGGAAGAATATGACAAATATGTTCTGTATCAGAGAAAATACTTTTATACTATGTATATCCAAAATTAGATTCTCATTTTCCTTTGTATATGCTGAAAAGTCTCAAGTTAACAATGAATTCACTGCCAACAGTGATCGATCAGGATGAAAGGAGAGAAATCGTGACTGCCGTTTTTAAAAACAGGCCATGCTGTGGAGGGAAGGAACATCTAAGGTCAATATTCCCTGAATGTGTATAACACCAGGAACTTTTTTCAAAAAGTCTTTCAAATAAAAAAAAAATTCAAAGCATGGCAGCTTCATGCTTATACTTTGATAATACAGAACATTATTGCGTATTTCTGAAACATGCAACTAACTTTGAATGGCTTAAGACCACTCACAAATGCTTTTTTAAAAGATTTTGAGTAATAATCTCAAATGTTAATTAAAGAAGGACAGCTCTAACGAAAGTTAAAATTCTATCGGAAGTAAAGCTTTGTTTTGTCTTTTAAATACATTTTTTTCATATTGGCTAAAGATGTCCTTTGTTGAATTTTTACCAAATACCAAAATAAGTCATGTATAATTGCAAAATTGAATCAAAACTGTCTTTAACCACATAATGGGATACTAGAGGGAACATCCAATCAAAGCGCTTGTAAGCACTGAAGGGGAAAGATTGCTTTTATTTATCAGTGGGAAGTAAATTTAAAAATCGACCTGTATAAAGCATTGGTTGTAGATGATTCAACTACAATTATGGACAAAGGAAGATAACTCCAACTTTAAAGATTACATTAACAATGACATCATTAATATTTTTAGATTAGATATTAGATTCCTGCACCTTGCTCAAATTATGTAATTTTCTTGACAAGTATAACATCATTTTGTAACTTGAATATCTGAGCATATATTTCATTGAAAAATTTTTGGAAAAATTCATGGAAAGGATGTTTAGAATGTTATGATTAATGCACTATATTTTGTGTGTCTCAAAAGTAGTTATCAACCTTGGAAGATTTAGATATCAAGTCAGTAACATAGGCTTTTGATTGCATGAAATGCAATCTTTACCAAAAAACAAAATGACTCCCCAAAGACTAAATGCTACAGGGAGTATAGAAAGTCGGGAATCTATAAACTGAAGTTGTAACCAATACTTTCTCCAGAGTCCCAATATACATACAAATCGTTTTGCGTTACACAAAACAAACCGGCCAGGGGTTCCATTGACCATGACTGACACAGTTAAAAAGTTAGTAAACAATCGTCATCGAAGGGCAATAAATCATATAAGTGTGACGATTTGGCCATGTAGATCCTATTTTCTTGATTATTTTTTGCTTTTTAAAGTTTCTCTGTATCAACTGTAGTTTTTGACAAATGTGTAAAAACCATCATTCTGGGGCAATAACTCCTGTAAGGAGCCGGTCAGTGACATTTTTTCCAATTTTTGCTTTTGTAGATCTTAGCTTTTTTGTTGATTTTGCTTGTTTTTGCAGTCTATCTCTATGTAACAGTTCTGCAAAAACTCAAAAATAATCTATTAGAACAATTATCTTATAGGGGGTCAATTAACTATTTTGGCCATGATGAATTTTTTGTAGGTATTTTTTAGCCAAACTTTTAAGCTTTTTACAGTTTCTTTCAATCTATTATAGTTTCTGCAAAAATGTATAAAGTCTTTTATCGGCATTAACTCCTATAAGCCATCAACTGACGATTTTGGCCATGTAGCCTATATTGTTCTGGTAATTTGGCTCAGTAGTTTCAGGGAATATTTAAAAAAAAGTTTGCAATGACAGACGACGAATGATGCTCAGTGATAGCAAAAGGTCACATGGCCCTTTAGTCCAGATGAGCTTAAAAGCAAACTGAGGTTACCTTCCTGACACCAACTTAAAAAAAAATCTATTTTAATAACAGTGTCCTTTATCTTCAAACTATTGACCCAAACATCAATAGGCTCATTTCCCTTTTTTTTTGTAAAGTATCCTTGAGCTTTAACTTTTTGGATAAAAAAAATCAATTGGCCCAGTCTACTTACTTTATCTTCCATCTGTGTTAGTTTCATTCCTATCAAAAAAGGAATGCTCAAGTTATCATCCAGAAACCAAATGCTTTGCACACACAGACGAGATTGGCAGACAATTGAATGACTATAGGCTCCTGAAAATTTTTTCAGGGAACATGAAAAGTATAATTATGACATAAATGCAGATGACAGAATTGTTCCTTGCTACAGCTTCACTGTCGGGTCACACAATAATACTGATTGATGGATTGTTATTTGCTAATTATCCTGTAGAAAATATTGCAAGCATATTCAGGAAGGGAATAAATTACCATAAATTCAATAGGTCTTCTCTGAAAATGTGGGTCATCTGGAATGAAAGACAGGGAATTTGGACAGCCACTAGAAAGAGACAACCCATTTGTCTTGCAATAGGAAAGCAACAGAATGTCTCCACCTTACAGGATAATGGCTGTGTATTTATACATCTTGCATAGCAAAAGAGATGTCCACTCCCCAAACGTCAGCATTGGTTTTAATGCCAGATATAGAAGTTCAGGTGACCAGATTTTATACCCTTGTAAACCCTTGTTATAATTAAATAATAGTTTCATACTACCTTTATTATCTTCTTCTCTGGATAAAAAAATTCTTTCAAGTTTTTACGAAAAACTTTCTGGCAGAAGCCTGTGTGGGTTTACATTAAAGTTAATAATTCAATATTTTTTTTTAATTATTCAAAACTAGCATAACTTGCACATGTCGATTGTTTTCAGTCTGTTCTAAGTTACCTTTTACCTGTATTCAGTGCCAGCAAAGTATTTAATATTTTTCTTTTATGTAACTGTTCATTCTACTAGGAGAAGTGTTTGGCACATTGTAAAAGGATGCAGCATCTGGTGATTTAATCAATATCAGAAAAGTAAACAATTTGAATTTATAAATTCTATATTAGAATCATGCGTATATCAAAAAATTATTTAAGAAGAATATTTGTCCATAAAGACACCCTTCCCTGCTCATACTATCACATTTCCATGTTCAGTGAATCATGAAATCTAGGTTCGAACCCTAATCTTGCATATACCTTAAAGTTCACATTATAATGAACATTTGAACTAAGATTCAAGCTGATGTTATCACAATTTCATCATAAACTACCTTGAACAAAAACTTTTACCTGATAAGGAACAACCAAATTGAAGGTTGCATAGACCAGAAAACCAAATGCCTTTCATAGGTGGGGCATTTAAATAGCACAGCTTCCAGTTATAAGATTGATTGATTAATGATTGATTAAAGTCACATAAGGACAAAGAGGCTTTTAAGTGATGATAGTCCCCAGTTATTAGAAATTGCTTTCCTATGCAGACATTGGTTCAAAATACGGGGATTACTGTAGAACAAAATGTGTAATACATCTTTGATATGCTTCATGAATTTATCATTGCTATAATGTCCAGGTTTCTAGAGAATAACAAAAACAAAACCAATTAAGTGCAGAATTTAATCTATCAGATCAGACAATAAGAAACAAGACTTATTACTTAAGATAAATCAATAATCAATACATTTGTTTAAAAATATAACAAAGAATCACAGACTTTTCCATGGACGGAATTTATCCTATAACAACGATCTTCATAAATTATCATAAAGATATAGTTTCTTTCTACTGGTATTCATATTAAGTTTTATATATATTAATACTTGATATAGCCAAGATGTACTAACACATTGTTACAATACACAATATTTTGTTATTCAAGTAAATTTTATATCTCAAAGTCAATATATATTAATCATTTTATAAATATTTTAGTCATATTTTTTTTATATATATTATTCAAATAAAGCAAAGATGTACTGACATCTTAACATAAGATATCTCAAAGTCAATATATATTAATCATTTTATAAATATTTTAGTCATATTTTATTTTTTTATATATTATTCAAATAAAGTCATGATATACAGACATCACAACCTTACACAATCTTTATATTTGCTATCTAAGTTAATCTTATATCTGAAAGAATTTATAAATACTGGACTCATTTTGTAAATAAAGCAATCTAGTAAAAATAAAAGTAACAGTGATTGGTGAATTACAACTAAATTCTAACTGCAAACAAACAAATAATAAATAAATACGTAACAGCACAATATCACTCTAACTAAACAGGATATGCAACTTAATAATTGTATATCTTATGTCTCAAAATAAAAACAGTTCAGTTACTGAGTTTTAAGGAAGAGGGCAGCACCACACTGCAGCCAGACATTTTTATTTCCACCACATGGTACTTCCATTCTAGCGACAATACGATCACGTTCATTACTGGTGTAGATAGGTATAGAGATGGTGTCATCTAAACTGTACGCATCTGGAGCATCCTGGAAAAAAGAATTCAAATTTAAAAGAAGGTTCTCTAAAAACATCAATACTTTCTAATATTTTTTTATACTTTCTTGGCTATTAAATGTTTGTGTTTAATCAATCCTACAAAAGCAAATCAAGAAAAGCAAGCTTCAGACCCACAAAATTTACAAAGGGTTATTTTCATTTTGTAAGTTGAATAATTGAATTGGATTTTGGTTCATTCAGCTCCTTGATCTATTTCTGTTCCTAGTCAACTTTTGTCAAGAGAATGTATCTCCATTTATTGCTTTTGTGGTTGCATCCCTTTAGCACAATTAAAACAATAACGTATTGTTTCATCATTTTACCAAATGTTTTTTCTCAAAATTTCTAAGTTTTTGCTGTAATTGTTTAAAATGTCCTTAACAAATACATCATAATTTAGTAGCAAACTGTTATTTAGGACCATAAGTTTATTTAGTATATTCACATGGTTTACTGAAACAAAATAGCTCATACATATCTCAGTGACCATTTTGACTTCTTCAAGCAAAGCTTAGATTTCAAGGCATTTTAATCAAGAATGCATCTAATTACCAGGAAGTGTGATAATTACCTTGGGTATCCATCCAATAACACAAGGTGGGATTCCTGATACACTGGGAGAATCTCTCTGATTCTCTGACAGTCTGGAACCATCAAAACTACAACCTTCCATCAGAAGTCCTCCAATTCTAACCTGGATTTTAGCTCCTTGAATAGACCCCTTCCAGCTGGCACCAAACTTCAAGCTGTCCATAGATACACCTAACTCTCTGTAAATAGAAGTGTGCAAAACTGCAATCTACACAATAACTGTACGGTGCAGTCCGGTGTATCCTCGCACCTAAGACTGATGACTTCACTTCATTCAACTGATAAAACCAATAATTGGATAATATTGTGTGAATACATTCATAAAATACTTTTATTTCATTAAATCTTCTGTTTGTATGGTTTCACCCTCAAAATTTTGTGTAATGTGTGTCCAAAATTAGGGAAACCCCTGTTCTGAGAGTTCCTCCAATGTCCGGCGATTTCGCGCATGCCTTCCAAAAATAGCTTATTTTGATTAAAGGAAAGATTTTATACTACGAAATATAGCTGAATTTGAACTAAGCACACCACCAAGGATGCAGAGCAAAAATCATTTCAATCTTATATCAATTTGACTTAAATAAAACAAATTTTATCTAATGAAGTAATTTTTTTAATGGAAATTGGCCAAATATTGTAAATCATGGGATTGCAGTTATTAATTAATCTTGAACTTATCAATTTTATTCTTTTTTTATCCCATCGGAAGGCTAAAACAATAACAAGAACAATTTTATTTGTGTTACATTGTTGATATGATGAAATCAGCTAATGCGCTGTATCACTGGCCGTGCGGACACCAGGGACTCCACTGTATATTCTTAAATGATAGGGAATAAGTTTAAAAAAATAGCAATTATTCCATCAGGAGGCAGAATCAATATACTATGTGTTTTTGTATTATTGTTGGTAGGGCATTAATTTCATTGAGAGTTCCTCTGTTTCTTGCAAGCAGCTAAGTTTCTTATAGACCTCTGTTTATATATTGAAATGAAATACAATGTATTAGCATTTTTTTCAAACAAATGCAGGATAAGTTCTACTCTTTTTTGAAATGTATGATATAACTCAATTTTATATAGCAACTGACAAATATAGGGCCAATTATAAAATAGATGCAAAATAATCATTTTAATCACATGTTGCTTATCTTTAAAGTTGTCCCAATTTCCATCTCATAATCTTCATCTCTACTTTCTCATATACAGAAAATCTTTTATTTTGAACTTCGAGCCGAGCTACACATAATTTCTATGCTCAAAGACATAAGAAAGCAACAATACTTATAATACTAAAAAAAATATATCAAATAAGAATATTAATTTTTATTATGTGTTTTGTACATCATTTCTTCACTTTGGTATCTAATTCCATTTGAGAATATTACATAACTTTTATATAGTGCTGATATTGGTCAAGATCATTTTTGATTGCAACAAGAATACATATGACTGACAATTTAAAAACTGGCTCTGAAAGAGATTGGACCTACCTTGCAGTTTGTTGTCTCAATGCATTTATGAATGTATCAGGATGGAATAGTTCTGATAGATCTAAGGTATCTCTCAGTATGGTATTATGTGTAGCCTTGTCTACCCAGGTCTGTATGGCTATAGCCCTGGATACTAATCCACGTAGGTATTGTATAGGGTCTTCTGGTCCATCCCAATTACTTAACCATGCTAAGGGAGTCTGAAATAATAGAACTCAATATTAAATCTCATTTTATATCATATTTATTAAATATAGACTAAATAGATAATGAAACTTTCATATCTATTATTTTATTAACTAAAATAATGAAAACATTGATTATTGTCTGGATGCAGACATTCACTCCAGGGTGCCTCTAAATACTATTAAAATGATTCTACTATGTATAATGAAAGAGATATGAAGTCAAAACTTTGTATCAAATTTGAAAAAGTATTTTTACTTTTCAATTTATTTATTTTTAGGGGTGATTCACACACTATATAGATAAATAATAAAATTAGAGCTACTAGACTGATATTATGCACAATACATCTAAATTACTATGTATTTCTCTTGACACAAATTATCTAAGTACATTCAACACCAAGATAGAAGTCTGGGCTGGAAAAACTTAATAATCAGAACAGATGTAATCCATATTAAAAAGTACCTACCTCTTGATGAAGTAATGCAGCAGCTAGCTTTTGTGCCTCTGATGTCAATAACATGGTTCCCCTGATGATCTTACTGAGTGATGCTAAGGACTGATGAATACTTTGTACCAGTTTGATGGCATTATAATATTCTAACTTAATGAATGATACAACAGGCAGTTCCTGTCCTGTCTTGTCAGATGGTGGGGAAACTCTGGCTTGGATTATGTTGGCTCCCTTAAAATACAAAATTTGTATAATTTGAAATATAACCTAAATTTCATTTAAAATCACTTGTTTTATTGAATAAACTTCTTGCAAAGACAAAATGCAGTATATAAATACCTGGCATCATACATTCTCTTTTAAAGATAATTAAGAAATGTCAAGAATGAGATTACTCTTTAAGTATTTGTGTCCATACGACACCATGCCCAATTTGCACTATCACATTTCCATGTTCAGTGAATATTTGATTTTTGAAACCAATATCACATGTGAACTCTACAGACACTAAAGAGAAAAATCCAGTATTTTTTTAATTCTAATTTGGAAACTCCCATTCTGGCAAAAAGATCTCACAATTTCTCCCTCTTTCACAGTTTTTTTTTGACAAATAATTGTGAAAATATTCTAGAGCAAGCCTTAGGACATTTTGTCTTAGGGAATTTTTTCATTGATGATTGGAATCATAAGAATATTGATTGTAAGAATAACTTATCTTATTTCAAAAAGTAAAACAAGCATTCTGAGAGTTTTGCATGACAATACATAGTCCCCTACTGGTTAAAAATTCATTGTACTGGAACAAAATGAACTTGATCTATAACTTGTCATGGTGTAAACTATATAACAAATATCAAGTCAATATCTACAAGTATGACGAAAAAAAGTGTGGAAAACTGATTATTTAAGTGAATTTTCTAAGTCCAAGGACCACAAATCTGCACAAAATCATCAGACCAGAACAAAATTCGAACTTGATCTGTAACTTGTCATCTTAAAACTATATATCAATTATCAAATCAATATCTTCAAGCATGACGAAAAAAAGTGCGGAAAACTGATTATTTAGATGAATTTTCTAAGTCCAAGGACCACAACTCTGCACAAACTCATCAGACCGAAACAAAATTCGACCTTGATCTGTAACTTGTCATGATAAAACAGTACAACAAATATCAAATCAATATCTTCAAGCACAAAGAAAAAAAAGTGTGGAAAACTGATTTGCCAGACTGATGGACAGACAGACAGACAGACAGACAGACAGACAGACAGACAGACAGACAGACAGACAGACGGACGGAGTGCAAACCTAAAGTCCCCTTTGACTTCGTCGGTAGGGGACTAATAAAATATTGAAGAAAACAACATAAACTGTTAACTCAGAGATATGTCTAGCCTATTTGTTATTTTGATAATGCAAATGTTGAAATTAAAATAGTAATACTTTAACATGTAAGTTATGCAAATATTCGAAATCAATGAACCATGACTGAAGGTACAGGGCTAAACAATCTCCATGGAAATGAGATGTGCCAATGCTAATACAACTGGAAACCAAATACCATTGACTTTCCATAAGTCATTCCCTTTAAACAAACCTAAACACAAACATTAACTTGTAAACTATGTAAAAGTTTCAAAGTCAATGAACCATAGTGAGGGGGTGGGGTTATATAATCTCCATGGAAATGAAACTTGCAAATACCAATACATTTGCATACCGAATATCATTGACCTAACATTAGTGGTTCATCTTAAACTGACCTAATCACAAACTAATACATGTAAACTAAGCAAAAGTTTCAAAGTCAATAGACCATGACTGAGGGGTAAGGACCAAATATTCTCCATGGAAATGAGATGTGCTAATGCTTATACAACTACATACCAATTATCATTGACCTACCACTAACGGTTCCCCTTAAACTGACCTAATCACAAACTAATACATGAAAACTAAGCAAAAGTTTCAAAGTCCATAGACCATGAATGAGGGGGCAGGGCCAAATAATCTCCATGGAAATGAGATATGCCAATGCTTATATAACTGCATACTATATATCGTTGACCTACCACTAGTGGTTCCCCATAAACTGACCTAATCACAAACTAATACATGTAAACTAAGCAAAGTTTCAAAGTCAATAGACCTTGACTGAGGGGGCGGGGCCAAATAATCTCCATGGTAATGAGATGTGCCAATGCTAATACAACTGCATACCAAATATCATTGACCTACCACTAGTGGTTCACAATGAACTAGGCCTAATCACAAACTTATACATTGTTGACGCCACCGTCACCGGAAACAGCATACCTATGTCTCGCTTTTTGACTCCATCAAGGCGAGACAATAAAATAGGTTCAACGACAAATCTCCCACTTCAGATGTTTGAAATGATACTTACAGAATTAAGTTTCTTCCAAAGATTCAGTACAGGTCCTAGTTCATTAGCCCAGACTTCCTTATCAAACTTGCTAGCTTTAACATCTGCTCTCTGTAGAATCTTTAGTTGTGATATAACTTGAGAGCTGACAATACGCTGAGCAGATCTTTCTATATTCTCTGGTAAACCAAAGTAAGATGGCTTATCAAATTCTGGTAGCTCTTCTATAGCATCTATATAATCCTGTTAATATATAAAATAAAATTACACATAACATTCTATTATTGTAAAATCATCAACAAAATGTGTCCTTATGTTATAATTCTCTATCAAAAACCATAGATAAAATGTTTCAGGTTGAATTATTGGGTTATTTGAGCCACTGTCACTAAACACTTTTCAAAAACAATACTGTTACCACCATTTAATGCAATTGTTCAAAGATTTTATTTTCTAAAACTGTTTAGTTATAGTATGTGTACTTTAAACTTTATGCCCTGGCAGTGTAATAACGATGTTTTTCTTTAAATATGTGATCATGAATGCAAAGTGGGTCAACATGTTAAAAATATCCCTGCATGGTGTGAAATTTGTTTTTTCATCCTTAATAAAAACTAGAGGCTCTCAAGAGCCTGTGTCGCTCACCTATATCTACAGTTGTTTTGGAAATCATGTAAAATAAGGTTTAAATCATAATAAATAGTATTAGATACCCTAATACTGATTGCGCATGAGGCCAAGTTTGGTTTAATTTTGCCCAGTAGTTAAATTAAAAGCAGGTCATCTCACTAGTAACTAGACTTACAATAGTTACTGAAGACCCCTTATCATTATTTAAATTTTTTTTCAAGTTGTGAACATTTGAAATTGTTTTTTTTACAATTTTCCCTAAGACTTCTAAAGTAAATCCCTATGTTCTATTTTTAGCCATGGCGGCCATGTTGTTTGGATGGCACGGTCATTTTTCCATCAAGATACCCTATTGAATATTGTGGCTAAGTTTAGTTCTATTTGTCCCAGTAGATTAAGTGGAGAAGATTTTTGTAAAAGATTACAAAAATTTACGAAAAAAATTGTTAAAAATTTGACTATAAAGGGCTATTTTGACTATATATAACTCCTTAAAGAGTCAATTGAAAACTTTAGTCATATTGACTTATTTGTAGATCGTAATTTGCTGAACATTATTGCTGTTTACAGTTTATCTCTATCTATAATAATTTTTAAAAACTGCAAAATTTCCTTAAAATTACCAATTCAGGGACAGCAACCCAACAACGGGTTGTCTGATTCATCAGAAAATTTCAGGGCAGATAGATCTAAAACTGATGAACATTTTTACCCATGTCAGATTTGATCCAAATGCTTTAGAGATAAAAGCCAAAAACTGCATTTTACCCCTATGTTCTATTTTTAGCCATGTTGGCCATGTTGGTTGGTAGGTGGGGTTATTGGACACATTTTTTAAAAAGTTATCCTAATGATGATTTTGGCCAAGTTTGGTTAAATTTGGCCCAGTAGTTTCAGAGAAGATTTTTGTAAAAGATTACAAAAATTTACTAAAAATTGTTAAAAATTGACTATAAAGGGCAATAACTCCTTAAGGAGTCAATTGACAATTTTGGTCATGTTGACTTATATGTAGATCTTACTTTACTTAACATTATTGCTGTTTACAGTCTAACTATATCTATAATAATATTCAAGATAATAACCAAAAACTGCAAAATTTTCTTAGAATTACCAATTCAGGGGCAGCAACCCAACAAAGGGTTGTCTGATTCGTCTAAAAATTTCAGGGCAGATAGATGTTAACCTGATGAACATTTTAACCCCATGTCAGATTTGCTCTAAATGCTTTAGTTTCAGAGATATAAGCCAAAAACTGCATTTAACCCCTATGTTCTAATTTTAGCCATGTCGGCAATGTTGGTTGGCAGGCGGGGTCATCGAACACATTTTTTTAACAAGTTACCCTAATGATGGTTGTGGCCAAGTTTGGTTAAATTTGGCTCAGTAGTTTCAGAGGAGAAGATTTTTGTAAAAGTTAACGACGACGGACGCCAAGTGATGAGAAAAGCTCACTTGGCCCTTCAGGCCAGGTAAGCTAAAAATGTTGAATATCATTTAGTGAGCTGGCTTTATAAAAACTCAAAGCTAAATCTAGATTTAATGTAAGTTTAGTTTTTTTTCTCTATCACACAGTAAAAATATACCCTATAGTTAGTAGATGAAGGAAGTTTGAGTGCTCCAAGACGTTTATTTCTGGATTGGCTGGACAAAACACTGCCGTCAAAGAATTGTTTTAGGTAAGACACCATCACTCTTAAATCAAATGGATTATCTACCCTTCCTCCATAGATTGCAAACTCATACAAACCATGAACAAACTGCCATTGTACTTCAGAACCTAGAAATATCAATTATCAATACGTTATGGTTGGTATAAAAATTAAAATAGCTGAAAACAAATATCATTCAAGAGTAGAATCATGAAACTCTGGATGGAGTTTTTATATTTTCTTCTAACAAAAAGCTGATGTGCACTAAAATGGTTTGTTATATTTCTTTTTAGTTATTCTATTTATACCAGAAACCAACTAATTTCAATAAGCATCTTCATGAATTTTTCACATAAGCTATAAGTTTTTCACAATCAAAATATTATGAAGGAAAAAAACCAAACTATACATCATAATGCAAATCTTATAAGTACAAAGATTTTGTTACAATTTTACTTTTCATATTTAACTTCACTCATGTGTCATCAATGTTCTCATAAAATTTCAAAACTTCCTTTAAAATTCCAATGCACCTTCTGCACATATGTCAATTTTTATTACTTACCAGATTTACATAATCTATCAATTATATCTGCACCAGCTCTCAAGTCAGATAATGAAAATTCATAAAACTTTGTCCATCCCTAAAAAAGAAACAGAGCTATCTAAGTAGTTGCAAAATTCCCTGATTGTCTGAAGCAATATGCCTCTTGGTAAGAATTTGTTCAAAAGTACATTGAATTCTTATTTTCAATTTTTATTTAAATTTTGCCAAATTTATAGCAGTAGATAGTGAAGTTTGAAAGAGGAATCTGAACTAGACTAGTTTTTTAAGGTGCTATTGCAGCCTTAATAATTTCACCAGAAATGTTTCAGTTAGATAAACTAATTTTTAATTAAAGGTTTATATATTGCAGATTCTTATCCAGGTTTACTGTACAATTAATTAAAAAATAAGCCTTTGAATAAAATGCTCAGGTTTCTTACAAATCCCCAACCTATTGATGTACTGAAGTTTGTAAATGTTCTTTTCCATAATTCACAAAAAATAAATGAATATACAGTAAGTCCATTTAATACTGGACACTATACCTGTGGAATGTACATTCTTCTTTCTTGTACAACAGCATGGAACCAAGCTAAAGCAAACAATGCCTGTGATCTGACAACATTTCCTGTCTTACTGACATACTCTGGACTCCAGGATTCATAGGTTCTCATCAGATTTCTCTTCAGTCCTGGTGGGGCCTATTTAAATATAATGGAATTGATTTAACAATAAAATTACAGATTTGCTTCAGCTTAGTAAAGTGTATGTTTGTTTGTAATTCAGTTTATAGGAGGGAATATGCAACAAATAGTTTACTATTAATTGAATGCAAAATACTGGTAATTGTGTAAAAATGCAGGGAACACTCTCAGCAATTTAAACAACATAAATAGAAATTAGAAAACTGGAAGTCACAAAAAAATTGAATTCCTTTAAGATAGAGACTGTATACTAAGTGCTTCAACACTTTTGATAGTTTTATGATTGCTCAATATCCCTGTTAGATAAGTATCAACATAAATACATTCATAAAATGTTTAAACCCTTCAGTTACTTCTACAATTAATAGCTTGAACATACATACTTCATAAGTAACCTTTAAGCTGCTCTGCAGGAGAATAGTTGGGAACTTAGGATGTACTTCAGCTGTCATCCACAGTCTAAAGTCCTCATGTTGTTTCAAGGTATTAATTTCCTGAATAGATAGGTTTATAGATATCATGTGATATAATTATAAATACAAAGAAAACATTAAAAAGAGCTTAAAACTTAAAAGATATGTCTGTATGTAATTTTGATAGTATAATGCAAATGTTGCAATTCAAATTAAAACACTTAAGTATGTAAAACTATGCAAAACTTTGAAGTCAATGACTGAGGGTGTGGCACCAAATAATCCCCATGGTAATGAGATGTGCTAATGCCAATACAACTGCTTGTCAAGTTGAATTTCCAATTTATCTTGTTCCAGAAGGTATATAAATTCATAGTTTGATTAACAAAAATTTTGTTCTAATTATAACTTAAATAATGACTTCTAATTATGAAAACATAACAAGAAGGAAAAATTCAAAAATATACTATTCTTCTTATTTAAGATATTCTTTCAAGTCTTAAGCCTTCACCAAAAAAAAAATCAAGATAGTCAAATACCTACCATATGAAAAACCATAAATTAATGTATGCTATTTTTCTCTAATGTTAATCTTACCTTTTCTAGTTGTGGAAGCCAGGCTGTAACTAAATGAAGATTTTTCAAACAAAGCCATTCTCCATTTTGTGAACATTCTCTTAATAACTGCATAGCAATATCTGCTTGTCCTTGACCCATAGCAACCTGGAATGAAATTTTTATCATTCCATTTATTCAGCATTTGTCTAGTAAATCCAGTAAGTAGAAGTAATCAAAGTTAAGAATTAGGCAACAAGATTACATGCACTATCAGAAATACACACGACTCCATGTGCAACTTCAAATTTATTCCCTATAAAATGATTTATTGTTGGTGTTAAATGCTACTTTCAGCCCAGTTGGCTACATCATGGTGGCCAATTTTTATTGATACAGGAAGCAGCAGTACCTGGAGAGAACTACCAACCTTAGTATTTAAGCAGCGGATTTCAAACTCAAAACCTTAGTTTAGGGCTAGAGACCACCCTTTGGCCAACTAGATCACAAAAATTTAGGATAAGAAGGACCATGTACAAGTCAAGATATACAAGATATCCTGTTTAAATGTAATAATCAATTGATAAATATAGGTATCAAAATTATAAAATTGTTGTTTGACTCTCCATAGTAATAATGGTCTGGGTTGACAATTTTTGTTACTAAGAATGATCAGCACCATGGGAGACAACTTACCTGATGATATTTATCACTGCCTATGGTCTGGGTTGCCAATTCTTGTAATTCTTGTGAAGGATCAGCACCAGGGGAAATAACTATCAGTATAGGCTCACTTGGAATTGTCTCACTTTCAAACAACTTCTTCAGATTCACAGATGGTGGTGACAATTCCTGCATACCTAAGATGATATGGATTAGTTAATTGAAGACTTATTCTTGCAGAAAAGTAGGGTATTTTACTGTATATAATCAAGAAATAATTCATGGGAGCTTGAATTTATCGTGATTTTACCACGGGCTGGCCCTTTATGCTAAATATTTTACCATGTGCTACAGCATAAAGGGCCAACCCGTGGTAAAAATCAACATAAATTCAAGCCCCCATGAACAATTTCTATTTAAATAGGACAAAGGCAGCAATTCTTTTGGATCGAAGCGCTCTATGTGAAGGGAAATGTTTGCTGTTCCCGTAATTGAACACACTATTAATATTGAAGTAAACAACAAAGAAAATTGAATAAGTGACATTCTTAAACAATATACAATAACATACTAAGACAGATTTGGATGAATTTAATTGAGTATCTTACTTTCATTTAAGAAGATATGGACATTATACAAATTCTTGTCATCGTTTGTTTATGTTTTCATGTTTTGACAACTTTCAGTTTCCCATTTGTGCATTTTCCCATAAGTCCTTACATTTTTACGTCATGGTTCATTTACACCATCTGATGTGAGGTAAATCATTCATAAAAAGCATACGACATGGGAGTAGGATTGGAACAGCCGAAACAAATCATGAAGTTGACATATGAATATAATTTCAAATTTTACCACGAGTGTGTACTCAAAGCGTTTGAATTAAAATGTGAAAATGAGAGCTGTTCCAAAAAACCACAAATAGTACCAATGGAAGTTCAACAAATTTTTTACATCAATGCTTGTATAAATTAAACAAAATGCTATTTGATATTCAAAATTTTCTACATCATTTTTCTACATTTTTATCCAATATCAAATGCTGAAAACTCTTTAAGGTACTATTATATACAAATTCCAGATTTCAGTCTACAAAAAAATCATTAATTCTTCAGGTTTTAAAATTGTGCTAAAGCACTTTTTTCACATTCATGATCAATGACAAATTTGACATTCACTGAGTATCAATTCCATATTGAGATCATTAAAAAAACAAGAATGTGTCCATAGTACATGGATGCTCCACTCGCACTATCATTTTCTATGTTTAGTGGACAGTAAAATTGGGGTCAAAACTCTAATTTGGCATTGAAATTAGAAAGACCATATCATAGGAAACATGTGTACCAAATTTTCAAGTTGATTGGACTTCAACTTCATCAAAAACTACCTTGACCAAAAACTTAAACCTGAAGCGGGACAAACGTATGAACGGACAGACCAAAAAAAATAATGCCCCTAGGCGGGACATAAAAAGAAAACATTACTTGACAATCTTTACCATACAGAATACAGAGCTTTCATAATTTCAAGACAAAAAGACAAACATATTTGCTCTACTTTCATTTCAAAAGATAAAAAAAAAATTCTTGTCGTTTCCATATTTATCAAAAATATAAAGCGTTCCTAGATTTTCTACAAATTTTCTACAGAAGAAAGTTTCTTATACCTAAAGCCTTGCAGGCAAAGTGACCCATAGCAGTTTGAAGCCTGTCTGGTCTGAAGGCTTGAACAACAAGTAACTGCTGGAACAAAGATGTCTTCTTATCAATGGCTGACGGGAATTCATTTTCACATTCACTGCTGCGAGAGAAGTTAGACCACAAGGAGGAATCGTCCAAATTAAATATTGAATACAACTGGGAGAAGTTTGACTGAAAAGATAAATTATAAATACTTTTTAAACATGACTACAAACAGTGTTCAATATTAAACATGAACATTCAAATTCTGCAAAAAGGCATTAATTTAACAAATATAAATGTAAATCTTTTCATTTCATTCAAAATATTGATCATTAACGATACAGTTTATATAAACCTGTAGGCTTTTATCAGTATTTCACCACATGCTGCTATGTTTTTAATTGCCAATTTATTGTCCCATTGGCTGTCAGTGTGTCACAGAATTTAATTTTTCTATTATTTTTGTATAAAATTCAACTATATTTGGCAAAAAAATAAATCAGAATGCGTTTAATGAAGTGCTGTTATTACAGCAGGTTTGTATGGTAATTACCCTGAAGTTAGCTACTGCTTGACCTCTCTCCTGATCGACCCAGGATGGTGCACTTCTTTGTCCATCAGATTTCACATCAGCTACCAACATTCCAGTAAAGTGTTCCCATTCCTGTATAAAAAAGAAAGACATGTTTATCGTGGAAAATAGTTTCAAATTCTAAAACAGTAAATGCAACAATATTTGACCTCTAAATAATCTTGCCAATTCTCCAAATCTTAAAAGTAAGAAAGAAGTCATTGTTTCATTAAACTTCAATAAATTTAAACATGACTAGCTACATACTGTAGATATATTATTTTTAGTTGATTGAAATTAAGTTCTTTTGTCTCCTGAATTTATTTTGTGATGATTTATGTTTTCTGTCGTTTCAAGTTTGAGAGAGTAATTTTTTCATAGATTTATAATATCTATCCAAAATCTAGAAAACTGACAATTAGCAAGGGCAATTTCCAAAATTATTGAGGCAAATTTCACCAAAATATAATATGCACATCTACATATTATGCACAAAATCGTTGACGCATGACCCTTGTAAAGGAAATTGAAACCCTAATACCCTAATGACAGTTTCTACCTGTATAGAAAATACATCATTTCTTTTGATGTCAAAATATTCAAAAACAACAGTAGAGGCTATACTTCTTTTCAATTTATCAATCAAATAATAAGAAAAAATAAAACACATTTATATGACAAATGATCAGTTTCTAAACATATATATGTGAACTTAAGCACTTAGCTATAAATCTTAGAACAAAACATACATTTGATATTAACATTTTTTTTGCTTACATTTTCCTGAAACAGCTCTGGTCTTGTTCCATGAACCATGTGCATGGCAAACATAAGTCTATCAGCTTTAAACAATGATCTACATACATATTCATAGACCAACATCTTAAGTCTCTGTGACAGGGCTTTAATCCTGTGATCTGTTCCAGCTCCATCCTACAGGGAATACAGACATTATTAGAACATAGTGTGACAATAATAACAAGAAGATGCAGGTGTTGTAGTGCTAAGCATACCCTTACTCATAATTCAAAGTATAGTAAAATACAAAGTGGGTGTCTGACAGATCCCAAAGAGTGCTCACACATTACAACTCATTACTGTCAAACTTTTGGCTAAATATAAAGTTGTTCTGTTCAGTAGTACCTGAGAATAGTGTAATGAAAAATTTAAGTTTTTTGAACATGTTGAAAAAGTCGAAGTATCTGCAAACAGGAAGTAGGTGTTAAAATATCTGAAAAGCACTCACACAATACAACTCATCAATGTCAAGCTGCTGACCAAATAAGTTGTTCTGTTTAGATGTACATGAGAAAGGTATGATGGACAGATGGATGGATGAACTAGATGAAAGCAACATAGCCCCACTCCTAAAGTGGTGGTACAAAAATGTGTCTTTGAAAAGGAATTTTGTATAGCCTGTGTGGGCTGACATGACATTAAACTGCTATCAATCAATCAATCATACTTGGTTAATTGTTTGCTACTGCTATTTTATGATTAAATTTGTTTTATTTCTTTGTAAACTTGATCCCTGTTTTCAAAACCAATATTAATTTCCTTCTTTAAATAAATGTGGAATGTGTCCATGGGACACAGATGATGCCCCCGCTTGCATATCATATAAAGATATAAAGGGACATAACTGAAGAACAGTAAAAGTGACCCTACCCAAATTTGTACTTGATCTGAGTTTTGTAGTAATAAGCATTGTGTATAAGTCTCATAACATTTGGTTGAGGCAAACTAAAGTTAGAGAATGGAAACGAAAAATTCAGTAATTTTTATGTTTATAAAGGGGCATAACTCAAGAACGGTAAAAGTGATGCCACCCAATTTCAAACTTGATCTGTATTATGTTGTAATAAGTATTGTGTATAAGTTTCATAACATTTGGTTCAGGCAAACTAAAGTTAAAGAACGGAAACAAAATATTCAGCAATTTTTATGTTTATAAAGGGGCATAACTAAAGAACGGTAAAAGTGACGCCAACCAATTTCGATCTTGATCTGTATTATGTGGTAATGAGCATTGTGTATAAGTTTCATAACATTTGGTTGAGGCAAACTAAAGTTAGAGAACGGAAATGAAAAACTCAGCAATTTTTATGTTTATAAAGGGGCATAACTCGGACGTACAGACGGACAAGGGTAAAACTTAATGCCCCCTCCGCTACGGCGAGGGCATAAAAATTAAGTGAATTAAATTAAGATATATATTAAGTTTTTAATTATGATTTCCTCACCTGCTTAGCTGTAAGAGCTCTGTTAAAAAGTCTGAGGAATGCAGCCAGACTAAATCTATACATGTTATTGATCTTAGCCAAATCACTAATGACAAAGTATAGTTTACTTCCACTTTCTGCCAAGGGGAGGTAAGTGTTACGTTCCTGCAAAAGTAATTTTATTCTGACATATAAACAGATTTTTTTTAAGTGTACATACTAAACAGAACAATGTTAATAGTAAAAATAAAATGGATTTGATTGTGTATGTTGTATTAAATTTATTTATTGAAGGTTCAAACCAATCCTTCTAGTGCAATTCCATATTCTGCAAGGTTTTCAGAATATTTAATTGTAAATTCTTGTGAGTTAGTACCATTACAAAACATGAATTCACAATTTCTTATTCTGTTCCACAAAGAAAAAAACAGACTTTGTATTAGCTTAAACTTTGGTAAAAAGAGTGCACACACTGAAATGTCTCACCTTCTTTACTAACCATTGATTTTATGTTGATAGTCCTAAATATAAAGCTTTACTACAACTATCACATAAACTTAACATGATCCAAGAAAATGAGGTCAAGGTCAGATAAACCAAACTGGAAATACGTGTACACCTTACAATCATTCCATAAACCAAATATGCTTTAAATATAGTTGACCTATTGCACATCTAAGAAACAAACTTAGCCAGGAAAACTTAACATTGATTAATGAACCATGAAAATGAGGTCAAGGTCAGATGAACCCTGCCAGACAGAAATGTACACCTTACAATCATTACATGCTTTAAATATAGTTGACCTATTGCATATAGTATCTAAGAAATAAACTTAACCAGGAAAAACTTAAGATTGACCAATGAACCATGAAAATAAGGTCACGGTCAGATGATAATTGCCAGACAGACATATACACCTTACAATCATGCCATACATCAAATATAGTAGACATATTGCTTATAGTATCTAAGATATGGACTTGACCACGAAAACTTAATCTTGTTCACTGATCCATGAAATAAGGTCAAGGTCAAGCGAAAACTGTCTGACAGGCATGAGGACCTTGCAAGGTACGCAAGGTACGCAAATATAGTTATCCTATTACTCATAATAAAAGAGAAATTAAGAATACTAAAAATCTTAACTTTTTGTCAAGTACACTGAACCATGAAAATGAGGTCAAGAACAATGGACATATGACAGATGGAAACTTCATAACATAAGGCATCTATATACAAAATATGAAGGATCCAGGTCTTCTACCTCTTGAAATATTAAGCTTTTAAGAAGCTTGTTAACTCTGCCGCCGCCAGATCACTATCCCTATGTCGTGCTTTCTGCGACAGGCTCAACAATTTTATTTTGAGATTTTCTTATGTTTCTTTTATAAATTTCTGGTCCTTGAACTAGTTCTAAAAATTACAATTTTTTTCTGATTCCTGGTACTAATGTAGCCATGAAAGCCACATTAACTATTTACTTAAATATTACATCCATTTAACTATTTCAATTTCGTTTTTATATTACATCCAAAGATTCATGGTTAGTGTGTTTTTCAATTTTATATATACTTACAGAAAGTGTAGTTTTGTGGTATAAAAATCTATTACATTTGAGTGCCTATAATCTCACCCATTATAAAAATCTATTACATTTGAGTGCCTATAATCTCACCCATTATAAAAATCTATTACATTTGAGTGCCTATAATCTCACCCAATATAAAATCTATTACATTTGAGTGGCTATAATCTCACCCAATATAAAAATCTATTACATTTGAGTGCCTATAATCTCACCCATTAACATGCTTATGGTCTAATTTGTGGTGACAAAAAGCAATTTTTGTAGAATTCTAAAGAATCAAATATTCTTCTGTGTTACCTGATCAAGAGATGCCTGCAGCCTGACAGATTCGGATAG
Source organism: Mytilus coruscus (assembly GCA_017311375.1). Taxonomy (NCBI): domain Eukaryota; kingdom Metazoa; phylum Mollusca; class Bivalvia; order Mytilida; family Mytilidae; genus Mytilus; species Mytilus coruscus. The sequence continues at coordinate 50,541,251 of CM029597.1, forward strand.
AGATTCAGCAATAGTTGTACTACTGGCTTTGGTCTTATTCAAGGAATCCAATAGTTCTTTATTCTCTAAAATATTTCCTTTAGCACTTGCTAATTCCTGAAATAACATAATATTTATAAGTTTTTTAAATACCAATAAAAAAAATTTCTATGTCAACACTCAACATAAATATTCTAATTATAAAATTCTTTCAATCATGTACAATTTTATTCAAGACAGTGTGAAAATAAAATTTTGGACAGACATTCCATGGATATTTTAAAACTTCATTTCTTTATCAAAGAAAATGTTTGCTATGCATGAAATAATATGCAGATACATAATATATGCAGGAATGATTAACACTGCATAGGAAATTTTCCAGATAAGATTTTATTTTATTTTTAACACTAACCTCTAGTAAAGATTCCTCCATCTTAGCCAGCTGTATCTTGAGGTCTTCCTCTGTCTTTAGTAGGTCTGTCTTCCTTACTTCTAACTCTGGTTTCTCATGCTGGATAGTATTGGCCAATAGCTGAAAAAATATTTAAACAATTAGTAAACTTAAATCATCTTACATGGGCCTGTGGTGAAAAGAGGGAGAACTGAAAGTTCAGAAAGTATGTATCTATATATTTGTTATCATACTGTATATAACAGATCTGTTGGTACTAATTGAATTACTTAAATTGAGATCATTTGTCAAATGAGACTATGGTTCATAATCCTCCGGAGTTAGAACACAATACTATACTAATTCATTCCAAACACAGTTATAACAGTGAAACCGGTCTTAAGATTTTTTTTAGCATATAATTTTGTTGGAAGTATTCAGCTGATAAAGGTTTTATTACTAAAATAATATTCATTGCATGTATTGATACAAGAGTTCAGTTCAAAAAGGTTTTTGGTGTGCAAATATTTCAATTTATATACCTGTCCAGTAAGACCGGCCCTGGTGGTAGTAAAGTTAACCTCAGTGATGACAGAGGCTGCATCGGGTGGGATCTCAGGCTGAGGATTTCTAGTTGTTAAGAACAGCCTGAACTCCTCATTGTAATCTATGGTTTTCTCTCCTATCTGTACAACAAACCTAGGACCTGTAACAAGGAAATTCATTCACAATCTTTACTAAAAAGTAAATATCACTAAACTAGTCAGATTTTTGATAAATCAAAAATATAAAAGTTACCATGAATTTTTCCAAAATGTATATTATAAACACAAATTTCATACTATATCATAATTGTTTTTTTTTCATCAAAGAAATTGAGGATTACTTTAATGTCACTATATAAAAATAAATATTTAGTAGGTTCAGATTTAATGTATGATGAATACTGTGATATACAGTTGTATATACATCTTTATCACGAAAAAATTGTGACAATGATTACATGTAAGCTGAGTGTAATTTGCTATTTATTTTCATGTTTTTTAAAATAAACTTTTTTGTCTGCGTATATAATACCTGATTTGAAAATGCAAGTCCATCTATAAGTACTCAATATAAACAGTTTTAATACTCATCCAGATAAATAATATTCATTTGGAAAAATGGTTTTTATGACAAGATATTATTTACGTTATTCAAAATGATTCGAAACCCAATTTTATGTTTGTTGAAATATCTGATTTTTTGTACCTTGTGCATGCAAGTCTCCTCTCAACAATGGATACAACACAGGCTCAACTCCATCAACTTCCTGTATGATTAGTGTTTTACCAAATCTCACTGCAAGTTCTAATGATGTGGAAAAGTTAGCATCCTGTTAAAAAAAAAACTCCAAATAAAACATAAATACAAATATATCCTGATAGTCAATTTTGATGAAGGTTTAGCATTATAATGATTTCTTTTAAACACTAGGGTATGAGATACAACAAGTTATATCTTTACTAGATCTTTCAACCTAACCTTTTTATTCATTGTAATTTTCCATGAAAGAACAAGGCAAAAATTAATCTCCTTAACATATCATCTAAGCATGAAAAATCCATTTATTTTAGACAGTAAGCTTGTAGTTTACCTCTTTTCAGTGATTTTGCTAGCGCTCGTCATTTTCGTCATTTATGAAATGGTCTTCAAACTTCAAAATGACGAAATTTTTTCAAATCAATTTCGTCACTTAAATTTGATAAGTGTAAAAGTATTGTCGCATGAAAATACAATAATTCTACCTGTCTTCATGTTCCTTACAAGTTTATGACCCTCAGCTAATTAACATTTACAACAGGTGTTATAAGTTGTGAGTAGTGGTAATCAGCTTATCGCCATCGGATGGGTCACTAATCCATTAATTACTAATAAACCTCATAATTATTTTCCCAGAAAAATCAGTCAGTCGGCATTTCAATTTCAATATTTCTCAAACGACCACAATTTGCAGTTCGTTTGTCGTAGTTCCGTCATTTGAACAAAACTGTTTTCCCCGACAGTTCGTATTTTAATTTCAATATTTCTCAAACAATCACAATTTGCAGTTGGTTTATAGTCGTAGTTTCGTCATATTTGGTACAAATTTTCATCAAAAACTTTCAACAATTTCAATTACAAAATAGAACTTTATTCAAAACGTTCAGAAATGTTTTCACGAGTCAAATTGGTGCTTCGTTTACGATGTACTGCGCATGCGTGAAAGTATTCTTATGCATTTATCTGTAGACACTAAAACGTAAAATACGAAATAATTTAGTATCAAATTAAACGAGAGAGACAAATACAGTTCTTATTGAGCAAATTTAATTTACATAAAATGATAATTTCCTGCCTTTTCTTAACATGAACCAATCCGTAGTTGAATCCAGATTCATTCTGAATTTATTATCCACTTGTCACTTCCCATTTTCATTTCATATGAAAATCAAAAGTAAACATGATCTATTCTTGATTAATTTACAATTTACAGTCATTAGAATCGTTCCAATAAAATTTGTACAAATCCTTGGTTCCAACTTTATAGATATGAATTCCAAATATCGATTTAAATGTTTTTTAAGGATGATGATTATGCAGTGAAATAGTCGTTACAAGTTCATTTATGCTGTGATTCCTGGTTTTAAAAAATGTAACCAACTTTTGTTGATTTGGAATGTCCCTGAAATTAACTGAAGTGAAATTGTGAACTAGATTTCCAGATCTAATATCCTAATCTTCATATTTAAGTGCCACATCAGTCAAATTATGCAATAACTGCCTAGTATGCCCAAGTCCTTCAAAGTCTGACAAAGATGTATAGCTAGTAATATACATCTTTGGTCCCTTGCTGTTACCCAAAACAAGGTTGATTTTCATCTCGCAAAAAAGTGACTAAAGCCCTCAAAATCCTACCTTAAACCCTGCCTCTTTTGAAACAATTTACTTATATTTCTGTTAAAATATATTTTTTTTTTACATTAAGCAGTGTGTCAATGTTGACCCTTTATTGTCATCAGATTATCGTAATAGCAGGGCTTCAAGTTAGGTCAAAACAAGATTTTTCCATAAAAATTCTTGTAAATACTGAGTTCAGCTTTTACATCTTTGGCCAATTGTACAACAAAGTGTGAACATTTTCTATGGTCAAAGTCAAAAATAGCAAACAAAAGCTCTGTATATTTAAATATAACATTGAACATTGTTCGCGGCCTTGGCATCTTAGTGGTCTAAGTAGATCTTTTAAAGTCTCTGACCACTGGCCTGTCAGCACTAAGGTTGTGAGTTTGAACCCCGCTCGTGGAAGGTTCGTTAAACTCCTATTTTAATTGACCAGGGTTACCATGGTTCTCTCTGGCTTCCTCCACCAATAAAAACTGGCCTCCATAATATAGCCAAGTATGCTGAAAGTGGCATTAAACATTTATTTCCACTGTTTTAAGTAAAACATTATTTACCTGTTGATTAATAACTTCTAGTCTGTTTTCTTTCAAATGAGTTTTCAGCCATTCTGTGGCTCTGGATGATGGATCTATAAGGAAAGGCCTTAATGCACTCTGTTAAAATAAAATAAAAATATACTGAAAGAATTGCACAACACAATAAAACCTTTTTAAAAAATTGTCATTTCATAGATTTCAACATTCATAATGTTTTTTTTTTTTCTTCAAATCTTTAATACAAAAGAAAATTATCCCAAAACAAACTGTAACGAAACATGTGAAAACATTTCACTTTTCTCTAGAAACTTTTTAATTACTTGTCAAAGATCAGTACATTAAAATTATCAATATAATTTTACTTTTTCTGGTCATAAATGCAAAACAAAGGTTTTGGTACCAAACAAATGCTAACTTCATACCAAAGTCCTTAATTAGAAAATAATAAGCAACTCAAGTATTTTTTAAATTTTGATCAAAATTGTCTCTGTGTAATAAAAGTCTTTAGAAAACCTTTGAACAAAAGTTGTCCTAACAAAATCAATCCATAGTCTTGATTCATTCATTAATTGTTTATTGCTAAACATCCAGTGGCAATAATTTCACACATAGTCTTGAGCAATTGATCAGTACACCACAAATGTGAAGGTATGATGAGGTCACTTTATTGGCCTTTGAACTTGAATATGTTTGCCACAAGGTGTCTTATACAAAGATTTTAATGCAGGTAAACCACCTTTTTGGTAAGGCCTTAGCTGATTTCTAATTTTGCCAAAAAAAGTGTGTAAAATGGCAATTTTAGGTCAAATGTGTTATAGTGATATCATTACTGATAATTCTCTTCCAAAGTTTTCGGATTATATGACCCTGATCAATATTTGATAGAACTTTCATACTTTTGAAACTCCAAGGATTGAAGTAATTGTAATTACAGTGGACAGAAAATTTCTCTTATCATACCTCCTTCATTTCTATGATTTGTTTAGCTACTATACAGAATACTAGTAAAATATATCTACTGCCGGTTAAAAATAGGAAAGTATTGATAATATACATTTGTGTTAGAAATTGGCACAGTAGGATCATTATTTAAGCAACCAAATAAATACTAAATAATGATATCCTGCCTATATTGTCCTACATTAAATAAAAAAACTCAGATTAATACCTAACTGTATGTTGGAGTCTACTATTTAAGCACTAATTCAATTCTTGCTACCATAATATATTACAATTGAAAGAATTAAAATTTTTCTAGGATATCAGTATTAGTATTAACTTCTAGCTACTTTACATCACATAAAAAATTTTTTTTTTCCCCAAGAGTATAAACATAACTAGCATAAAAGATGTCGAGTTAATAATTATGTTAGCGAAATCGTATCCATCAACTGTATCACAGAAGCTAAATGGGAGGGTATTATATACATGTATCATTGAAACAGACCAATCTTTAAACTGATCTGGAGTCATGTGATCTATCAACAGTGAAAACAGCAGATTGTGTGAACTTACCAAGCCTCCCTGTAAAATTACAGCAAGTGAAAATCAAGCATTAATGCATGTGTATTGTATTTCAAAGTTAAATTTAAATATGTAATTTATAGCTGAACTATTTGAAAGTGTACTTCGTGCATAAAAAGTTTATTTAATGTTTGTTAGATGATCGGTGAATTCATTTTTAGTTAAAGGAAATATACAAAAAAGTAACTTGCTAGAAGGGGTGTTTAATGTCTTACAAAGCAATTCAATGCTCTAAGTCAAACGGTATAAAAAAAATATGGCCAAACACGTTTTAAAGTCATCCTTATGTTAAATGCCCAATGATTTGATTGGCTAATTTTTAATATTGTTGCCCTTACAATAGGCAGTAAACAAAGACATTAATACTGTTATGGTCCACCCAGCAATCAAGCACGCGTAACTTCATTGTGCCTTTGTACACACTCAAGTAGATATGCAGTAAACCTTTACTGATTTATTTCTTACAAATCAGTGGTTGCCTTGATTATTCTGAACATTTTACCTCACAAATCAATGTTAATTCAAAGTTTGGGTAAAGCAACCCTTATATCTTAAAAGTAAATTGTTTGCAAAATTTGCAACACAGCCATTCCTTGTTTGGGACAAAAAGCTAAACTGCTGCCCATGTATTAAAGCTTAACACTCTCAACAGTGAAATCATTGCTGAAGCAACAAGCACAGTGCAATTTGCAAATTTATAAAATAAAGCAATAGTCTAAAGCAATTTATCTTAATTTTAAAATGAAATGAATAAAATTGGTTCTGTACTTTTCATTGCTTTCATAAATAATTAATAATATCTTGATGGTAAAAACATTTTTTTTTAACAAATAAAAAACAAGAATGTGTCCATATTACACAGATGCCCCACTTGCACTATCATTTTCTATGTTCAGTGGACCGTGAAATTGGGGTCAAAACTCTAATTTGGCATTAAAATTAGAAAGATCATATCATAGGGAACATGTGTACTAAGTGTCAAGTTGATTGGACATTTACTTCATCAAAAACTACCTTGACCAAAAACTTTAACCTGAAGCGGGACAGACGGACGGTCGAATGGACACACAGACCAGAAAACATAATGCCCCTGCTACTATCGTAGGTGGGGCATCAAAATTCCCATCAGACCTCGATTAACATCACGCTTATATAAATAAAAAAATTTCAGGTATAAGGTTTTGGCAAGTGAAACTTTTGAAATTGAGATTCTTCTGATTTCGAATTGTTTCACATAAGGTTTGGTTAGGTTAAACATACACGATGACAAAAAAAAGAAAACAAAACTACTGCACCTATAAAAAAAAAGTTTGATGAAAAGAAAAACAAATGTGACCAGTCAAACAAAGATGTGCACAAAATCAGTTAGGAGCTGAAAATGGATAAACAAAATAAGGTGCATTTTGTGTCAGGGAAAATGTCTCATCTTTTTGAGCCGATTCTTACCCCAGCTTCTATACAGTTGATCTAGAAATTATTGATTACAGTTATACATCAAAGCATTATAATCTATTAAATTCAGTCAAAATACACCATGCAAAATGATGTCTTTAGTTTTTATCAAAAAAGGTCAATCAAATCAAACAATGTTTGCATGGTGCCTTTTGACTAACAGTATTTCCATTCCAACCAGATACGAAATAAGAAAAATTTAAATGAATAAAATAAACATTATATTCCGTTTACCGTAGAAAGGCTTGTATAGTTCGCACTGGTACATAGTCCGCACCCCCTTCTCCACACGAAATTTTAGGTAAAAAAAACTTTTTGTAACTGTTAGAAAAGGTCTAATGAAACTCCGGTAATTTCAAATCCTGTGCAGTCGTTTGCGGTATTTTTTAGAAAACCTGTTTTCCATCATCAAACAGAAGCTGAAACTGCTTGTAAATGATTCTAGAACGCTTCATGATTGTTAAAATAAGTTTAATTCACTTAAAAAACAATTTAGAAACTTGTGTATGTTTAAACAGGAAGTTTAAAAACCACGTGTAAAAGAAGAAATTAACCGGTGAGAGTCGAAATCCGTACATAACAGATATCACTATAATACGACTTTGAAAGTAAAACAGTTCCATCCTTTTGTAAAACAGTCTTAAATATATCTATCACATTAATGTTTGAAGGGTCTTAAGCTAATACAAACCATATTAGTCAGTATGAAACACCAAAACGGAACGAACAATAACCGATTCGTTTTGTAGTTTACAAATTCTAAGCTGGTTTACGGTTGTCTTTTCACTATGTTTGTATCGTTTCAATCAATAAGATACCAGTTTATTTCAACCAATGCATTGAAAAGAAACGAGAAATTTGTAATGAAAGGTTTAGTTTTTATATTTATCAGTATTAATTTGATATTGAATAGAAATAACTTATCAATATGGATGAGTTGAAATTATTAGTTTGAAAAATGATAAGAGCCCTCTACAATATCAATAACAAAGATGGCGGAGCGTAAACAAACCATCTCGCCCATGAAATTGAAATTTTCTCTTATTTCTTGCTTATTGTACTCTATAGTCCGCACCCGTCTGGAAGGTCCAATTTTGGAGAATAAAACCATGGACTATACAAGCCTTTCTACGGTATATGTAAGTTGTTACAAAGCATTATAAATATCTATGAATATTATAATTTTATGTTATAGTCAACATCTTTGAAACTACATGCAATATTAACAATTGAAATAGCGCTTACCTGCAACTACAGAACAAAATTTAAATGTTAACATTTTTTTCTAAATATATAGAATTTCGTGTTTCAAAGACAATGCAAAATCCAGTTATCTGTATCCCTAGTATTCATTTTTTTTTCAATGAAAGCATTATCTTAAGCAATCTGACAAACATGCATGTAAATTTATGTATATTTCATGCATTTTTAGTGTTCTATTTTTAATCATGCATAATTAATGTGATTATTGACGTATTGTCTTTTCGGACATACTAATAGACTTAATTCTATTTATCAAAATTTAAACATCATACAACAATGATGAACAAATAAAAAAAAATCAATTATAATTAAAGAAACTTTTAACAATTATTTGTTTAATTGCAAATCCATTCTATACCTGAAGAATAACCAATGCATTTTCCATAGAGAGATCATCTGATGGTAATCCCTCAGACTTCCAAATCAGCTGTTCACTCTCAGTGCTCAGGAACCTACGCATGTCAAAACCCTCTACAGTTAGTGCCTCCATCCAACTCTTCAGACAATTCCTCCTAACATCTTCTGGAGCCTGAGCTAGGTAAGTGATAAAACCAGCACCAAGTAGAGCTCTCTTTGGAAGTTCTTGTATTTCTGCTGCAAGCTCTCCAACCTACAATTAAAAATATTCTGTTCAAACATATAAAATCAATCTATTATGTTGACAATACTATAATGTTTTAATAGATGACTTAAGAATAATGAATTGCATACATAATTATAATTCTTTCAGTACTGTGGGTTCATTTTTATTCCTGGGATACTTATTTTCCTGGAATTCATGGGTATAGGTTAACCACAAGTTTAAATGCTCAATAAAGCACAAATTTTTCTATAAGCATGTATGCATACCTTAGCAAAACCACAAAATCCAGCATCCACAAAATATAAATTTTTTAATTCACAAAAATTAGTATCCACCAACATAAATGAATCCAAAGTAATTCTTTTCTAACTTGTTGAGTCTACAGGAAATACAAGAAAAGATCAGCAGAAAGACATGGACATTTTTAAACAATTTTGTCATTCATCTTCTGAACATTATACTGTTCCAGAAGTCTAGATCTGCAGATTTACCAGGATTTGACATTTTTTATATAAAGCCTAAGATTCATTCCATTACAACATTAAGTGTCTCAGAACTTATCTGGTTCAAAAGATGATTGTTTGACAGCTGTGCTAAAACATACATTATATCAGTCAATTTTCAAACGTGTCTAATTTCACTATTTGCAAACAATTCATTGTTCAATTCACTGTCCTTTCAAATGCATTGAACAAGGCTGTGAAATACAAACAATAAATGCATCCAAATTTAAACTGCTTTTTCAAAAGGCCCAAACCTATGAAAAAAACCCGATGTTTCAGTATATTCATTCTATTCTTAAAAAGGCTTTGACCACATACTTGCTGATTCCATCTTTGGTATTCTCCATCTAACTTGGTCACAAGTGTCTCAGCAGCAATGATGGTTTCATTTTCTCTGTCTAATTTAATTTTCAACTCAGCAGCTTCTTTTGTAAATGTCTCAAAACGATTTCTAAGGGAGGCAACTTTAGCATCAACTTCATCTAGAGCTGTCTTCAATTTGTCCATTCTGCCCTGTGCTTTTGCCAAATTCCTTATAAAGACATATTATTTTGAAAGGAAGGTGGTTTTATAATCCATTTCTTTTATGTAGTACTTAGCTATATATCTAATGGACATTAAAGACATGCAAACATGTATTTAATACTTCATAAATATTACAAGAATCATTGTAAAATATGACTACAGGTTTTGTTGTAGGTCTCCTTTTTACACTTATTCATGGTTTTCTGTTCAGTACAGTAAATTCAGAAATTATTGCTTGCATTTATTAATGTGATATTTGAAAAATGGAAAAAATGTGAAATTAATTATTGTGATTTTCGGAAAATCTTCATACATATCTATGTATCCGATATAAGAATGCAAGTTCGTATTATAACGATACTCACACAGTCGCAATATTCACATTAATAAAAACCTCGCAATAATTTCTGAATTTACAGTATTCAAAATGCATGTGGCAGTTAGTTATGTGCTTTCATATAATTTTTTGAGATCATTGTCAACACTCTATTATTTCCTATCATTACTGTAGACACAATAGGATCTGTGTTCCTGATTACCATTCAAATCAATTGTTTTTGGTATTGTACAGAAATTTTAATCAGCAGTTCTCATATGCCATTACAATACGATGGATCCTGTATAACAGATTTTGATCTTTATTACCTTTTTACATTTGCAGTACAGATAGCCAGTTATAGCGTGTATTGTCACTTATGTTTGGAAAGAAACTATCTACATGTAAAATCGTTTTATTAGTATATAGATTTTGAAATAAAACAATTATTTTTATAGAAACAAACCTAAACAAGACATCATTCAGTTATATTCAGTTGTTTTCATACATTTTAATCAGGTTTTATTCTGTATTGTTCAAAGACTTTACCTGCAGTCAATTATGATTTGCTTAATCTATTTTCAGGATATTCAGTAGCTGATATTTAGCTGTGCTTGAAATCAAAATTTCTTGAAAAATGACTGAACAGATCTAGTTTGACTCTAAGCAAAATGTTTGAATACTACTGAATTGAACAACATAAATATAAATAAAATGCTCCATGGCGCAGCTTGATACGACCGCAGAGGTCGAACCCTGAACAGTTGGGGCAAGTATGGACACAACATTCAAGCTTGATACAGCTCTGAATTTGGATTGTGATTGACTATTTGACACAGCATAGGTTTCTGACACAGAATGAATGTGGTCTAAGAACTTAAAAATTTTAAACTGGACATTCACCTATTATGGTCCAATATCCAAAATCTAAATACATGGTTAGATTCAGCATATCAAAGAACCCTAAGAGTTCAATTTTGATGAAATCAAACAAAGTTTAATTTTGGACCCTTTTGACCTCAATGTGGACAAAGTTGATAACGGGCCCAAAAATCAAAAATCTAAATACATGGTTAGATTCAGCATATCAAAGAACCCCATATATTCAATTTTGTTGAAATCAAACAAAGTTTAATTTTGGACCCTTTTGACCTCAATGTGGACAAAGTTGATAACGGGCCCAAAATCAAAAATCTAAATACATGGTTAGATTCAGCATATCAAAGAACCCCATATATTCAATTTTTGTTGAAATCAAACAAAGTTTAATTTTGGACCCGATTTGGACCAACTTGAAAACTGGGCCCATAATCAAAATTTAAAGACATGTTTAGACTCAGCATATCAAAGAACCCTAAGAATTCAATTTTGTTAAAATCAAATTAAGTTTAATTTTGGACCCTTTGGACCTTAATGTAGACCAATTTGAAAACAGGACCAAAAATTAAGAATCTAAATACATGGTTAGATTCAGCATATCAAAGAACCCCATATATTCAATTTTGTTGAAATCAAACAAAGTTTAATTTTGGACCCCAATTTGGACCAACTTGAAAACTGGGCCCATAATCAAAAATCTAAATACATGATTAGATTCAGCATATCAAAGAACCCTAAGAATTCAATTTTGTTAAAATCAAACTAAGTTTAATTTTGGACCCTTTGGACCTTAATATATACCAATTTGAAAACGGGACCAAAAATTAAGAATCTAAATACACGTTAGATTCAGCATATCAAAGAACCCCATATATTCAATTTTGTTGAAATCAAACAAAGTTTAATTTTGGACCCTTTTGACCTCAATGTGGACAAAGTTGATAATGGGGCCCAAAATCAAAAATCTGAATACATGGTTAGATTCAGCATATCAAAGAACCCCATATATTCAATTTTTGTTGAAATCAAACAAAGTTTAATTTTGGACCCGATTTGGACCAACTTGAAAACTGGGCCCATAATCAAAAATTTAAAGACATGTTTAGATTCAGCATATCAAAAACCCTAAAATTCAATTTTGTTAAAATCAAATTAATTTTAATTTTGGACCCTTTGGACCTTAATGTAGACCAATTTGAAAACGGGACCAAAAATAAGAATCTAATTACATGGTTAGATTCAGCATATCAAAGAACCCCATATATTCAATTTTGTTGAAATCAAACAAAGTTTAATTTTGGACCCCAATTTGGACCAACTTGAAAACTGGGCCCATAATCAAAATCTAAATACATGATTAGATTCAGCATATCAAAGAACCCTAAAATTCAATTTTGTTAAAATCAAACTAAGTTTAATTTTGGACCCTTTGGACCTTAATGTAGACCAATTTGAAAACGGGACCAAAATTAAGAATCTAAATACACGGTTAGATTCGGCATATCAAAGAACCCCAATAATTCAATTTTGATGAAATCAAACAAAGTTTAATTTTGGACCCTTTGGACCTCAATGTGGACCAATTTAAAAGCAGGGCCCAAAATCCAAAAACTTAATACACGGTTAGATTCAGCATATTAAAGAACCCCAAGAATTCAAGAATAAAACCCCATTGAAATTGGTCAAGAAATAAGCAATTTATACAAAGTATCTTCTTTTGCACAATTCTGTGCAATTAAATATTCTTGCAATTGCGCAATACTGTGCAATTGAATATTTCTTGCTATTGTGCAATACTGTACAACTGACAATTTCTTCCTATTGTGCAATATTGTGTTATTGGATATTTCTTGCTATTACGCAATACTGTGCAATTGAAGATTTCTTGCTATTGCGCAATACTGTGCAATTGAAAATTTCTTGCTATTGCACAATACTTATTATATAATAATTTACATCCTGTTTGGTGTGTATCTCCTGCCATATCATTATTATTTGCTTTTAAATATAAATCAGAAATAACCAACTTAAAATGGAAAATTTTAAAGAAAAAAAAAAGGAAGAAAAGGAAGAAAAGGGAAAAAAAATCCCCCAATTTTTGAACCCCTTATGATTCATCACCCCAAACTCAATCCCAGCCTTCAATGAGGTATGGTACCTTGCAGTACAATTTCAGAGAGATCCATACACTTACACACAAGTTATTGTCTGGAAACTAGAAAATGCTTATTTTGGCCCCTTTGGCCCCTAATTCCTAAACGTTTAGGGCAATTACCCCAAACTCAATTCCAGCTTTCCTTTGTGATATGGAACCTTGTAGTAAAATTTCAGAAAGATCCATACACTTACACACAAGTTATTGTCCTGAAACTAGAAAAATGCTTATTTTTGCCCTTTTTGGCCCTAATTCCTAAAATTTTGAGGCAATTACCCCAAAATCAATCCCAGCATTCCCTTTGTGATATGGAACCTTGTGGTACAATGTCAGAGATCCATACACTTACACACAAGTTATTGTCTGGAAGTTACAAAATGCTTATTTTTGGCCCCTTTTGGCCCCTAATTCCTTAACTGTTGGTACCAAAACCCCAAAATCAATCCCAACCTTCCTTTTGTGGTATTGAACCTTATGGTAAAATTTCCTAGAGATCCATTTACTTAAACTAAAGTTAGAGTCGAAAACCAATGTGTCTTGAGACGACGACGCATAACGTCATACCAATATCGACCACAAAAATTTTTGCGGTCGTATAAAATGTAGCTTAAAATCTTCCTAATTGTTTTTATTTACTTCAGACTTTTCAGATTGTGCTTAGATTAAAATACTGTAAATTCAGAAATTATTGCATGCATTTATTATTGCGATTTTTTAAGGCAGGACAAAAATGTGAGTTTTGTTATTGTGTTTTTTCAGGAAAATGTGCCTACATATATATGTATCAAATATCAGAATGCGTGTTTTTATTATTTCGATTCTCACCCAATCGCATTATTCCCAATAATTAAACCTCGCAATAAATTTTGAATTTACAGCAACCATTTCACTCTAAAATTTATTTTTTCACATCTAAAACCAAATCAAAATAAAAGACCACTAAGACTGTGTCCATCTTTGGTTTAGTTAGGTAAACTTCTGAGTAATATTATTTGTTCTGATGGAAGTTTTAAGCTCAGACACATTTTCTAGTTTATTCAAGAGTTATTTTATAACAAAAAACATCATGGAAGTCCTATTGTTCCTACCTTTTCAGTTCATTTTGTTCAGCTTCCAGTGGTCCAATCTTTTCAAGAACATAGGAAAATTTGACATTAGCCTTCACCCAGATTGCTAACGGCTCTGCTGCTACTGATGCTCTCTTGGCATTCTACAATATCATGAAAAATAAACATTAACTGTCAGACACTGGAATGTTATATAACACACTGAATGTTGTGTTACATGCAGATTGGAAAAAGAAGGGATGCACTGTAGTGCTAAAGATAATGCCCACTCACAATCAAGTGTCATACAACAGGAATTAGGTGTCTAAACTGATCAGAAAAGCACCCATGCTAAAGATTATGCCCACTCATAATTCAAAGTATCAGAAAACAGGAATTAGGTGTCTAACAGATCAGAAAAACACTCATTCTAAAGAAAATGCCCACTCATAATTCAAAGTATCAGAAAACAGGAATTTGGTTTCTAACAGACAAGAAAAGTACCCATACCTAACAACTCATCACTGATAAGCTGCTGATCAAAAAGAAAATAATTCTGTTTAGTAGTACAAGAAAAGTGTTACAAAAAGTTTTAAGTTCATGTAACCTTTTGAAAAATTCAGTGTCTGCAAACAGGAAGTAGATATCTGACAGATGTAAAAAGTGCTCACACCTTACAACTAATCACTACCAAGCTGCTGATCAAATATGCAGCCATTCTGACTCAAGAAAAGTCCTCTAGATATTTTTGTTGGAAGAATGGGCGGACTGAAAGACACAGAAAGGTGAATGCAGCATAGCTACTAGGAGTGGGGTATAACATTTGTAATTCACTACATGGATGTAGGCATGTCCAATGAAATGATTAATATTTTATACAGTTTACAATAAATACTATAGATAAAAATAATATATTTTCCTCTTGTCATAGATCTTTCAAATAAAGAGGAGATTTTGGCACTAATAAATTCATTCCTTGGTTCTGTTGATTTAATATTCAACTGAACTTTCTAAATACTCACCTTTGCTTCAAAGGAATCTTTACTCTTTCTTAAAAGTTCTTCTACACTTTTTCTGATTTCTGGACTAATGTTTCTAGCATCAAATGTCTGGATTTCATCCTTAACTCCTCTCTTTCCCAAGAAACTACAAATTTAAAAAATAATCAATATTCAGTTAATAGATCGATTGACTTTTTGTTTTTAACACCACTTGCAGCAACCTTGGCTTAAACAATGGAAGCCAGTTTTAATTGGTGTGGGAAGCTGGAGTACCCAGAGAGATCCCCAGACCTTTGGCAATTAAAACTTGCAGTCCTAGTCAATTACGGTCAGAGTAGAGAGCACCCTTGCCACCAGCATGGATTGATATCAAAAACTCAGTGCCGACAAGCTAGTGATTACAGAAGATGGATGAACTACTTCTACCACTTAGCAACCAAACCAACCAAGCCCCTATCAGGTTATAGAAATATCATTTATTACGATTTTTTTTAATTTTCTTTGAAACTTGTCAGCAGCAAGTATATATGACCAAATAAGGCTGGTGTTATTTTATACTTCTATATAAGATATGGATCCTGTATAATAGTGTAGAAATTGAAAATATTAGATGTGTATATGCATTACTTGTTATATTTTGTTGTGGTTAACATCACATTTAATACATAGGTACAATTTCAATAATTAAACACCCTAGTTTAAGAGATCTGAGTGGTATATGTGGACCAAGTACCTAGATCAACTGGCCATTAAAGTCTTTGGTTTTCAATTTCTTTAAAACTTAATTCAAATACTGGATTCAATTCCACAATTTATGATGGCTGGTGACATTAAAAATCATTTATCTACACCCACCTTTTCATGCTGACCCAAGATGAATCAAATTTTCCCACCGATCTAAGTACACCTTCCGATTTGTCCCTATCAACACCCACCTTGTCATGCTGACCCATAATATATCAAATATTCCCACCAATTTAAGTACACCTTCCAATTTGTCCCTATCAAAACCCACCTTTTCATGCTAACCCATTATCTATCAAATATTCCCATCAATCTGAGTACACCTTCCAATATGTCCCTATCAACACCCACCTTTTCATGCTGACCCATAATGTATCAAATATTCCATCAATCTGAGTACACCTTCCAATATGTCCCTATCTACACCCACCTATTCATGCTGACTCATAATGTATCAAATATTCCTGTCAATCTGAGTACACCTTCCAATATGTCCCTATCAACACCCACCTTTTTATGCTGACCCATGATGTATCAAATATTCCCACCAATCTGAGTACACCTTCCAATATGTCCCTATCTACACCCACCTTTTCATGCTGACCCATAATGTATCAAATATTCCATCAATCTGAGTACACCTTCCAATATGTCCCTATCTACACCCACCTTTTCATGCTGACCCATGATGTATCAAATATTCCATCAATCTGAGTACACCTTCCAATATGTCCCTATCTACACCCACCTTTTCATGCTGAACCATGATGTGTCAAATATTACCATCAATCTAAGTACACTTTCCAATATGTCCATATCTACACCCACCTTTTCATGCTGACCCATGATGTGTCAAATATTCCCATCAATCTAAGTACACCTTCCAAAATGTCCCTAATGACATCTGGTGGGGCTCTTAGGGACCTGATTTCTGTGAGAGCTTCTGGTCTGATGTTCCCTACAGCTGCTTTAGCCTCCTGGACTAGAGGTTCTACATCCTTTAACTCAACATCAATAACTTTCTTCCTCTTCTGAAGAACCTTGTCCTCCTCTGCTGCTTGTTGTTTCAATACTTCCATCTCATTCTTTTGATCTCCAGCATTCTGTTAATTAAAATAAGAAATTAAGAATAACAGTAGTGTAATTGAAGACTTGCCACAGTCAATTGGGGATTTGACAGTTGCAAATGTAGTTTTCCTGGCAATTAATCAAACATTTTAGATTCCAGGAATTCAGTATGGCTGCTCACTCCTTAGTTACAACATGTCAATCGTAGATTTGACTTTAAATTTTAGCCAATGAAAAAATTGTTACATAAAGCTTGCATTAGAATATAATTTTTCAAATCAGAAATCAAATTTAGAATGATCACTTATGACATGGAAAGGTTTTACTCAAGTGTAAATCATATTCTGTACAACAACATACAATGTCTTGGAAAAATTAGGCAGTCAAGGTGTTCTAGCATACTGATGCATACAATAGACCTTGCCTTACATGTAATCAGATTTGTTAAAAGATTTAAGTTTCTTGCCTTTGTATAAAACTATACTATTACAATTTAAATAAAAAAGGAAAATGTTTTAAAACTGTATGTTCTGTAGGTTCAGAAATTTCAATGCAATATTTATGTAAAACTTTTTTTCACTGGCACTTTTGTTGTCAGATGACAGGTTGTAGCGAAGAGTTTCAATTCAAGTAAATCACCTTAGTTGTCGTTTGTTGATGTGGTTCATAAGTGTTTCTCGTTTCGTTTTTATATAGATTAGACCGTTGGTTTTCCGTTTGAATGGTTTTACACTAGTAATTTTGGGGCCCTTTATAGCTTACTGTTCGGTGTGAGCCAAGGCTCTGTGTTGAAGACTTACTTTGACCTATAATGGTTTACTTTTATAAATTTTGACTTGGATGGAGAGTTGTCTCATTGGCACTCATACCACATCTTCTTATATCTAATTAAACTCGCATATTTAATTTTCATAATATGTATAATGTTAAATAAAACCTGCAAGTTGACTCCTATTATTATTATTCCTACCATATCCTGTATGTGTCTGTCCAAAGTCAGGAGCCTGTATTTCAGTGGTTGTTATTGGCTGCTGTTTATCATATTTGTTTTCCGTGAATCAGGCTGTAGGTATTTTTTACATTTTGTCATTTCGAGGCCTTTTATAGCTGACTACACAGTATGAGTTTTGCTAATTGTTGAATGCCGTACAGTGACCTTTAGTTTCTTATATCTACGTCATTTGGTCTCTGGTGAATAGTTCTCATTGGCAATCATACCACATCATCTTATCTATTTATTCATATAATATCTTTACCTGCATGCTGACAGTAATTTCCTTCAGTGCATTATCAGCCTCTGATTGTTTGACAGCAAGTTGTTGACTTTGTTCTGCTGCTTTTCTCTTCAGTTCATCCACAAGTTGTTTGGCTTCATTTAGTTTACTAACACCAGCCTATATAATTGATTAACAAAAAGTAATGATTAAAAATTTTACTTTAAAAACTGATCTGGCCACTACTTTTTATGTACAAAAGATTTGGTGACAAAACAATTTCTATTCTTTTTTAAGTCTTTTATTTGCCCTAGTGTTAGAAAGTTTCTTCTGCACCAGGTATAACAGATAAATACAAATTACATGACTGCTTCTTGTTTGTCCCAAAAAGAAATCTTATCAGAAGGAATGTTATTCTAGTGAAATTTATTTCACGAATATACAAATAATAATGGACAAATTCAGAAATTATATTGTTTTATAGGAATATCTGATTCTTCAAAACATCATTTGCAAGTTTAAGACTGTAATTAAATTCTAATGAAGGAATTTTTTATAGTTCATTTTTTTCAGTGAAGAATTTAGGTAAGGGTTGTTTCTTCAACATAAAACAGTGTTATATCATTAAAAGAATGGCATAAATGTTAGTAGTTTTATGAACATTTCCAGTGGAAAAAGTCCCAAGTTGACATCTCCCTGTACTTTTAAATACCATTTCTCTTATCATAAAGCATGGAACCACTAAAGCCTAATGAAGGACAGAGCTCCTACATCAATGGGTCTGTAAGCACTACCCTTCAATCTTATACTTCATGTTTGAATATATTTAATAACACTACTATGATCTGTTTCAGGATAATGAAGGAAAATAAGCTGCAAAATTGGATGTTTTGAGCTTCTGGACAAATTTCATGTAAATCATTAAGCTTAAAATCCTTACATTAATTGATGCATACCTGTAAATGATGTTGTCTTCTTTCAATTCCTGCTTTCTTGTTATTATAAACCTGTTGGTATGTATTGAGGAAAGCTACATATCTCCTTGGTGTGGCACCAAGGCCTAACTGTGCACAATGTTCATGTACATGTAAGAAACATTTGAGGAGTTCCTCCCCTCCAGATAACTTTCTTTGGCGTGTCTTCTTTTCTCCAATGGAGGCTCCTTCTATCTTTGGTGGCTTTGTCAATAGCATGTAAGGTACCTGATAAAAATTGCATGTGAACATTTTATACAAGAAAAACTAGGACCGCAGACCATCATGTAATGAATACAGTTTTTAGTTTGTACTTTTGTAGTTTGTTCTTATGTTTTGCTGTTTCACAACTGTACCAGGTTAGGGGAGGGTTAAATGCTTACAAACATGTTTAACCCTGTTTCATTCTTTGTGTGCCTGTCCAAGTCAGGAGCATGTAATTCAGTGGTTCAAGTTAGTTGATGTCTGACGTATTTGTTTTTTCGTTTCTTGTTATTCGCATAAATTAGGCCATTATTTTTCTTATGAGTTGTTTCACATTTGGTGACGCCAGGCTTTTTATAACTTACTATATAGTATGGGTTCTGCAATGATGCAGGCTGTACAGTGCCCTATATTTGTTTACATCCTGGTCTTTTGGTCTCCAGTGATTAGTTGTCTCATTTGCAATCATACCACATCACCTTTTTTAATGCATGCACATCAGTAATATACTGCGATTAAACATTTTCTTAAGCATTTAAAGTTAGCTTTAAAATCATATCTTGTTCCGACAAGCTAAATTATCCTTCCTATACTTCCAATTTTGCTTTCTAATTGCATAAATCCTTCAAATTCTTCACTTTATATATGATTTGAACAAAGAAGCCCATTCATCCGCCATTGTTTTAATCGCATTCGAACACGTAAAATTCATCATAATTAAATGTAAACACACACTTTTTATAGTAAAGGAATGTACGAGTTGAAAGATTATTCATTTGTAAAACCGAATTTCATTGGTTCATTTCGGGATTCCCCAACAGTTTTGTCCAATCTAAAGGGTTTTAACAGTGGTATATTTTACGGAAATATCCGTCACCGGGACTGCGCAAGTGTATATTTACAGCGGATCTATCAGTCACTGCGAATACACGCTTGATTATGCAAGCGGATTTATCAGTCACTGCGGACAGAACGATGATAAAACCGCGATATATCCGTCAGTGGTAGATAAAGAGTTAAAACCATATTAAAACTAGATGTGTCGGAACGACACGAATGGCCCCGTGTCAAAAGTCGAAAATCTGCAATTTCAACAACACATGTGGACACAAGCATGCATGGATAGTATCAAGCTCTCAAGACCAATACTAGTTTGATGAAAATTTCCTTAATCAAAGAGTAATTAAATTTCAAACTATCAGCAAACAGGAAGTGGATGTACTGCAGATCTAACAAGATGTGTTGAAACGACATGAAAATCAGCATTGCGGAACGAAACATAAACTTGATCTGTAACTCATCACGGTAGTCTCAGCGCAAAATCTGAAGGCGATAGAAAAAGTCTGTATAACTGTGATTTTCAACAATTTTCAAAGTTCTAAACCCTTAATTTCGGTAAAATTAGCAGAGTGGAACGAAACTTAAACTTGATCTGTAACTCATCATGGTTAACTCACATACCAAAATCAGCCAATATCTGAAGGCGTTTAGAAAAAAGTCCTTATAACTGTGATTTTCAACAATTTATCAAAGTCCAAAGCCCGTAATTTTGGTAAAAAGTAGCGGAGCGGAACGAAACTTACACTTGATCTGTAACTCATCATGGTTAACTCACATACCAAAGATCAGCCCAATATCTGAAGGCGTTTAGAAAAAGTCCTTATAACTGTGATTTTCAACAATTTATCAAAGTCCAAAGCCCGTAATTTCGGTAAAAGTAGAGGAGCGGAACGAAACTTACACTTGATCTGTAACTCATCATGGTTAACTCACATACCAAAAATCAGCCCAATATCTGAAGGCGTTTAGAAAAAAAGTCCGTATAACTGTGATTTTCAACAATTTATCAAAGTCCAAAGCCTGTAATTTCGGCAAAAATTAGCGGAGCCAAACGAAACTTAAACTTGATCTGTAACTCATCATGGTTAACTCACATACCAAAAATCAGCCCAATATCTGAAGGCGTTTAGAAAAAAATGCCGTATAATGGTTTGTTGCGGAATGACGGAATGACGGAATGACAGAATGACGGAATGACAGAATGATGGAATGACAGAATGAAAAAAAATATCATTTCAGTTTGCCAGTATAATCTGTTCCATATAGAAATAATTTGACCTGAAGTTCTTAACTAACAAAATTTGTAAAGCAGCCATTTAAGTATTCTCTCATCCTTATTGCCCATTAGATCTTATTATAGTAATTAAACCATTTAGTAAGTGACATGCTTACCATGTAGGTTAGAAGAATAATAAAGAAACTGAAGAAGGTCAGTGGCTGAAACGTCTTAAAAATGGTTTTACTTACTACAATAATGTAAAATATGTTCCCTATGGGAATTTCTAAACAAATATTAGACTTTAAGCAATTAAAAATCATCACAGATGTGTTTTTTCCTGGTATTTCAATTAATTTGACCTCCAGTAAAACTACTCCATCCCCTATCAGTTTCCACAAGTTGTAATTAGATTTTTATCTTAATTCATTTCATCATTATTATATGGTGATCTAACAGATTGACATTTTGGTTACCAAAAACTTTGTACCTTGATCATACTATCCCTACTCCACCCCTCCATCCACTGTACAGCACATTCCTTGTACAAAGCAGGGTTACTCTCACAGTTTACTGTAAACTTTGTATTGGTACAGTCCATAATCAAAGCTATGTGTAGGTTACACTTTATTCCTGAACAAAGAAAACATTTATTAAGTCTCTTAAATTTATTTCAGCTATCACATATACAAATATTTGTTATCTTATGCTGTCTGTCAAATAAAGTTTAACTTTTTTCCCAAAATGTTTTCACCTACAAGAACATTGCTGAAAATATTGGTTCATTACAGGAAAAGTTTTTATTATTTATACTTCAGTTAAGAATATCATAAATAATTTTGACTACTTTATAAAAGGGTTTGTTTCAAATTCTAAAATGATAAGAGGATAGATTGTATTTTTGTGGACACTTGATTTTGTGGTTTTACCAAAGTTCACATTCAAGCCTATAGAAAATTTGTGCTTCATTAACCAAAACACTGAAATTTGTGGTTCAACTATACTAACAAAATTGATACCCAACGAAAAATAATGAATTCACAGTTTTATTACTTACTGGAAGCAAAGAAATTGACCATAGTTCCCCTGAATCCTGCCTCTGAAGCCATATCTCTCAATGGTGCCAAGATAGGGTCCAGTTCTTCTGGGGTATATAGACCAGGGACCTCACCACTTGACAACAGACTGTTAATCATCTCTAAGAATTGAGGTTCAATAAACTGATGGTCCTCTAGTAACAGTACTACCTGTTCTCCTTCAATTCCTGCTAGCTGCATCACCTGTAAAGTACATAAGTAAATAATGTACAATGTTTTGTTAAGTGGTTTAAATTTCACAATTTAAAATGACACACTGTTTCGAGAGCTTTTTTTTTTGCTTTTTTCTTGTCCTTGATTGTGATCTTCTTTGAAGATCAAATTTAAGTGAGTTAAAAATTTTCACATTTTTAAGTTTTCAAAAGAAATCACAAAATTTCCCATTTTACAGTTTTACCATCAACAAACAATATCTTTTTTACAGTTGTTACTCCTACATCTTTTATTCATATTTTCTCAAATCTGTCATAAAGAGTAAAGAAGGCATGATGAGGCCATTTTTTAGGCCCCTTTCATTGGAAAATCAAAAAGAGTCATAAATCTCTTAAATAACATTTTTCAGAAGTTCACAAGACATTAGTCTGTCAGAAATCAGTATCCATATTTTTTTAATTGTGTTTTACACAAACTTCTCGTATTCGATTAAAAACTACAAAAACTGCCAAAATAGCCTCAGTTTGAGATCATATATTTAGAATATACAAGGTCTTTAATAGCCCAAAAGATATTTTGCAACAAAATGTGTTATACAGTAATGTTAAAGAGGTAAAATATATATTAGGCTAATTTTACCAAATGTTATAGCTCTTATCATACCTCCTCTTTAAATAAATATTACTGTATTTTGTCAGTAACGATTTGAGCGTTCAATATTTTAATATACATGTACTTACATGTTTCAGATCATTTTTGAAGTGTTTCATACTATATCCTCTAAATACTTTAGGAGAATACAACTGCATCATGTGCATGTGGGCTACCAACAGAACAGCAGTTCTACGTCCTGCTCCACTTTGTCCTGCCATCAGGAGAGATCCTCCTGGTTTTGTCAGGACCCTGTCTACACGAGCCATATGGTCTAGTACTTCTTTGAAGATTAAAATGTCTAAATCTCTGTTTTCTCTACCTGTTAAATATCATAAATATTAAGCATTATTCTTTAATCCTAAAACCAAACAAAATTATACACTAACATTACTTTGTTTATAAATTTGTTTATAATTGATCGAAAAAACAACACAAAAATGTCTCCAGCAGCAGACACTTCAAATTTATATACTGCTGTGTCAATAAATCTTGCATCTTTCAGAGGTATCCCGCAGTTGTATATCAATAATCCATTAATAAACTTACTGTATAGTTTAAGTCCTCTCTCAACAACAGAAACAAGGTCATCTCCTGTCAATTTTCCCAATGACTTTCCCATGGGTGGAAGTGGTGCTCCAGCTGCTACTGATGGTGCTCCAGATTCTGTTCTGGCTCCCCATGTTACAAAGAAATCATCTAAAATTACAAGGAATAGTAAACTGTAAAAATAATCAATCTTGTGACAATAAAAATACCTTAAGAAGCCTATCATACTGAGGGAAATTACTATGAGTGTTTTTAAATGTGTAATGAATGTAACCACAGGGTTAAAATATGTATTTATTGATGTAACTTGAATTCTCAAAACTACACAGGATGCTATTTGGATACTGTTAGTCAAATGAATTTATATAATTTGTTTTTGTTTACTGTGGATTCATTTATTTTTGTGGATACCAAAAATTGTATTTTCGTGGATATTTGAGTTTGTGGTTTAGCCAAAGTCTGCATACAAACCTTACTTAGTTGAATATTTAAATTTGTGGTTCATGCATACCCACAAAATCGCAATTTGTCACATAATTTATCAAGTTAATCTTACAATAAACATGTGTACTAAGTTTAGAGTTATTAAAACTTCCTGGTAAATAACCTTAACCCCAAACTTTAACCCAAATAAAAAACTAATTTCTCACTATCAGATTTGAACCTCGAAATCAGGGTCAAAACAATAATTTGGTATCTGATTTATGTGACCACAAATTCATTGTTAATATACCTTAACCAAAACTTTAACCTGATACGGAACAGACTAACTGACGGATGGACAGATCCCCTGACCAAAAAACATAATGCTCCCACCCTCCCCTAGGCATAGGTAGGGCTACCAAATCTAGAAATACAATATTCTATATATAGTAAACCAACTTATTTTCTCTGAAAATTTTACTCTACAACATGTTTACTGTATAAAGAGAATATTATAGTATCACAAGTTCATGTTATTTTTCAACTTGTGAAGGTTGCAAAAATTAGATGGTTTACAGAATCTATTTATCCAAAACACTTACTTTCTAGATTATCAAAGATATTTGTGGACCAGTCTGATCTGATCACAGACATCAGGATACTGTCAAATTTATTCAGACCATCACTGCCTACAATCTTATCTCTAAACAGTCTCCTAGCTTCATAGGCCCAGATCTCTAGCATGTGGTCACTGGATCCCTCCTTTGCTCCTGCGTTCAGATCATATCTCAGGAGACTAAGACACCAGTTTGTCAGATCTCTAGGTGTGAACAGATAATGACTGTAGTCATCCACAGTGAACCTAGACTTCAGCTGTAAGATAGATCATATTAATACTGTAAACACAAAGCATGATAAGAATGTATAAACAAAAATCAGAGGTCTAGACCAGAGATTACATTGGGCTTTCAATTAGGAAACAGAAGGATAAGCAACATAACTTGCCTTATGAACCTAGAATAAGCATTATAACAGAAAGCCCTGATAAAAGAATGCCCATGTTCATATAAAACATATTTTATATGTACCACAGTTTTAGCTTCAGTATGAATAGTAATTCTCGGTTTATGGTTGGGTTCGCTATGTAGTGTTTTGTCGACTAAATTGTCTTTTTATCGTTTCCCCGTCAGATATGAGTTTTTAAACACTTCCACAAACATAATTATATGAACAATAGTGTTGGCTTCAGCATGAATGACTGAAACACCTTGCCAAACATAATTTTGATATGATCATATAGGTGACCAATTAAACCAGCTAAAACACTGATTTTACAAAATTTAACCAGGGCACTTACCTGATCATACAGTTGCACCATTGAACCAGCCAATGCATGAATCTTTGATCCACTTCCCCATACAGGATGCTTCTTCAACTGTTTATGTAATATTGGTGTTAGATATGACGTGTAAATTGTTTGTAACTGGTCTTTACTTGGATACCTATTAAAAAGAAAAGTAACATCTTCTTTAAAATTCCATCATAGTCTCATTTATTAATGTGCTGAAAATTTCGACAGCTTGCTATAAATATTTTTTTAACAATACTGTAAACCCAGATATTTCTTGCTTGATTATTGTAGAACCATGTAGAAGACATGGCTGCAAATTTATACAGCCAAACAGACACTGGCTTCAGCCAGGTTTTTACTGGCTGAACAAAATAAGTCCTAGGATGACCATAAATCTATATCCAAAACAACACCCTTGCAAATAAGATCCATGTTTTCATATTCAATATTCATGAATTTCCAAATATCATTGGTCTATTGAAAATACTACAATTTTATTTTTCAAACATTAGAAGAATTTCAAAATTACAAGTAATTGAATTATGACTGAGGAGGCAGAGCCTTATATTATCCCTGTGTCTGTAGTGCATGAAGCTAATGCTACAGCATATCACATATCAATGGGCATTTGACAATGACTAATTGAATAAGCAGGCAAGACAAATATGTTTTACTATACACAGATTTGATTGTGAAAAATATCACATGTTTCAATTTTAACTATACAGTAATAATAACATAAAATATTTTGAAATTTTAGTTCTGTAACCCCATAGAACAAATAAATATAAAAAAAAGTAAATAATTACAGATGTCCTTTATTGTCATTATAATTAATTAAATTACCCAATACAACAAATCCTGACAACAGAAGTAAAACGTGAAGTCAGTTTATGTCGTCCCAATCCTGTACCAGCATTCATACTGGCTACAATTTGTACTCCTTCTAAACCAACCCATTCTAAGTTAGAGTCATAGAATCCATTGTAAGTCACAACCTAAAACAAAAATCATATAAGTTGTATCAATTTGGAAAGATGGTGGATGGACATGAAATTAAATTTGCACAACATACTTGGAAATAACAGTTTATCAAAGGAAAAGTGCTTGCACTTTCAGATCTGATATTTGTTTTTTATTATTATATAAAATTGAAACCTACTCTATGAATTTCTTAGCATCCTGCATTGTACATGAGAAAAATGTCTCAAGAAAGAAAACAAATTTTTATGATAAGATATTTCTTTGAAACCTAGCAATAAAACATCTTCTTTTCTCTCAAAAGTATCCTTTTTCCACTTTTTCCAAAAATATGAATGTCTGCATAAATTACTAAAATGGTCATTTACCTGTTGTAAGAAAGCAATTAGTTGACAAGTGCCCCATTTGTCTGGTTTAGGAAGGTTGATATCTTTCAAGTAAAGGACCAGTCTTTCACAGTCTTTTGGTCTGTAGACTCTACCAGTGTTGGTGTTCAAGACCATACAAGTTTGGCCTAACTTCTGTAGAACATGAGTAGGATTGGTCTGTGCTGAACAATGAACTATGGCTATCTGTGTAGACCTTAGCTGCTCAAAACAATGCTTCAGCAACATTCTAAAATGATAATTTAGCACCATGAATAATAAACTGTTAACCCTTAGACTGCTGCATTCATTTCTATTGTACTTTTGTGTATTGCTGAATAAAATTTTAATCACTGATGAAATAAACATGTTTACTTACAATTGCTATATCTTTGTAAATATTGAATATTCATCTATAAAAGTTATATAAAAAGTATTGTTAGATTCTGTATTTTATATTTATGTTTATTTTGTGTGAGTCTCTGGTCATTTATTACCTGTACAGGTGCAAAAAGAGGTAAACAAAGGTAAATTTATAATTTTTTCATGTTTTATTAACGAATCCATCAATGTAAAAACTTTACAAAAGTATCCATGACTTCAGAATTGAACCAATATTGTTGAAATCTCTTTTAAGAACTAGTTCCATTGAGATTATCAAAAGAAAAAAGTTTTTTCTCTGACCAACGGCCTTTTTTATACAACTATTTGCCAGTATTTTCCTTCCGACTTTCACTGCGCCGACTTTTACTTCCATGTACAAATATGTTTAAACTACAAGTTCATTGATATAGCTTTCGTCAATAAATAATCTTAACAAACATAAAGTTCGGATCTATCGATGTCAGTGATCAGTATTGATTCACAGTTGAAAGGTGCAATGATAAACATCGCAAATCCTGTTTCATGTCATCCATTTCCAACATCGTCTGGGAATCCCGTGGTTCTCGCTTTAAAAGTCTTCTGTTCACAGTTTTGCTAGAATGATTCTATTTCCATCTATTATATCTTCTGTTCTCATCCAAATCCTTTAAATCGGCCCGCTGTTACATCGTTATCATTGAAATACTTCTGAACGTGTTGGCCATCACTCCAAACAATATCCGCCATTTTGTTACTTTTTCATCAAAATTTTTCACTTTCGGTTTCATCTCTTATACCTGATTTAAAGTCAAGAGAAACTCGAAAGAATGCAGAATTTTAACCAATCAGAATCCATACAAGTCTTAACTGCCGCAATCTCATGAATATTGACTCCGCCCATTGACTGTGTAAACAAACGAGTTACGGAAACGACAATAGTCGCGCGTAGCAGTAGCGGACTGCTTTATCGGACTGCTTTATCGAACGACAATAGTCGCGTAGCAGTCTAAGGGTTAACACAGAGATGTGTCTCGCCTATTATTTCTTTTGATAATGCAAATGTTGAAATTAAAATAGCAATACTTTAACATGTAAGTTATGCAAATATACAAAGTCAATGAACCATGACTGAAGGTACAGGGCTAAACACTCTCCATGGAAATGAGATGTGCCACTGCTTATACAACTGCAAACCAAATACCATTGACTTTTCATAAGTCATTCCTTTTATACAAACCTAAACACAAACATTAACTTGTAAACTATGTAAAAGTTTCAAAGTCAATGAACCATAATTCGGGGTGGGTTTATATAATCTCCATGGAATGAAACTTGCAAATGCCAATACATTTGCATACCGAATATTATTGACTTAACATTAGTGGTTCATCTTAAACTGACCTAATCACAAACTAATACATGTAAACTAAGCAAAAGTTTCAAAGTCAATAAATCATGACTGAGGGTAGGGCCAAATAATCTCTATGGTAATGAGATGTGTCAATGCTAATACAAATGCATACCAAATATCATAGACCTACCACTAGTGGTTCACCATGAATTAGACCTAATCACAAACTAATACATTGTTGACACCACCGCCGCCAGAAACAGTATACCTATGTCTCGCTTTTGACTCCGTCAAGGCGAGACAAAATTGAAGACAAAAATGAATAATCATTCTAATTTCAATCTAAACAATGCAATTTTCTAATACTGCATTCCTTCAGCTAAGCTGGATGTACAAATATGTAGTCATTTTCAAAGTCCCCTGTTTGAAAAATCCATACTTTCTGCAAATACAACTATTATAAAAACTGTATATGTGTGGTCTATGATTGGAAAGTCAAAAAGAATGAAAACCATTTCACTAATTTTCCAGAGCCAGTAAAACTTTAAGGCTTAATAAATATCCTGGCCACTTTTCTGAACTTCTAACTTATTTTTTGCTTAAGAATAAGACTGTTATTATAGACTGTAGACAATAAGCAAATAAAAATAAAACATTAACATTTGCATGAACTTACTCTTTTCCGCATCCCTCTGGTCCTACAAGTATAAATGGTTGTTTGTTGTCTGCCTGTAGCCATGGAGCAAAGTAGTCCAGATTCTTTTGTACATCTGCTGTTCTGATGACAGGCAATGAGGCTGAAGAACTAGTTGTAAAATTATCTGCTGACAAATCAGTGGCACTCTAAAAATAAAACAAACAAAAAAGAATAAGCTGTAAAGTTCTCTAATGACAAATCAATAGCACTCTACTAATAAACTGCCAAAAATTTCTTTCAAATGACAAAACATTTACCACTGGTTTTTCTATCAAAACAAACTTGTTTTCAGATTAGAAGTATTTTATTCATTTTTCTGTTCTTGTCATTTTTATTTTATTGTTTGATTATCAAATATTCTTTAAATTTTTGTATTATAAAAAATTATCAGAATGTCAATCAACGTTAACATCATTTTACTTTAAAAAAAGCCCAAGATAATAGTATTTTATAACCCTAAATCAATTATGGTGTTTAATTTTTCCCATGCATTTCACTTCTAGAAAATACTCATCACTGTGATACAGTTCATGCAATGATTGTTAACTTGCAATATCTCTTCATTTCATCTAAACTCCCCATTCAATAATATGGCTATTGTGATGATAGTTTGATGAAAAAAATACTTTGTTAAAGATTTACAGGTTCTCATATAACATGATTGTGAAAAATTCTTTTTTCCCTGTGGTAAATCACAGTGTGAATATTTACCAAAGAACTGATGATAAAGTATAAAATATTTTTCCCTATAGTTATTGTAATACAGTAAAAAACTTCCTGCAAATATTCTCCTTTGTGTGTCTTCCATAGATATATGGAACTATACATGCATTTCTCTTTCATCATGCTTTATATGAGAACAAGTCAAAAACATGCAACTAAAAAATGACATGAAATGAAAATCTAGTCTGGTGTTTTAAAATATTATATGACTGATTCATTACTGGTACATTCCTATCTATGAACAGATGAATATCTACTTTCCATCAAAGACCCAAAATTTAATAGCAAATTTGTGAAATGACGACTTTTTTCCTAAAATTAGCTTTCAGAAATTTAATAAATTAAAGTGATTATGAATATTGTAAATGGTCATTTGCATGAAAGATTTACATTCTGTATGCCCACATTTACCGAAACCATTGACATGCTATGATGAAAATTACAATGGAGTTAGAGAGATCTTTTTTAAGCTTACCCTGATCTGTAGATAAGTAAAAATAAATATTACTATAATACTAACTTAGCATTATATATACCTCTATAGCAGTTTATGTTTAACATAACCAATTCTAGCCTGATGCATTACAAATGTATTATGAACACCTGAACTTGGCTGGTATTAAACATCTCATAAATATAATTGGTTCCACCTAGTTTATGCAATTTTCATTACAAAATACAATATGAAATTATTCATAAAAAGGAGATGAAGCTATTAAAGATTCTTCAAATAATTACCTATAAAGATTGATTGAAATCTTTAATTAAATCCTTAAACTGGTGTTGGATTTGAAGATAATTACTCAGCACAATACCAACACTCTAACTTGCTTTTGGGATCTGTTACAAAAATTTTTTAAAAACTTTTTGCTTTCTTACTGTGGTTTACTTGACACCATTCATATTATATTACCATTGTAATATAACCCCCATCTACTAGCAAGTGTATAATTAATTGATTTGTGGTTGCAAATTTTCAGTGACAATTTGCAAGTGTAGGATTGTTATTAAAAATTCTGAACCCCAAAATTCTGATCAAACTTTGTGCTTAATTTCCTTCTCCAAGACTATAACTATTATATATATTTGGTAAATATACACAGGGTATCAAAACTAATCTTCTAGCTCTGATCGGACTACAATTATCCTTAAGCTATAGTAATTTTTACCTGTCCCAAATCAGGAACCTTGTGCCTGCCATTGTGTCTGTAGTTTTATCATAATATTCTTGTCCTTTTAGACAAATTTGCTTTTATGGCATATTTTTGATAATTCTTTTAAATTTACTCGCCTTCATCTAGACTCATGGCAACTGACCGGTAGTCATATTAATTAGATACCTGCCTATTGTTGAAGACCATATGTTGGTCTCTAGATGTGAGTCTAGATGGCTTGTGTATTTTTTTAGTGTTGCTTGATGACTGTTTGATTGAGTTAAACCCCACATCTCCTTTTATTAATTTTCAATTACAATTTTAAATTTCTTATTTCCTTTCTATCGAAATTAATGGGTGTGCAATGTATAAAAATATATGATAAAAGAAAAAAATTGCTGTTGCTTCTCAGAACCTTTTAAACTTGTAATCTATAATTCCATGACTATATAATATCTATGAATACAAAGTACTGCCAAGCATAACTTCAAAGCAAAATAAAGCAAGTAAATAAAACTATATACAAAGTAATACAGTTTCATACCCCATTTTGGAACACCTGCACCTGTAATTATGCAGAATCATTAAAAGAAAAGCAAACACGTCACTGCAAATTAAGAAGGCAATAGTAATGATTAACTAAATAAAGTCATTGCCCCATATGTCTACTTTGAATAATGAATAAGCATGAACTGAAAGACTATTACCTTTCTATTTTTACCAACAACAAAAATTCTTTGTACATAATAAGCAAACACAAAGATTAATCAAAGCAAATCATTCCTAATCACCCTTAGGAAAAATTTTGTGTTTCAAATCAAGATGTTAATATTACCAAACAGATAATGAAAAGAAGAAACACCAAAGCAAAATTTCAGCTTCACTTTAACTGATGCTGAAAGTAGGATCTCAATAGCTTTCTTGTCAACCAGAATCAAAGGCAGTTAGTTTGTTGTTTACTTCATTTTACCTCCATAGCATAGGTCATCAGACGTCCCATGTTTTCATCATAGTAAGTGTCCAGTGGTCGTCTGCTCTCTGGTGGTTGTTCTTGTGTTAAGGAAAAGACCTACAAAATATATTAGTAATTCAAAATCAATCTGCGCTAAATATGTAGTTCTTTATTTTAAAGTTTCCATCTGCAAAATATTAAAATGCCCAATTACATTATATTACATACATACAATTTCCTATTAGATCATATCTTTCATTTTACCCAATAATATACTATATCCAAGGTACCTGCATTGAAAAACCATTGAAACTTTTGGGTCAGTATTAAACAATCATTGTACAGCTTATTTACTTTTCCCTGTTTCACAACCTAAAGCATTCTGAGAAATAGCTTCAAAACATTGGATTTGGTGAACAAAGTCCTCAACAATGTACTTGCAACCAATGGCTAAACCTCATTTTAATTTTTGGTGTTCAAATAGTTGCATAACCCATAGTGTTTTAGATTCTGAAATGGTAAGTTGTCATTGTAACATGAACATACAACCATAAAATGTAGAATGAATGTTTTGGCCAAATTCAGTGTTTTAAAATTGGACCTTTTACAAAAGGGGTGACCATTTTAATAATAAGTTTGTACCAGTCAGGATGAAAATGAATATTCTGCCCAACAAAATGCAGGACAATGCTGGAAAAAGTTGTGTACAAAGGTGAAATAAATCAGCCGTACTGACAACAGGTGAAAATAAATATTCCATCCGCTAAAAATTGCCCCCTCCCCCTTTTCCCCCCAGAAAATGAAATTGTTGTCCTCTAAAATAAATCTAAAATAATCCTACCTCTTTTGCAAACTCCTCCCTGCTGCCTTCATTGAGATTTCCTCCCAATCCATGTATAAGACATACAGCAAAGTGTGCTTTATTTCTAACATTATGTAGATGTGATAGTCCATTTAACACACAGCCAACTAAACTTGTCTCCACTACAAAGTCACTCTGTAATATAAAGAAGAAAATAAGCCAAATTGTTCTTTTACAACCAGGGTAAACATTAACTAAAAACACACTTTTAACACCAAGTGCTAACTTTAACCAAAAAAATGTTAACTTTAACTACTCTTTAACACCAGTGTGTTAACTTTAACCAACAAAACAATTTTACACCCTGTGTTAACTTAAACCAACAAAATCTTTTACACCCATGTGTAACTTTAACCAAAAACACTTTTTATACCCAAGTGTTAACTTATTTTCTTGATGAATTCAATTTTAATATAGAGCTATTCTAACATTTGTTAGATATAGATAACCATTGCTCAGATAATAAAAAAAAAGCTTTAGTATGTAAAAAATTTAAATAATGGAGAATGTGTCCCCATGGACACAGATGATGCCCCACTTGCATACACATTATAAAGGGCTATAACTCAAGAACAATAAATTTGTACTTGATCTGAGTTTTGTGGTAATAAGTATTGTGTATAGGTTTCATAATGTTTGGTTGGGGCAAACTTAAGTTACAGAACGGAAACTAAAAATTTAGCAATTTTTCGATCTATAAAGGGCATAACTCGATAATGATTAAAGTGACCCACCAAAATGCAACTTGATCTGTGTTTTGTGGTAATAAGCATTGTGTATAAGTTTCATAATATTTGGTTGAGGCAACTTAAGTTAGAAACGGAAACTAAAAATTTTGCATTTTTTCCATTTATAAAGGGCATAACTCGAGAATGGTTAAAGTGATCCCACCAAAATTCAATCTTGATCTTTATTTTGTGGTAATAAGCATTGTGTATAAGTTTCATAACGTTCAGTTGAGGCAAACTTAAGTTAGAAAACGGAAACTAAAAATTTTTGCATTTTTCCACTGATAAAGGGGCATAACTCTAGAACAGTTAACGTGACGCTACCAAAATTCAAACTTGATCTGTATTTTGTGGTAATAAGCATTGTGTATAAGTTTCATAACATTTGGTTGAGGCAAACTCAAGTTAGAGAACGGAAACCTCCGCTACGGCGGGGGCATAAAATCTTCAATATGACATAATTAATTTACCCTTTTGAGGACCCATTCCACAGCCTTGTAGAAATAGTCCTCTATCCATCCTGATAGAATCTGTTGGTCAGAGTCTGGCTGAGAACTTAACCAGGAACTAACCAAAGCTTTTACATCTGTATCTTCATCACTGAAAACACAGCAAAATTCTTAATGCTTTAAATACACAAAGTAATACAGTTTCATACCCCATTTTGGAACACCTGCACCTGTAATTCATGCAAAATAATTGAAAGAAAAGCACACACATCACTGCAAATTAAGAAGGCAATTGTAATGATTAACTAAATAAAGTCATTGCCCCATATGTCTACTTTGAATAATGAATAAGCATGAACTGAAAGACTATTACCTTTCTATTTTTACCAACAACAAAAATTCTTTGTACATAATAAGCAAACACAAAGATTAATCAAAGCAAATCATTCCTAATCACCCTTAGGAAAAATTTTGTGTTTCAAATCAAGATGTTAATATTACCAAACAGATAATGAAAAGAAGAAACACCAAGCAAAAATTTCAGCTTCACTTTAACTGATGCTGAGAGTAGGATCTCAATAGCTTTCTTGTCAACCAGAATCAAAGGCAGTTAGTTTGTTGTTTACTTCATTTTACCTCCATAGCATAGGTCATCAGACGTCCCATGTTTTCATCATAGTAAGTGTCCAGTGGTCGTCTGCTCTCTGGTGGTTGTTCTTGTGTTAAGGAAAAGACCTACAAAATATATTAGTAATTCAAAATCAATCTGCGCTAAATTTGTAGTTCTTTATTTTAAAGTTTCCATCTGCAAAATATTAAAATGCCCAATTACATTATATTACATACATACAATTTCCTATTAGATCATATCTTTCATTTTACCCAATAATATACTATATCCAAGGTACCTGCATTGAAAACCATTGAAACTTTTGGGTCAGTATTAAACAATCATTGTACAGCTTATTTACTTTTCCTGTTTCAGAACCTAAAGCATTCTGAGAAATAGCTTCAAAACATTGGATTTGGTGAACAAAGTCCTCAACAATGTACTTGCAACCAATGGCTAAACCTCATTTTAATTTTTGGTGTTCAAATAGTTGCATAACCCATAGTGTTTTAGATTCTGAAATGGTAAGTTGTCATTGTAACATGAACATACAACCATAAAATGTAGAATGAATGTTTTGGCCAAATTCAGTGTTTTAAAATTGGACCTTTTACAAAAGGGGTGACCATTTTAATAATAAGTTTGTACCAGTCAGGATGAAAATGAATATTCTGCCCAACAAAATGCAGGACAATGCTGGAAAAGTTGTGTACAAAGGTGAAATAAATCAGCCGATACTGACAACAGGTGAAAATAAATATTCAATCCATAAAAATTGCCCCTCCCCTTTTCCCCCCAGAAAATGAAATTGTTGTCCTCTAAAATAAATCTAAAATAATCCTACCTCTTTTGCAAACTCCTCCCTGCTGCCTTCATTGAGATTTCCTCCCAATCCATGTATAAGACATACAGCAAAGTGTGCTTTATTTCTAACATTATGTAGATGTGATAGTCCATTTAACACACAGCCAACTAAACTTGTCTCCACTACAAAGTCACTCTGTAATATAAAGAAGAAAATAAGCCAAATTGTTCTTTTACAACCAGGGGTAAACATTAACTAAAAACACACACTTTTAACACCAAGTGCTAACTTTAACCAAAAAAACGCTTTTACGCCCGCATGTTAACTTTAACCAAAACACTCTTTAACACCAGTGTGTTAACTTTAACCAACAAAACAATTTTACACCCCTGTGTTAACTTAAACCAACAAAATCCTTTTACACCCATGTGTAAACTTTAACCAAAAACACTTTTTTACACCCAAGTGTTAACTTATTTTCTTGATGAATTCAATTTTAATATAGAGCTATTCTAACATTTGTTAAATATAGATAACCATTGCTCAGATAATACAAAAAAACTTTAGTATGTAAAAAAATAAAAAAATTCTTGAATATGACATAATCAATTTTTATACCCTTTTGAGGACCCATTCCACAGCCTTGTAGAAATAGTCCTCTATCCATCCTGATAGAATCTGTTGGTCAGAGTCTGGCTGAGAACTTAACCAGGAACTAACCAAAGCTTTCACATCTGTATCTTCATCACTGAAAAACAATGCGAATTTCTTAAAGTTTTAATCAAATTCCTATGTAATCATCTAGAGTTTTTGTAATAAAATAAATATTCTGTTGTAGAAACATATACACATAAGCTAAGACAAAGATTTGTTAATTTTAGTTTTTTATTGTGGAACCAGATCAGAATCTTCAAAGAAAGTAACTATTTTTAGTAAGTTACAGACTGACTGCAGTTTTCACTTACTGTAAATTTTAAAATGTATGCATCATTTATTATTGCATTTATTAATGAACTGACAAAACTGTGAGATTTAAAATTATTACGATTTCAGGATATGCCGCATACAATTAATGCTATTGAAATTTAAAA
Organism: Mytilus coruscus; assembly: GCA_017311375.1. Classification (NCBI taxonomy): domain Eukaryota; kingdom Metazoa; phylum Mollusca; class Bivalvia; order Mytilida; family Mytilidae; genus Mytilus; species Mytilus coruscus. The sequence continues at coordinate 50,577,947 of CM029597.1, forward strand.
TGCAATTTCTTATACTGGTAAAATCTATGCCATTGCATTTTTGTGATAAAAACATGCTCAAAATATCTGAATTTACAATATACACTTTGAAATATGAATAAGTCATCAAGAAAAACTATTACGAAGAATTATAGATATTTTTACCTGAGGAAGATCATTCCCATTCTAGAAATAGTAGCAGGAGAAGCACAACTCAGGTCATGTGTCTCAAACAGGAAGTTCACATTTGGTCCAAACTGGATTCTTTCACCAGATGGCATTGTCAACAATCTGTTGTCATCCAGTACAGAGTTCAAAGATTCAATCCATTCTGGATCAATATCTCCATCACAAATGATCCATGACTGAATTTCTGGAGAAATAAGAAATTAAATAACTGAGTTAGAAAGTGTAATTTCAAATGTCTGAAAAGAGGAATTTACTGCACAATAAAAGATGTCATATGTTTTCATAAATAAATGTCTTAACATAGATCCCATTGAAATTATTTCCTTTAACATGAAAAATTGATCTTAGATAATCTTTCTACATGATGAATAAACTAAAAATTCTGTAAAAAAAGATTTTTGAATTTTTTTACTAGAGTGTCACATAGTTTATTTCATTGATTGCTTTTTAATTTCCAGTGGCAAAGTACAAATAAAATGTATGTTCTGCAAGGAGTGTTTACCTGAATGAAGGGTTAACAAATCATTTATGAACATTTTGAAATTTGTTGCAAGAGTTGCAGTGAGTAAATGGCATTTTCACAAAACCAGGAAATAAATCATTCCCATTAAATCCATTTTAGTCCATTACCTTGAGGTTCTTTGACAACTTGTCTAGCACTATAAGTCAGTACTCCATCCGTCCATTCTCTGGTATCCATATCTATGGAACCCAGTAACTAAAAGTGAAAAAAATATACAAATTTTAAGCAACATCATACATATCTTTTCTTGTCTGTTTATCTATTTGCTGTAGCTCTTAACTATGTATGTTTTTTTAAGATCTTCTTACAATACTTAAATATTCATTATTATCAAATATTGTTTTCAAATAACATATTGCTGTTTTTATCATCTTTAAACATATGTTGTTTTGTAGAAGTGTCTGTTGTTGGTGTGGTCTTAAGTGCAGTCCAAAACATTGGTAATTCCTGTTCTACTATTTATGAACTACAACAAAGATATATTTTAGTACCAATACAGCTTTTTTCTAGTTTCAACCTTAGTATGAAATATAATATTTCTAAAATTTCCTTAATAATTTATTTCTCATAATATTAAAAAAGAACAAGTATTGTATACCATACCTGTGTCCTATGCATAGCTTTTGGATTCATTGTGTACTTCTTAACTTCCTTCCCAATCTTGTGTAATCCTTGGCGCAAGATCCTCCATAAAGTAGACTTCCCAGAACCACTCGGTCCTACTACTACCACACCAGTCCTCTGTCTCAACTGTTCATAAAGCTCTAAAGCCTTCTTCACCTGCAGAATTAAAGGCTTTTAGTAAACTTACTAGGAAATTCAGAGTTTAAATCAGAGGCAATAATAGTTTATCAATGTTCAAATCTCATAAAACCCTTTAAGAACATACAATCAAGGTAAACAAAAAAAAAAGAGAGAGTTGCATGAACTGCAAAAGGAGGAAGACTGGGTTTGTCACCCTGGTCAACATCTCCTGCTTAGTTAAGGGTTAGAGAATTTCCATGTACTGATGAAGTGTAAATATACTGGTGATTGAATTCATTGACTATAGTGGTGTTGGAATTACTTTATTATTTTTTACTCAATATACAGAGGTGTCCCTATATTCGCAGGATTTCATTGGATACAGATACAGATGGTTTAGGAATTTGGTGATGTCTTATGGTTAGACAAGAAAAACATTCATCAATATGCAACTTTATTATGTGCTGTATATATTTATCAATGTATTTTAACAGGAGTAGCATGTAGCAGGAAATGTTGAGACTCTTCCAGAGATCAACGCTCATCTCATGTTTTTGGTGGGGTATGTGTAGCTCAATATTTTTTCTTCTGTTTACAGTTTTATATAGACTGTTTTTTGTCTGTTAAGTCTTTCTTTTTTTTGGCATGGTGTTTTCAGTTTTTCTTCCACTACTGGGTTTTGATAGATAACACAACATTTTCTTGTATCTGAAAATATATTGACATTTTATAGTACACTTGATAAAGTAAATCTCACAAACCTGTATTTCATTTGCTTTTAGATTCTGTTCCTTGCAAACTTCCCTGATGGCCTCTGCCAGTTTGTCAAATTCAATGTCTTTAAATTCAATGCCAGGGAAAACATCCTTTACCAAGGCATTAAATCTAGCACAATCTGAGAATGTCAGTTTGGATAAAGTGTTGATTCTCAATGCTTGTACAACTAACTTGGCTTCCAGCTTTGCATCCACTTTTTCTAAAAATATAAAATATATAACTCTAAAATTTGGGTGAAAGATTACTACTAACTAAGTTGAATATTAAAAATTACCTGAACCACTCTGGTAATAAAATTGAAAAATAATTACAAGCTTCATTTTCATTCTTATAGATATTCCATCAACTGTCAAGATGGAGAGCAGCAATAAAGTATTCTTTCTTTTACATATGTTGCATATTTCCTAGTACATACAAGAGGTGCTGATCTGATTTTTTAAACTCTCCATAAAACACTTATATGTATAAAAGAGGGACGAAAGATACCAGAGGGACAGTCAAACTCATAGATTGAAAAATGGCTAAAATAAAAGACAAACAGACAAATAAAAGTACAGAAGACACAACATAGAAAACTAAAGACTAAGCAACACGAACCCCAATAAAAACTGGGGTGATCTCAGGTGCTCTGGAAGGATAAGCAGATCTTGCTCCACATGTGGCACCCGTGGCCTTATAATAGATGCCTTATGTCCACTTTTGATTAAATTCCCCCATGGAGATTTTGAGCAGTTGGAAGGTATGAATTCATTCATAGATATTGAAAAGAAAAGTATTTTGGAAGACATTTATTCTTATATGTTTGTTGCAAAATTATTTTAAGGAAACAGTTTTCATCTGACTACAGTTTCTTATAATGAATTCTAACAAAATAAAACCATAATATGTTATAAGTTGCCTTTTTTATATTGTTTATCATGACTTTTGAGTCATTTTCCATGTGAACTTTACATACCTTTTCCTTGCTTGATTTTCTGTAAGAGACTACCACAACCTCTCAACACTGTCTTCAAAGCTCTTAATCCCCAGTCATAATGTTGTTGTGGTGTCAGCAACTCCCTATAAACATAAGATACATTTACATTTACCAAGCTGGAATAAGTAACTCTGTTACAGAAAGCTTTAAACACAATTTAATTATCTAATATGAGTTTTCTATTGTGGAGCTCAACAAATAAACTAAGAAAAGTTCATTTATATGTCACTTACTTTTATTTTTTTTTTACCTTATATTCAGTTCATATCAGTAAGGTAATTTTTACCTAAAAAGTGAAAAACTGGTAGAAATGTTTCTATTGAAATATGTGCATAATCAAGAATGATTAATCTGTCTACAAAAAAGTCTTGAATCATTGCCATTCTCTTCTTAAAGTTAAAAAAATTAACAATGCATATATGAAAATATCTACAAAGGACCTTTCATCTGTTGAATTGATAAAATATATATCTCTTCATCAAACTAATATATCATTTTTCTCTATCGAATATTTTATTTTAAATACATTTGAAAGTGATACTGGTCAATATAAATTGATAGAAACACAGCTATCTTTTTTAAAGAAATATCGATAGACGAAAACAGAAAAAGAAATAACTTTTCAGATACTTTTTCTGCTTTTCTAATTCAAATTTCTTTCTTTCATAATGTGAAGTTCTACTTCCAAAATAAATCAAGTACTACATTTTCAGAACAGCACTTACTTGGACAGATTAAAGATGGCCACCAGTTTCCTTCCTAATTCTTTGGCATGTTTGAATCCTTCAGAGAAAAGGATGACTTCGGCAATCTGTTCATTGTCTGGTTTGGACATGGCAACAGGTCTGAATAACTGTTTCAGATTATCAGGTAACTTCTGTCGACCTCCATAACCTTTACCTGCAGGGTTCATGGTGATGAAAATTCCTGAATTGTGGTCTATGTTCACCTGTCAGTATAAGAAAGAAAAGAGTAGAAAGTTTTCATATACCAAAAGTTAAAAAATGGAGAGAAAATCTTTTACAGTATAACTTCAAGGATATCCTGAAAATTATAAGATATCTTTTCACAGTAATATTCCATTAAATTGTCACCTTCAGAAAAAATGCAGGTTCTGAGTAAAGAAGCTGACTTTAAATTCAAACACTCTTCATAAGTCTAAATGTTTGTATGAAAGTTATCTATCACAAAATGGAAGTTTTATAGAATTCTAATAGTAAGAGCAATGCTCTCAAAGTTTGTTATCATATATGTAACTTGTGTTACTTCTGAGTTTACCAAATAAACAGAATAATATGTACATTTAAGGTTTCCCTTATAGATTTATAGACCTTATCTTACTTTATGTTATTATATCTTATCACACTGTAAATTCATAAATTTTAGTGTGCATTTATTATTGCGATTGTCATACAACGGATGAAAAGGCGAGATTAATTATTGTGATTTCAGGAAATGCTGCACACAAACAAACTTCCTGAACCACTTGGCCCTACTACTACCACACAGTTCTCTGTCTCAACTGTTCATAAAGCTCCAAAGCCTTCTTCACCTGCAGAATCAAAGGCATTAAGTAAACTTACTAGGAAATTCAGAGAATAAATCAGAGGCAATAATAGTTTACAGATGTTCAAATCTAATAAATCAACTGAACTACAAAGGAGGAAGACTGGGTGTGTCACCCTGGTCAATATCTCCTGCTTAGTTAAGGGTTAGAGAATTTCCATGTACTGATGAAGTGTAAATATACTGATGGTCAAATTTATTGACTATAGTGGTGTTGGAATTACTTTATTATTTTTACTCCATATACGGAGGTGTCCCTATATTGACAGGATTTCATTGGATACAGATACAGATGGTTTAGGAATTTGGTGATGTCTTATGGTTAGACAACAAAACATTCATCAATCTGCAACTTTATTATGTGCAGTATATATTTATCAATGTTTTTAACAGGAGTAGTATGTGTGTAGCTCAATATTTTCTCTTCTGTTTACAGTTTTATATAGACTGTTTTTGTCTGTTAAGTCTTTCTTTCTTTTGGCATGGTTTTTCAGTTTTCTTCCACTACTGGGTTTTGATTGATAATACAAAATATGAAGATGTGGTATGACTGCCAATGAGACAACTATCCACAAGAGACCAAACGACACAGAAAAGAAATAGAACATTAATATAATGGAATATGTAGACAGCTCTCTCACAAGCAAACAACCATAACTGTAAACACAACATTCTCTTGTATCTAAAAATATATTCACAATTAATTGTACACTTGATAAATTAAATCTCACAAACCTGTATTTCATTTGCTTTAAGATTCTGTTCCTTGCAAACTTCCCTGATGGCTTCTGCCAGTTTGTCAAATTCAATGTCTTTAAATTCAATGCCAGGAAAACATCCTTTACCAAGGCATTAAATCTAGCACAATCTGAGAATGTCAGTTTGGATAAAGTGTTGATTCTCAATGCTTGTACAACTAACTTGGCTTCCAGCTTTGCATCCACTTTTCTAAAATATAAAATATATGAAAGAACCTTAGTGAGCTCACATACCCCACGTCCCCACTTTGTCATTGGAGAAATAAAATAAGTGTAAGAAAAAAAATTGTATCAGAAAAAAAAATTGAATCATAATTTCCTGTCAATATGCACATCTAAATAGTATGTCCTTATTATCTACACAGTTTCATGAAATTCTGTTGTGTGGTTTCAGAGGAGTTGCGATGACAAACTGTTGCAGAAGTACATTGAAGCAAATAAGTTCAAAGGGGCGTAACTCCTGGAAAAAAAATTGAATCGTAATTTCCTGTCGATATGCACATCTACGTAGTATGTCCTTATTATCTACACAGTTTCATGAAATTCTGTTGTGTGGTTTGAGAGGAGTTGCGATGACAAAGGTTGCAGTAGTATATTGGGCAAATAAGTTCAAAGGGGCGTAACTCCTGGAAAAAAAATGAATCGTAATTTCCTGTCGATATGCACATCTACGTAGTATGTCCTTATTATCTGAAAAGGTTTCATGAAATTCTGTTGTGTGGTTTGAGAGGAGTTGCGATGACAAAAGGTTGCAGTAGTATACTGGGCAAATAAGTTCAAAGGCGTAACTCCTAGAAAAAAACTGAATCGTAATTTCCTGTCGAAATGCACATCTACGTAGTATGTCCTTATTATCTGAAAAGGTTTCATGAAATTCTGTTGTGTGGTTTCAGAGGAGTTGCGATGACAAACTGTTGCAGTAGTACATTAAAGTAAATAAGTTCAAAGGCGTAACTCCTAGAAAAAAACTGAATCGTAATTTCCTGTCGATATGCACAACTACATAGTATGTCCTTATTATCTAAAAGGTTTCGTGAAATTCTGTTGTGTGGTTTGAGAGGAGTTGCGATGACAAGAAACAGGACTGACGGACGGACTGACGGACGGACGGACTGACGGACGAGTCAAAACATTATACCCTCCGCAACTCGTTGCGTGGGGTATAATAACTCTAAAATTTGGGTGAAAGATTACTACTAACTAAGTTGAATATTAAAATTACCTGAACCACTCTGGTAATAAAATTGAAAAATAATTCCAAGCTTCATTTTCATTCTTAACAGATATTCCATCAACTGTCAAGATGGAGAGCAGTAATAAAGTATTCTTTCTTTTACATATGTTGCATATTTCCTAGTACATACCAGAGGTGCTGATCTGATTTTGGAACTCTCCATAAAAACACTTATATGTACAAAAGAGGATGAAAGATACCAGAGGGACAGTCAAACTCATAGACTGAAAATAAACTGACAACGCCATGGCTAAAAATAAAAGACAAACAGACAAATAATCGTACAGAAGACACAACATAGAAAACTAAAGACTATGCAACACGAACCCCACCAAAAACTGGGGTGATCTCAGGTGCTCTGGAAGGATAAGCAGATCCTGCTAGACATGTGGCACCTGTCGCCTTATAATAGATACCTTATGTCCACTTTTGATTAAATTCCCCATGGAGATTTTGAGCAGTTGGCAGGTATGAATTCATTCAGAGATATTGAAAAGAAAAGTATTTTGGAAGACATTTATTCTTATATGTTTGTTGCAAAATTATTTTAAGGAAACAGTTTTCATCTGACTACAGTTTCTTATTGTGAATTCTAACAAAATAAAACCATAATATGTTATAAGTTGCCTTTTTATATTGTTTATCATGACTTTTGAGTCATTTTCCATGTGAACTTTACATACCTTTTCCTTGCTTGATTTTCTGTAACAGACTACCACAACCTCTCAACACTGTCTTCAAAGCTCTTAATCCCCAGTCATAATGTTGTTGTGGTGTCAGCAACTCCTATAAACATAAGAAACATTTACATTTTACCAAGCTGGAATAAGTAACTCTGTTACAGAAAGCTTTAAAGACAATTTTAATTATCTAATATGAGCTTCTAGTGTGGAGCTCAACAAATAAACTAAGAAAAGCTCATTTATATGTCACTTACTTTTATTTTTATTTATATTCAGTTCATATTAGTAAGGTAATTTTATCTTTAAAAGTGAAAGACTAGTACCAATTTGTTTTATTGTAATATGTGATGAATTTATATCCTAATACATGTAATCTGTGCATTTATATCAAGATCCATTAAAGTCTTGACAGTGCCATTCTCTTCATAGAGGGTTTAACAATGAATATATCTACCTAATGACTTATCAACTGCTGAATGAAAAGTTTATCATTTCATCAAACTCAGATAACATTTTCCATTACCAGTTATTCTACTTCAGATACATTTGAAAGAGATACTGGTCAATATATCATGAGTGAAACAAAATTACCTTTTTAAGAAATATTATTAAACGAAAACAGACAAAGCAGTAACTTTTCTGATACTTTTCTGTTTTGTTTTCTAATTCAAATTTCTTTCTTTCATGTTTGATTCTCCTTTCAAAATGAATCAAATACTACATTTTAGAGTAGCACTTACTTTGACAGATTAAAGATGGCCACCAGTTTCCTTCCTAATTCTTTGGCATGTTTGAATCCTTCAGAGAAGAGGATGACTTCGGCAATCTGTTCATTATCTGGTTTAGACATGGCAACTGGTCTGAATAACTGTTTCAGATTATCAGGTAACTTCTGTCGACCTCCATAACCTTTACCTGCAGGATTCATGGTGATGAAAATTCCTGAATTGTGGTCTATGTTCACCTGTTAGTATTAGAAAGAAAAGAGTAAATAGTTTTCATTTAAGAAAAATTATAAAATAGAGAAAAATCTTTAACAGTATAACTTCAAGGATATTTTGCAAATTATAAGATATTTTTTCAGTCATATTCCATTAAGTGTCACTGTCAGAAAAACAGCAGGTTCTGGGCCAGCAATCTGACCTTAAATTCAAACACTGTTCATATATCTATAACCATGAAAGTTATCAATGAATATTCTCTGTCACGTAATGAAGTTTAAGGAATTCTAATACACAAGAAAAATGCTCCAAAAGTTTTGATGTTTTTGTATTATGTAACTTATGTTATTGCTGAGTGTACCATATAAATAGAATTACATGGACCTTTAAGGTATCCCTTAAAAACATTTTTCAATGCGATACTGCAATTTAAGAAATTTTTGTATGCATTTATTATTGAGATGGTTAAACAATGGACAAAATGTGAGATTTATTATTGCGATTTAAGGAAAAGTTGCATACAATAATAATATCAAAATTTTAATTTTTTGTGAAACCTATTCTGTCTCTCAATTTTCACAAATAATAATAAATTGCTTCACTGAGCACAGCTGGATACGCCCACAGAGGTCTAACCCTGAACAGTTGGGTCAAAAATGGACACAATATTCAAGCTTGATACAGGTCTGAATTTGGATTGTAATTAAATATTTGACATACATGTATTATAGGTTTCTGAATAAATGTAGTCAAAGAACTTGAAGTTGGTTATTTGAATTGAATTTATATTCAATTAAAGATTTCTTGCTGTTGTGCAATACACTGTGCGCAATACTTAGTAAATCTGTTGTCAGACTATAAACAAATAAAATTTATAAAATTCTAAAGGAGCTTACATCAATAGATATAAACAGTTCACCAACGTTTCATACAAATTGCTGAAAGCATTTTTGAGTTATTGTCTGAAAACTGGAAAATCCCCCCTTTTTTAATGAATAAACCCCATAATTCGAAATGTAAAATCTAAAATTTATAAAATTCTAAAGGGAGCTTACATCAATAGATATCAACAATTCATCAAAGTTTCATGAGAACTGCTGAAAGCATTTTTGAGTTATTGTCCGAAAACTGGAAAATCCCCCTTTTTTTATGAATAAAACCCCATAACTCGGAAACGTAAAATCTAAAATTTATAAAAATCCAAAGGGAGCTCATGTCAATAGATATAAACAATTAACCAAAATTTCTTGCAAGTTGGTGAAAGCATTCTTGAGTTATTGTCCGAAAACTGGAAAATCCCCCTTTTTTTAATGAATAAAACCCCATAACTAGGAAACGTATCAACAATTCATCAAAGTTTCATGAGAACTGCTGAAAGCATTTTGAGTTATTGTCCCAAACTGGAAAATCCCCATTTTTTATGAATAAAACCCCATAACTCGAAACATAAAATCTAAAAATCTAAAAATCCAAAGGGAGGTCATGTCAATAGATATAAACAATTAACCAAAATTTCTTGCAAGTTGGTGAAAGCATTCTTGAGTTATTGTCCGAAAACTGGAAAATCCCCCTTTTTTTAATGAATAAAACCCCATAACTCGGAAACGTAAAATCTAAAATTTATAAAAACAAAAGGAGCTCACGTCAATAGATATAAACAATTCACCAAAGTTTTATGCAAATTGGTTAAAGCGTTTTTGAGTTAATGTCCGACATGTTGACGATGGACGGATGGACAGATGGACAGACGGACAGACAGGCGTACAACGGTATACCATAATACGTCCTGTAAACAGGCGTATAAAACTCTCTAAAAATTTCAGAATTTACAGTATGTTTAAGTCATTTGGTTATACTGACATGTCTGCCCAGCAGTTCAGCAGTTGGTGCTCTGTTTTTGATGGCATCCTGTATAACTTGGATCTGCATGGAGACAGCTGACAATACAGCTTCCTCCAATCTGTTAAACTCATCAAAACATCCCCAGGCTCCACACTTTACCAGACCAATGAAAATACGTCCCATAGATTTAACATCTATACCCTGTTAAAATTTATCATTTAGATTTATCATAAATATAAAATAAAAATAAAATGGCTTTCATCAATTCACAAGAGAACATGCAGTTTATCAGTAAAAGTAATATTCATTGAGAGTTTAGGGTTTATGAATTGTCATAAGTAGCATAACCTTTAATAAAATGCATGCCTGGTCATCACAGTAAATCTGATTATTCTAAAGATTCAAATTTTTTACAGAATTCCTTAAACTTAATTTTCACGGAAGTAAAATGAATTTTGCTTAATACTGCTGATTATTATGTGTATTAATCATTCATCAAACACTTGCATTAAAAAAAATAATATATTTCAAAAATCCTTTTTGCCGATAATCAAGATCCCTTACAATGTATCATCAATATCCCAATGTGAAAATTTGTACTAAGGAAAAATTCGTAGAATATTTTACCTCATCACAATTGAAGACAAGAACCTGTCTTCCAAACAGACCACCAATTGCTTTGACAGATTCTGTTTTCCCTGTTCCAGCTGGTCCATAAGGATTTCCTCCAAGTCCCATATGCATACCTAAAACATATATCACATACTTCATCAATATTAGTCAATACAGATAACATATAACCTCCATAAGGATTTCCTCCAAGTCCCACATGCATACCTACAAATAATGATGCATACTTCATCAAAACATATCAATCAATACAAGTAACATTTCATAAGTCTTATCACCATAAACTACTACCATATACCAAGGTTTATCTAGATTATATTCATTGGTGTCTTAGTTCTTTCTGATAATCAATGAGAGTAATATAAAATAAGGAGATGTGGTATGATTGCCAATGAGATAACTATCCACCAAAGTTCAAATGAGGAGGATGTAAGCTATTAAAGGCAACTGTACAGCCTTCGACAATGAGAAAAAATCCTAACCTTATAGTCAGCAATAAAATGCCCCAACATGAAAAATATGAAACAATTCAATTGAGAAAACTAAAGGCCTAACTTATAATAAACTACTTACAAAAAACAAATATGACAGACTGCATTTGTACTTCACTTTGGTACTTAAAGTTTCAGTGAATTTGATGTAAGTTCAAGTATATAAATAAAGTCTTTACAAGTTTCTGTCTTCTCCCTAGGGATTATGGTCAGATAAAACATACCGGTTAGTTGAATATGCACATTTTTCTGTCTACTCACCTTGAGTAAGAGTAAGATAGCATTTGTCTGTCAGTGGAGTGTGTACAAGCTTTTGAGCATTTCCTTGGTACTCATAAGTGTAATCAAACTCTGCATCTACCATTTTCATGATACACAAGCCTTTCTTGTTCATGCAGTATCTAAAATTCATAGATTTAATTAAGATAAACCATGAAATATTCATAGCATTTTTCTTGACTGATTTGCAATTGGCGCAGATCCTTTATAAAAAACTTTGCACAATACCGGTAAACACATTCCAGGCATTTAAGTTAAAATTAAGAAAACACTTCACAAAACTTTTGACAAGAATTGAAAAAAACATAAAATATTGAAGCTGACATATTATGTTGGATTTCAACCATTTTTCTAACAAAATTCCTATATTACTGTTGCATGAGACTACCAACTATCTAGTATAAATAAAAGAAGAGGATTAACATAAATGAGGCGGCAACCCAACAACAGCAGTACACTCCCATTTTGTAAGTAACCACATGTAAATTGACTTTCTATGCAATACACAGATTTGGATGATGTGCACACATGCAACGCTAGAATATATAAAAAAGTATTAACCGAAGTTGTTTCTGCCACATCCAGTCTCCTGGAGACCTTGTTCCTGCCTGCAGTAGTTGATGAACAACATCAATAGCATGAATTGTATCCAGAATCAGGGCCTTCAATTTGAGTTCTAGAACATGTCCAGCTGTTTCTCCTGAGCTTTCTGACATATCAACACTTGTGTATGATTCCAGCTGACTATCCAGCTCTTTGTTGTAGGATGATAAGCCACCACTAGCTACAGCTTTCTCACAACTCTCTGTAAACCTGATCTGTTCTGCTAAACACAAAATCTACAAAAAATATATCAAAACTTATATTAGAATCAAAAACATAAATTGTGTACTGGACCTTTAAGTACATTTTCAGGGCTAAAAGCATTGAGCATTTCTTCTTACATTAACATCTGGGCTCTTTTTCACAAAAAAATCTTACAACAAAAATTTATTGTAAGTTATATTGAAGTGATCATGACTTACAAGTATTTTTCTTGTAGATTATTTGTGACATGAGTAGCTGAATCTTATTCATATTTTCTGACAGCAGATGATTTAAACTATCCTTAGACATCAGTTCAAAAGTGTTAGCTGTTGTTTTTTCTTTCTCTCATGAAGACTGATACATCAAACTTTAAAACTTTTTTGTGCATGTATTCACTGTACAACACATGTCATTTCGTACGTAGCCTTATTTCACAAATAAATGTATCTTACACAACCCACATTAGAATATAATGGGGTCTGTTAAATTTTAATTTGTGTCTTTAAAACATTCAGTACAAACCTATCTTAAACAGTTTAATAATTCCTAAGAGTAATGCACATAAAAGTACTGTAAATTCCGAAATTATTGCGATGTTTTTTTTTAATGCCAACAATACAACAGTATTAGGTATGCAATAATAAAATACTTGCATTCATAATTTCAGTAGTGATTTTCCATTATAAAATTTTTTACAATCACAAAAATTCGATTTTGCATTTTTGCACGAGGTCAACGATTTGCAATGATAATTGCATGCATTAATTTCACAATTTACAGTATACACAAGCTCCTATCTTCACAAGTATACAATAATATTTTACCTGAGATGGATATTTGTTAGGGTCAAGGTCACCTCTCTGAGCATCTTTGAGACAACTTCTCAATAACTCTTGTAGTGTGTCAACCATCTCCTCAGACAGCTTGCTCAACCAAACCTGTAAAGAAAGTTCATTTCAGATTAGAGTAACACTGTCGCATACAGAAAACTGTTATATTTAGCAATATCAATATATCGGTAGGTTTCTCGTTCAAATTTTTTCGAATTTTTTCATGTCAGAGCCTTTTATGGCCCACTATATGGAAAGGTTTTTTCATTGTTGAGGCTATATAGTGACCTATAACTGCTTATATCCACTTGTTTGAACTCTGGTGGATAGTTGTTTCATTGGCAATCATACCGTATCTCCTTATTTTTATATATCAAATTCAATCTCATTAAAGTTTTATTAAAATCGTTATTACTTAAAACAAAGTGTGATATTTTACTTTTAGTTATCATAGGCAGTGTGAAAATAGTAGACAAAAAACGATTGCCAATCTTTTCCTTCAACCTTTGCTATTCATTCTAAGGAGCTGCATGTCTGTTTTAAATATTTTTAGAAAAAGACAAACTGTCTGGGTAAATACCACTTCGGTTAACATAACTGAAGAAAGGTTGTGACCTTTTAAATGACTGGTAATGATGCTATCAGCTGCTATATTATCAATTAAGATATTGTTTGATTAAAAACAGTGTAGACTTATTTGTTTATTATAAATTTATTGCATAAAACATAAGATTTTGCTTCGGCTAATATGATTTTCAGTAGACCAAAAATGTAGTAGATTGACTTCAGCCTACAGCCTCAGCCAATATTGGTTTGTACTCAACTACATGCATATAAAACTTTTCAAAAGACCATTATAGTTTATTTATTAACAGCATACCTCTACTTCTGGTAATATCTTGACCTTCCTTTGTAGAGGAACTATTTCTCCATCCAATGACTTCATAGCAATGATATGTTGACAATTCTCATCAAACTGTACACTATGTATACCAGCAAACAGTTTCTTCAGATGTGTCTGGATAACATTGGGGTTAGTAGACTGACCCAGAATCTCCAACAAATCATCATCTCCAATGAAATAAAATCTGGGGAACAAACTTCTCTTTTCCTATAGTAAATAATAAATCAATGTAACATTAGATGCAAATATCAAATATACAAATATATGGCATTTCATAAAATTCTTTTACTTTTTTTCAAACCCAGCATAATAAAAAATCAATAATTTTCTGATAGCACAAATTAATAATCATAAGAATGTTATTGTTCTTTTTTTTTTCAAATCTATTTATCTATGTTTATCTAAAAAGCAAATGGTAACTTAAATCTGTCAGGATTTGTTATTTATAGCATGAATTGATTAAAGTAATCACAACTATTCATATTTATTCAAATTTGCACAAAAGGAAAAGCTTTGTGATAAACAATAAACTTTTTATTACATTAAACAGAAATTTAATATAATGTACCTCTAAGAACTCGTTGAGAGATTTCTGACATCTCTGTAACTGGTCTACCATTGTTGTCAGTAAATTCCTCAGTCCTGGTTTGTTAACAATAGACAACACTCTGTTATCTCTTCTCACATCCATCATAATGTTCCTGCAAAATAATCACCAAACTTTTGAAAAGTTTTCAATACACTTAGTATTGTGACATGTGTATTAAGTTTCAGCAACATGGAGATTACCATGAATTCTATCAATGATAATTCGATTATCTGAATAGTTTTAACAATTATGTTAATACTAAAGGGCTTTTCTTTTGAATTTGATTCTCCTATGTTAAGTTCCTAATGTTCATTAGTATGTTTTCCTCTTCTTTATGATGCAATACACCAATCTCAAGTTATTTTTTTAATAAATGAGTCACACCGGTTGACCGAGGCCAATCAGTAAATATGACGTCATTGAACAATAGGTTCTTACTGTGACGTAATAAAAATAAGCATTGTAACATAAGAAATGTCCAGGAAAGTGCACATATTTATAAGTTGTCTACAATGGCATAATGATCTAATAATATTCATAAACAACAATATTCATTTATCTTTTACCTATCAGAAAACATGTTATTTAACAGCGTTTTATTCTACAATATAAAGAACATTAAATTTAATGAATATTATTCCAAAAAGTGTGCTTTTGAATTACCTAAAATCATCATCAACTCTTTTGAATCTGCCTTGTTCTTTAGGAAGAGCTCCTCTGCCAAAGATGGGTTCCAAATAAACCCATTTTCTCTGGATCTGGTTCAAGTTGTGCAGGTATTCATCCAAATCAGCCAAACGCTGTTCCCACACGGATGCTTTATCTTCAAAACTCTTGTAATATGGTGAATCCTTCAGAGATTGTAGCAAGGCTTGGTTATCTCCAACCTGAAATGTAACGATGCCTTATAATAATTTTATAAAAAAAAAAGATGTTTTTTATAGAATACTTCTGACAATGATCCAAAAAATGTCAAATATATACTGCTGTATTTATGGCTTGATTACCAATGTGGTTCAGTAGAGCATACATCTTTCACATACCACAACATTAATGATGTTTATTCCTTGTAACATGAGGCCCTTGTGAAAGAGGTTGAAGTGTGTAAAATGATACAAATTTTATTTTCATTGTTTTATTACAATTTTTGTTCATGGTTATCAGGCATGCCACTTTGCAAGAAAGCGTGTGAATTAAGTGATGCTTTAGGAAAACTTCCCTTTGATATTGACAGGGCTTTGTTATTAAAAGCAACAAGATGGAAAAATGAGACAGTCTAGTTTTGAATAAACTATCTTTGTCTCCAATTTAAAAAAATTCTTTTCTTGCTTTTAAAGATTTCAATTTTAAATTTCCACAAGGAGTATTCTTTAAAAAATCGCAGGCTCAACAAAATGAGGAAAAAAATTAAAATATTCCTCTCGATACTATCTTTTGATTGTAAGAAGCTTCTGTCCAAGTTTAGTAAAATCCAGGATAGTTTATGAATCTAATAAATGTTTTAAAACTAAGTCCATTTATAAGTTAAATACGGAAAAACAGGAACAAAATTTAAACAAAATTTCCTTCTAGATACTAGCTTTTGATCATAAACAAGCTTCTGTCCAAGTTTGGTACAAATCCAGGATAGTTTAAGAAAGTTATTAAAATTTTAAAACTTTAACCACAGAGTGAATGTTATGTTTCCTGGCAGAAAAAGTAAGTCCATTTATAAGTAAAATACGGAAAAATGGAATTTTTTTACAAAATTTACTTCTGGATACTATCTTATGATCATAAACAAGCTTCTGTCCTAGTTTGGTAGAAATCCAGGATAGTTTAAGAAAGTTTTAAAATTTTAAAACTTTAACCACAGAGTGAATGTAATGTTTCCTGGCAACAACCTTACCTGACTGACAAGATCTTTCCAATCTTTGATCAACATCATTGAGTTCTTGTTACTGTCCTCATACTCTGTCATAGAGAATACTGCTCCAGCTCCCCACAGATCTAACTCTCTGATGGCTTCTCTGATAGTTACCTCTCCTTGTGCTCTCTGGTTCAATTCCTAAATGAATTAAGAAATGATGAAAATCAATTGGTTCAGATTTAACAAACATCAGGACTTTTAAGCATAGCAAAATAAGCTTTATTTGTAACTGTTCAAAGATATTAGAAATTTTGTTTGTAATGTCTTAATCTGCAAGACCAAATTTCAGTCCTCAAAAATCCTTTATCAAATCATTTGATACCTTTGATATTGAAGAAGTAAAGATATTGAATGATTGATTGATAGTTGGTATTCAATGTCAATTTCAGCTCTCTTGGCTATATCTTGTTTAGTTATATTGGTGGAGGTAGCCAGAGTATCCAGAGGGAACAACTGACATTAGGCAGGAAAAATGGCAATCCTGGTAAATTAAGATTGGAGTTGATTGCACCTGCTACTAGCAGGGTTCAAACTCACAACCTCAGTGTTGACATCACTGTAGATGAATTAATTAGACCACTCAGCCACATAGACCCCAGAAGTAAAGATAGACATATGCTAAATCTTTATTGGCTTAACTTTAACAATTGCAAGTAATATTTTCTCAAATACCTTTAGTACATCAGCATTCTTAATGATTTCATCGCTGGAATTCAGAACATGTCCAAAGTTCAGTTTCTCAAGAGTTGTCCCTCTTGGCATATGTAAGAGTCTAAAGAGCTCTAACCAATGGTCCTGTGACAAAGGTTCGCCTCTGACCCACTTGAGGACGGGTAGAACATTCTTGTATTTATCAATGTCTTTCTGTATTTTGACCGTCATTGTGGTTGTTTCCTCAGATTTGAGTTTTTCATACCATCCACCCAAGAACTCCTCAAACATATAAGTCTTTGTTCTATAAAAAGAAAGTATTCACATACTTATTGTTTACATATAAATATTGGACTTGAGAATTACATAAGAATACAAGTTAGTTATAAGTTTAGTAATCAAAACAAGTTCAACCATGTAATTTTTAAAAATCTTTGTAATCATGAAAAACCTGGCTTTTAATAGGTTCGTTCAATAGTTTAATATTTATGTGTGGAGAGGTGTCAAGAAGCACTTTTAAACACTCCAACTATCCATATATTTTTAATTTCTTTGTTGGAAAAATTTAACCATTCACCAAAAATATATATTTAGTGCCTAACATGTCCCCAAATACTACCCTTTGTAAAAAGCCTTTATGATGTCTTTTGATTATTTGAGTAATTGTGTTGCTCCCCACATCTGCTTTATTTATTAATCGAACTTACTTTATTTTCTCCAATATGTCAGTTTGGTCTTTCATTGCTATATAGAAATCTTACTTATCCATTTTGGCTGTGAAAATAACTTACCTGAATGAAATCCAGTCCTCCTTTGCTAGCTCCTGCAGACCATTGTTGAATTCATCATACAGACCCCACATAGACTCAAATGCTGACATATCCTGCTTCAAATCATTGGCAATCTCAAAGTCAGGTATCTCCATACCGAAGTGAGAACAATCAGTCCTGTAAAATCATCAAACATCTCATATTCACTTTATCATTTAAAGAAAATTTAAAACACTTTCTAAAACATTTTAAAATACTAAAGTTGAAAGGAGTAGATTTATTGACCAATATTTCAATGATTCGTAGCTAATACAATGACTAGATAGAAAATATATCTTTTGATTAAAAATTTAAACACTTGCATTTATTTCATGACCACAAAGAACACTCATTTTGATTTTCAACAAAAGTTCAATGAAAACGGGTAACCTCTTGATTTTATGGACAGGAAACCTAGAGTGCATGTGTCAACAAAAAAGATATTTTAACATTATGTTTGTTAGAACACTTTACATATCTGCATGACTTGAATATTTAGTTTGTCAAAGCCTGTGTTTTATATTTTGTAGGCCTAAATTTGGACGATTTTGTTCAATTTAAAACAAATCTATAATTTTGGACTATTTGCATTCTAAATATAAACGCTTTATGACAAAAGCTACATAAAAACTGTTTTATTTCACTGTCTTACAAGTCTTTTGTCAATTTGAAACAATGGACTTGGTATTTGAGGCCAAATATAGCCCTTACCAAACTTACTGCTTTCTAAATAAGTGCAATATATGACAAGTAAAACAAATAGCCCATTTAGAATTTATGAATAAGTATTAAAATATTCAATCATAAGATGTGTAGTCACTAAGTTTTTTATGTTATTTGTATTGAGTAACTATTACTATTTAAAATGCAGTTAGGTTTATATTGACATCTCAAGACTGATTTGATGTCAAATTGTAAAGGTAATGGCATTCTCAAATTTTGTATATACATTTTGGACGGACATATAATTCTTTGCTGCATTAGCAAAGAAAATCTTACAGTAGTGTTGCCTTGGTTTTCTCTAGCTCCTCCCACTCCTGTTTCTTCTCCTTGATCACTTTAACAGCTGCTTCACATTTCTTTCTGTCTCCATCCAAGGCATCATCTCCAGGTTTTAGTTGATGCCATCTAGCAGCAAACTTCTCAATGTCTTGTTTAAAACCTTCACCCTGGAGTCAACATTGCTTTTCATAACCTCAACCTGAAGAAAAAACACATTATATGACAGGAAAACAGAAACAGTGATCTTCAAAATCTTCTCTTGTAGTATTCATAAGTATTTATGAGACAGCATTAACTAGTGATCATTGTACAACAGTTGTGAGACTAATACTGCTTCTAAAATATCAATAAACAAAATTGACAAATTCCAAAATATTTTAAACATATTTTAGGCATAAAACAATGGAGAAAATTATGTTGTGACCATTGTCAAAATATCAATGAAACATTGCAAGTGCATACATCAAAAAAGTCATTATACACCTTGTTTTCTTGTTTATACAATATAAACTGAAAACCAACATATTTTCACAAGTACTTTTTTCATTACAGCCCTTTTTAGATGACTTTGTGACAATTTATTTTTGTGATTTTCTGACATTGTTGATGTATTCATATAAACAAAGAAGATCCCAGTTTGACATTTTTATGACAATTTATATTTACATTATTTTTCTACAATTTATTGTTATAAAAAAATTAGTTGGCTTACAATATAAAATATGATTTATAACCTTCCCTTCTTATTTTCATCCTACCACTTATATCATAGAAAATAACACAGTTCTCCTGGATACTAGAAGACAATAAACATGGTACATAAAACATACCTGTTCTTTGACCATCAGTTGATGACTTTCCATCATCAATTCAAATTTGTCCCAGAATGCCTGTAATTGACTCAAGGAGTCCACACCTCCACCAGCTACGGATCTCAACAGCTTGTTCTTAGCCTCAGCTTTCTCAAACAAGGGACTAACCTGTCAATATACACAAATACGTAAAAAAAAGTTCTTCACACAATTATTTTTTAACATCAGGGAAAATGTTTTTCTTTTTTCAAAAGACTTCTTAAAGTTTATATCTTATTTAATAAAAAATAATGATACCTAAATTTGTTAAGATATTGTAAATGCATAGTTATTGCAAGCATTTATTATTGCGATTTTTGAAGAATGGACAGAAATGCATGATTAATCATTGCAATTTCAGGAAAAGCTGCGTACAGAATGCATCAGACATCAGAATGCGAGTTTATATTATTGCGATACTCACCCAGTCGCATTATTCGCATTAAAAAGTCTCAATAATTTCTGAATTTACACTAATGGGTGTTGCATTTTCAGTTATACTATTTACATGCATTAAATAAAATTTACATTTCTTAAATGGTGTAGCAAAAACTTGGAACCTGACAGCATTAACAATATATAACAAAATTTGACAAATTGATATCTTACATCTTTTTTAGTTTTCAAAAATTCAGCATGTTTAGAATTGGCTTCCCCAATCTCCTCCACACTTTGTGGTCTTTTGGACAGTGTTTCCATGGCTTCCTTCAGGAATGTATCTATGGTGTTGACCTCTGTACTTATAGACTTTCTCAGGGAATTGAGAAGAGCATCAAATAATCTCTGTATATGATCATCAATGACACCCTTGACTGGTGTGGTGTTGACTGTTATACAATCTATCTTGATTTGACTGAAATTAAAAAAAAACAAGATGATGTGCTATGAAGCTACGAAAGAGCTATGTGAAAATGCTACCACTTAGACTTCTACATATAATTTAAGATGGACCAGCAAAGAATAAAATATATGTTATGACGATGGAATGTGGAAGAATTGTAATTTCCAACATCATTAGAATATATCTTGTTATTGACATAACACTATAGTTGCCTTTCAAAGTGACTTAAGCAGAAAAAAGGCACTAATATATCATCAAAGATTTCTCTGAAATGAACATGATGTTGAAGGTCATAGGATGCCCTATAGTTGCTAACTACATCATATGGTCTCTGGTGGAGAGTTGTCTCATTGGCAATCATACAACTTTTTCTTATTTTCATACCAACTGCAAAATCTTATCCTAACTCGACCAAAGTGTCAGATGCAGGTTTTATTGACCAAATTATTACATAAATCATGTAAATTTATGTATTTTACTAGATCAAAAATATATACTTCTGATATCCTTAAAAATGAAACAAAAATTATCAAGTCATTCAAACATTAAATATATGGTCAGCTCATATGTTTTTGTACGTCATATGAATTCGTACTATGCATGTGTTTTCAATGGAAATTGTGACGTCACAATGCATTCTTAATAGCACAAAAACCAATGAGACGAGGATAAGTCAAGTTCACTCAAATTTTGTCATTCAATGAGGTACAGGATATATATATTATATAATGGTGAAATATTTTCAATATAAAATCATAAAGGAAAAACTTAAAACAAATTGAGATGTGCAAAGAAATGGCAGATGGCTAATGTGTATATGCCCACCATATTCCTAGTATGGCATGAATATATCATTTGAATAAAAAAGGTCAGGTATTTTTTCTGAAAAAAGTTGAAAATTACAACATATTTTCACTGCTTAAGTTGCAAAATCATGACAAAGGTTCTGTTGTGAATGAGGGCCTACATGGGGGTTCACAGAATTGAGAATAATGGACAAAAGAAAAGAATAGAGATATTAAGAGATCCAAACAAATATTTAATGATTGGGAAAAAAAGGAACAGAGATAAAATGGGTCAAAAATATTAAGAAACAAGACTGATGGGGTGTTAGAATATAAAGAATAAAGAATAATAGGCAAAAAGAAATAAAGAATAGAGAATAATAGGCAAAAAGAAATAAAGAATAGAGAATAATAGGCAAAAGAAATAAAGAATAGAGAATAATAGGCAAAAGAAATAAAGAATAGAGAATAGTAGGCAAAAGAAATAAGAATAGAAATAAAAGAAAAAAAAGTAAGAATAGAGAATAGTAGGCAAAAGAAATAAAAAATAGAAAATAAAAGGCAAAAGAAAGTAAGAATAGAGAATAATACGCAAAAAGAAATAAAGAATAGAGAATAAAAGGCAAAAAGAAATAAAGAATAGAGAATAATAGGCAAAAAGAAATAAAGAATAGAGAATAATAGGCAAAAAGAAATAAAGAATAGAGAATAGTAGGCAAAAGAAATAAAGAATAGAGAGTAATACGCAAAAAGAAATAAAGAATAGAGAATAATAGGCAAAAAGAAATAAAGAATACAGAAATGAAGACCCCTCCCCTATCCAGACCCTCATGAATAAACCCTGTTCTTACTTTGGCAGTTTCTCTGCATCTCTTCCTCTCAACTTGAGACCTTTGAAGTTTTTCTCCCAGTCAGACAACTGTGTCAGATGTTTTCTACAAACTCATCCAAGTCAACTGCTCCTAAAACCACCCATTCCTAAAAAATTTGAACAAGTAAACTTGTTTGACTGTTTAAGATATTTATAAACTTCAAACTTAGAACTTTTGAAAAAAAAGTCCTTCAATAAATCCTTAGTAATGAGTGGTAGCTTTTTTTAAATACAAAAACCAATAATTCTTAATATGTGGCTATTAAACTGGCACCTCTAATAAATGATAAATTAAAATAATATTCCATTATGTTAAAATATATAACATTGAACTCATTCAAGTGAATTAAACAGATATTATCATAATTAACTACAATTTTACCTTGAATTGAGTCTGTGCCTCATCTAGTCTTTTAAACAAGACATCAGCTTTCTTGTAACAAGTGATAAATCCTTCAGCATTCCTGTCTATAATGGCGGGAAGATCAGATTGGTAGCATCTTCACTCACACCTTTGAAATGGTTGGGTATGCTGATAAATCTCTTCATCTCACGGAAATATTTAGCCTTGATCTCTTCAAATGGAGGTCTAAACTGTAACTGTTGTTGTCTACAAAAAAATTATACTTTTATTTTTATCTTTGAATTTTTTTTCATTAAATTACATTATCATGTTTATCCTTTTTTAAATTAGTGGTACAGTTTGTAAATACACTGTGCAAAAGTATTGCCGGTGAAAAATTAACGGCAATACTGTGGATTTATTTATTTTCGTGGTTACCATTTGTCGTGGATTAATGAACAAATTGTATTTTCTTGAATATTTGATTTCCTGGTTTCACAAAAGTCTGCATACAAGCCTATGAAAATTTTGTACTTGGTTTAACATTTAAATACACGTGGTTCACTTGTGCCTACGAGATCCACGAAAATTAGTATACCATAAATAATTATAAATCTACAGTATTCACATATTTATGTATCACTGATGTGGAGTTACATTCTTACTAAACAAAGCTGATTGACTTATTTATTGTTAGTTGACTTTAAACATAAGCTAAATAGCACATAGTGAATATATTGAGGTAATACAACTGTTGTGGATAACCTCTCATATGATAATTGACCTACCTGTATGTTAGCTCTACTTTGATTTCTGGTAAGTTTTCATTGAGAGCTTCGAGTCCCATCTGATATTGATGTTCCAATGCCTTATACAACTGTCTGTCCCAGTGGGCTTTCCATGGTTTCATCATGTCAGCAGAAAATCCCTGAAATTCAAAATTACTATATCTATTAAAAATGAAAACATTACTTCATATATTTCATGTGTCAGGATTTCTCTTCATCAGGAATGTTCAAAGCCAAATATTTGAAATATTTATTTATTTATCATATTAAGTTTATTGTTTAAGAGAGAATAACTTGAAACCCTTACACCTTTATGGCCTTATCAAGATCAATGGATTTTTGGTAATGCATAAAAATAAAAATAACATCACTGTATTGGAAGAAGTGCTACAGTCAATTTGGGATTTGACAGTCGAAATTGCTCCACTCTGCTTGACCAGTAAAACTCCATTAACAAATGTCAAACCCAAATTGATGGTGGCAAACCGTCAAAAGACAGTATGGTTATTGCTTAATTCACTCACCTGCTGAACCAATCCAGCCATCATGTGTCTTATATCCATTAAACTATCTTTCCATTTCTGTTGTTGTCTTAACAGGTCAATGTTCATCATCTGTGTCACCTGTTTAATAAAGCAGTAAATAATATAATAGGGTTTTTGTTAACTCTTTTACAGGTTTCATTGCTTTTACCAATATAAACAAAGTAACTAAATTTGAAGACTTTTTTTAGCTTTCACACTCTTTTTGTATAATAATCATGCTGAATTTAAAACTAAAGGCTCACACTTTCATTTCATTGAATCAAATGCAGCATGATAATAATGCCATCCTTATCCTTATTCATTCTTTCCCATGCACAGGAAGAGGAAAGTCAGAAGTGAACAATTTTTGTTTTTTTTAAGCAAAACATCAATTTAAGTGAGCTTCAACAATTAGCAAGTAAAGTTAGTTTAGTGGTGAGGAAAAGTGATTTATTTTCTTCAGGAAAGCTCCACATTCTAAAGCCTATGTAATAAGTGAAATAAAATTCATGGTAAGTGTGGCATTTTGAACTTACAGAAGAAAGTTTGGTTGGCTACTGAAAATTTTATGATCTGAAATTTATCAATTGAAATACTTGACACATAAAAGACTATTATCCCCTTTCATGGATACAACTTTAGACTTGCCTTATCAGTGATAGTAAAATGAGACTTTCTAAGTCTTCTATTCTCTGTTGTAAGTCTTTCCGCAGCTTTCTGTAATTTGTGGATATAGTTATCCAATTCCTCAGGATTATCCCAGGTAATCTCTACATTCTCTCCTTTAGTTTTACTTCCTAAAATTATACATACATGTACATGTATATGTAGAGATCTGTAATTAAGTCTTAAAAATGTATTTAAGTCAGAGTTATTGAATAAATAGATATATGAGGAGGTTGGAGGCACGTTTTATTTTATCCCCAACATCCTAAAATTTTAAGTGATTATTTTTCTATAATTGTTCAGGCTATTGTTCTTGAATAACCACTACCAATCAAATTTAAATAGAGGTGCCTTCCAACTCCCCTCCCCTATTATAACTCTGGAACAGTCCTCAGTTGAAGTAAATTAGTTTAAACTGATCACAATTTTTTTTAATCTTAAAGAATAAAATGAATACAAAAAAAAATAATGTTTCCGTTCTTTGGTTTTCTCCTTAAAAATAAGTCAAGTAACAATACAATTTCTTGCTATATGTGTCTATGAATATTATTTTGAGTGTACACATTTGATTGTGTGTGTTGAATGACAACTCTTGATGGTGATAAATCAAAGTTACGTTACCATGTCTGCAGGACTTCTAATGAAATCTGTTAATAAAATACAAATTTCTAATAAATACAGTACTTAATCTTTATAAAGTTTATCTGAAGAAACTAAGATATATGTTACCAGATCTAGGATTCTTGACAAGTTTTTCAAAAGATAGAGCAGAATCTAACATCATAGCTTGTTGACTGGGAATCATTTGTTGGTCAATAGAGTTGTAGAAATGAGCAACCTAAAAAGGAAAAATACAGATGTCAATATCACTTGCATTCAAAGATTATGAGTAAAATTTAAGTTAGAACCACATTGTACACACTACATATTTTATTACCATTATTTATAAGCAACACATAAATGAATGATTTTGTTTTTGTGTAGCACAAACTAAACAAGGCTTACTTATCTAACCAAAAAATGAAAGGAATAAGATATAGAAATGATAAGAAATTGGAACAAATATCATCCAAACTGTCCCCCCCTTTACCCAGATTTATGCAATTATTTTTTCTATAACTAGGAATTTTGGTCATAATCTTGGTATCATTTTCTGACATTCATGACTTCTGTAACATTATAACCTGTTTCAAAACCACTCCATGTCTGTAAAACTTTTGAGCTGTATTAGAAACGTGTTGTATTTTAGCTGGTACAGCAAACCCCATTGAGCCAAGCTGTCTGACCTCTCTCATCAAGGTCACCAACCTGTCACCATAGTTCACATGTAACTTTCCAGTTTTATGATTTAGTTCCATCAGCCTTCCACTGGTTTCCAAGCTAAATGAATAAAGTAATACATTTCTGATATCCCAATACTAAAATTTCAATTACCGTGGATTCATTTTTATATGAGGGATATGTATTTTCATGGATTTTGAGGTTATAGGTGAAGCACGAATTAAAGTGTCCAATATATATTTCCTACAGACTCTTAAGAAGCACTAAATCAAATAATCATGAAAATAATGTTTTTCCTTATTCCACGAAAATTGGTAGCTAAGAATATAAATGAATTAACAGTATTACAGCTGACCTTCTTGAGTGTGTACTGTGGATTCATATATTTTTAGGGTTCCAATTTTTGTGGATTGAGGAAAATTTAATGTAAGTAGATATTAGATTTCGTGGTTTTGCCAAAGTCTGCATACAAGCAGATAGAACATTTGTACTTCAATGAACATTTAAATTCATGGTTCACCTAAACCCACAAAATCATTTAAAATTGATATCTCACAAATAATAACGAATCCACAGTATTTCATGTAAAAAAGTTATTTTGCTTGTTAATCAGCTGAATTCTAATATTTTTATTATTAGTTATTGTAATTATGGAAACAAACTGGTCAAACAGGTTTTTTTGCCATCCTTTTGTTACCTGTCCTATGATTTGATTGGTTATAAATAATTTGTTAATCTTTCAATAGGTAGTATACAAAGGTGATATTTATTTAATGTCAACCTGGGAAATAGCAAACATAACTTTATTGTTCTTTGTCAACACTCAAGTATATATGTTGTAATGATTGATTGATTGTTTGGTGTTCAATGCCACTATCACCACTATAGGCTATTTTGCAGCGGTCAGTTTTTATTGGTGGAGGAAGCGGAGTGCCCTGGGAGAACCACAACTTTTAGGGAGGAAAAGTGACATTCCTAGCTAATTAAGATGGGAATTGAGCAAACCTGCCAAGTGCAGGGTTCGAAATTAACAACATCTGTGTTGACAGGCTAATGATACAGTAGTTGGACTACTTAGACCACTCGGCCACGGAACCCCCTTATATTGTAATGCTATACTGTTTTACATTGAATACTTCGAAGATCATATTCATAGTTTGTTCATACTTATAATAATCTGTATAGTGTTCAATTTCCCTGTATTTTATAAACTTAAACTAATATGCAAGTTATAGTTTAATGTGAGTCTTCAGCAATTTAATAATGGATTTGATCTGGACACAGATTACCGTAAGGCTAAGAACATGTGCATAATCTTAATCTGAATATTACCTTAGTGGATTTCTTGAATCATTTATTTGATCTAAAATGTCCCTGGACCAGTCATCAAATGATTCATTCCTCCATGTTCTAAGTTCCTCCAATAAATCATGTCCATCTTTGTAGAACTTTTTATACCCTGCCAAATCTCCAAGCAAAGTCTCTGCTGTTTTCATGGTTTCTTCAAGCTAAGTAATAACAAAAATCATCATGGTCAAATGTACTACGCTGCTAGTAGGTAATTTTGTTCGTCTGACAAGTCTGTTCATATAATGGTATGTTAAAATAATGATCAAACTTACTGGACAAACAAATTAACCAGACTCAAGGGTATAGCGTTTTGTTTTAAAAATTTGTATTCAGTTTGTAGTGTAACAAGAATAAAAATTGAATACTGATTCCATATTACTCTTTGTCATGATCCATTCACGTGACTAAATTCAATAATTGAAAATAAATTACATTAAATTTTCGCTGTCTGGTACTACCATACTTCAGCCATAAAAAAATTCCAGTTACAGGTCATGAAGGATATGTAGTGAAGAACTAATTATATATCTGAACACAATAAATTGGAACTATCATAAATTCCTTTATTCACAATATGAATACTTTATAATGAGGGTAACAATTCTAAGTTATTTACCTGGTTTATGTAACAAAATAATGGGAGATTGGTAATCAAATCCTTTCTTAAAATGTGTCTTCCATTGCAAAAAAAATTGGAATTGAAAATTTCTGTTTGTATATTGAAGAAAAAGCCCAGCAACAAATGGTCTACAGAATTTATATCTGCTAACTGATAAATCTATGTCTATAATGTGAGTTCCTAAAAACAATTCCTTTCTCTCAAAACAGACTTGACAAAACTTTTCATTTTAAAACGAATATTAAAAAAAAACTTTGGGCCTACCCTGGCTTCTGTTTGTCTAACATATACAATAGAATTGACAATTTCAGGTAGATTTTTCCCCTTTGGGATTCCTTTCCCACCAGCTCTTTGTCCTGTTCTCTTCTGAAAGTCATCTTCAGCTTCTCTAATTTGTACAGTCAACTGACCAAGTAAAGTTTCCCTGCAAACAAAAAGATTTATAGATAATCAATAGAGACACACATAATATATGTATTTAGTGATGCAGCAATCACAGTCTCTAAAGTTTTGTAGCATAAAAGTAACAAAATTGCAATCCTTAGTCTCAAGTTGCTTATACATGCAATACTTTGTGGTTGTAGAAGTCAATTGTGAAAAAAATGGCTATCTATACATGCATTACCTTAATGTTGATTGGACAACACCACAAATTTCAGTGCTTTAAATGATTTCAAAAGTATTATTTAAGTGGTTTATTTCAGTAGCACTAGAAATGAGATAACAGCATTGTATTTAAAAATTTGCATGCATCATTCATAAATACCTATTAACTGACTCCACTGACATGTTGCCAGTAAAATCAATTTGTGAAAGTTAATCGAAAATTGATGCAGGCAATTCTTCAAACACACCCATTCTATCTCCAATACATATGTTGGTTCAGCATATTTAGAACCATTTTTGAAATAGTCTTGCAGAATAAAAATTGTATGTCTGTCTTATTTGTTTTCATTTATTGTTTTATCATAAATCAGGCTGTTGGTTTTCTTGTTTGAATTGTTTCAAATTTTGTCATGTCAGGGTCGTTATAGCCAACTATACAGTATTGGTTTTACTCATTGTTGAAGGCCTTTCATATAGCTGTTAACATCCACATCATTTGGTATCTTTTAGATAGCTGTCTCATTGGCCATCAGACCAAATCTTATATTCTTTTAAACAAACAGTATGCCATCTATACGCAGCTTTCATTACTATCTAGATCCCCAAGTAGCCCAGGTTATAAAGGATCATATATTTATTCTTGCAAGCTTCAAACATGTCAATATTCCTAAGGAATCTTCTATTAATGCATTTAACATATTGTTATCACAAGAGTTTTCATAATGAAGTCACGTTAGGACATACTTTAAGCTTGCTTTCAATAATACAGTAAATGTATGACCTATACATGTATTTGAATAGTTTCAAATGGCCACTTCAAAGTTTACCTTTCAGATACCATGTCTCTGTTGATATTCTGTCTTTTGATTAATTCTTTATATCTCTGGAACTCTCGCAGCAACTACAAATGTAAGTATTTTAGAATGCCAATTTTAATTTGCGAATGATCGTTAATTCAACAGTTCATGTCTTCTTAGTTATCACTGATCCACAAAAACAAAATGAAAAAATGCACTTTCATACATGAAAACAATAAATTAAAAATCAATCTCCCATCAACAAAAGCATTTTTGCAGAAGATACTAAATCTGATATTAGTGTATCTATAACTATTAGCTCTACATGACTTATATGATTGAGTTATCAAGAAATATTTAAAATGGTGATATTGTTCTTGATAAAAATGCTAAATTATCTGAATTTTAAACTTATCAGTTTTCAAAATAGGTTTTACCACTACATTAAGTGTGATACGATATTTCTCTACTCGGGACAAATATTCAAATTTAAAACATGAGTCTTTTTGAGCTGTAATATATTACAAATTTAACTGTTGAGAGTGGGATATATATTTTATTGCACAAGATTAAGTGGTGGAATCTGTATATCTAATGATTTTTTGACGAAATGTAGACAAATTTTTCAAACATCTGCAAAAAGATATGTTGTCATCAGACATAGTCTCATATTTTCGTGACGTGACTAAAGGAAATTTTGAGAATTTTGAGATCAAGCAAACAAACTATGAAAAATAATCAACCAGTCAGGAAAATTTAAATCTGGAGAGAATTAGAGAAAACTTAAAAATAAAACTTACTTGCTGAGGATAACCTTCCAGTCCCTTCAATTGTTGCTTCAATTTCACAGCAATTTTCTGCTCAACAGGGGCCATAACTCTATCATATTGCGCTACTGCAGCATTCCACAATGGTTGTGTATATGGATTGTATTGGAGGGGATTTAATCCAAGAAATGAGTTGAATGCCTCATTAGTTCTCAGTTCTTTTTGTTCTTGGGAACTTAGTAATCTTATTTGTTGTTCATGAACAATTCTCAAGGTTAAAATCTGGAATATATAAAATATATGTTGTATCATCGATTGCATGTAACTATTTTAATAAACATTTTCAAAAGAGAAAGGGAATTAAGGCCTTTTTCGTTCCAAGAAATGAAGAACTACCACAACTTCTAATTGGAAATGCATAACATCCAAACACAGAAATGAATTAGTTTCTGTTAAATTTCTTTACAGCATTCTAGACTCATGACAATTTGGATGTTTAAAATTTGTATGGACACCTGTCTATTGTTGAATATTATTAGTCTTCAGATTGTCTTTTGTTTCCATTTTCTTTTTTATTCATATATTGCATTATCAATGTAATAAATCTATTTGTCCTAATATTTGCATATTTCACGAAATTATAAAATATGTTGATTTTATGGGGTTTTCCATCCATAACATAGCTAGCAAAATCGCATTATGTACCTCTTCTAATCTCTCAGATAATTTTTTCAAGTTGTCAGGTGTGTATCTCTCCCCTTTCCATGGATGAGCCTTGAAATGTTTCCAAAACTGTCCTGTAAGTGTTTCACAAACTCCTTGCCACCTGTCGCATATAGATACAGCAGACCTCAATGACTCCTTCACTGGACCAAACTTGCCACTCCATAGATCCTCTTCAGACAACTTCCTCTGTATATATCGACCCAGAGAGCCACCTGTTTAAAACATTATTTGGAGTATGAACTGATCATCTGACAAAGCTTGAAGTAAATTCTGTAACTAAAATATTTTATTTAAGTAATGTTATCTTTCACAACATTAGCATGTTTAGGACTTCTGCTAAACCAGATATGGTATAAATCACTAACCAGGTTCTTTTGTATTCCGTGTAATCAATAATTACTAACAAGTTAACCAATTCAGGCTTCTTTCCCTTTTTTCCTTTCCAATATGCTTTCAATCATATGTTTCATAAAACTTTAAAAAAAAAAAAAAAAAAAAAAATTACTAGTGAATTGATTTTTTTAGAAAGGTAAAGAGCCATATAAATCCTGGCTTGAAGGCAGAAATTATAAAAATCTATTTAGATTTTTGAAAAGTTGGATAATTTTTACTCAACTTGTCATTTCAACAAGAAAGTGCAATGGACAGAGTGCTAGACAGAAACAACTTCAATATTCCCTCGTTTCTTTAATGGAGGAATTAAAATCAATTTATTACCAATAACATCCATGAAATGTTTCATTCTTGGTTCAGGATAAAGGTCATATTCTATACATTTCCAGACATCATCCAGTGCATCTTGGGTAATATCTACCAGCTCCATAACATCCTGTAGTGACATGGCATCCAATCCACCAAAATCCTTAGATACAGGCTTAAATAAGTCAACATAGGTTGCAGCTCTCTCATCTCTCTTTGACAAATCTCCCCAGTACTGAAACTCATCTACTGGGCTCAAAATACCTGAAATGATTATTTTACATAATTAGAAAAATTTATCTATTTTTATTAAGGGCTATTCCATTAAAATGTGTGTGGGGGGTAGGAAGGGAAGTTTAATTATTGAATATGGGTCATGGGTCTTTTTTCAGTATGCGTCTATTACCA
The DNA here is from genome assembly GCA_017311375.1 of Mytilus coruscus. Taxonomy (NCBI): domain Eukaryota; kingdom Metazoa; phylum Mollusca; class Bivalvia; order Mytilida; family Mytilidae; genus Mytilus; species Mytilus coruscus. Next base: position 50,609,982 of record CM029597.1, read on the forward strand.
TTATACAAAATTATCTAAAAAATGGTTCTTGGTTGTATGGATATTTCGAAAGTCCCTTCCTACCCTCTCACATACATTTTAATGAAATAGCCCTAATGAAGGGATCAATGTTATCGGTGTTCATTATACAGAAAAATTAACAAAACCTTGAAATGGGGTGATGACTTTTTAAAATCTTTTTCCTTCAAGAAACAATTACTTTTTATTTCATGTACAGTCAAACCCTTCTAGGTTGAAGTTGAACTATCAATAGCATTAAAAACTAAAATTAATGTTTACAGAGCTAATTCAATATTAAGTATGGACAAACAGCTGTTAGGAAATATATGCCTTTAATTTTCTCTTCTGTTGATAGCTGGGGAAGTTCAGCCTAAATCTTTTTAAATTTCTTTTGCAGTGATCAGGAAGGTTGAGCGCCATGCGCCATTTGCGCATATGGAACAGAAATGGCGCATAGAGTGGCAAATGTAAGCGCCAGTCTGGCGCACGATATATTTTTCGTTTTGTATCTTAATGTTTAGATATCGTAAAATGGATTTCGATTTCGTGTCGCCATATTTGTGTACAAAACTGTGTTGTGTTCCCTCCAATGACAGGAGCACCACCTATATATTTTTGGGACGTCTCGGGCGTTTTTCTTCATGTTAAGGATAGCAATGTGCGGTATATCTGATTACCAAAAAAACTTAATTAATCATCATCCATGATCTAAATTTTCAAAGTAAACAACTTTAATTATGTGAAAGTTGGCTAGTACAGTTGAGTAATTTTCTCAAATAATAATCATTAAAGTAAACTTGCTATAATTTCGACTGAAAAACCCAAAGGCCTTTTTTTAATATAGTATTTGTCTCTATAAAAGGCGCTAAACCATGTAAACTGTCCTTGTCAATTTTTTGGTCTTTTGTTAAAGTTCGTTTGTACATTTTGTAAACATGCCTACAGCGAAATGTTGTTGTGTCTTATCAAAAAACGTTACTCTCTTTTGTTATTCTTGATAAAATAATAATAATATAAAAAATGTAGAGGAAATGCCTGAAACGTCCTCTAATATCCATCGTGAATAAAATATGGCAGTCTACAAAGACCCAAATTTAATGTCAAAGGAACATAAACATGTACAAGGCGATGGTACCAGTATTAACATTGTTAATAAAGGTTCTCGTAAATATTGCCGAGTCTGGGAGAAGTTATGGCCCTGGTTACTGTATGATGGCAGCAAAATGTACTGCAAATCTTGCCAAAAATCATTTCAACTAACTTGGAATTTAATTGGTCTTGTTTTCTTATTAAGATTCATTTCTTCTTTCTCCAATTTTGTGCAACAAAATCTAGGTCAGCTACTTTTAGTCTGCCATTGTCGTAGTTCTAGTAACTCAGTTTATTGTTTTTGCCCAATATTAATACAGAGTAACAGTTATAACTTTTATCTTTTATTATATTACTACTATAATTGTACTGTATGGTTTGATAATTAATATACATGTATGTTCAAGTTTCATGTTTTCTCAAAAGAATGAAATTTAATCAAATATCATAGATTTTTCAATAATTACTAGTACAGATTTTAAAAAATCAGTCCAGATCAGATGTCTATTCTTGATCTCAGCATTTCCTCATTAATGATTCTGTTCATTGAAGTGGTGTTGGTCTAGTCATATATTGCTCAGTTTTATGGTTTTTTATTATAAGTCATTAAAAGTTTAATTTCTGAGTGATGTTACATTTCATGAACTCATACGATGTCATTCTTAGTCACATCAGAGACATATATTCTTTTGTATGTCTTTGGTCACATACTCCATGAACTTAATTAACTTTTATTCACTGAAACTACAAAAGCACAGGAACAATATCCATGATATCAATTAATTTCGTACAGGTTAGTACCTTTTTGCTGAAATATACAATTTTTTTAATTTTTGTTATAAATGAATGGCCCACTCATTTGACAACATGGCCCATTAATTCTAAAAATGGCCCATTGATTTTATTTTTTGGGGGCCCTGGGCCCATAGAAAAAAAATCCTTCCAGATCACTGCTTTTGAATCACAATCAAAGTATGTTTTAAGTGGAATTTGACTCCTCACCAGTCAAAAGCGCATAAAACAAATAGCAATTTTTCTAGACTGAAAATTCATCTTGACTTTTCAGAGTTTTTAACACAACAGAGTTCAAACAAGGAAGCTCCTATTGTACATAAAAATAAGTTTGGAATGGTTCAAATTAACTGCTAGAAGTTCAGATTATCTTCAAACAACAGACAAATTAAGAATAAGATTTAATTTTATGAAAATAAAACAATTCTTCATTCATAAATCATATTCATAAAACTTCTCCTTAAAGATGTCATGTAGTTGTAGAAATTTTTTCAAATGCTTCCAGCTAAAGTCATTTTATTTAATTTTTGTTCTGTTGCACATATCTCCTTCAAGTTTTTTCTGTAAGACCTCCTATTTCTTGTTCTTGGTAATATTTGTGAACCTTTCTGATGTACTACTTACTTCCAAGATTGTCGGAATCATCTTCTTTTCCTCTACCTCTAAATGAAGGATCTTGTTTTCTCATTGCAGCTCCAAGACCGGCTTCCAGTTCACTGATCAAACTTTGTAGTTTTGGATCCAGATTTCTGCTCCACTTTCCATCTTCCAACATGAGTGGAGCATATACCTTTTGGACAGCATGATACAGAGTGTTCAATGGAGAGTCTACCATTGATGACACAATTATATTGTTATGAAGGTTATCTGGTGTTATGACATCTGGACGAATCTTGAAGAAAACTATCACCTGTTCCTTATTTTCATTAGGTTCAACCTGAAAATAATTTGTTAAATGTTACAATGAAAATATACAAGCTTTTCAACATTCTAAAAATAGGAAAAATCCTTAAATATGCTTACTAGGAAAGCAAACTGCTTTATAGTCCAGCATATATTAATAAATTTGTCAGGAATATCCATGAAATATTCGCCACTGGACATTTAGTTTACAAAATAAATCAATCTTGTATATGCAATTTGAAAACAATTAATATTATAAGCTTCTCAAGATATTAAAATGTGTGGTCATTCTTTGATAATAAGATCTATAAAAGCAGGTATTCAACATGTGTTTTTTAGTCACAGACTCACAAACAATTTATTACCTTGTTATAAAAATTAATCCGTTTTCCTTCATTTTTTCCAGCCAGGACTGTGGCATTACCATCATCTAAAAAATTATTCAGGGCCCTTGAATCAGCCAATGCAGAAATAGATCCATCAGACACAGCAACACCAAAATAATTGGCTGTTGTGGCCAACACATACTCTTTACGTGAATCTCCCGGCATTCTGAATTTACTTCATTTTCTATAACAAAAATAACAATATTAGCTACAATTAATACATGAGGTGTGAAAAAAGCAAGTAAACTTTTGCAAATATTGGTAAATACATGTGTCAAAAATAAATTATCTCTCTCTCCAAGTCATTTCCACTCGAGCATATTTTGCTCTGTGTTCCCTACTATCATGTCCATACCATTCCAATATGCAAAAATTTGACTTTAAAATTCAAAATCTTTTTTTTTGCTAAACTTTCAAACAGCAGAAATCCTTTAGGTAAGAAAAGATTTCCTTTCAGTAATATGCAGTGCATCATGCAATAAGAGTGTTTCTGTTTTTGTCCCTCAGTATTTTTATGTGTTTAGAGTGTCAATTTAAACCATATATAATTAGTATCCCATTAACATTATGAACAAATACCTGACCAGTTTTCAAAACCATAGAAAATATTATGTTGGTTGTTTACATTGAAACCTGAATTTCTGGGAGTTAACAGTAATTATTTTCTTTGCTGATAGCATGTCATATATACAGGTGAACCAATCATGCTAATGAACAACAAGTTTATATTTTGGGCAATGAGCTGACGATTGACTCCATCCATTAGTGTCCACAAAGTGCTTGCAACTTCAATATTGTCTGTCAGAAACAGGATTAACAGAATGCAAACTTTTTGCTGGTCCTTCATATTTGGGAAATTATGAACTAATTTGTAATATAAGATGGTGGAAAAACATTAAAAATTGTAATTAAACATGTTAAAAGACGAAACGAAGTATTTCTGAGAAATCAAAATATGTATGTCAAAGTTAAGGGTTTCCTTTACCAATAACATCGGGTCTGTAGGTCAGAATTTTAATAATTTTTTTTATGTTAATATCTGGGAAAAATTGTGAATGAATGTGGTTCTATTTTGTCACAAATTTTAGTTAAATAAGTTAGGGGTTACAACAAATGGTTCGTAGCTGAAAGGTTTTTGAGGAAATCCTCACAAAAAAAATATGACGGTAGCCATACTATTTTTTCTGTCTGGAAATCATAATATGTAGGTGTTAAACCGGAGCGTCTTTTTACCACAGAATACCACAGAACACCCAAAATATACCACAGAACTACACAAAATACAATAAAACTACTAAAATATACCACAGAACATTGAATTACTTTACAAAGTGCAAAACTAATAATTCAGAATTATATTATGATTATTTTTGTAATTTGGGCTACACTAATGACAGGACGATTGACTGGATGAGATATAAATTTCTTTAATGATCATAACTTTTTTATTATTTGGTAGTTTTTTTATATTTGGAGACCTTTGAGATACTAAACTATATTTTATAAAAATCTTTTAAAACAATTTATTGTCCAAAAAGTTTTTCAATAAAAAAAATTATTTTCTACAAAACATGATAAATAAATGTTTTCTGTAAAAATGTTTTCTACAAAAAAAAAAAAGGTTGACATGATGAATTTTACTGGCGCCAATTACACTATTAAGATTAAGTTTGTTCTATCAATTCTGTTAATAAATTTCAAAATAATCAACTATATACAAAATTGTCAATTGATTGAATTCTAATTGCCATCTGATTATGCAAGGTATAATTCATTTAAATGGTTTATTCTTCCTAAGTCTTGTATGTCAGTTGTAAGAAATCCATGTAGGAATAGAAGGAATAGTTGAATGAGCAAGGGATTCATCATATTAGATTGTCAAAACAGAATGCTAATTAACTTCAGGTAAATATCCATAAAACCTAACGAGTTAGTTTTCATCAATGTACACTTTGAAAATATTAATAGTAGAAAATATAAAAAAGTAAATGTCATAAATATACCCCAGAATTACAATTATTGCGACTTTAAATATTTTTGTATATTATGGTTTTAATATCAGTAGGTTTTTTTGGTATAGACCCAATAATAAGCCAATTCAGTTGGGGGCACAGCGATAGTGAGTCGACCCTAAATAGAAAAATTAAATTTATTTGAACAATAAATGTCTAATTATAAAAAGAATTAACAATAACAATAATATAATGTCTAAAGTATTTATATTTCGAAGTTCTGTGGTATATTTTTGGTATTCTGTGGTGTTCTGTGGTAAAAAGACGCTCCCGTGTTAAACAGTTAACTATAAGGAAAATATTTAATAAATCCATTCAATTTCATATCAGGTAAGGAATTTTTTACATTAAGTTAGTGGTAACAAAGGCATCTTAAGCGGATGTGGTCGTGACAATAGTTAGCCACCTTCTCCTATTATAAATTGATAGCAGACATTCCTATTGATAGAAAAAAGTTCCAGTGTTTTGCACTTGCATTGTCAAGGAAATTGTAACAAAGAGTCAACAAGTTGCAATATAACTACATGACAACATAATATTTGATTAAAATATTTATCTGGAAACATGTTGTTAAAGGCATGTATTGGCGAAACTTGTTTTATGTCAAATGTTCCATCATAAAACTATCACTTTACCAGCATGCACATATTTTCTGTCTCTTTCCTCCAGGAATGCAGAAATGTTTTAATGAAACGTTGGTTATGATTGGTTGATCTGGACGCTCTAACGTTTTCTCCAATCATAAAGAGACTAACAAAAACTATTCGGTATCCGGTTAAAGTTGATGCGCCTGCTCAGAAAGGTCATTTCCGCTTTCAAAAGGTTCTTAAAAAGTTCAATACTCATCGGATTACTTTAGAAAATCGTTATTTTCTACCATTTTTGCATCACAGTTATAGATGTGGTAAGAAATATATCATTCAAGTTTGCTCTCTTTTTTCTAAAAAAACAAAACGCTGGAAACATGGAAAACAAACGTTTTGGTACCTTTCTCTTACACAATTTCGTCGTCAGGGCACAGAAAATCGATGATTTATTTAGCGAAGAATTTTGTGAATTTCGCAAAATGTTACTTTTCCTATTTCTTTATAAAAGGCTATCCAATGATATTACTATAAATTAAGTAACATTGTTATGGAGAAAAGCCTTGAAAAGGGCTTGCAGATTTGGTCAAACTGTATCAAGTCTTCCCTATTTATAGAAATTTATGAAAAATACAGACATTAGTTTTGTCTGAATGGTATTGTTAGGTAAAAAGTCAACTGTCAAGATGAAGAACAGGAATAAAAGCCCTGTTCATTGATAATTTTCTATGTATTGTGTGCGATTTTGTCCCATGTACATTTACTCCATATCCTTTCATTTTCTATTGTATGTTTTTATGTGTGAAATAGAAATATGTTCTGTTTTTGGCTATTCATAAAATATGGTGATATAAGAGTCAGGCACAGTTTATTGATGCACAAATAATGGCATGGATTGGGTGCAGGTCATTTTATATTCTGAATTCTGCATAATAACAGCAACCACATGAATGACATGACCGTTTGGTCAAAATTTCATTCCTCAGCAAAGCCTTACATTAAGAGGAAAAATTACAACGGCATGAGATACATACAGGTTTAATAAGGAAGTCACACTCGGAGTGATAGAATTTTGGAGACAAATTTTAAATTAGAAAGTCGAAGTGACTCAAAAGAGAATATGAGGAAGAGGGTGTTATAGACTGATAAATCTTGAGCTTGGTCAATACTGCTCTAGTATTTTTGCCAATCTTTCATGTTTTTATTTTTACATTACTCAGCTTGCTTTAAGTTGTTTTGAAGTTTGGCTCATTGGGGTGCAACAACAGTGTCTGCAAGATTGTTAATCTTTTGGCTATACAAAGAAAAAGAAAGATTTACATATAAAATGATATATGTCCAGCTACAACACACAGAGCAAGGTGCTAAAACATGCAGCTGGTATTGTACTACATTTTTGGGGTTCAAATTTCAATTTTGGCCATGTTGGACAAGTCTGAAACCAGCTTATATATATATATATAATTACATGTTTAGTAGGTGAGGGTGAAGAAAAACGGGAACCAAATTTATGTCATATGTATCAACTCCTACAGTTTTCAACCCAGATCTCAAACTTCACAGGAAGATTGCACATAATTTGTATGATGAAATTGTGCACCTGCCATTATCATGATTATGGAATTGTATAAGGAATTTTTGCTCATTTTTCCAGACCTGGGAACTAAGTCATTTTCAGCAAAATTTATTAACATTAAAGACATCCGACACTAAAACAATTACTAAAATTAAAATGAACACTTTCATATTTGTAGGACTAACACAGAGTTCGTGAAATCTGTCGGTCCTGACCGCCAAAATGAGGCTCGGACCAGTATTTTGAAGGCTAGTGGCGGTCCCAATGACTGATGTAAAAACGGCCGTTGCAGTGCCTATGTCGGCACATTTTTACATCGGTAATTAGATGTACCCGCGACTATTTCCAGTACATTTTTTACATCGGTCATCAGATGTACCCGCGGCTAATTTCTGGTACTGGTTTCTGAATTTTATTATAAACAAATCAAAGTGGCGAGCCACACGTGGCCTTTTAAATTTGTTCATTAAGCCATGCCTGGCAAACAATCGGCAGTAGAACCTTCCGATGAAGCCAACAATTACTGTCACAACTGAGAAATGATTCAGATGATGAAATGGACAGTGAAGATGACTTTGAATTTAAGAACAATCAGAAGACCAGAACTGGTCCTTCATTGTTAATTTGCCAAATAAAGTTATTTTTCGATAACATATGTTATTAGTTTTATTTCAAGATAAAATTGACAGATTTTGTAGGACAGGCAAAAATTTTGTAGGACTGACATATAATTGTGCTTTGTCAGTCACATGACTGACGGGTCAAAAAAGGTTTTGGCGAACTCTGCTAACAGTTATGTAAAGTAAGACAAAAAGTCACAATTCATTTTGAGAGAAATTTATTGTCTTCTATCAAATCTCTCAATATCTATATATGTAATGTCTGTCATATGTATATTGTATTGGTGTTGACTGTTTTGTAGGTATGTATGCATGATTTAAACGTTGAAGAAGAGGAAGAATCAGAAGGTCATCTTTTCAGTCAGTTGAATACTTTGGTAAATATTGATATTCAAAATTGTGTTATGAGTATTCCTACACATGTGTTTATTTTTTATTGGTTTTTGAGTAAGCAAGTACATAATGTACATTGTAAGGTCAAGTTTCAAGCAAAAACACACTTATAATAAAAACATACCCATAATAAACTTAACAAACCATTCAATTTGCCAGTTTTGCACACAAAAATCATCTAGTAAAGTAGTTCAAATAATTTTATTTAGCAATTTAGTTGAACTAGAATGCTATTGAATAAAAACAAGATTAATGACATGTATGTACATATGACTGTAGTTCAAATGTCCCTTAAAATACTAGTGTCTATAACAGCTGGTCTATAAAATTAGCTAGATCTTCAAATGATTTTTTTTTAAAACATTTATTACCCCTCTCCATATATACATGTATTACTATCACCTTGGAATTGTCAGTCCACCAAATATTTTCTTCCTATTTTTTTCAGAATGACTTTTCATATCATTTTAGCACTTTTTGGATCTGTCAGATACCTATTTCCCATGCTTCCTGTTTGTCAATATTTTGAATGAACTTAACAATTTTCATCACACAAATTACTCAAACGTGACCCTGTCTCCCAAGCAACATGGCGAACATGGACAGAAATAGAACATTGGCAATTTGCGGTAAAATGCAAGTTTTGTGTATTATCTTTAAAACCAAGATACACAATCATGACAATGTAGAGAAAATCTGACAGGGTCAGAAATGTTCAAAATGTTGAGACCTACTTAATTATATCTATTTACAACAAAACCTTCAGACAATTTTAACATGTTTAATGAGTTATTGGTCAATTTTTCCATATTATCTTGAAAACTATTATAAAAAGATAGAAGCTTTAAATAACAAAAATGATCAGCAAGACAAGATCTACTATTAAATCTAGATTGCTGAAATTGTTGATTGACTCTTTACAGGATTTATTATCCTTAAATCACTTTTTTGCATTTTTATATTGGTATTATGTCGTCATCGTCAACCGAAGATTCGGTTTCCGGACAATAACTTTAGTATAAGTAAATAGAAATCTATGAAATTTAAACACAAGGTTTATAACCACAAAAGGAAGGTTGGGATTGATTTTGGGGGTTATTATAGTCGTAACAGTTTAGGAATTAGGGGCCAAAAAGGGGCCCAAATAAGCATTTTTCTAGTTTCCAGACAATAACTTGTGGAACAGTGTATGGACCTCTCTGAAATTATACCACAAATTTCCATACCACAAAGGGATGATTAGGATTGGCTTTGGGGGGTAATGGCTCAAACTGTTTAGGAATTACGGGAAAACAGGGGGAAAAACAAGGGTTTCCTCGTTAATGAACAATTACTTTTAAGTACAATGTTTTATGTTTGGATTACCTCCCTTACACTGCTTTTAAATTATGTATAAAGAAATGTGGTATTGTCTTGAGGTGATTAGCTGTCAATTTATTTTTAGAAGTTACTATTAAAAATGCTGATTAAGGAATATTAATTTTAGACATGATTATGTATGTCATTTTCTATTTTAAGACTTTTATGATGTATTTAAATGGGTAAAAGTTCTTCGACTTCAGTTATTCTGTGTCAGAAACCTATTATGTGTCAAATATTTAATTACAATCCAAATTCAGCCCTGTATCAAGCACGAATATTGTGTCCATTTTTGCCCCAACTCTTTAGGGTTGGACCTCTGCAGTCGTATCCAGCTGCGCTCGGCAAAGCATTTTATTACCTATTATCTTGAACAGTACAATAGATAAATAGAAATTTAACATGTTTATATTATAGCAAAATGATCTGCATCAACAAGTCAAGATCTACAAATAAGCCAAACAGTCCAGGCAATTACTGAAAACTGTAATATTACATTAAAATGTAATATTACATAAATCTGTAATGTTATAAAAACTGTAATATAGGGTTTATATTACTGAAAGTTGTAATATTATAGTATTACTGAAAACTGTAATATAAGGACAATATTACTAAAACTGTAATATTACTGAAAATTGCTATCTTATCAAAAATGTAATATAGTACTAATTCCCTATATCTCATGAAATATAACTTCCTGAGAGCATTTGAGTATCAAATTACATAGCCTATAAATAGTGGTGCAGGATTCATTTCATCATTTGCATTTGAGACAATGGAGGTACCAGAGAGGATAGAAAATGATGTGGAAATCTGTGAAAGTGAAGGGTAAGTAAATAGTTTTCTTTTCTTTTCTTCAATTTAGAAAATTTTTCAAAGCATCTCAGTAATTTTACAAACTTAATGATATGTAGACTCTTCATTCTAATAATTGTTATTCTGGTGAAATGTCTATTAAAAGAGTGAAACGCTGTTAAAGTGATGCACCCTACAAATTGACAAGTGAAAATAATGGGGATAACTGTGGTAATATTAGAATTTTGTGGAAGATGAGAATTACATTATAATAATAATTAGAACATGTAGAAATACTTCTTCAATATTTTGATGAGAATTATTGATGTTATGGTTTATTATTTGAATTGAGAACAGTATAAAATAATTTTATTAAATATTATGTATAAGTTATACAATATATTTCTTTGTTTCATTTGAATGTTTTGATATTATGTATGTATATTGGAAAAACTTAAAATGTGTAAATTATGAAACAAACAAAAATATGATTTATATTTGTAAAATTTAAAATACATTGCTATAGCATGTACTTTATAGCTAACTATATCATCAATATATGCTATACTGAGTTACATTTCATGGTTTATTGTGTTAAATAAGTGTTCCAAAAGTTTTCTCATTGCCAGTCATACAAGATCTTTTTAATGTATTAATAGTATACAATGATGAATGCATGGATAGCTGGTTTTGGAGCTTAAAACATTTTCAGGACGCCCAGATGGATTCAATTCTATTTTTAGACTATTATATATTATTCTTAAAATAATAAAAATAATTAAAAAAAATCAAAAGTTATTGGCATACATAGGTGATCAATTTCTCATCAGGTCACCTGAGTTAGAAAAGATAATACTTCAATTAATGCACTTTTTAAATAGGAGTAAGTAAAGGCAGAAATGTGCACATGTTGAGTGACCTTTCAACTTTTACATGTGAACTAGCTATTTACTTCCAGCCAAGCTAATTTTGAGTTCAGAACATAAATTTTGTTGAACATTAAAATGTTGTAATCCTGAATATGCATTTAACTTGCTGTTGGATATCTAAGAGCCATTTATTCAGCAACCTGTGTTAGTATTTGTACACTTTCGATTGTTTGTTCGTATTGCTTGACCGGTATGAGTGTAATTTTGCTATACAGATTTGATTTAATCTGATTTTTTATATTAATTCGGACAAGAGAGGGTAGACTTGCTACAATTCCTTTCTTTTATTTATTCATACTACTTTATATTGATTGATTGATGGTTGCTTAACGTCCAGTGGTCACTACTACTTAATATGTTTACCAAAGGATTGGTTTACTGAAAACTGCCATGATAGGTAATGAATGTTCCAGTATATTGATTCTGCAGTTGTCAGTATAATGGCAAACCATTGTTATAACAGAAAAGTGGTATTATCAAAAGATATTATTTTCATATCTTTCAGATAAGAATGATTTTTTTTTGTGCAGGCTGAAATCATTGTATTAAAACAATGAAAAAAGGCAAAAACCTTTAATAAACTTAATCAGATAAATCAAAATCTGACAGATATTGTTTGTGGTTTTTAAGAAAAAAATAATTATCAAGTGGATTTTGCTGCTAATGGGAAAGCTTTTAATTTTTATTGTAAGATTTGGTTTCATCTTTAAGATTATTGTCAGAAAGAATCACATAAATACACACCAAACATTTATAAATAATGGGGGAACTTAATTTATTGACACAGCAGGTGTTCTTTTTTACTGGTTAAATCTCATCAAAGTCAGGATATATACTAATTACCACATACAACTTGCAATTAAAAGAAATCTCTGATAATAGGATTTGTTGACTTGCTACATGTGCTTCCTAATTATTATATGTACATTGTCAGTAGCCTGGGACAGTCATCGTCATGACTGTTTACTGCATAAAAAAAATAAAAGAAAGGAAATTATAGCAAAAGTCTTTAGGAATTTTAACTGTGAAGAGATGTGAACTTATAAGATAAAATACAATTAAAAAAGCAATGAATTTAACAGTAGAATGCATATGATCACCAGAATGAGACCTGTCACATTGGCAATTATAGCATATTGTCCTATTTTGATATCATTCCACAGCATGTCTATTTAGCGAATTATTCAAAAAAAAAATGTGACCCATTTGAAACAGTAATACATACAGCTGGAAGTACAGCTATCTCATAAACTAAAATATATAATCATTACTGTTGAAATTAAATAAATTTACAATACATGTACCGGTAAATGAATTATGAAGTAAAGGCTAATGAGATTTTTTTGTCAAGATATTGAATTTCTATAGCATATCAGATTTTGAAAAGTTAAACTATTTTTATCGTATATTGGTATGAGGTTGGCGTCGTTATCGTCGTTGTAGTCTTCGTCCGAAGACACATTGGTTTTCGCACTCTAACTTTAGTTTAAGTGAATGGATCTCTATGAAATTTTACCATAAGGTTCAATACCACAAAAGGAATGTTGGGATTGATTTTGGGGGTTATGGTACCAACAGTTAAGGAATTAGGGGCCAAAAATAAGCATTTTTGTAACTTCCAGACATAACTTGTGTGTTAGTGTATGGATCTCTCTGACATTGTACCACAAGGTTCCATATCACAAAGGGAATGCTGGGATTGATTTTGGGGTAATTGCCTCAAAATTTTAGGAATTAGGGACCAAAAGGGCAAAAACAAGCATTTTCTAGTTTCAGGACAATAACTTGTGTGTAAGTGTATGGATCTTTATGAAATTGTACTACAAGGTTCCATATCACAAAAGGAAAGCTGGGTTTGAGTTTGGGGTAATTGCCCTAAAGGTTTAGGAATTTGGGGCCAAAAGGGCCTAAAACAAGCATTTTCTAGTTTCCAGACAATAACTTGTGTTCAAGTGTATGGATCTCTCTGAAATTGTACTGCAAGGTACCATACCACAAAGGAAGGCTGGGATTGAGTTTGGGGGTGATGAATCATAAGGGGGTTCAAAAAATTTGGGGAGGCATTTTTTCCTTTTTTTTTTTAAAATTTTCCATTTTAAATTGGTTATTTCTTATTTATATATAAAAGAAAATAATAATGATATGGTTTGAATAGGTAAATTAAAAATTTTTAAGTTCTTAGACCACATTCATTCTGTGTCAGAAACCTATGCTGTGTCAAATATTTAATCACAATCCAAATTCAGTGCTGTATCAAGCTTGAATGTTGTGTCCATACTTGCCCCAACTGTTCAGGGTTCGACCTCTGCGGTCGTATCAAGCTGCGCCCAGCGGAGCATTTTATTTTATTTATAAATCTCTAATTATCAGAAATTTTGAGAAACAGTCTGTAAATGCAGCATTTTCAAAAGTAATGGGAATGTGGGAGGAAGCCAATTTGATTTTGCAGTTGTGCATAATACTAGCACGGTACAAACTAAGTCAGATGATAGAGAAATTTCTTAAACCACTTATCACTCAAAGACACTATAAATCCCAGATTCACAAATATATTTCCAAAATCTTATCTCGGCATGTTGTCAGTAATATGTTATAAATTATGTGGTCACACTTTCTTAATTGTAAATATAACCACATGTTGACTAACTAGAATAACTTTAATCAGAAGATCTGTACACATAGAAACTATTTGTCTGTTCTTCAAGCTTCATTGTTTCAGTTTACTTATTGAAACAAAAAAAATTGAAACTTTGATTAATTTCATCAATTAAAATTAAAATTAAAATAATTTACTACACATAATAAGCTTATTAAAATTCCTGCTGTTAGAAATAAGACTCCATATTTTTGAACTTGCAATCCTGGACCAGAAATTAGGCATTAGTGCTAAATGACTTAATGACAAGTAATATTTTATAAGGCAACCTACATTTTTAGCTCACCTGGCCCACAGGGCCAAGTGAGCTTGTCTCATCACTTGGTGTCCTTTGTCCTCATCCATTAAAAAAAATCCTCTCCTTTAAAACTACTGGGTCAAATTAAACCAAACTTATCCTAAATTATCCTTAGGGTATCTTGTTTAAAACGTGTATTCTATGACCCTCAATCAACCAAGATGGCCGCCATGGCTTCAATTAGAACATGGGGTAAAATGCAGTTTTGGCTTATATCTCTGAAACTAAAGCATTTAGAGCAAATCTGACATTTGGTAAAATCTGAAATTTGAAGATTGCCTGCACTGAAATTTTCAGGCGCATCATACAACCCATTATTGGGTTTGTTCCTCTGAATAGATAATTTTAGGAATTTTTCCAGTTTTTGGTTATTATCTTGAATATTATAATATATAGAGAAACTGTAAACAGCCAAATTTTTCAGCCAAGTAAGATCTACAAATAAGTGAGCATGACCCCATAAGGAGTTACTGCCCTTTAAAGTCAATTTTACAATTTTTTACAATTTTTGTAAATTTTACCAAAATCTCCTCTGAAACTACTAGGCCAAATTAAGCCAAACTTGGCCTTAATCATCTTTAGGGTATGTAGTTTAAAAAATGTATCTGATGACCCTGCAAATTAACCAAGATGGCTGCTGTTGCTACAAATAGAACATCGGGTGGGGTGGAATGCAGTTTGGCTTATATCTCTGAAAATAAACCATTTAGAGCAAAATTGACATGTGGTATATATGTTCATCAGGTCAAGATCTATCTGCTCACAAATATTCATACGCATCGGACAAATTGCTGTTGGTTTGCTGCCCTGAATTTGTAATTGTAAAGAAATTTGCATTTTTGTATCATCTTGAATATTATAATAGATAGAAATGAACAGTAATCAGCAAAAATGTTCAGGAAAGTAAGCTTTACAAATAAGTCACATGGTAAAATTGTCAATTGATCCTTCAGAAGTAATTGCCCTTTAAAGTCAATTTTTCACAATTTTGTAATCTTTACAAAATCTTCTTCTCTGAAACTTCTAGGCCAAGTTCATTATCTCTAAGATATTCGATATCTTCAATATTTTTGGTATGGGTGAGCAGCTGAGACATCAAATACCCAACCTTTTCATATATTGTGTTTATCAAAAATATATACCTTGTCATATATTAATTGACAAAAAACAGAACTATAGATATATTTGGATATTTTTCATCTTCTAGTACATTAGTGTACAGATTTATTTGGGGTCCCGCTCCTCATCATGTTTATGTTAAGAAGCAACGCAATCATAACAATCACACTTAACTTGTAAATTAAATTCGTCACATTTTAAATATCTTCCTCTATTTTCCCCTTTTTTTATCTTTTAGGATGAAGAAATGTCAATTTCAATAGACAATGAAATATGTTTCGTAAGATAAATGCAGTAAAACCCCAAAAAGTTACACTTTCACCAAGTTTTGCATTTTAAATGAAAAACTGATAAAAAGTTACATAGCCGTTCCCTCTTAAAGAACGCTGACTCTGCTGACTCTATGGAATTTCTTTTAATAATTGGTATCATGTTTCATGTATACAAACCTTTTAATGTTAACTAGGTGCAAATGTCAAAATGGTCAGATTTATAGCATCTATAACTAGCATCAGTTGAAATACCACATTGGAATAAATAGAAATTAATTGGTTTGACAAATAACCGATGCATTTACTACTTCGGTCTAACTATACTGACATCTGATTAGTTTCAGATACTTATGATGTACGGTAATCAAGCAAGTGAAAATATCAACCTATTGATATATATTAATCTGAATTTCTCACCCTTTTCATAAATCATGGAGCATGAAATAGTGAACTATTTCAGCGGCTCATCCCTACCACTCATTTAATAGTAAGTGCCCCCACTAGCACAATAGACCGAGGTGATTGACTTATACTCTTTAGAGCCTCTAGTTTAGCACTTAAGGAGGCATCTTAAGTTGAGGATTTCTTTTGACTTCTGTGCTTCTCAGGGTTGGCATATTAAAAAGTATCTTATATATTTTGCATCCTTATTGTTACGCTTTGAATACTAATTAAGTGAAATATGAAAGAAAATAAAACACAAAAAAAAATTGAAAAGGTGTGGGGGGATTTAATCTTCAAGCTCCTCATTAGAAATCATTTATTGCTTAAGAAATCCAGTTGTTATATTCTGTCAAACAATAGTGGATAGAGGGCGTATTTAAATCTAGCTGAAACAAATGGCAGTTAAATAAAGTATTATAAAGCATTGAGAAAGAGGTTTTTTTTTAAAATTTATTTAATTGAGAAGCTAGGGTTGCTATTTAATTGGTTTTTTAAACTGATAGAAAAAGTTTTCTTAGGACTGAATATTTCTCTTCTAATGTTAAAGATTCTCTTCTGATGTTAAAATACCATGGAAGTATCATTTCATACTATAATACAATATTTTTAAATATGACTAATGAAGCAAGATTTAAATTTTGTATACCTGTGGTGAGACTGATATAATTAAAATTATTGTAAAATTTATAAGCACCATGTATAATTCTAGAAATGCTTTATTGAGTACTTAATAACTTTGTGGTACCACCTCCTCAGCAGAGATTATATACATTCATTTATTATTGTAACAATATTTTCTTTTAATAATGGAGGGATATACAGTTATATAAATAATGTCTATAAATGTGGTTACATTATGTTTGTATGTTTATGTATAGTCAATGTCTATTGTCTTGGTAACAATCCTATAATTTTGGATTTTGAACCAATAAATTATCTTATCTTATCTTATCTTATCTTACAATGTAACAAAAACCAGGTGTCTGTACATGTGTTAATACTTGGACTTTCCCACATGACATAGACACTTCTTATCAGTGATCATCAGGGATATAAAATTTACACAAACAATTAGAACTTGAAGGAATGTAACCTCCAGTGGTGCAACCATTATGAAGTGACAAATTACATTAATTTGATCACAATAATTTGTAGAACTTATGTTAAATTATTATTAAAGACTCATCCCATTTCTGCCTGAAGATATTTGAGAATAAAAATAGTTCATTACATTTGACATGAATGTTTAGTGAGAACCCAAACAGAAATAATAACAATTACACTTTGCATATTTTGTTAACGAAACTTGTAAATATATAAATTAGATGAAATTGTTCTTTTTAAGATCAAGCTTTTCATTGCCTTGTTAATTGTTTTTATTTCTTTCAGAGCTTGAAGTAACTTTTGTATGGTTGATAATTATTCAATTAATTATGTTAATAAACAATTTTCTTCACTTTACATGTAGTAGATAAATAATAAGATGTGGGGAATAGGTCATCATTTGACATTCTTTGGATTGGTTATTTATTTTTGTGGACTAATAGGACAGATTATTTATTTTGTGCACTGTTGAAGCATGATTTTTCATTTTTATTAAAACGAAGGACTTTTATTCCTGTACACAACTATTTCCTTCATTGTCCTGTGCCCAAAAAACCATTTCAAGTGGTCATCCCCTTAGCTCAGATTTAACTGCTACCAATATGTTACCAAAATATTTCTTGTTCCAGTGAAACCCCACTAACAAAACATCAAAAGGCACTAGAAAAGACTTGCAGGATATGTGGAAGTTTAGATTTGCACAAGTCATCTCATCTTAAGTATGAATTTTCTGTGGAGCTATTTGAAATTTTGAAGTTGATGTCAATTTGGACCAACCTGCAATTCACCCGATTGCTATTTGCAGATCGCACGAACTCCTCTTATTGAAGTATAGGAATCTAAAAGCTACCAATCAGGAGCAAACCTTCAAAACAAGCATCAAGACGGTGATTTTTACCCTCATACAGATGAATGTAATATATGCTTTATTAATAAATGCCGTGGGAGAAAAAGAAAAAGACAAGGTGTGAAAAAATTGATATTATACCATTAAAATGTAAGAAAACAGAAGATCTGAATGAATCAATTGATGATGAAAACCAAACTTTAGTATCACAGACAATGCTAGAACAAAGCGATTCAGAAATAAGGCAGTGCTTACCAGAAACTTTGATTTCTGATTTTGAAACCTTCAATTTAAATGCAAGGAAAGACTTCCTTACTAAACTTGTCAAGCATTTGTCTAGTGAAGAATTGTCAGAGCTCATGTTTACAATAGGAAAAGATCAAGAGAAAAGTTTGAAAGATGATATTGAAAATATTTCACAGCAGTATAAAGATCACACGTTTTAAAAGAATTCCATGCAGACAATTGGTTGTCAAAGCGTAATATGCCATTGACACGGTTTATTGAAGGATTTACAAACTTTTCAGTAACTGTTTGAATGAAAATCTGAAATAATCTCTCTGTAGGATAATTGAACAAATTTATGCATTAAGATACCAGAAGCTTGTTTCTCCTATCTCATTCCTACTTTCTCTTTATGTGTATTCAAAAACAAGTAGTAGATTAGTTGTTAACTTTTTGAGCAAATCTAGTCCAAGTGGTACAAACAGTACATTGCAAAAATGGATTTCTAAATCGGGAACAACTGCTCCTCCCTGTCCACCTGGAACTATCATGGCTGCCTTTGACAATGAACAAGTTGTAGCATATAAGAGAGGAAAATCTCCAAACCAAAAGTCTAGATCTTCTGTCATTACATCATTAATATATGCTGCTATAAATTCAGATGACAACATGCAGACCTTCATTCAAACACAGGATGAATTCAAGCCAAAAACTGGTTCAAATTGTCTCACTTTGATGAAAAACTAAAACTTGCTGAAACAAAAGAACAAAAAGAAAGGAAAATCCATGCTGAAAAGATTTTAAAGGACAAAACTATTTTTAAGGGAATAAAGGAAATAAGGGATCAAGACAACAATGAATATGAAGAACTTGAAAAATTGCATTATGAACAACTATATCATTTCATAAAACATGCAATTGAAACCGTTGTTGAAGAACATACAATGGAAGCGTCTGAAAATGCATTTTGGATAATATAGACATAAATACACACAATGAAGAAAGAAGGAAAGACATTCTTATCTGCACATTATGTGGGACAGAAAATACAAGGCGAAAGCTGGTCTGTGAAGGATGCAAGAAGAGAGATGGAATCAAAGAGGCAAGAACAAAAAAGTCTGATGGTCATTGTACCACTATGTCATCCACAAATACCAAAACAGCTTCTAAAACACAGGCAATTTCGCTTACTGACAATTTAAACCAAGATAACTATTCAATATACCTGCATATTCTATCAAAACCCTACATCTGTAACAATTGGTATGCATACACGTTTCCGTAACAACAATGAATCTGTCTCTCTTGTAATGATATATATATTGGTATAAATTGTTGCATCAACAGATACGGACGAAATTGGGCTTTTGTTTGTTGTTATGGAAGACCTCACAGTTTATACCACAAAATTTTAGAGGAATCTATTCTATGTAACTACTGCCAGCAGCCATTTCAATCTCGAAAGTTATACAAGGACCATCATAAATCTTGCCATCAGAACTTAACACCATCCTGTTCAAGGAATTCGATTGGGTATACATGCGCATAGGAGCAGGGCATTACGAAATGAATGCTTTAAAAGCATTTTTTAGTTTAACTGGGATACCCTATGTAGAAAAAATGTGTGAGCTCATGGGATTTAACTCAGAAAATGCTAAACACTTTGCATGTAAAACATGTAAAGACCATCATCTAGCCTGGCAACTATTGCTCACTTTTCATACTGCTGATATAAACGAAATGGTCATCCCTTTTGTAAGAAGTCTGATGAATACCAATGATGAACCAACAGTTGAAAATTATTTCAAATTCTATAAGCAATTTCAAGCACAAAATCCAAACCATGCATATCTCCATCTCCAAGTATGCAGATATTCCCAGGCTGTTATCAACTTTCGCATGGGAATTCGACGAAATAATGCCCAATTAGTACATAGTGCAAAATTTCACCTGAAAGAACTTTTTATGGCGCTGTCATCCACATTACCAAAATATTGAATTATTTGATTCAATTCAGTATAAATTTATGCCAGAAGAAGTAAAAGCCTCCTGGGATAACAATACATCATTTTCTGTAAGTGGAAACAAGTCAAAGGACAAGATCTTGATTTTATCTTAGAAGAAAAAACAAGGCAATTAAACAGTATTTACCAAGTGGAAGTGTGCCATCTGATGAAACCTGGAGAAATATTTGCTGCAATCTTAAATTTTTGAAACCATACAAGAAAAATTAGCAGAAATTCTGGGATTAGGACAACAATCTGATTATGGAACTAAATTAATTGATATTTCCAATGCCATAACTAGTTTTCGCCAGTGCTTAGAAAACATCTTGCTGCTATGGTTGATGACCACCAGTCTGTAAGTGGGAGAAAACTTCATCCCAGTCTTGTAAAATTTCTAGAAACATCCACCCAAAAAGACAAGATAAAATTGACTCTAGCATTCTCGGAATAAATATTGAAAAATCAAGTGGACCTGTTTTTATTACTGATGATGAAGAAGAACTACACCAGAAAAAGATGACTAAAGCAGAGCTGAAAATAATATAACAAAACTGATTGAAAAACTTTCTGAAAATGTTGAACTCCAAACCCATTATGTGGCTATAATAGAAAGTTTAAATGACACAAACACAAATAAAGACACATATCTAACTCTATACTTTGAACTAAAGGATGTTACTGCAAATTCAACATCTGATTCCTAAAAGAAATAAGAAAGTATGGTTTTCTCTCGGTATACTTATTTATATATGTATATATATATATATATATTTCTATGTTTGCAGAGTTTTGTACATTAATCATTATTTGTGCTGAAATAAGATCTTAGCTTCATTCTACATTTATTTTCATAAACTTTTGCAATCATATAAATTTAGATTTTTATTTTATGTAGAACTGTAATATGATCTTATAATGCACAGTGTAAATACATGTACATATTATTCACATGCATAAATCATTATTTAAAGTTGTTTTTTTTATATATCATAATACTGAAACTTATTTTTAGTGTGTCTTATTTAGCAAATATTAAAAGGCTGAAACCAAATGTACAGAAAAAATGTATAGATATTTTTGGAGTTGACTGTTCATAATTCATTGTATAGAATCCAAGTCATCATAGAAATATTGCTTCGTTATTTTTGTTAACTAAAGGATGTTACTGTAAATTCAACACCTGATTCATAAATCTGTATACATATTTATATATAACAGGCTATTATTTAAACTTGAATTGTTTTAATTATGGAATTGCATAATTTCTTGTGCTTGAGATTCTTAATGTTTATTCTGTATTTTAATGTTCTGTGTGGCGCACAACACTTTCTATTGCAAAGATAGAACATTTTCAATAGAATGTACTGTGTGGTTCACAACACTATCTATACAAAATATATTGTATGGAAAGTGTTATTCGCCGCTGAAAACATTATAATACAGAATAAACATGAAACTTATTAAAATTTCAAGCACAAGAAATTATGCAAATTCCATAATTAAAAATAATTCCAAGTTGAAATAATAGCCTGTTATATATTTCTACATGAAACATTACTGACTGTTGTAAGATAATGTAAACTCATTTGTATAAGTATTACACTTAACATTTATATTACATTTACTGTAATATTACATTTTACTATAATACAAAATACTGTAATATTACTTTTTACTGTAATATTACATTAATCTATAATTTTACATTTTACTGTAATATTTGTGAAAATCATTATTTACCCTAACATCATTTTGATTTAAGATCAACTTTTAAAAAGCTTTTATTTTCTCCTTCCTTCATTAACGATAAATGTTTAAAATTAATTTAAATATTTGCAACTTCTAAAGAAAAAAATCATTGTTACCTCTGTCTATTACTTTTACATTTATTTAAACTCCTTCATTTTCACACATCCTAAATGCAGATGTAAGCCTTTTGTATTTGGGATTTAATGAATATGCAACTTATCATCTGAGAATCTAAATTTTAATTTAACGAAACAAGTGGTCAAATTAAAATGTACATTGAAATTTCCCTTTCCTTTTAATTTTTTCCTCTAATTCCGTCTGTCATAATTATATTAGAATGACATTAACGTTTATATTAGTTTATGTACTTGTGTAGCATGTTATGTTTAAGAAATAATTCTTTCAGGCTCATGTTAACATGGGTAGGCATTATATTTGTCAATATCTTTATACCAAGCAGTGTTAGCCAGATGTAAAATGTTTTTCAATTGTCTGAATCTAGTCATTATTATGTAATGAATATGCATATTATGTAAATGTTAAATTTTAGTAATACTATTAATGTCGAAAAAATTGTTTAGTCAATTGGATGTTTTAGCAAAGGATTTGAGTATCAAATTCAATCAGTATTTGATCAGAAAATGAATATTGACAGATTTTTTTTTAATATCTTTAAATTTCCATTCCAAATAATGGAAATATTTCTAGTTAAATGTATACTATACATTGATGGTTTGCTTCTTTATACAGATCTGAAACAGAAGATATAATTGAAAAACAAATAAACTAAAGCCTGGGAAAAAAAGCAACATTCTTCTGATGATGAATTGTTTAATGCGCAAAGGAGCAATGAAAGGAGGATAAAGTCCAATGCCATTAAACAGATAACAAAACAAATTAAAAGACTTGCTGACCTTCAGACTATAGACTTGTCTGTGGTCTTCTGCATTAGAGACAATGTTCAAGAGAGACAACTAATAAAGTTTTGTGGATCTGGGGAATTTTACAAAATTTAAAAGAAGGCAAACCTATTTTAGGCGTGGAAGAAATTAAGCGCTTATCAAAGACACAAGAAGGATATTTGCCAAGGATAGGAAATACTGTGCCCTTCAAATGTTGACACCCTCAAAGTTGTCATGTGGACCAGGTGTGTCAAAGCAAATTGCAAGTAGACAAAAAGAGATGTTGGAGGCAACAAGCATAATTTCTGAAGACCAGGAGAATTCCTTTTCGATAGGTTTGTGTTTGAATTTAACCCTCTAAATATTTTTCTCTATCCCCCAAAAAAAAAAAAAGAAAACCCAAGTTTCTCAATTATCAAAATAAGTTTTTCATACTGCTATATATCCAATAAAAAAATCCCATAAATTGTATGGTTCATGATTCTAGAAATTTTTATACTGTTTTTATAGTAAATATTTTTGTCAAAATTTTATCTATTTTTGTCAAAGTGTTGGAACTTTAAACTTTTATGGGATTGTTTTCTAATGTCGAACATTCAAATTGTAAAGTATGAGGTTTCCTGTAAAATCCATATTAATGTAAATTTAACCTGATTGAATCTGATAACACAATAAATTTTACAAGCAAATCCAACTTTGTTTTTATGCTAAAAGTTCAGATTTATGCCATTTAGATTCACCAAGCAAGAAATCACAACAATCCACTAACAAGACTGTAGACAGGGTGGACCAACAGAAGCCAAAGAGGTCAAAGACAAAGACTAATAAGGCCGGCTCTTCAAAAGATGAAAGGGCCAAAGGACTAAAAGAAAGTTAATTGATGGTAAGAATCTTATTGGATTGATTTAATGAAAACTTTATATTATTTGATATGCTGAATCTAACTGTGCATTTAGATTTTTGTTCCATTTTCCAAGTTGTTCCACATTGACGTCTAATGGGTCTTAAATTTTAAAAATGTTTTATTTCATCAAAAGTTAAATTCTGGGTGTTCTTTAAAATGCAGCGATTCTTACTGTATATTCATATTTTCGTTTTGGGTCCCAAGTTGGTCCAAACTGGTCTCCAAAAGTCAAAATAAAACTTTGTTTGATTTCAACAAAATTAAACTCTTGGTGACTTGGAGATCGTGAATCTATTTAGATTTTGAATAATGGACCATTAGGGTAAAAGTCCAATATCAAATTTTTAGTGCTTTGAACACATTCATTTGGTGTCAGAAACCTTTGTTGTGTCAAATGGTAAAATCACAATCAAATTTTGTTCAAATGACACTACTTTTTTCTTCTTTTTTTCAGAAACAGATCCTTTGGAACAAAATGATAATCATTCAAATGAAAATTTCAACAAAAATGATGAAGATCATCATGAAGTATATATTGCAGAGGTAATGAAAAGTTTTTATTGTTATTACTTTACTGTCCTTTGCATGGTGAGAGATGTTTGGAGCTGTTATAAAATTCTATGTAAATTTGATTAAATAGTAGCCGATTATTTTAGAAAGATTAAAATAGTGAAAACTCATAAATGTGATGGCAAAAATCAAATGTATTTTCTGGCCATACTTTTACTTCTAATAAAACCTGATTTTTTTAAGCAAGAATTGCATTTAAAAGGTATTTTCTGCTTATGGGTCAGTTTTTGCATCTTTAACACTTTCTTGGGTTGAAATGTTTATTCTAAATATTGCTAGATCCTACACATTATCTGTTAAAAGTTATTTCTAACGAGGCATAATCCCATATGAATGTTCAAAACAGTAAAGTTTTACATTTCAAAGAGATCTGTTTATTATTTGTCATATTGGAGTCTTCATTAAGCAGTCTTTAGAACTGAGGGAGTCAGACCCATGTCAGACAAGCTTATAATGGTGTTTTTTTAAATAATTTAAAATTGAACTCTAATATGTTCTATTATTCTATATATTGTATTGTATTACATTGTATTGCATTGTATTGTATAAAATTGTTTGATTGTATTGCTTGACCTTTATGGGTGTAATTTTGCAATAAAGATTGTAATTATTCTATCAAATATGTTTTACTAATACATTTGTTTCTGCAGGTTGAAACACAAAATATATCTGTGGATAATCAGAAGGAAGAAGAAGAACAGATGCATTTAAGTAAGTTCCTTCAAAAATGGATACCACTTTGATTGGTTTTAAACAAAGAAACAGTTTAAACCCACTTCATTGCACTTGTCATTACAGTTTTAACACAGGAAAATTTGGTGGGAAATAATATCTTTTGTAAACATATAATTTGTTTATGAAATATTTAGTATAAATTGATTCATTCATCAAAGCAAATTTTGGACAAAAATCTTATATTATCTATCATATCGGCAACATATATATTTAAACGAAAGAATAGACCTAGCTCAATGTATACCAAAGCTTAGTGCATGTTGTGGAAATACCATATGTGAAGATTAATAGAAAGATAAATTGATTTGACAATTATCTGATACATTTATAACTGTGATTTTAACCACATCCTGACATCTATCTTGTTTTAGACACTCATGACAAGCTTAGGTTTTCACTTGCATTTGATATAATCATGCAACTGAAAACCCTGACCTTTGATATATCTAATATTAATTTCCCACCTTTTCATATAAAATGGGTGTCTCATCCCTACCTCTGAATGCATATGTAGTAAGTGGATCCCCAGGGTAAACAAATGTTTTGAAGATGGATTATTTGCTGAAAATAAGAGAATTCAAAACATAGACCTATATATTTAAAGAAAGATGCCTTCCCTTTTCTCTCTTCTGTTTAAACAAGAAATTGAATGGCAAATATATAGCCGGATTAATTTACATGTTTCTCTTCATAGGTGATACAGAAAGAGGAGATCAAGGAATGCCGATCATTAAGGCCCCAGGTACTATATTGGAATACTTATAAACCACTTAGAAACTTAGATAATAACCAAATATAAATATTACTTAATAACCTGAACATTTATTTGTTCAACAATACTTTAACTGCTAAGTTTTGCTTTCATATATTTTATTTTTCCTCAAACGATTGCCCCTTTTAAGTAGTTAAGTTAAAATAAATCTGACAATTCAGGTGTGCACTGAAACATGCAAATGACAGGAAAACAATTTCAAATTATAACCAAGTTCTTTGACTACATTGATTCTGTGTCAGAAAACTACAATGTGTCAAACATTTAATACTATCAAATTCAGACCTGTATCAAGCTTGAATATTGAGTCCATTTTGCCATAACTGTTCAGGGTTGGACCTTTGCAGTCGTATCCAGCTGCGCTTGGCTATGCAGTATATTAAAATAAAATGCTCCGCAGGGCGCAGCTTGATACGACCGCAGAGGTCGAACCCTGAACAGATGGGGCAAGTATGGACACAACATTCAAGCTTGATACAGCTCTGAATTTGGATTGTGATTAAATATTTGACACAGCATAGGTTTCTGACACAGAATGAATGTAGTCTTAGAACTTAATTTTTAATTTACCTATTATGGTCCAATATCCAAAATCTAAATACATGGTTAGATTCAGCATATCAAAGAACCCCAAGAGTTCAATTTTTGATGAAATCAAACAAAGTTTAATTTTGGACCCTTTTGACCTCAATGTGGACAAAGTTGATAACGGGCCCAAAAATCAAAAATCTAAATACATGGTTAGATTCAGCATATCAAAGAACCCCATATATTCAATTTTGTTGAAATCAAACAAAGTCTAATTTTGGACCCGATTTGGACCAAGTTGAAAACTGGGCCCATAATCAAAATCTAAATACATGTTTAGATTCAGCATATCAAAGAACCCTAAGAATTCAGTTTTTGTTAAAATCAAACTAAGTTTAATTTTGGACCCTTTGGACCTTAATGTAGACCAATTTGAAAACGGGACCAAAATTAAGAATCTAAATACATGGTTAGATTCAGCATATCAAAGAACCCCATATATTCAATTTTGATGAAATCAAACAAAGTTTAATTTTGGACCCGATTTGGACCAACTTAAAAACTGGGCCCATAATCAAAAATCTAAATACATGTTTAGATTCAGCATATCAAAGAACCCTAAGAATTCAATTTTGTTAAAATCAAACTAAGTTTAATTTTGGACCCTTTGGACCTTAATGTAGACCAATTTGAAAACGGGACCAAAAATTAAGAATCTAAATACACGGTTAGATTCGGCATATCAGAGAACCCCAATAATTCAATTTTGATGAAATCAAACAAAGTTTAATTTTGGACCCTTTGGACCTCAATGTGGACCAATTTAAAAACGGGCCCAAAATCCAAAAACTTAATACGGTTAGATTCAGCATATTAAAGAACCCCAAGAATTCAAGAATAAAACCCCATTGAAATTGGTCAAGAAATAAGCAATTTATACAAAGTATCTTCTTTTGCACAATACTGTGCAATTGAATATTTCTTGCAATTGCGCAATACTGTGCAATTGAATATTTCTTGCTATTGTGCAATACTGTACAATTGACAATTTCTTGCTATTGTGCAATACTGTGCTATTGGATATTTCTTGCTATTGCAATACTGTGCAATTGAAGATTTCTTGCTATTGCGCAATACTGTGCAATTGAAAATTTCTTGCTATTGCACAATACTTATTATATAATAATTTACACATCCTGTTTGGTGTGTATCTCCTGCCATATCATTATTATTTGCTTTTAAATATTAATCAGAAATAACCAACTTAAACGGAAAATTTTAAAGAAAAAAAGGAAAAAAAATCCCCCAATTTTTGAACCCCTTATGATTCATCACCCCAAACTCAGTCCCAGCCTTCCCTTTGAGGTATGGTACCTTGCAGTACAATTTCAGAGAGATCCATACACTTGAACACAAGTTATTGTCTGGAAACCAGAAAAATGCCTATTTTGGCCCCTTTTGGCCCCTAATTCCTAAACGTTTGGCAATTACCCCAAACTCAATTCCAGCTTTCCTTTGTGATATGGAACCTTGTAGTACAATTTCAGAAAGATCCATACTCTTACACACAAGTTATTGTCCTGAAACTAGAAAAATGCTTATTTTTTGCCCCTTTTTTGGCCCCTAATTCCTAAAATTTTGAGGCAATTACCCCAAAATCAATCCCAGCATTCCCTTTGTGATATGGAACCTTGTGGTACAATGTCAGAGATCCATACACTTACACACAAGTTATTGTCTGGAAGTTACAAAATGTTTATTTTGGCCCTTTTGGCCCCTAATTCCTTAACTGTTGGTACCATAACCCCAAAATCAATCCCAACCTTCCTTTTGTGGTATTGAACCTTATGGTAAAATTTCCTAGAGATCCATTCACTTAAACTAAAGTTAGAGTGCGAAAACCAATGTGTCTTGGACGACGACGACGACGCCGAGACGACGACGGCGGCGGCGACGACGACGGCGACGACGCCAACGTCATACCAATATACGACCACAAAAATTTTTGCGGTCGTATAAAACAACAGAAATAAAAGTAATTTGGCTGAAAAAGTATCTTCTTTAGAAATTACAAACATGCTTTGCTATTATCTTTTATAGAAAAAAGA
Source organism: Mytilus coruscus (assembly GCA_017311375.1). Classification (NCBI taxonomy): domain Eukaryota; kingdom Metazoa; phylum Mollusca; class Bivalvia; order Mytilida; family Mytilidae; genus Mytilus; species Mytilus coruscus. The sequence goes on from CM029597.1 coordinate 50,638,662, forward strand.
AGCGAAGAAATTCTAAAATAAAGACCAAGAAGCTCCTTCAATTGTCCCAATTGACCATATTGCAACAGAAGACATCCAAAGTGTAAGTATTTATATGAACTTAATTTTCGTCATAGTTCTAACAACTAATAGTGTGCATTTTATTGTATATTTCCAAATCACTCTAAGACATAAGCCAAAATCTACAGCTTCTTTGTAGTTGTGGTCTTATCAGACATCATGTCAATGCCAATTACCCCAGACCATGTATCATGCTGGGTTTGTTTATCTTAATCCATGAATATCTGGTCACATGCATATCATTTTACTTAATATATATTATTTTCAGCCTTTATTTTATAATACAGTTATTAATGTATACAAATGATTTCTAGCAAATACTGATATAGAAATAGAACTTTAAATTTAATGTGAAAGTTGGATATCAGAAGTTAATATGAAAAACAAATCTATTAATAATTATATTATAATTTTTGTTTATGTCAATACTGCAAAGGGATTAAGTTTTATTAATTTTTTTTGCACAGTAGCAAATATTACACACTTTTAAAAGAGAATGACATAATTATGATATTGTCAAGCAATATTGGACAGGGTGAAAAGAGAACACATCGATTAACACATTATATTGTTTCAGAGAAAAAGAGGATTGTCATTTGAGGTGTAATTAAAATTTTTGTTTTTTGTAATCAAATTGATCTTTTGATATAATTCATTTTGACAAAGGACCTTGAAATGACATCAAAAGCTGCACCATGTTACTGTACTTATAAAATGACATATTTACCTCTGTGTTAGTACAAATTGAATTTTGCAACATCCCTTCATTGACTTACATAGGAAGAAAATAGGTCAGATGTCTATAAAAATGTCAAATAAGGTCAGTAAAGGAGTGACTAGTCCAAAGAAATGCCCAGCTGTGAATTGCCACCTAAATGTTTTGTTCAAACATTTGCAAAAAATGTAGATTGCTTTATTAAAAACTAAGAAGTCATTTAAGTTAATAAAAGTTTATTTAGAATTAATGTATCATACTTTTCATACATTTTACATTGTATGTTTTTAGTCTAAGAAATACAAGAAATAAAAAAATTAAACTTGAGGAACAAAATTCTTTTATATCAATGCAGGAAATTTGTCCTAAATATCATTATAAACTAAATAAAATATTCATATTTTATAATCAATCTTATATTATTTTCCTATAATAAAAAAAATAAAAGTTTTCATATTTGTTTTAGAAAGAACTGAAAATACAATGAAGCTAGTAGTAAGGACAGAGACATATTAATTTTACAAAACGTTTTATGAAAAGACAGTTGAAAATTTAGTGGTTTATTAAGTCAACATCTGGTTATAATAATGGAACTGTAAAGAAAGTGTGACCACATAATTTATCTATAACAGATTACTGATAACATGCTGAGATAAATTTGTAGAAATATATTAGTAATCCAGGCTTATGTCTTAGAGCATGTAGAGTGAAATGTAATAGTAAACCCTTCTTGTAAATACTTATCAAAGGTACCAGGCTTATAATTTTTTCTAGCCAAATGCATGTTTTGTCTGTCCATGACTCATCAGTGACCATTGAATCAAAATAAATGTATGGCTAAATAAAGTAGAATGTGGAAGTTGATTGTCATATGCCCCACCAGCGACCTGATTTAATCAATAAAATTCTTTTATATTTTTTATAATTTGAATACATTCCGGGAAAAATAGTTTCTCTAATTCTTTGTAAATTTATCCCTTTCTGCACCCATTGTATAAATAAATTTAACTGTAGAGAGTGGATAAATATCGAGTGGATAAATATCGTATCACAATCAATGCAGTGGTAGAATCTATATATATTAGGTAATTTATTTTATAGCTAAATATTTTGGTTCAATTTTAGATCAAATCAAATACATAAATTTACTTATTCTTTGTAGGATAACACAAAAAACAAATAAATGAAGATGTGACTGCAGAGGAAGGTAAGCAAATAAATAACTAGTTTGTCATTCAGCTGATGTTTTAGAATTAATAATTCAATCAATTTTATATTTTTACCCTCCAAATAATATATTCGTCAGTCAACAAATGATAAAGACCATTGAGCTTGTATGTACTTTATATATACCCAATCAATTCTATGACACTTCAGATAAAACTGATAATGTTACAGATGATTATTCTCTCTCAAAAGTTGCTGACACATTAGAAATTCCTTTCTAGAATTGTAATCTTATTTCTGGCTTACATTTTTGGGGTGTTAATAAGTTGAAATGTCAAAATAATGAGATTAATAGCATCAACCGCTAGTGAATAGTTCAGTGAAAATACCACATTAGAGATAAATTGGTTTGAAAATATATACTGTGGTTTTAACCACATTTTAACCACATTAAAAATTGTTATTTGTCTCCGACACTTTTGATTTATACCAGTATGTATACAGGAATCACTTAAATACTTAACGCATGCTGTGTTCTAATAGAACCATAAAAATTAAATAGATTTTAAAACAACAAATAACACAATCACTTTATGAAATTAACTAGATACCAATTGTCTCTTCCAGATACAGAAACTTGGGAGATGAACAGCTATTATGCTGTTGCATTCGAGGATAGATGGTACCCTGGTGTAGTTACGGAAATAAAAGGAGATGACTGGGCCTCAATTAAATATATGCACCCTTGTGGTTCAAATTTCAAATGGCCGGGAAAGAGGATTGTGCATTGACACATATAAATGCAATGTTGTGCAAGGTTCATGTAAAATGGCAAATGGACGTCTATGGACAGTGGCCAATACAAAAATAATTGATGACTTATACAAAGTCAATCTGAATTGAAAATTGTAGAAATCAATTATGAATAGAAACTGTGATTTGCAATTCAGATTGACTTTTGTACATCTGATCAACGATTTTAGTCTCGCCTTGACATAGTTAAAAGCGAGACATAGGTATCTGTTTCCGGCGTTGGCGGCGTCATCGTCGTCAACAATGTATTAATTTGATATTAGGTCTAGTTTATGGTGAACCACAAGTGATAGGTCAAATTACTAATGATATTTGGTAGTGTAGTTGTATAAGCGTTACCTCATTTTATTTCCATGGAGATTATTTGGCCCTGCCCCATCACTCATGTACTATTGACTTTTAAACTTTTGCTTAGTTTACATGTATTAATTTATGATTAGGTCAGTTTGTAGGTAACCACTAGTGGTAGGTCAATGATATCTGGTATGCAGTTGTATAAGCATTGGTATATTTCATTTCCATGGAGATTATTTGGGTCCGCCCTTAGTTATGGTCTATTGAATTTGAAAATGTTGCATAGTTTACAAAAATGTACATGTATTAGTTTTTTTGCATATGTAAGTAGCAGAATTGTTTTACCTTTATTACCCAATCCTAGACAAGGTAAAATTTGACTATTTCATTGCATTTATCTTTAAAAAAATATTGACCAAAGGCGTACCTGAAAATGCCAATATAACACAAACATATTTCGGGTAGGGGTTGGATATTGTTTGATTTTATTTAAGTTATCTAAACATAGACATGCCTATTGGCTTTTATATAGCTAATCATATAAATGATTATGAAGTGTGTTTAATTCTACTATTGTTAAAAACTTGTTTTGAGACATTAAATATATAAAAGAAATGTATATTTTTTGTGTTGTTGTTTACTTTGTTTTTTAAATAAAAGCAAATGTGTAGTAAGATTTGAATAATCCTAAAATAGCAGAATACATAAAATATTTGTCTTAAAATGAGCAATAGCTGAGCTTTTATTTCAACTGGATTCTGAAGAAGAGTCCCCATAAAATTTCAATTTAAAATGTGAATGTAGTTTGTCATTTTCTGTTTGATATTTTTGTTGGTTAACATTTGTTAACAAAAAATTATGAACATATGATGGGAAATAATGGAAATCAGTGACATTTCTTTTAATTTCATTGTCCATGTGTATGTTATCTATATTATTTTATTTTATCTTTCACTGTCTAGTAAACGATGAACATAATAAATTCAATTTGATAAATTTGTTGTTGTTGTTTTTTTACTGTAAACACTATTAGTTTTTGAAAGAAAGAAAAACCCAAGACATAATGGTTTTCTGCAATAAATGTAATTATTTGTAGTACCAAATGGGAGATAACTCTTATTTCCTTTTAAAAATGTTGTATTACAGAAAAGAGTAATATTACAGATTTATGTAATATTACATTTAAAATAATATTACAGTTTTCAGTAATTGCCTGGACTGCCAAATGGCCCAAATTGTCTGTCAACTCCTTACAGGATCTATTGCCCTTTAATGATGATTTTCACCATGGTTTTGTCTATTACATGTATCTTGAAAACTACATCAATTAGATGGAAACTTTATCAGCAGGACAAGCGACATCAACATGACTGAAATTTTCAGTCAACTCTTTATAGGCATTATTACCATTTAGTGTCAATGTAATACATTGTTATCAATATACATGATATAATGGAATTTTATGCGACTGTCATACAAGTGAGAGGTTAAGCTTGCTACAAAACCAGGTTTAATCCACCATTTTCTACATACTGACATAAGGAAATGCCTGTACCAAGTCAGGGATATGACAGTTGTTTTCCGTTCGTTTGATGTGTTTGAGCTTTTGATTTTGCCATTTGCCAAGGAACTTTCCGTTTTGAATTTTCCTTGGAGTTAGGTATTTTCATGATTTTTGTTATTTTACTTTTCAGTGATGATATTTACCAATGTTTTCATTTGTCATGAAATTTTGGTGGGTAATTTAGAACTGTTAATAGAAAAAATGGTCAAAATAGTTGTCTTGAAATTGTCAGTCATCTCCTTATATAAAACTGTAATGTGAATTATCTTCTAGTCTAAAATGTTGGAGAGTGTCCAAAGTTAAAGATGCACATACATGACATAGTTCCAGGGAGTGACACAGGCTCTTCAGGGCTGTAGTTATTTTCAGATTAAATAGATTGTCTCGTAGAAGTAAGGTTATAACACATTTTTCCTGGAACTTGAATATTGAAAACCAATTTCTGCATATGAATATTTTTTGTACAATATTTTCATCTTTTAGCACATTCAAGAAGGATCAACTTGCCACACACACTGCGTAAATGTAAATTATTTTAATATGCCTATAAGAAGAAAAAGATCCTCACCTACTTTTGATGACCCCAGATCAAAGAAAGCTAAAGTTTCATCTTCTTGGTAAGTAAATAATTGGACTGATTTCAAAGTTAGGATTCATTTCATCGTTTGAGAAAATACAGTATAAACAAGGCCAGTGGTCAGTTTGTCAGATTGTCCAGTACTGTAGAAAAATTTGGTTGGACAAGTATATGCCTTGATACACAATTGAAATTAATCCTATCATTAAAGACTGTACATTAAAAGATTCAGATTTTCAGAAACATTAATTTGTCACTTCATGAAAACACAAAAAAATATATTTGATTAATGTTTGACATGTTTTAATTAGTTAAAACTTCCTTTGCCCTTCCAAATAGTTAGTTAAAAGTTTACCAGTTAGGTCAGGTAACCCAATTTTGTTATGCACATTTATTTATACTAAACATGGATCAGAGGCAGACAAAACATGACTGAATTTGTTGTACCAATAGAAAATGAAAGGATATGGAGAAATGTACATGGGACAAAATTGCACACAAATTGCACAGATTACTACAGAGTTAAAGGACTTGTCTGACAGATGCAGGAAAAAGGCATTCTTTAAAATATTAGCCTAATGTATGAATGTTATTGAATTTCTTAGTATAATGAACATTAGTTAACATACTTTAAGTTGTGGCAGAGCCAAGGGCCGTAGAGGGCGTACAAAAACCCATTTTCTCACAATTTATAAGATTTTTAGCCTAAAATCTTCAAAAAAAAATTACGATTTTTATGACCATGACAACTTGATGGCCCTGACTACTTTATGGCCCCATACTAAGGGGTCAGGGCCATATAGTTTTACCCTTGTCCATCATTCCACAAAGAACAATTATACAAACTTTTTTTCTAAACGCCTTCACATATTAAGCTGATTTTTAGTAAGTGAGTTTACTATGTTGAGTTACAGATTGAGTTCAACCTTACATTATCAAATTTCCACTCCTAAAAATGGCTTCAAGCTTTTTTTGCAAGCAAGGCCATTCATGTTGTTCCCACACATCTAGTCATGACTTACGCCCTCCCCCTTTCAAAAATTGTGGATCTGCCCCTGAAGTGATATAAAATTCAAATGAAAAATTGATTTTGTGAATGTGTGCAAATAGTTTATTATGAATATAGTAGGAAAAATCCTACCTTATTATGAACATTATAGATCTAAATGATTATTTATTCACAAAATAGGAGCAGACGTGACCAAAGAGTCCAGGATACAGATAATATGTTCAGTACTAAAAGATGTATAGCATGGTTCCATGAATATACAAGTAAGATCTGTTTTCATTCATCTGAATGCCTAGAATTTAAGTTTGCTTGCTTTTTAGGTGAACACAAATTTAGCTATTGTAAATATAGAAACAAACTAGTCAGTCATGTGCAGGATTAGGTAGGCAATTAATTACAATTGTTATTCCTTCAGAATGTTGCAAACCAAAGTAATTTAAAATTCAGATTTCTGGGTCTTCATGGACGACTTATTTTCAACATACAATCAAACCTAGTTTCATTATTCTTTTGTACACCTTTAAATAGATATGATGGAATATAAACTCTGATATGAACAGGTCTACACCAAGATTTTAAATTATGATGTTGTTTTAGTAATTTTTTTTAAACTATAAAAAAAAATGTGGAGTATGCACGAATGAGACAGCAATCAAATTAACCATGTCAAGAGTTCTACAGTAGATAAGTGTCTATACAAAAAGTACAATATGGCAAGCAATTAATCACCCTTGATCCAGAAAAAGAATGCATAAATGCTAAATTTTTTGTCTCTAAATAATATAGACGCAAAATTTAGGTAATAAGATGCTTAAAAATTGTTCAATAAACCAGAATTCTCCTTTACAAACAAATCCTATGTGCTTTGTGATTTGCTTTTACTTTGAATAATTTTGTAAAAATTATGACTGTATGTACTTTTCTGAACCACCTACATGTCAAACTCTATCAACTGACTTGTGTGTAACTAAATTTTTCTATCATAAAATGGGAGGCATTGGTTGTTAAGCAAAACTCATATTTTAGCAAGTGTCTGTAAACATTTATTTACATCATGCCCTTACATGTAGTTCTGCATGCTCAAATGAAAAATATATGTGACCAACTTTAAAATTAGTACACATGTTCATTGTGAAGTGAACTTTTAAAAATATATGTCAAATTGATTGTTTTACCCATATTTCGAGGTTCACTGAACATGCAAATGTGATGTCCTATGAACACATATTCTAATTCTATTTTTTTCTGTCCGTACTCAGCATATAATTGTCAGATGAATAAATAATTGTTATTTAAATTTTTTCATATGTTTTAGTTTACTAATGATTAAAGAGAAATTTGTATAATCATTCTTTAATTTATAGGTGATGATGAAGATACATTAGGTCCAGAAGGCATGGAAAAGTTTTGTGAAGACATTGGTGTAGAACCAGAAAATGTTAGTATTTGAACAGTATAATGATAATGATAAAAAAAGATATGGAGATGTGGTATGATTGCTTATGAAATGACCCAAAGGCAAGGATTAGAGATTGAATGAGTAAAGATGTGGTGTAAATTTCATTCAAGTAGACATATCGGGAGTTGCAAGTCCTTTAGACTTTACAATTGATACGATATTCCGGGGCTTGTATTTCCTATCATGATTTCCTTGATAGAGGATTGCTGCTCACAAGGAAGCTATTAAACCAAGAGTTCCAAGTGGTGAAGTTGAAATCATCCCTTCGTAAATTTTACGGACGCCATCATGAGTTGGTTGACCATTATGGAATAACCGTTTCACACTTGATATCGGATATGTTCCTTATGTTGTAACTACAATACCCTTCCCTTTTCACGAATGTGACCTACCGAATTAGACTATTTACCGGATATGTAATAACATAAGCAACATGATGGGTGCCACATGTGGAGCAGGATCTGCTTACCCTTCCGGAGCACCTGAGATCACCCCCAGTTTTTGGTGGGGTTCGTGTTGCTTAGTCTTTAGTTTTCTATGTTGTGTCTTCTGTACTATTATTTGTCTGTTTGTCTTTTTATTTTTAGCCATGGCGTTGTCAGTTTATTTTCAATCTATGAATTTGACTGTCCCTCTGGTATCTTTCGTCCCTCTTTTACACACACATGTTACATACTTATATGACATATACAACTAAAGCTCTTTGAATAATAAGCAAACAGTTTTAAGGTTAACTTTATTTAAATTCTTTGGTATGTAATATTATAACACCCCCACTCTTAAAGAATGGGCTTCTGTGGATTCATTTATTTTGTGGATTGTGGAAGGATTTTGTTTTTGTGTCCGACACCTACTGCATGTTTGATGATATTTAAAAATTTTTATATGTTGAATGAACTTTAAAAAACTTTCACACTTTTCTTAAGTACTACTGATCAAAATAACTGCAGCTTAATAGTGATAAGTTGTAAAGTTTGAATGCTTTTTGGTATGTGTTTAACATTTATTTCCCATTTTTTTATACTTTGAATTACAAGGTATGTTTAGCAAAACAACACATGCACTCAGATTTCAAATTACTATAAAAATACTATATTGATTTGGATTGGTTGGATACAAATAAAAAAATTAGAAAATCAATTTTACTAAATGTTTGAGGTGTGCCTTTATATTTTCAGATTGTAATGTTAGTTCTGGCATGGAAATTAGAAGCCAAATCAATGGGTTTCTTCACTAAGGCTGAATGGTTAAAAGGAATGACAGACTTACAGTAAGATTAAAGAAAAACTAGCCAAATTCAACTTTTCTGACTTTAAACCAAATCTTGTTATCTTAATACATTAAGAATTTTTAATTTTCCTCTGAATACAAAATGACTTTTACTTTTATTTTTGAGTAAAGATTGTATTGCAATCAAAACCCTACGGTACTGATTTGATATCTAAAGCTTCCAAGGTTTATCACTACCTTTCATCGTTTAAACAAAATAGTGCAGTGAAGTGATCATGCTTTAGATCGTATCCAGTCAATGTCAAGCAATTTATTAATGATATAGTATACTTAGATATAGATATTCAAGTTACAATATGATGTGTATGTGAATTACCATACATTTCTTTATTGAAATTTACATAAGTAATGCATGGTGTATGATTCTGTGATGAAATAGGTTCAACTACAAATATACAATCATGAACAAAGGAAGATAACTCCAACTCAAATTTAAAATTGCCTAACTAAATACAATTCAAAAATTACTAGAATATTGTTACATTTGTCTCACAGAGATGATTTGAAGGCATGCTGTTAAATTAAGGAATAACAGTAACAGAGCAGATATTTGCTACTGTCAAATCGCCAATTGACAGTGGCAACTCTTCAAATACAGTACTGTTATACCTATTTTGATGCAATACTCTTAAAATGTTCAAAATCAAACATTTCAAATATCCCATAAACATTGACTGCAATTGCGCAACGTTGTTGCCAATGAATTCGACCATCAACCATGGGCTTGATGGCAGACGTCATCCAATCAAAATTGGTGTTACATGCCTAGTTATATGAGAATTACTAATTACTGTATAGATTTATTTGATTGTAGGTGTGATTCTGTGAGAAAACTACAGTTACGATTAGACTACCTCAGAACATTATTGGATGATCCAGCTACTTTTAAAAATATTTACAGATTTGCATTTGATTTTGCAAGAGTATGTAGCTTTAATATTGATGACCTTGATATCAAATGTTTTAAATAAGAAGTTAATTAAAAATATTGATAGAAATTTTCTTGACACTACATTTAATGCAATTGAATAGGCTTAACATAGAATGATGATATACAGTACACACAAACTGATGACTTTAAAAATTACTATTACTGATTTCCAGCGATTTTTTGTTTTGAAACAAGGCTATCATTGGTGATTTGGAATGACAACACTCTGATGTACAACCATGACCTGTAATACCAATAGAATATACAGAGTGATTATTCACTGTGCATCACCAGCATTGGGTGCAAAATCACCACAAAGATTTCACTTTATGTATACAGCAGCTTATATGCAAATACATGTACCTTTCAGTGAAGGCTTTTAGCTTCCATGTTTTGAAATGTTATAACTTCTGTGAACATTGAACAACTCATCAAAGATGCATGGCTTACCATATGTGTGTTGAATCAACATAAGCCTCATCAATGGCACTCGTATCTAAATAGTTGGAAGACCATATAAGATACTAATCATATGAAGAGCATTATAAACCAAAAATATTCCATGAAATACTAGTACTAATTCTGTAGCTTTTGTTGCAATAGTACAACATATAGCTGTCTAACATATGAAAAAATGAGTTCAATAAATGTTGTAATATATTCCAGGATAAAGACCAACGAAGTATGGATATAGAAACAGCCAAGGCTATGTTAGCATTAGTATTAGGTAAACATTGGCCATTGTTTGGATCGTTCCATCAATTTTTAGAGGTAATCAATTTTCTCACTTTAAATGAATTGCCCATTAAAACTGGTCTTGAGAAACAACCCCTTTTGCCTCTTAACTCTTGCCTTTCAGGTTGATGTCTTAAATTTTTTTTATTTACACGAATTGTGAAGAGGGAGGTTGTTCAATAGAGATATCACTTAAGACTTAAAAGGTTCTACAGTAAAAAGAGGTGTCAACATCTAAACAAATCAGTAAAGACCATTGTTAATGAGGTCAAGGCAAATTCAATTTGTATAATAGGGCATGATATTCTCAAAGTTCGATGCACTAAAACATTTCAATCAATCTTTATGATAATTTTTGAATATATTCTTACATGTCATCCTCTTTCTTGTCCTATGTATAATCATGATAATAGAAGATGTTTGTGAAAGAGCAACCCAACAACTCATGGCAACCAGAAAATAATATCTTTATCTTATTGCTAACTTCACAGACTTGTTTCAGTTTGACCTAAAAATTAACATAATTCTGCACTTTAAAACAAAATAGGTAAAGCAGGTTTGCTTTATTCTTACCTGAAAAATCTGTTCGTGATGCTGGGATTTTTTCATAAACATTCAAAGAAGAAGAAGTTTTTAGAGTTTCTTCAGAAGTGAATTTAAGAGGTTTTCTTGAGAAAACATGTAACTGCTTTCCCATAGAAACAATTGTCATTGTCCTAATTTCATTAACAACATATAATTTGAAGATTTACAATATAATTTCAACATTCGACCTTAAAATAAATAATCATATTTTCATCTTTCAGCAATCCAAATATAAAGTAATAAATAAAGACCAATGGTGCAATATACTAGAGTTCAGTCGACTTGTTAATGTTGATTTATCGAATTACGATGAAGATGGAGCATGTAAGTAGTACTAATTTACTTATTGATTTACTGGGTAGAATCTAATTTGGTTGACCTAGCATAACTCAGGAAATTATGAACTGTTTGAATTGTAGATTTTCATGATTAAAAAAATCTATTTTTTTTTTCTTTCTTTTTTTTACAAAAATAATAAGCTAAGTCTTTGCCATCTTCTTTTAAAGCTTAAGAATCTAAGGAGATCCCTACCTGTCAGCATGCCAAGATTTCATTGCCAATGTTAAATATGGAGCAAAAAAAAAGTAGAATAATCTTGAAAATCATTCAGACTAGAATTCCAAGTGTTTTTAATTACCTGAAGCTCTCAGATTGATTTAATAACTATTGGACATGTTGCAATACTTTCTGTTGCAATCAAAAGCCCCTTTGCTTTTATGTTTTGCACTCTCTTTACAAGTTTTATAAAGCAAGACATGGATTGTTATACCTAATGGAACACTTCTTTCACACACAGCAGTGGTTAAAAAATATATCAAAGGAAGATTTTACTGTTCTCTTTTTAAGAAGCTACTTTATAAAATTCTTTCAATAGTGCTGGTCTGCACTCCTTTATCTGGATCCACAGTTGTTAACCTTTCAATGGTGCTGGTCTGCACTCCTTTATCTGGATCCACAGTTATTAACCTTTCAATGGTGCTGGTATGCACTCCTTTATCTGGATCCACAGTTGTTAACCTTTCAATGGTGCTGGTCTGCACTCCTTTATCTGGATCCACAGTTGTTAACCTTTCAATGGTGCTGGTCTGCACTCCTTTATCTGGATCCACAGTTGGTAACCTTTCATTGGTGCTGGTATGCACTCCTTTATCTGGATCCACAGTTATTAACCTTTCAAGGGTGCAGGTATGCACTCCTTTACCTGGATCCACAATTGTTAACCTTTCAATAGTGCTGGTATGCACTCCTTTACCTGGATCCACAGTTGTTAACCTTTCAAGGGTGCAGGTATGCACTCCTTTGTCTGGATCCACAGTTGTTAACCTTTCAAGGGTGCTGGTATGCAAACCTTTATCTGGATCTACAGTTGTTAACCTTTCAATGGTGCTGGTATGCACTCCTTTATCTGGATCTACAGTTGTTAACCTTTCAATGGTGCTGGTATGCACTCCTTTATCTGGATCCACAGTTGTTAACCTTTCAATGGTGCTGGTATGCACTCCTTTATCTGGATCCACAGTTATTAACCTTTCAATGGTGCTGGTATGCACTCCTTTATCTGGATCCACAGTTGTTAACCTTTCAATGGTGCTGGTATGCACTCCTTTATCTGGATCTACAGTTGTTAACCTTTCAATGGTGCTGGTATGCACTCCTTTATCTGGATCCACAGTTGTTAACCTTTCAAGGGTGCTGGTATGCAAACCTTTATCTGGATCTACAGTTGTTAACCTTTCAATGGTGCTGGTATGCACTCCTTTATCTGGATCCACAGTTGTTAACCTTTCAATGGTGCTGGTATGCACTCCTTTATCTGGATCCACAGCTGTTTACCTTTCAATGCTAAAAATTCTTTGATCTAAACAATTATATGATTTCCAAGAGTCACTGATTAATGTTGATCAACGTTTTATATTTTAATTAATTGATTTCAAAAGTTTTTCTTTATTCGATTTTGAACTGTGGCATGTTAAGCTTATGAAAAATATATTATACTTTTTTATAATAACTGAGAAATATTTTCCAAATCTTGTCATTGTATATAAATCGCTATTAGATCCTATTATGAAGTAAATTTAAGAAGAATTGAAATGCTTTCCAATGGGAAAGAGTCACAGCAACATTAAACAAGTTTGTATACTCAAAATTTTTTTTATAAATTTATCAGAATACTATCATTAAAACTCATGTTGCTGGTATTAGATATTTAGAATTAGTCAGTAATCAAATGCATTTTTATACTTTAAGGGCCAGTTTTATTAGACGAATTTGTTGAATGGATGAAAGAACACAGAATGGTTAGCTGAAACAGTGAACTGTAAAATCTAGGAGCTTCCATTAATTGGTCACATGGTAATCACATGATCCCCATGTGATGGGCAGAAAATTACAATACATATGGAAGATTTGTGTCATAAAACTTAGCCATAAAGAGGAGTAGAAAAATATATTTAACAACAGATATTTATTACATTAATATTATATTATCTTGATCTTCCCAACATATGCAAACTTTCTTACAAATCAAAAAAAAAATCTGATCCTCAATTATTTTACTGGTATTTCAATATTCTTTGTGTACATACATAATGATAGACGAATTACTTTTATCCATTTATAAGAAACACAGGCTATATTGTGATATTGTTAATGAATGAAAGAATGAATAAGGAAAAATTATATCCTGAAAACAATGACAAACTTACAAAACAATGTACATTCATGGTATGTAGATGTTTCCTAGTTTATGATATGTGTTATGTAATATACTCCTAAAATTGTAAACTAATTATATTTTAGTGAACACGGACCTCTGATGTTTATTCTTGTTTCCAACCAGTTTTTTAAATCACGATTATTTTAAGGCTGTTTTAAAGACAAATGGGAAATCAGAGAGTCCAAAAGGAAACTATATGACAGATTTGAATAGACCATAACTAAGTAATTTTGTAGTTATATCGCTTTTATATATTGAAGCCGGTTTAATATCTTAGTTTTATTGAGCAATGATATGTTCAAAAAGTGTTAAAACATGAATTTATTGATGTATATGAAAGTTTGTATATGCCAGAAAGATATTGACTGGTATGATTTACATGTTGATGAATGAAAGTTGTAAAACATTCATATTAGAATATAACTTATTTATATAGTGCTACTCAGTATTGTATATAAACATGCAGTTATGTGTTCTTGTATGCAATTTGCAAATATGTTAAGATATGTTAAAACAATTTTTTGTATTTTTTACATGCATTATTATTACTCTTTCCTTTTTGAGATGCATATTTTTTGCTTATTCTCAACATGATTTCTGTTCAAAAATATGCATTTATTTGAAATTCTTAGCTTCCTTGATAATGGTCCGTTTCAAGTACCAAATAACTAAGTGTATAAATAATGTCTTATGATGCAGAACTGTTACTCTTCATCTTACTAAGGTTAAGACAAGTACAATGTATCACCTGTAGTTAGGTGCTATTATTTTGTGTGGTATGAACATGTGTTATACACAAGGAAGACACTCACAAAATGGCCTATTCACTTATGGAAAAAAATTAAATTTCGTGTATGTAGTTTTACACATCTGCCATAAAACGAATATCTGAGTGTCTTTCTCTGATGCCATGTTTGATACTGTAAATTCAGAAATTATTGCGATGTTTTTATTATTGCGAAAAATGCGACAGGGTTATAATCGCAATAATTTAAACTCGCATTTTGAATTTTTTTATATGAATTAAACAGGATTTTCCTCAATATCGCAAAAATTAAAATCGCATTTTAGTCTAAAATGACAAAATCGCAATAATAAATGCACACAATAATTTCTGAATTTACAGTAGTAACTTATAAACCGTGTTTCTTAACTGCCATCTATTTAAAACTGCTACCTGTTCATATCTCTTTCTGTGTGTTTTATGGGAGGATTTTCTAATTGTTAATGTTATGTGTATTTATTTGTTTTCCATTCATGTATGTGCTAGATGTTACTCTGTCCAAAGTTGTTGTGTTTAAGAACAGGGTTTAAGCTAGGATTTTGAGGGCTTTAGTCACTTTTGCGCGAGATGAAAATCAACATTATTTTGGGTAACAGCAAGGGACCAAGTATGTATGTATATTACTAGCTATACATCTTTGTCAGACTTTGAAGGACTAAGGCATTAATTTACTAGGCAGTAATTGTATGACTTGACTGATGTGTCACTTAAATATGAAGATAAGGATATAAGATCTGAAAATCTAGTTCAAAATTTTACTTCAATTAGTTTCAGGGGACATTCCTGATCAACAAAAGTTGGGTTCCTTTTTTTAAAACCAGGAATCACAGTATAAATGAACTGTTGAACTTTGTATTACTGTTACACTGCATAATCATTATCCTTATAAAACGTTTAAATCGATATTTTGAATTAATTTCTATAAAGTTGGAACCAAGGATTTGTACAAATTCACATGAAATTCCAATAACTGTAAATTGTAAATTAATTGAGAATTGATCACGTTTACTTTCGATTTTCAAATGAAATGTAAACGGGAAGTAACAAGTAGATAATAAATTCAGAATGAATCCGGATTCATCTACAGATAGGTTCGTGTTTGAAAAAAGGCAGGAAGTTATCATTTTTATACTTCAATTTGCTTAGTAAGAACTATATTTGTCTCTCTCATTTATTTTGGCACTAAATTTATTTCGTATTTTACGTTTTAGTGTCTTTAAATTCATCGGAATACTTTCACGCATGCGCAGTATATCGTAAAGGAAGCACCTGTTTGACTCGTTGATGATGATGGAAGTTTTTAACGTGAAAACATTTCAGAATGTTTTGAATAAAGTTCTATCTTTTTAATCGAAATTGAACATTTTATATCAAAGATGACGAAAATACGATCATTTGACGAAACTACGACAAACGAACTGCAAATTATGATCGTTTTAGAAATATTGAAATTAAAAAGCGAACTGTCCGGGGGAAAACAATTTTGTTCAAATGACGAAATTATGACAAAAGAACTGCAAATTGTGGTCGTTGGCCTTGAGAAATATTGAAATTAAAATGCTGACTGACTAATTTTACTGGGAAAAATAATTAATCGGATTAGTGACCCATCCGATGGCGATAAGCGGATTAGCTGTAATCACAACTTTATAACACCTGTTGTAAATGTTAATTAGTTAAGGCTCATAAACTTGTCAGAAACATGTAGACAGATAGAATTATAGTATTTTCATGCGAAAATATTTTTACACTTTCCAAATTTAAATGACGAAATTGATTTGAAATACTTTCGTCATTTTGAAAACAGTTTTGTAAATTACGAAATTGACGAGCGCTAGCAAAATCACTGTTTAAAAAGATGAAAGTACCTGTCAGTGAATTTGAACTGTTATACTTAGTTATAAAAAAAAACTCTTTCTTCAGAAATTAAACACTGGACGTTAAGCAACCAATAATCAATCAATCAATCAGAAATTAAAATTCATAGTTCATGGAATTATAATTTATTTGAAAGTATTTCTGACTCCTAATTAATTTGAAAATTTGCCTTTTCAGAATCTAATGCATTCTGCGTAATATTCTCAAATGTGTACACCAAAATGTTGTGATTGGTTAAAAACATCCTAAACAATGGAAATTCAACCAATGATGTGACATGTTTTCATTTTGATGTACGAACAATTAAATTACCCACGATCCTCTAGATTTTGAAATGGCCAATAGTCAGAAGATATGCAACTTGATATTAAAAACTTACTTTCCATCTTACTCATAAATTAAAGACATAATTTGTATTGTGCCCCTTCATAGATTAGTTACATATAATTTCATTGACTTCCTTCAAGGGGTGTAACTAATAACATGAAGAATACTGGTGAATTGGAAACAAATTTTGAAAGAAATGTAAGTTTTCTGAATATGAAGCTTTTTAAAAATATCAATATCTATGTGGCTGAGAAATGATACATAAGACCTTAAATATTTGAATAATTGTTTTTATGATTAGATAAGTTATTAAATTCATTCAATATTGGTTGGAAAAATTACTGGAGGTATTATTCATACACTACTATCAAGTATTCCTATATTATTCACAATTTGCACAGTATGTATAAGGTCCTTGTGACCTCATTTGATTTAACAAAATATTATTATTTAATATAAAACAAGCAGATTTATAGATAAAAACTTTTAAAATGCCAGATCATTTATTCATTAATATCATCAAATCTATGTTTAATGTATTTATTGAACTTGTGGCATATATACAAATAAAAAGATGTCACAAACAATAAACAAATAACTTATTTATAATAAATAAGAGGTAATAGAAGCTTGGTATATAATAACTTAATTTAAGTGTATGAGAAAATATCAGTCGTTTAATTCTGTTCGTTGAACTACGTAGTTGTGAAAATTGAGATTAATCCCATTTAATTCTTTGAGGTAAATTTTCTTTTTGAAGTAGCAAGATTTTTGTAAATATAATTGACCAATATTTCCCATGTACATGTGTGTGACAATTAATAGATATCTCATGTGAGTAGTGTGTTTAAATATGTGTATTGTTTTATTTGAATACATAGTATATGTATGAATATGTTATGAATACTGTGGTTATGTGTGTGTTTTTTTGAATGTCATTTTAGTGCTGTTCCTTGTCTTGTGATGATTTTTATAACTGGTTAATAGTGGGTACATACAAGTTTGACATGTTCTTTCATTATTTCTTTTTTACATTTTTTTCTCACTGTAGACATTATATAGACTCAATGGATGATGTAGGTTTTCACTGTTGGGGGTTTTCATACCTCTTTAAGCGATGACCTTAGTATCCCATTATCAAGATCCTTCATCTTTATGTTTTCTCCGTAGGATTTTTTAACAGTGTCATTTGTGTATCTACTGTTAAAATTGTCTGCTGTCAGGTTATTTTAATATCTACTATATAGATATAAGTAGATTACATGTATATGATATCGTTAAGATTTCTCTTTATTGCCAATTTTTGCTTTTCCATGCATTCCCGGGAAATATAATCAAGACTCAGAAAAGTATGTTTGTATATTATCAACTGTCTTCAACATTTTTGTAGAAACTTTCGTTTAAACTCATTTATATGCCATGATATGTCTAGCACATGATTTATATTTATATGATATTTGTGGATTTTATGAAAATTGTAATGTATTCTACAGAAATGAATGGAGTAAAAGTTATAAAAGTGGACATTGGTGTGTACTTACTTAAAGTTAAGTTATACAGTTGACATGTGGAACTTTTCAGAATGTGTTCTTAGATTAATGTATTAAATTCAAGGAATTTCATGTTATTGAGAAAAAGGAAGGCTATCTTAAAAGGTTTGTGCTAGATGGATGAAAAGACATTTTTGTGAAAGGATTTGAATATAAATGTATTGCATACATTACTTATTCGGGTTTATAATGATAATGAATGTATCAATGTACAGAATTTCATGAAGGTCACTACCTATAAAATAATACTGTAAATTCAGAAATTATTGTGAGGTTTTTAATAATGTAAATAATTCGACTGAATGATTGCAATATTAAGAACTCCCATTCGTAAATCTGATACATATATCTGTATGCATTTTCCTAAAATCGCAATAATTAATCTCACATTTTAGTCCATTCTACAAAATAAGCAGTAATAAATGCATGCAATAACTTTAGAATTTACAGTGTTGCTTTCTGACATTATTAAATGAGACTATATCTTTTAATATTCTAATGAATCATAGGGTATGTTTTTTTTATTCGTTCTCAGTATTTAAATATTAATGCCAGCAGTTTAAAGCAAAATTGTTTAGGGCTATCTCATTAAAATGAAAATTGAAAGGTAGGAAGGGTAAATTATTGATGATAGATCCATTGATTGTATGTCCATAATAAGGATTATTTTGCCTTAAAAACAAAATCTGATTTTAGATTCACACAAATGTTAAGAACTATCACATCCTCGTTCAACTATTAAAATAATAAAGCATAGATTTCCTGTGTATAATCAGGATTCCTATGAATGAAGTCCCAATTAAGAACTAATTTTAGACAACAAATTATATTGATATTTAATCACACTCACTGTTGATCTCCCTTTAAAAGATTATGGTTGCTGTCTTATTGATTGTTGCCTTACATCTCCTTTATCAATTTAAGAAACATGGATAAGTCCAAACAGAATAAGTTTGTGCAAAAATTTAAATTCCAAACCATGCTTTTTAAATGTTTTGGTACACCCATTTAATACCAAGATATATAGGTGTCTTTCTAAAAAGTAACAATGTTTTAATCTAATGCATTCAACAAAAAGGTCAAAATTTCTTACTATTGCAGAGTTTTGTTTATAGAATGAAAACTACAAAATTAATATCAAGTTGAAATTTCTTTGATACCTTAAATTTGTGACATAAAAATTTTTAATGATAAAATAAATTATTACATTGGTAGCAATGAATTACATTGATTTCCCAGTCAAATAAAAACCGATAATTTCACATGTGAAATAAACGTGGTTATTTCACTCTCTGACGTCATACAACAATAGGCGTTGTCAAGACATCGATAACGTCGGATCAAAACAAATTGTGAATGCATAGAAAAAAAGATATAGTACATTTTCTACATTAATTTCATTAAAAAAAGCCATTTGCCAATGTAATAAAAAGAATAACTAATAAAAAAATTCAAATATCGAAAAATATTCAACTTGTGACCGAACAACACTGATAATTAACTCATGCGCTACGCGCATTCTTGAATTAATGTGTTGTTCATTCACTCGTTGAATATTTTTCTCTATTTGAATTCTTCGATTAGTTATTCTATAATTATTTAAATTTGTTCTTTACTAATTTTCTTGTGTATCAATAGCACATGTAAAATTATTTCAATGGACTTTCTGGTTAACCAGATATGGAGTATACAAATATCATAGGCATTAATTATAGATTATCGTTGGTTACCATACCGGCTCAAGCGAGAAAAGCAATTGAGTTGAGATGACCAATGATAATCTGTTTATCGCTATTTTACCTATGAAGACGTTGTTAATTTCCTTGACAACGGCACGTGTTCCCTTAGTTTCTAGCGATAATTTTCATATCACTCTAACTCCGCTGAGAAAGGAAATTATCAGTCAGCAAGATCAAAGGAATATTCGTAAAATAGCGATAATACA